>CM028380.1:50892871-50971933 GCA_013146195.2 Codonopsis lanceolata
AAATGTCTCGAGCTAGGAAGCAAGTGTCTCAACTGCATTCATTAAAGCAATTTCTTCATTAGTAACAATCACATTAGGCATGCATCATTGCTCCATCAATGATTTCAAACATGTGCACGCCCACGTATAGTTGTCTGTTTTCTCATTCTCTAAATAGCGGTATTGCAATTAAAAATATCAAATTTGTAGATGTCACACCAACAATCTCCAACAAAAACTTGTACCTATTTGTCTTGTATGTGCAATCCATTAATATGACTTTTAGAAAGGCACGCAATAAATAAACACTTCTGGTTGAGCGAAGAATAAATCCTTCACGTGTTGGTCTTCTCGCACCACCGATGATGATGGACATATACATGCTTCTCCAATAGAAACATAAGTTCTTTGCATTTGTGATCGACCTTCACGCTTAATAACTCTATTCTTCAAGCTTGCATTGTAGATAGTCCTCACTGTTGATCTATTTTCTTTAAATTTCTCTTGCAACCTTGTCAAAATGTCCTTCGGTTTACTATTGGCATGTGTCATACCAACAAAATATTCCTCCTCAACCATTGATAATCGACCGACAAATGAATGACCTTCTTTGTACGGTCAAAGTTGATGATTGTGGACACCACACTTCACAACCAATTACCATTTGCCAACTGATACTTCTCTACCCCTTAAACTAAATGGACAACCAAACTTCTTAGATCTAGTTTCTTTCCTATCTTTTGGTTTTGTTACATCGTTATCTATCTTCCTGATTTCATCATCAACATTTGCTTGTGATGATGTCTCATGTTTCTTGTGTCCATTGTATTGCCCAACACGTTCACAAGTCAATAATACCCTAGGTTTTTTTTAAACCTACACCATTGTTTGACCTCCTAACTATTATGATCATGTCATGCTCATTCCCCCTAGCAAATACCCAATCAATTAACATTTTTTTAGACGAAAACATTTCATCGGTCACAAGCACTTGTGTGTAATCCTCCGCCACAAACGGAACTACTTGATTATGTTCAACAATCGCATCATTGTGAATACGATATATCTCATTATCGACTGGACAAACAACACTAGAATTTGTAGACAACGTGTTTGAATCTTATTAACAAAAATAATAACACATAAAAAAACACAAATATCAAGCAAAAATTGGACTTTTTCGGACCTTAGGGACTGAAATTCATCGAGCTGTTCAGCCCCCTCCAACTGAAAATAGTAATTTTTTTTGGCTAATTCAACTACCCAGGTTCGAAAAATTCACGAGAATGAACTTTTTATCAAGAAAAAAAATGCTTTTTAAAACAATATTTTAAGCAAAAAAGGATTTTAAAAGCTTACCACTCGTGTGACATTGTCGTTTTTTTACTCCATGTTTGATTTCTTTAAGCCTAATGTTAAATTCTTAGGTTTTTTAAGATTGGGAGGTTTTTGGGAAGGTTTTTAGAAGAAAAGAAGGGGAAGATGAATGAGAAGAAGATATCTTGGTATAAGAGGGTATATTTGTTGGATGAAGAAGAATATGCTCAACAATGGAGAAGATGAAGAAGAATGTAGTTGAGAAGAAAGGGGGTTTGTTTGTTGGGAAGAAGAGTTGGGAATAAGGGGGTATATTTGTTTGAGGTAAGGGTATAGTTATAGGTTTTTAGGTTTAGGAAAAGAGAAAGGGGCTATAATTATCGGGTAGAAGGGTATAAAAGTCTTTATAATTGGGGGTATTTTTATCATTAAGGGAAAAGGGGAAATGGGGGTTGAATAGTGCGACCCATTACAAATTACATCTGCTTTCTATTTTCTCACTAAATAGTACTAATACTAGTAATTACTCTTTCTAAGAAATGGTGGGAGTATTAATATTTTGGTTGACAGAAGTACTTCAATCATGTGAAGATACACATTCTCTATAGTAATTGGAGGAGAAAATGTGTAATAAGACATCATTTTTGCGGTCAAGTATTAATAAAATATTGACTTAAATATCAATTTTGTCACTTTACTTTCTTCTTTTTTTGTTAGTTAATCAATTTACTTTGATATTGATGATGCAAAAAATCGGTGGGCCGTCGATTCGATGAGTAGGATATCCGAGTTTGATTGTATGGATTGCATCTCTTTACAACCTGTTAAGAACACGAAAACACCTTAGTTTGAATGCAATGCTTGGCCTCGTGAAACCACTCCGGTGTGAGAGTACGTATCATGTTTAGTCAAAAAACAATTTGACTGAGGTTTGAGGCTATAAAGAGTGTGTACCTTGTTTAGGGTTTATGGATGGGTATTTATAGGTCCCCAATGACATAGAATCCGTCTAAGATTCACTTCCATAGTTACCTAGTAGGTTTATAAGGAAACTTCTAAATTATAGGCATGATAGGCGGTGGCCACGTGTTTATCGGAATAGATATGGCAAGTGTTCTACTCAATTAAGGAAACTGTTGACTTGTCTTGAGAGCAAGTCTCGAGGTTATCTCTTTCAATGCTTGCCCAGCGGGCATAACACTTCCCTACTGTATGGTATGAAGGCGGTGATGATAAATGTGATCCCTGCATGGCCCCGATGTAGGCAAGGTCCATGCTCGACGACCAGGTTTAGACATGATATGTTTCTCGCCTCTACTCGAGTATTGTGGTGGCTTACTCGCTAGGCCTGTGGGTCCCTTATGAATGAGCTCGTGCCTGGTACGTGGTGATCCCTCATGCTTTGCTTGTGATCGGGTTTGGTCGGGCACATCATAGCCCTTAGCTCCTTGTCTCGACGAGTATTTATGCTCTGGAGTGGGGAGCGCTCATGCTCGGTGTTGTTGCTGCTTGCATCGGGCTTCAACACTTGTGAATTTTCGAGTTGACTTGATCCGCGAGTCGGAAGACAAAAGAATAAAATGTTACGAATGTTGGTAATCTACTTGTAAGTTGGGGTGTATGTTAGAAGTTTTGCCGTTGGAGAGTAGTAGGGACAAGTAGTAAGTAAGTAAGTGCGTGAGCCGTTAGTAAATGGCGTGACATGATGAGGGCACGCTTGACTTAGCGACACATTAAATGCACGTCGTGCTTGCGTGACGTTAGTCGCCCTGCAAGCAATCAGCCTTGCTGACGCCTTTTCCCCAAAAAGCTCTAAAATACGCCTATAAAAGCGAGGCCCTCTCTCCTTTCCTCTTTTATCGCTTTCTCGAGATTTTTAGAAAGATAACTTCTTGCGTTTTGTTGTTATTACTGCTGAAGATTTCCATATTCTGGTGCCTTTGCCCATCGATTCCAGACGTTACTTTGCTTCCAAATTTCGGAACCCTTCACTGTTTCTTGTCTCAAATGAGTTTGTGAAGAACTAACTCAATCTTGATAGTAAGTCCTTAGTCCTTCGCCTTTTCTCGCTTTTGTTCATTTTCTCGGGTTTCTTCTTTATCTCTAGGCATTTTCTAGGTAGGATTCATAGGCTAGGATCGAGAACTTAGATAGAGATCGAGGAAAAAGGTCCAAAGTGTCTTACTCGCTAGGTGGGCATGGCCCCTGGTGTACATAGACATAGGATTTTACTTTTAAATCGTTTGTTGTATCAAACAAGCTTTGACCTCTTTTTTTTCCTCGATCTTTTATGTAGAAATGAGTTCTTACGAAAATTTGCAGGGTAGTGAGTAAGAAGCATATAGCTATAGCGAGCGAATCGAGTCTTTAAGCAACGAGTGGACACCACCGATTGATGTGGGGACAATAGCTCCTCCGAGTTTAGTGAGTAGTTGAATTCTCCCGAGAAGGCGATAAATGTGGAAGAGCCTATTAGAAAGGATATTGATGCCGAAGCCCATTGAGGTTGAGATGCGGGTTGTGATCCGCAGAGGCCCCCGTTGAGCGGGCTTCCCAATCTGAAGAAGGAGGACTCGATAGTGTCTCCCTTTCATTAAGAGCGCTGGTCGAAGGATACCACCACCTCGATCGGCAGTGTCCGGTAAGTTGCAAGCATAATCGCGGATGAGTCCGAGTATGCTTTGCGCACATTGGGCTTCCTTAGACACCGAATCGAATAAACTTATCGCCTGGTTCACTTCCTTAGGCATGGACGCCCAAGATACCGTGTAGAGAAATCAAAGCCGGAGGAAGAGGAGTATCTTCGTGAGCGTGATGGAAAGTTGCTATTTTTGCCGACTTCTTACGGTAGGGTTGCGCCTGCCCTCGAACCCTTTTTTCCCTTATATTCCTCAAGGAATTTAGCCCCATGCCCTCGTGACCTTATGTCGAACACGGTCCCGAAAGCACCGATGGCCTACATCGTGCGCGTCTTTGCCCGCTATGTTTTGAGTCGACTTTGAAGTTGTTTAGAAGGTTGTTCATCCTCGTGCCAACATTTTTGGTTGGGTTGGACTCCTATCAAATTTTAGTTTTTTTTATCGAATTTTGAGTGATGCCCAGGGAAGGTTGAAGCTTTGGGATAAGAGAGCTGCTGTTTTGATCGAGTCCCGTAGGGGGTCGACCGATCATGTCCACGAGTGAGGTCGGTATAAATGTACCCAAGCTTCCTCGCGACAACTTTACTCATCGGTGATTTCGCTCATCCGACCGCTATCCGAGCTGCCGTTGGGGTTGTGATGAATGGTGATAAGCGGGTGAGCCAAGAGAGCTTGCTCGACTGGAAAGAGTTAGTTTGTAGTCCCCAGAATTTGCGTCTAGCCGGGGTGCTCCGGGCAGTTGTGCCTGGGGTTGAGCCTCTCTTTACTATTGAGCCCGAAGAGGTACATGTTTACTAGGGAAATGCCACGGCCGAACTTCCGTGTCAACCGCCCGAATGTCGAAGACTCGAGGCGTATTTGTACGCCTCGCAAACTCGTGCACCCCTAGTTGATGTTTTACCCTACTTGTAGCCTTTTCTTGCCTTGTAGATAATGTATTAACTCGCTTCAACTTTTGTGCATCATGTTGACTCTCAAATAACTCCTGAAGGTTAGAATAGCAAAGAAAAAGAGCAAGGGGTAGGCCGAGTTGGCGAGGAAGACACCTCAAGTAGTCCCATTGTTCCCTTTAGCCTTCTCGACCAAAAATCTTCTCGACATGATGAAAAGACTATTGACCTCCCTCCTCCTACTCGGAAGGACGTAGATGAAGTTGCTACTACCAAGGATGCCAAGGCAGCAGTCAAAAGAAAAATGAGCTCCCCAACCCCGTGGTACGGGTTCTAAGCGTACATCTGCCACTTTCCCCCACGCTAAATACTCTTCCAAACCTTGGCTCGAACTCCAACTCGAGATGCCCACCATCACAATGCCTTTGCCTCGGCAATTATTAGTGGGCTTTCCAATGATGTCCCTAGCTTGGGAGCATTGATCTTAATGCCCGCAAAGAAATCCCGCTGTGTTGGTAGGCAAGGGCATAGTAAAACGACTCTTGCAGGATGAGGTGACACAGAACGTGATATTTCCATGACGTGATATGTTCTTCTGATCATGTTCTTCTCGGGCACATCCGGAGCTGGCGAGGTATGTCAGGCGTGGATCCTTTATGTTCAGATTTCTTTATTCGTATTTCACGCCTCTTTTCTTTTTTTTTTTTTTTTTACCATTTTTTAATTGTTGCGGTGATTGCCTCTACTTGTACCAACTTTTATGACCATTATTCAAGCTCAGAGGGCTCGTAAAAGATTAAGTCCGAGAAGGGCGAGCTTATGAGTTCATTGAAGCGCATAGGGAAAGCAACTCTCCACTTGGGGAAGTCGTTAGAGGAGAGAGTGAAAATCTCAAGGCTTCGCGAAAATCTCAAGCGGATAATCCGACTCGGAGAAAGCGCATGAGAAGAAATAGAGCAACAAAAAAGTCTCGACCGTTGAAGAGGCTTTGATGGCGCGCAACGGATACAAATTGAAAAAGAGTGAGATTCTTTGAAGGCCCTCCGGCGGCCAAAGATGTTGCAGCCCATGGCCACGTTTTGCCGAGAAGCCTAAGGCCAAGAAGAAGGCGATGAAGGATTTCCTCGGTTTTCTTAAGTTCAACTCGCGTGTGCAAGGAAATCCTCCCCTATACGCGCGGCACCCATCATATCCTGCGTATGCTCGCTGGTCATGGTGGGGTTGATATGCAGACAATGGCGGATTGGGCTCTGCTCGATCCATATATCCCGAAAGCCCCGAACTTCCATCATCTAGTTCCTTATACTTGTGGAAAGCTAGAGGCCCTTCGGCCGGGATGATCTTTACGACGATTTGGAGTCACGGATTCGCCCCACCCCGTTGGGTTAGGTTAATGTCCATAATCGAGGCTGCGTGTAGAAAAACAAGCCCGGATCGAATGCACCTCCACTCACCGCAGATGGAAAGAGAGACCCCGACCCCTTACGCCGAAGTCGCTACTACCTCAACTCTTCCTCCTCCAGACACAACTTAGCTTGTAGATTTTTTATTTGGCCTGCACGCCTAAAACATGATGTAATTCTGCCCAACTTAATGGATATTTTGTTTTGATCAATTGTTGTTTCTTTACTTTCATATTTCCCATGCACATGATTAGCACTAGCATGTGTGTGTATGTGCTCGTAAGCGAACATAGGTAGCAACAAATTTGAGCAACCATTAATTAAGTGCGATCATGCATACTTGTGCAAATAATAATTCTGAAATAATAAGGCTAATTCAGCGAATAAATTATTTGAGTTTGAGTGCTCGGGGAAATGTTCTTCCCCAGGCTAAGTGCTTGGATCTAGCCAAGGCTTTGAGTGGGCATGGCCTCTATCACCTTTGGCGAGCATCCGAGGCAACAGCCTAACCAAGCTTGGCCCTGCTCGATGTTTGACGTAGAAGTTGTTGCTAGTATATCATCTAGGTATAGAGATAATTAAGTAACAATGTTGCTTCATCACTTGTAGGAACCCAAGGTAGTTAGCCGTTATCTTGTGAATGTGGCCCCCACCGACTTGCAGGCATCTAAGTAAGTGGATCGGGCAAAGCCCTATCTTGCTCACTTGGAGTACAAGATTTGTCCACTAATGCTTAGGTATGGTGGATAGTTGGCCGGGGGTGTCCTTAAGTGCTCGTCTTGCGAACAGAGTTTACCAAACAATCCTTATGCAATTTGTAGATATAAAAATGAAAAATAAATATATTGACAACTGTTAATGAAAGAACTTGCTTTTTTTTATTGATAAAATGATAGTGGCCCTCAACAAGGCTGAGGGTCTTGCCCGTTTGTGCATTGAGAACTTGTTCAATGGTAATATTTTTTCAAATGATCTACGTGTCACGGATGTTTTAAGTCTTTGCTTTCTTGTGTCCACATCGTGTATGAGCATTCTTTGATTATTCTAGTAACCTGAAAAGGCCTTTCCCAGTTAGGTGAGAGCTTTCCCCTTTCTGCACGGTGACCGGTAACTTCGATTTTTCTGAGTACCTAGTCGCCGATCATGAATGCTCTTCCTAGAACTCTTTTGTCGTGATGAGCCTTTACTCGTTGCTTGTAGTTGACCATCCTTAGGCGTGCATCCAATCTTCTTTCTTCGAGTAGGTCTAGATCTATTGCCCGAGCAAGCTCGTTATTTTGCTCGTTGTAATGAGAAACTCTGTAACTTGACAATTCTAACTCAATTGGGATCATAGCTTCGGAGCCATATGTGAGCGTGAAAGGAGTTTCTCCAGTAGGACCCCAGACACTAGTTCTAACCGCCCATAAGGCTTACGGTAGCTCTTTTGCCCACTTTCATGCTCGCCCTTCTAGGTTTCTCGTAAGTATGTGCAAGACTTGCTTGTTCCCGACCTCTGCTTGGCCGTTGCCCTGTGGGTAGGCTACTGATGATTGCCAATACTTGACGCCCAAACGCGCATATTCAACAATGAACTTGTTCGAGAACTGGGTACCATGGTTGGAGTTGATATCTCGTAGGAGCCCGAATCGGCACCATACTTGATCGTGGACGAAATTGATAATATTTGCTTCTGAAATTGTAGCCAATAGTTTTGCCTCGATCCACTTTGTCAAGTGGTCGATAGTGACCACCGCATACTTGTACTTGTATTGTGCTAGGGGGAATGGACTGATCGAATCGATTCCCTACATGTCGAAAGGTCAAGAAGCGACCACCAGAGTTTTCAGAGTAGAAAGTATCCTCGGTATATCTGTATATCTCTGACATTTGCAACATTCTCAGACATATTTCTTCACATCTCTCCTGAGGGTGATCCAAAGTAGTACCACATGGATTTTCTGCAAGGGCTCTGTTGTCCTAGTGATCACCGCACTCTCCTTCGTGGACCTCGTCAAAACCCCTTCGGTTAAGTATGGGGGAACACATCGGAACAGGTTTGACCTTAGATTACTTGTACCTTAAGATTCCTCCCACTCACCGTATAAGTATCGTATCTAAGCTTGATTTGATTGTCGTGGCTTTGACCTTGTCTGCGGGTAGAATGTCTTGCTCGATATAGTCTTTGTAATCGTGGATCTAGCTTCTGCTCGCTGGCTCGATATCCATGATCACTGGTCTGTCAATGGAAGGAGTTTTAATGTGTTCGATCATGACCGAGGGATTTAAGACTGCAAGGCTTGCTTTGGCAATCTTTGACAAATAGTCTGCTCGCATGTTTTCTGCTCGATCAATCCTGATAATTTCCCAAAACTTGAAATTTTTCAAAAGCTCCTTGACAAGCTTGCAGTGTTTGACCAGGGAGGTGTGATGCACCATATATTCCCCCTGGACTTGGTTCAATACTAATTGTGAATTTGAGTACTTCGAGACTGCTTCCACGCCCATGTCTTGTGAGCTCGAGGTCGCCGATCATTGCTTCATACTCGGCCACGTTGTTAGAGACTGGGAATTTGAATTGTAGAGTTAACTCAAATTCAGTAACTTGGTCAGGAGCGATGAGAAGGATGCCCGCTCCATTCCCGACTTTGCTCGTTGCCTCATCTACATAAAGTTCCCAACAATAGGTCAGTTGAGGCTTTGGAAGCAACTCGTGTCCGGGATCTTTTGGCTATGGGCCTTCAAATTCTTCTAGTTCTGTGAAACTTGTTTCGACCAAGAAATTGGCGAAGGCTTGAGCTTTGATTGCTCCCCTAGGTTGATAGTCGATGTGGAACTCGGTAAGCTCGATCGACCTGTTAAGTAATTTACCCATTGAGTTTGGTTTGTGCAGGATTTTACGCAGTGGTGCGTTCGTGTAAACTATGATTACATGTGCAGAAAAATAAGCCTGTAATTTGTAGGCAGCTATGACAAGTGAGTAAGCTAATTTCTTTGTATTAAAATAACGACCCTCAATAGGACTGAAGGCCTTTGATACATAGTACACATGTTTTTGAAGACTTAACTCCTCCATAACAAGGACAGTGGCTACAACCTGATCTGTGGCCGCTAGATATACAAATAGTGGTTCCCCGAGTACGGGGCTGCTAAGGAGGGTAGGTTTGCCGAGATATTCCCTGAGCTACTCAAGGGCTTCAACACACTCCTTGTTCCACTTGAACCCTTTGTTACCGCGCAGGATCTTAAAGAACAATAAGCGTTTCTTCGCTGACCGGGAGATGAAGTGACCAAGGGCGATGATTCTGCCATTTAGTTGATGGATGTCTTTGATGCACTTGGGTTGTTCCATCTTGATCAAAGCTTGGATCTTTTCCAGGTTGGCCTCGATTCCGCACTGGTTGACTATGGAGCTGAGGAATTTTCTTGCTCAGACCCCGAACACAAACTTGCTCGGATTCAATTTCATGTTGTGTTTGCGTAGATTGGCAAACGTTTCTTCTAAGCCAAGGTTGTGGTCGCGACCTTTGGTCTTGATGACCATGTCATCGATATATGTTTATATGTTCCGGCCGATCTGTGAACCGAATATTTTGTTGACCATGTGCTGGTAGGTGGCTCCTGCATTCTTTATCCCGAAGGACATCATTTTATAGCAATACAATCCTCCGCCTGCTCGGAAAACTGTCATGACCTTATCTTGTTCATTCATCTTGACCTGGTGATACCATGAATATGCGTCCAGGAAGCTAAGCATTTTGAACCCTGCTATGACGTCCACGAGCACAACAATGTGTGGTAATGAGTAACAGTCCTTTAGGCAAGCTTTGTTGAGGCTTGTGAAATCAACACACATCTGCCACTTGTCGTTTGCCTTCTTGACCATAATCACATTGGCGAGCCATGATGGATACTGTATCTCTTCGATAATATTTGCCTTCAGGAAATTTTCCACCTCTTCTTTGATCGCTGTGCTTTTTTTCGGTGAGAATTTTCTTGGTCGTTGCTGATGATGGAACTAAACTGATGATGCAAAAATTAGTTTTGGGCTGTCCGATTTGATGAGTATGATATCTGGGCTTGATTGTATGGATTAGATCTCTTCACAACCTATTAAGAACACAAAAGCACCTTAGTTGAAGTGTAAGACTTGGCCTCGCAAAACCACTCTGGTGTGAGAGTAAGTATCGTGTTTAATCAAAAAACAACTTGACAGAGGTTTGAGGTTGTAAAATAGTGTATACCTTGTTTAGGGTTTATGAAGGGGTATTTATAGGCCCCCAATGATATAGAATCCATCTAGGATTTACTTCCATAGTTACCTAGTAGATTTAGGAGGAAACTCCTAAATTATAGGTGTGATAAGCGGCTGGCCGCGTGTTTATCAGAATAGATATGTCAAGTGTTCTGCTCAATTAAGGAAATTGTTGATCTGTCTTGGTGAGCAAGTGTCTGAAGTTCCTTGATACTTGCCCGGGCGAGCATGGTTCTGTCTGACTGTATGGTATGAAGCTGGTGATGATAAGTGTGATCCCCGGGCATGGCCCCCTGGTCGGGCAAGCAAGGCCCATGCTCGAACATGTTTAGACATGATATGTTTCTGACCTTTGCTCAAGTATCGTGCTAGCTCTGCATGTTAGGCCTGTGGGTCTCTTGCGAATGAGTTTGTGACTGACACGTGGTGATCGCTCGTACTTTACTCGTGATCGGATTTAGGTTAGACACATCAGATATAAATATCACGTTCATCGATTGATCGACATATTTGGATGAAAATTTAAAAGATTTTTCAAAAATCTAAAAATATCCTTACTAATAAGTAATAACGTTACAAATTGGAACAAGACACCAATTGAAAAGATGGGCTTGTGTAGCTGAACAAGGTGTGATATATAGCATTGTGGTGGTAGGGAATAGAGTCAACGGCCTGAGCAAATCAAAATCTACCCCCAAACCCATAAAGGAACGAAATGAAGAATGCTTCCTCCAACTTGTTCACTGATAAATGAAACAAACAGCGCAAGTTGTCTAAAGTGATGTTAAAATATACTCGTTCTGTTCTGGGTAAAGAGTATCCGTTTGAAAGTCAAACTTTTAGTAGCTCATAATAAAATAACATTTTTATACCTTAATTTTTTAAAGTAAATTTTGTAAGTGAAATATTTCAAAACAGAATAATAAACTCTTTGCACGGAATGGAATAATATATATGAAAGAGCAATTAAGCAGCCAAAAGAAAAGATTTGTACGTAGGAAACACAAACAAACATCCTTTTCACATCCTCAACTTAAATCGCAAGAGTTGCCAATTTCAGAATTATAATCATGAAGTTGGAGTAATGTTGCTATTTCAAACATTTATTTCTTCCCTCTTAAAATAATCACTAACTCTTTTTGAAAAAAAAATGTTTATTTTAAAAATGTATAAAGTTACAAAATTCATTTTTATGAGCACTAAGAATATTAATGTATATTAACCACTAAAATAACCTAAAAATTAACTTTCTTAAAAAAAACATTAAAAAACTTTTATTTTAGGTGGGAGGGAGTAACATTTAGTGCTAGGAGAGTTGATGGTTGATCGGGACATACTTAAGTTTTGGTCACGATAATAATATAAGTTAATTACAAAACTTCCAATACCACCTCCTCAAGAATGCTTAATTGGATTAGTAGGATAAAGTTCTAACGAGTACTCTTTCCACTTCGAGCAAAAAGTCCTCACTTGAAAGCTAATTTTTTTTAAATGACACTTTTAGTAATCTATTAGCAATAAAATGATACTTTTATACCTTAGAGCACCACCAATGCAACTGTTGATTTAATCTTACTTGGTTGTGAGTAATTCGCACCCTCAATTATATATGTCATTTTTTCTCTCTTCATTCACATTCAATCACAATGAATCTCTCTAATACAAATGTCGATTTAATCTTATGTGACATACATCTCACTACTAAAATAATCTTTAACAAAAAAATAAAAAAGAAAAGAAAAGAGAACAATCAATAGAAAAAGTTTTAAAAATAATAATAATGACTAGGATGTATTCACACACTCAAGTAGAATGTGAAAGTTTGACATTATTATCCACAATGTGAACAAATTTGAATGTCATATCATATTCATACTCCTCATGCACATTTACATTTGAGAGGTTTTTTTTCTCAAAAATGGTATAAATCCTAGGTGGCATCTAAATTATATTACATCCAGTACTAAGATGTTCTTAATTTTTAAAAGTAGATTAAATTCTTTTACTTGGAAAGGTATCTGGTCTACTCAAGATTTGATCAAAAAGAGGATTCGTTGGAAGATTAGCTATGGTAGTTTGGTTAAGGTCTGGGACGATCCTTGGCTTCGAAATGACAATTGTTTTTACATTAAGACATTGCCCAGTTACTTATTTGCATGCTCATTTGAGGGTCGGGGAGCTCCTCATTCCCGGTTTGCAGCAATGGGATTATGCCCTTCTCTACGAGCTGTTCAGCCTTGATGATGCTAAAGAAATTCTCTCAATTCCTCTAAGCCAAAGGGTTCTCAACGATACCCGCATATGGCATTTTTCACGCAATGGTATTTATTCCGTAAAGTCTACGTAACGTCTTGCGTGTTCTCTTACAATCGATACTTCGCATCCAGTTACGAGAAATTGGAAGTTGATTTAGAATCTTGAGATTCCCCCTAAAGTCAAACATTTGGTTTGGAGAATTGTACGTGGGTGTCTTCCCAACAAGGCAAATCTTCTGAGAAGAGGCTTGCAGGTGGGAGGATGATCACACCACAATGATGGGGTGACTATGCTAGTGGTCTACGTGATAGACCTGAGCTAACGTGTCCTTGACCGACGTCCACGCCATTGTGTATGGGTACTTGATGTACCGAAGTTGATAGGATATCTGGGCTTTGTGCTTGTTCTTTGATCTTTGGTCACCTGAAATCAGACTACCATTAGGGTGCTGGGGGTTTCCCAGCTACAGCCTTCAAGTGTAAGAGTCAATAATCAAGGAGAATAAGTGTCGGAGCTAGGCGTTCCTTTAAGCTTCCGGTGATAGTGTATATTGCTTTCTTGTTCTCAATGTGATAGTGTGTGTATGGTTGATCAAGAGAGCTTACCTTTCTTGCAAGGGAAGGCCTCCTTTTATAGTAGTGCCCTTTAGGGGTCATGATTGATGTAGGGGCCCTTGAGCATGGGGACCTGTTGTTGGTCAGCTGACTGGCAGCTTCCTATTGGTTGATGGGTAACGTGTGATGCATCTATTGTGGGCGGTTGATAAGCCGCTATGCTAGATCAGCTTGCATGGCTTGCTCACATCCTGTTAAGAGGACATCTGGAGGCTATGTACTGGCTACATGTCAGGTCTGTCACATCAAGGAAGGTTTGTCGGTCGAGCATGATCATTCCTCGCCTAGGTGGTCGGGTCATGCTCGTTGTTCGGAATGATCTTTGGTTCGTCGAGGATCATGATCGGCTCATCAATGGTCGTTGGACATGGTCGACTTTCCTCATGTCTGTTGTATGGTGGACCCTGCCCAGGTCCAGCTGGAATCCACGTGGTCGCTCCACGTAGGAGGACCCAGGTCGGGTCCCTTTAGAGGAGTATGTGGTCTTTGTAATAGGGGGTTTGAAAATTCCTGGCATACCTTTGATTCTTGCCCATTTGCTCTTGATTGTTGGAGGATTCTGGGTGTTGATCAAGATTTTCTCCATGTCACTGATAGAGTGGATTCTATGTCTGAGCTGCTTTTCTCCATTCTGAATAATAGGTAAAGACTGAGACTATTTTCCTCTCCATTCTCATTGATTTCCACCCTTATTTATACAATATACAAGAGTTCATATGGGAAGGGATTCTAATCATCCTAACCACTTCCATGATTTACGGTCTTGTCTATAGTAAATACAAACCTACCATGTATACAAGATTGGCTAATCTATTCTAAAGATATATACTGAATATTATGGCATAATATTCGTTAACACTCCCCCGTAGTCGAAGCTGGAGGGAGACGAACATTTAAACAGTCCTGAAAGTCTTCGAATAAAACCAATGGAAGTCCTTTCGTAAAGATGTCAGCTAACTGATGGCGGGAAGGAACATGACAAACCCGAACTTCTCCCCGAGCAACTTTCTCACGGACAAAGTGAATGTCCATTTCAATATGTTTAGTACGTTGATGCTGAACCGGATTACCAGATAAGTAAATCACACCAATATTATCACAGAAAACCAATGTTGCTCTTCCAATAGGACAATGAAGTTCCTTAAGCAAATTCTGAAGCCAGCAGGATTCTGAAACAACATTGGCCACACCTCTATACTCGGCTTCTGCACTAGATTGAGAAATAGTGGGTTGACATTTTGCGGACCATGAAATCAAATTGTCTCCCAAGAATACGCAATACCTGGATGTGGAACGCCTAGTATCCGGGTAGCCGGCCCAATCCGCGTCCGTAAATGACATAAGCGATGATGTGGAGGACGGATAGATACCCAAACCGTGATGAGCCGTCCCCTGAACATACATGATTATACGCTTCAACGCCTGCATATGATCCTCCCGTGGATCGTGCATGAACAGACAAACTTGTTGTACAACATAAGTGATGTCGGGGCGTGTGAACGTAAGATATTGCAAGGCTCCCGCTAAGCTGCGATACTGAGACGGATCAGCATATGGAGCACTTGTGTTAGCACTCAACTTGGCCTTGGTATCAACCGGCGTAGGTGAGGGTTTACAATTGGTCATACCCGCACGCTCAACAATTTCCATGGCATATTTCCGCTGAGATAAGAATAATCCCCCATTGTGTTGTGTAACTGCTAAGCCAAGAAAGTAACTAAGTGAGCCCAGGTCATTCATTGCGAATTCCGAACTAAGAGAAGAGATAATATTCACACACAATGCCGAGGATGAAGCTGTTAATACAATGTCGTCGACATATACTAAAAGATAAGCCATATCTCTATTAGCCCGGTACACAAATAAAGAATGATCGGTGCGACTTTGAGAGAATCCCAACGATGAGACATAGTCAAAAAACCGTGTTGACCACGCCCGAGGAACTTGTTTTAACACATACAAGGATTTCTTTAGCAAACAAACATGATCCGGTGAATTCTTTGCTACAAAATCCGACAGGTTGGTGCATGTAGACTGTCTCATGAAGGTACCCATGCAAAAACGCATTTTTCACATCAAGTTGATGCAAAGGCCATTTCCGAGAAACTACAAGGCTCAACACAGTTCGGATGGTCGCCGGTTTGACCACAAGACTAAAAGTATCTCCACAATCAATACCCACTCGTTGCGTCTTTCCATCACATACTAGACGGGCTTTATGCCGGTCAAAAGAACCATCCGCCCTGTCTTTATGAGAAAATAGCCACATGTAACGAATAATATTAGCCTGAGATGGACGAAGCACCAACTCCCACGTCCTATTATCAATAAGAACATTATATTCCTCATGCATTGGCAGCATTGCCATTCTCCAATTTAGGCCATGAAGAGCAGAAATAGGTTTTTTTTTGGTTGAGGAGATTTGGACACAGACACATGCAGATTGAAGGAACCCTTGGGGTTGAAGATACCCATCTGGCTACGGGTAACATGCCCACGGGTGATGGCAGGTGGACTGGTAGGCGTGGGACTGGACATAGGTCGAACAAGAGAGGTAGGCACAGCAGTTGGAGGAGGGTCATGAAGTCGGCCCAGAGGCAGTTGGCGAAGTGGGCAGAACAGTCGTGGGTTGAGCCACGGAAGGCTGCAGGTCCATCGGGGAAGTATGGACCGGAGAAACGAGATGATCCAATATGTAGGGGGATAACCCATCATCCAAAAAATCATATGAAGTAGGCGAGGTTTTGTGTATGCTAAACGAGAATTTAGTTTCATAAAAAATGACATGTCTACAAATGATTATTTTTTGGGATTGGAGATCATAACACTTGTACCCTCTATGATTAGGAGGGTAGCCTAGAAATACACATGGGGATGAACGGGCCTGAAGTTTGTTGATGGTAGGAGACGGTATCAAAGGATAACACAGGCAACCGAACACACGAAGGTGAGAAAACATGGGGGGTTTGCAATAAAGAACTTGAAGCGGAGATAAAAAAAATGAGAGAAGAGTTGGGAAAAATGTTCAAGATATAAGTTGCCATTTGAACCGCTTGGTGCCAAAAAGTTGGCGGAACGATGCCATGAGTTAACAACGTACGAACCATATTATTTATTGTACGAATCTTACGCTTGGCTTTTCCATTTTGAGGAGAGGTGTATGGGCAAGATAACCGAAAATCAAGACCATGAATTCTACAAAACGCCCAAAAATCCTTATTGTCAGACTCACGACCATTATCACATTGAAATGTTTTAATGTTACGTTCAAATTGAGTATTGATATAAGTGCGAAAAGACAAGAAAGTGGAGTACACGTCCGATTTGCGGCTAAAGGGAAAACCCACAAAAAACGAGAGAAGTCATCAAGAAACAATAAATAATATCGATGGCCCAAGGAACTTAAAACCGGGGAAGTCCATAAATCACTGTGTATTATATCAAAAGGAAATAAAGTACTAGAAGTTGATTTATGAAAAGAAAGTTTTACATGTTTCCCAAGCAAACAAGCTTGACAAACATGAGAAACTTTGGTCCTACTACAATTGATAAACTTATTTTTTCTAAGAGATTCCATCACAGGTGTGCCTGGGTGTCCCAAACGCTCATGCCATAGAACCAGAGACAAAGCAGAAAGAGCAAATTGAAGGTTGGTTGAGTGTGGGTTGGTGACGGGATAAAGATCACCTGGGTTCTCACATCTCATGAGATGAGTCCCTGTCTGGAAATCCTTCACAAAAAAACCAAAAGGGTCAAACTCGACGGAAACCGAATTATCAGTGTTGAACTTACGAACAGACATTAAATTTTTGATTATTTTAGGAGCATGAAGAACATTTTTAAGACTAAGAGTAGGATGAGATGGAGTAAATTTAGAATGCCCATAACCTTTAACCGGAATTGAATGACCATTACCAACTATTATGCCATGATTTGTGCTCAAATGAAAATAGGGCGTGAGAGTACCTAAATTGGAAGTCATGTGAGATGTGGCAGCAGAGTCCATGATCCAATTTGGTGCCGGTGGAGTCATACTCAAAGTATGCATGGCTGATTCCACATTCGTAGACACGGACGGGCTCGACGCAAGGTGTGCTTGCTGGGGCCGTGTGTCAAGCAAACTCGGCTGATGTTGCTGTCGGTCAGATGGGAAAGGCGCCCTAGGCCACTGTGCTGCTGCCGTGGGATAGGGACAAGGTGGTATAGCCCATGGCCAGTTCCACGCACCACCCCATGGAGATTGCTGACTGCTACCATACTGCTGACCACCACTATAACACTGATTTGGAGAGCCATCAAACTGCACTGGACTACCCCCATGACCATTCGATCCAATACCCGGACGTGCCCCAATTGTACCCATCGATGTCGGCTGATCACTACGGCCCCCATTCTTGCCATTTTTCTTCCCGTGATTGCGGTTTTTGGAACCACTAGAGGTGGGAGAATACAACAGCGTTGGAGAAGTGATCGTGAAGGGACTGGGTGAGTCCCGAGCAACCATCGCAGATGCCATAGATGCCTTTTTTCTGTAAGCCTGTTTCTTCAAGGATTAGCATAGACCGGGCTTGGTGAAACTTCGGAAGAGGATTGCTTTGGCGAAGGATGGATGCAACCCCATTGTAAGCTTCAGTCAACCTAGCCACCATTTGGAGGACCATTCGATCATTGCTTACAGGAGATCCAACCTTTTTCAATTGGTCAGAAATTTGCTTCAGGTACTGACAGTATGCTGAGGCGGAGGAAAAATTTTCCATGTGTGTGGATGTGAACTCCTGCTCTAGACCAACCGTACGGGAGTTCTTATTGTCCTCGAAGATGTCCTTCAAGGTATTCCATGCGTCCATTGTTGTTTGATCAGGTTCCAAAATCGTGTTGAGTAGGTCGGAAGAAATGGTGCCATAAATCCATCCTAGGACTTTTGCATCGAGGGTGGAGTACAATTCAATTTCCCCATCAGTGGTTGGCTCCTTCCCCTTCCCTTTGGCCGAAGGAATAATGTGATGGAGAACCTAGAGGGATCGAGCGTGTACTTTAAAAACCTCGGCCCATGTTGCGTATTGTACGTTCTTCAGTTCAAGAATAACATTGATATTGTTCTTGATATTAGTCACATCCATAGCCGGATGGAGGGAACGAGATGTCGACATGAGAGAGAGAGAGGAAGAGAGAGACCCGGAGATCTGGAGAAACAAAAGAAGACACTAAAGAAGAATACGTCTGAGGACACGGAGGGAGGCGCAGCGGAAGAATTTTTTTGCCTTAAACCTCTCGTGATACCATAAAGACTGAGAATATTTTCCTCTCCATTCTCATTGATTTCCACCCTTATTTATACAATATACAAGAGTTCATATGGGAAGGGATTCTAATCATCCTAACCACTTCCATGATTTACGGTCCTATCTATAGTAAATGCAAACCTACCATGTATACAAGATTGGCTAATCTATTCTAAAGATCTATACTGAATATTATGGGATAATATTCGCTAACAATAGGGATGGGGAATCCCAAGATAGCTGGAAGGAACGCAACTCTTGTGTTTGGGATAGATCACACAGAACAGCTATCTTGCTATTTCAATGGCTATTCGGGTTCTTAGTGACTGGAGAGAAGCTTGTTGGTCTGCTCCTAAACAGAGGCAGGGGTGTGATGGTAATCAGGTCTGTATTAATTGGCATAAGCATGCGGCTAACTTAGTTAAGGTGAATGTTGATGCGGCGTTTTTTGTTGATTCCAATGAGACGAGAGTAGGAATGGTGATTCGGGATGATCATGGGAGTTTTAGAGCAGCTAGGTCGAGGGTTATTGGCGGCAAACTTCAAGTGGATGACGGAGAGGCTTTGGGTTTGCTGGAAGCTTTATCTTGGATCAAGAATGAAGGTTATGAGCGAGCTGTTTTTGAGATGGACTCAAAGCTCGTTTATGATGCTATCTGTTATGATACCCATGATATTTCTGAGCTTGGTAGTTTAGTGGCTAGTTGCAAACAATTTCTTGCGGATAACATGTTCTTACAGTTAGTCTTGTGCGTCGTAATGCTAATGAGGTGGCTCATCGTATTGCTAGGGTTGCTCGTAATTTTTCCCTCATTGTTGGGAGGAGCCTCCAGTTTTTGTGGACGGCCTTCTTGATATGTTTTGTTTGTGTTCTCATTAATACATGGTTCTGCCTTTCCTTAAAAAAATAAATAAATGAAACACCAAAAATTAAATAACAGGCTATTTGAATGAAACGGATGATAAAGTATTAATTTTAGGGGTGAGCAGAAGTTTTCCGGAACCGGACCGGACCAATGAAACCGGACCGAACCAGTCAAAAATGGACCGGACCAATACTTTGGATTGGTCCTGGATCTGAATTTTTACAGAACCGACAATTGGGTCGGTCCCCGGTTCCAGAAACCAAAACGCAGAACCGGACTAAACCGGACCAATGTGTATTTATTATTATTTTATTATATATAATATACTAATATAGTATATATATATATATATATATATATATATATATATATATATATATATATATATATATATATATATATATATATTGATAAGAAGATAATAAAAGGGATACAACTTACAACCTAAAGAAAATATATAATAATTTGATTCAATATTCAACCAAGTTTCCTTATTTGATTAAAGAGAAAATATGAGGGAAAACATTGTTCTTCCCTATTAATTAATTTTCTGCATCTTTTTGTGATTCCAAACATTATTAGTTTGAAGGATTGTTACCTGTAAATTAATTAAATTAACCATAAGGGGATCGGAGAGGAAGATGACTTGCAATAAATTTCCTTACAACTTTTTTTTTCGTTTCTCTTTATTAATTTGGAAGTAATGATTTTTACCTTTAGTTTATTTTCACAAGAACAACGAACCCAACAAAATGTTGTATGAAGGAAGAACATGATTTGATTATTGATCATTGTTTTTAAGAAAGTCTAGTTATCCTCTTGATCAAAGATACGCATCGTATTGGTCCGGTCCTGGTTCTCGTACGTCTTCAATTGGTTCTGGACCGGACCAATGTATTGGTTCTCAGACATATTGTGTTGGTCCTGGTTCTATATTTTTTAAGAACGGGACTATTGGTCTGGTCCTGGTTCTCTCAGTTTTCCAAAAAAGTGGACCGAACCGGACCAAGCTCACCCTTAATTAATTTGTAAGACCCAAGTTTTAAGTAGGGTGATAACCGGGCTGGTTTCCTGTGGAGAAATGTTAACGAAAAAATCATCTATATTTGTTTAAAATCACAACAACAAATTTTTGAGAGAAAAAATGCCGAAGATATCTTTAATGAAGAAAAGGCGGACGGACAAAGTCACTGCCCAAATTTGGGTCTCACAATGAAAAACATTGGGCATCGCTCAAAACATTAGACATAGCTCAACATTTGAACATTGGCCACTGCCCAAACGACGCCCACATCAGAGTCAGGTCTGAAAACTAAACATCATATGCAACTGCCCAAACGAGACCCACATCATAGACAACGACGTCCACATTATAGGCAACTACCCAAGCAATGCCCACATCATAGCCTAGGGAAACTAAGCATTATAGCCCAAGGAAAAACATTGGTCACTGCCCAAATGACGCCCACATCGATCATAGGCAACTGCCCAAACGACACTCACATCATAGGCAATGACGTTCATACTGGAATAGTAGAATCAACATAAAGAATCAATTTGGACTAATACGAAATCTACTTACGATAGAAATACATGAAAGTGACAGAATCGAAAATGATACGTAATCATAAAATGCATCTTCTTAATACGAAATCTACTTACGATAGAAATATATAAAAGAGACAAAATCGAAAATGAAACGTAATCATAAAATGCATCTCCTTAATCATGAAAAACATCTTAGAAGATGATTTTGAAGCAGCCTCTCTCTCAGAATTATTAACCGAAAATGCAGAACAGAGAGAGAGAAAGAGAAAAAAGAGTGTAGAAGAGACGGAGAGAAAGTAAACAAATTTAAATTCGACAAACTGTGAAAGAGAGCATGGAAGCAAAAAAAAAATATTTTTGAAACAAATTTTAAAAAAAAAACATTTAATCGATTGAATATGAAAGAAATGGACTGTAAATGACTACTATTTCACAAAAAAGCATTGGTCCATAATTATTCCTTTTAAAGTAATCTAATTGGGAAAGTGATCTTTTGGATGATGCGGTTTTGGAAGTTCTCTTTAAGTTATTCCATATTCCCCATTTCCAACTTTATAAAATTAAATTGTCTTTTATTTTACCATGTACTTAATACGTATTGAGCCTCTTCTAACAATGTGCTCAAGAATGCTTCAAAAATATTACTCCCAAGTCCTTACTAATTTTAAAAGCCACATACTTAATACTTCATTTCGAGCAAATAATCTATTATTTTATTGAGATATTCTACTTAAAAGGTCTACTTAAAAAAATTAAGGAATAAAAGTGTGATTTTATTACCAATGAACTACTAAAAAGTGTTATTTTCTTTTAAAAAAACTCGACTTTCAAATAAGAACTCTTTGCCCGAAACGAAGAGAGTATATATTAAGGAAACTGAGTTTTAAGTCATTAGATCAACTCTACTATATATATATATATAAGAAGATTTATGTTTGAATCGTCATACATATTTTTTTTAAAAAAAGTTAATCAGCTCTATTATAAATATTTGCATATTATGTATTTACCTTTGCAACTCATGTACAAGTGAAACTCACAATTAAAGTAACAAAAAAAATAAAGATAAAATGATAAAAATAATTTTTGAAAAAGAAAATATTAAAAAGCGACATTATCTTTTAAATTAACAAAAGAGAAAACATGAACTCTTTCTAAGGAACATTGTGATTATATATGTACACATGCACATGTACCTATTTGCTGGTAAAGATCATGGATTTCATTTGATGGTGCGCATCTTTATGAATTTTCTCGACTACAATGTAAATTAAGAAAAATTCTTAGCAATTGAAGTCGACTTTACTAAAATTATGCAAGTTTGTTTAAATTCAGCCTATATTTTAGGTAACATTTAATCACATTTAACCTCCACAATCTTTTCAATTGAACAACTCTCTTCTTTAAGCCAAGACATAAATCACATGTTAAGAGTGAAATTGGGATCTCATGAGAAATAGAAATGACATGTCTGATGTCTCCAATATATTCAATTTCTTGTATTTATAACAAAACTAATTAGGAGACAATAGATATTGTAATGTTTTTCAGGAACCATCAAAACTTTATACTATTCCTTGATAAATGTTCCCTCCGTTTCGGGTCAAGAGTTTATTATTATATTTTGAGATATTTTTATTTTAAAAAATTAAGGCATAAAAATATCATCTTATTACTAATGAGCTACTAAAATTGTTATTTTTTTTAAAAAATTAATTTTCAAATAAAAACTCTTTACCCGAAACAGAGGGAATATTTTATTAACATTACATACAAATTTCAGCCTATCATTGCACTATTTACAAATACCACTTGTATCCAATAGGTGATCAATGGACGATGGTTTCAAACTTATACTTGGCATGTTGAAGTCATTAAAAAGAGAAAATCGTCGGTTTTAGATAAATTAAATTGTACCAGAAAAAAAGTCTATCAGTAGTTAACAGAAAAGTTGTATGAATAATAGTTATTAGCCCTTCCGTTTTAAAATTATTGTCCTTATTTTCATTTTGGTCTTATCCAAAATAATTATCCGCTTTCAAAATTTTTCTTTTTATGAAAACATTTTTACTATTCTATTCTTACTTTTTTAAGTACATTAATTATGATCATATCTTCAAAAACATTAAAGGAAACCATACAGTTAACCAATATTTATAAGCAAACCACACATTTACATATGTTATTGCTTACAGGTTGTGCTAGTATATACATATACATAAATATATATATATATATATATATACATATATATATATATATATATATATATATATATATATATATATATATATATATTTTACAAATAGTAAAATGAAATAATTTGTTACGTACTACTCCCTCCATCCCATAATTATTAATTATTGTCTTACTATTTTTTTCGTTCGTCTCAATATAATTATCTTATTTGAAACTTTCTATTTTATTACAATATTTTTATCACTTTATCATTACTTTTTCGTTCTACTTTAATTATTAGTTACATATATATGATATTTAAAAGAAACTACACATCAAACCAATATTAACAATTAAATCAATTATTTTTTCTTTAATCATGTGTTGGGTCAAATAAGATAATATAATATCGTACGGATGGAGTATATATGTACGAACCAAAATTATTCCATGTTTGGAAACCATAGTAGTATTTCTTTTAGATGGTTCTGAGAAAATATGCTCACTATCTTATTTTTTAGATTTATTTTTATTATTTTAGTTTTGGATTGCTTGTTATTTTAGTTGATGAATGATGAGTTACATTCTTACATGATCATCATTGGAAAATACAACACATACTAAAAGATAATAGTTTTTTTAAAGGAACAAATTAAATAACAATTATGCACTCATCATATAAAATGACGCTCATCTCGAAAGTAAGTTAAATGTGAGGTCTTTGCAGGTTTAGTGATGGTTTAGTACCATAAATACTATTAATGGTGAAATTGTGGGTCGGTCTATTTCCCAAATTATCAACTACATAAGTATTTCGTTTTTTTTTTTCAATAATTGAAATCTATTTTCTTGAAATCGTTCTTAAAATGTTATCAAAAAGAAGAAACGACATCAAATCATAGAGATGAAGAATAGAGCGTGAGAGTTAGGGTGCTGAAAAGAACACTTGTTTGTTTCTCTATCCAAACTTCTCATTCTTTCCTCTTTATCTATCAATCTTCATTTTCACATGTGTCCTTCTATTTAGTCTGGTCTCTTTCCTCTTCATCTATCGATCTTTC
The DNA here is from genome assembly GCA_013146195.2 of Codonopsis lanceolata. NCBI lineage: Eukaryota > Viridiplantae > Streptophyta > Magnoliopsida > Asterales > Campanulaceae > Codonopsis > Codonopsis lanceolata. The sequence goes on from CM028380.1 coordinate 50,917,139, forward strand.
ATTTTTATCCGTGTCTTCTTTATTGTGTTTGTGTTTGATGAAATGTCAAAATAAAAATTTATTCGTTGTTGAACACCCTTTATTAAGCTAAATGCATCAATTTTAAATCATGTTGCATTATTTGAGCATTATGATGCACATTTAGATTTGGAATGCTAGAAAAATTCACCAATTTAAAATCATTTGTTGATTGTGTTCACAAAAAAAGGAACATGAAGGTCTAATTCATTATAATTTACAAAACAATGCATCAATTGATTACTTGTCTTATTGCAACGTAATTTATTAATAGGTTACTTAACCAATGGTGCATTGTAACCCTTTCTTAAAATAGAAACTTTAGAAACATGACAAATAGTATTTTACATTTACAACTGACAAAAAGGGAAAATAAATTTATGCAAGACAATTATTTAACATGGAAGAGTATAAAAATTACGGAGAAATGTTTTTTTACAAATGATTAGTCAAAGTTTAACGTGGAACTATTTTCTTAGGGACAAATGAGTAGTGGTTTACAGGAAGGTCTCACATATTAAGTGATCAAATCAGGTCAAGAGGTCTGACGACCCGTACTCTATTATTGATTGGCTTTCCTACAGGTCTAAGGTCTCACCATTACGTGATAAAGATTTATTGATTGGCGTAAATTTATTTTTTTTGTTTTTTGGTTAAATTTAAATTAATGTTTTGTTTTTTATTAAATTTAAATTAATATTAATTTTTTTATTTCAATTTAATAATTAATTTAAAATCAAATTGTGGACCAACACTGCTGCCAAACCAGTCTAAGGACTGCTGCCAAACCAGTCCAAAACTTTTTAAAATTACTAGGACTGCTGCCAAACCAGTAAACCCTAAAAAAAAAAACTGCTGACCTTAAAAAATTATTTTTATTTATTTTTTTTTGACTAGGACTGCTGCCAAACCAGTCCAAAATGTTTGACCCATAACTCTTACCCAATTAGACGTTTGGCAAGGCCATTACTCTTTCCCTAAGTCCTATGAATATATATAGTCATTTCAAGTTTCATCAACTCATAAAATATGGGAAGCACTTTCTTCTTTTCACTCATTATTTTGAGGTGCTGAAAGTACAAGGTAATTACAAAAAAAAAAAGATACATGAGGGCACCAAATTGGGTGCAGGCTAATTTTGAAAAACAAGGGCCAACTCATTCAATCTCGATCTCAATCTCTTTCTCAGGTCCAATATAAAAGGTACAACAAACTGAAACTAAAATAATGAAACATCCAATAAGTCTACCAAAAGATGGAACTGCTCTTGATGAACCCATCCCCCATATTTGGGATAATAAAACCTGAAAAAGCATGCAAATAGAACACGTAATAAATTAGAGGAATCACCAATCTTCATGGTACATCTTTTACAAGATCAAACAATTGACAAATCTAGGTAACCTCTGTCTCAATCTTATCAAACGTGTCTCAGAGGAACACCTGGGTGGCAAAAGCCCCATCGACCCCTTATATTGATTCTTTTTATCATTTTCTATTTTTTCATTTCAGTCTAGGCTTCTGGCAAGTAAAAAAGAGTAAAAAGGGGGGAAACCTTACATGGTTGGGATGCACCACACGACCGTGCTTTCAATATGGTGGGACAAGTTTAAGTGGTTTGTACACTTTTTTCAATGGACGTGTAGCATGTTCCAATAGCAAAAGGTGAATTCACTAAGTGAGAGGTGCAGAGTACTGATGCAACCTTTTCTGTGATAGATCTCACGTATTTGGTGAATGTGATTGGATGTGAACACCATGCAACTTCATTTTTGCCCCAAAAACCACCAATAGTATACTATGGACTATTTGACCTATTCAACTCCCTTTCCACCACATAGCAATGTCGTATTAACATTAGCGGAGAATAGCGTGATATAGTGATATCAAATACATAATGTGGGAAAAAGAAAATTACTGGGAGCTTTTTTCCCAAAAAGAAACTGCACTTTCACCAGCCAGAAATGGTTTTATATGGAACCTTTTCCATCAACAACTGCTATAAAGCTTCCAAGAATAAATTCCATGTGTATCCAGAAACTTGTGGAGAAAGCATTCTTTTGCTTTCCAGTATTAGTTAGGATATTGGGGGGTGCTTGTGGGGCCAATATATAATTTTGCCTCCTTGGAATACCCAAACGAGTAGAAAAGGAAAAAATTGCAATAGGAACATTATTTGGGGTGTTTAAGTGAATGTTCTCAACTGATATCTCTTAGCTAATAACTGACCAACGAAGTATTTTTAAAAACTGGACCATCAACACTCTAGGAAGGTGCCATAAAATTGAGGGTAGAGGGAGCAATATATAGAATTATACTTGCGGGAAATACAGGAGTAGCAAGAAAAAATGAACTATACCTCAAGGTACTGGATATTAGCAACTTTGCTGGTTTTGTCAAGCTGAAGCCCACGTGCCAAAAATATCTGCAATGAAGTAAAAAGGTTCATGACTCCATGTTCTACGACTAGTACAGCATGGTCACAGTCCCTAAAACAGTCTCTGTTTTCTGGTAAAACATTTAGTGCATTATTTTCAATAATGTGCAGAGAAAATTAAAGTTCAGTAGAGCACCTCAGCAAAAAGGGCCAAAACACCCTGTAACACCATAAGAAGGAATGAATATAAACCAGGCAGCACTAAGTCCTGCAAGGAAGAAATGGAAACATTTAAAAGATAAACTTGATTGAAAGGAACAGTTAGGCACATACAGCTTGTAGGATGAAATAATGCTTAAGATAATTTATTCCACTTATGGCATGGTCTAGCACAATACCATAGATTTTAGGTTAAGTTTAATTTCTTTTCATATGAGTTGCACTGCCTATAAATTAAGTATCTGAATTTTAAGAGTATAATGAATTAGAAGAAACATGTTGATGGACCGAGGTATATATATTGGTTGACGAGACTGTCCTGGTGAAAAACCTCATCTATTTAAGTTAATAACTATGAAGCACTGACACACCAAAATGGCCTCCATGGCGGCATTGGATAAACTTAGGATATGGATACGGGTGGATATGAATCGGATAAACTTCATAGGTATCCAATTATTAATATTTAATTATATTGCTCAGAAAAGCCAGGGATACGGCTTGGATAAGTCGGGGATAAGACTTGGACAAGTCAAGGAAATGGCATGGATACATCGACGTCGAATTATAATTTTTCATTTTTGCAAATAACATAAGTTAAGTGATAATTCTACTAGGATTTGAAAAGATAAAGACCTTGAAATCTTGTGTGGATAATATGATATTTGCCGTGGAAGACAAATAATATAATAATCTCTTCATCTCTCATTTCTCATTTTCTTTTTGTTTTTCAAACATATTTTCTTAAAAATGCTACCCAAACAGCTGAACCCCTTTTTCCAAATATATTTCTAAGTAATTCTCTTCATCTCTCCCTTTATCTATCATTGGATTCAGTGTTTCTTTAATGGATTGCTAGATTTTCCAAAGTTGTGGAAATAAAAATGTATTATTGGAAAGCATATTGTATTAGTTTTTACTTTTTAACTTGTTGACATTTAAGAATTGAAAAGTAATATTTCTTTATGACATACTTATCTACATGATTCTTAGGAGTTAGGTGAATCATTTAGGGATGAAATCTAACACATATTTTATATTAAAAAATTGTCGTATCCTTGCTGGTACCGTATTGGATTTTGACATATCGTGTAACAGCACTATATCGCACCCGTATCAGTGCTTCATAGGTCAATAAAGTAACATATGTTCAGGATCAAACTGTCATATAGAATCTATTCCTAATATTAGATCTATTAGAATGTAGCTTCTACGGTCCTAATTGGCCTGTATGATTAAGCTTTTTGAGATATGTTTATGGCTCATGATTTACAATAAGTTATTTATTAAGTGTTTAATTTGACTTATGTGATAATAAGTCATAAGACATGTACAAGACATTAAAAACACATTTAAGGCCATAAGTTGTAAGCACTAGGTCTTGTGCTGCTCTATATTTCAAAAACACGGAAGATTAAAGCCATAAGTTGTAAACACTAGGCCTTGTGCTGGTTATATTTAAAAAACACAGAAGTCCTTTTCTTTGATGAAACTTTCTATATTCCAAGATTACCCTAACTTACAAACTAAATTCTTTTCATTCTTTCCATGTCCTAAAACTTTAACTATATAAATAGTGTCACCCATTTTGGATTTTTTAAAAAAACATTTTTTAAAAAAATTATCTAAAAATACAGAAAATTCAAAGATAAAATACAAATTTATGCCTAATTTTTTTTAATAAACTGTTTTTTAAAAAAACTGAATTGTCGTCAAAATTAATTTTTTTAAAACCAAAATTGTTTTAAAAATGTTTTTTTTTTCAAAATTGTTTATAAATACAAAATATACTATTTTTTTCAAAAGTGCCGGCTAAAATGGGTGACACAATTTGAATAGTATCACCCATTTTGGGTTTAAAATTTTGTTTAAAAATAGATTAAATTTAAAAAAATGTGTCAGAAAAATTATAAACTGTTAAAAAAAATTAATTGTCTTCAAAATTAACGTTTTTTTAGTGTCACCCATCCGAAGTTATAACTAATAACTCATAAGCTATAAATTTCAGCTAAATCAAACAAGGCATAGATTTATAGCCAATGTATCAATTTAAGTAAAAGAAAAAATTCTGTAAACTAAAGGTTCTTCAGTGTCAAAAATAATGGACAATTTTTTTCTTTTTTTGAATATTATACCGCAAACTTCCCATAGTATTCAAGTAGTGCTGGACATATTTTGGAACCTAATCAGACTATGTCAAAACACTCGTCCTTTGAAAACTTATTTTCCTAAGAAAGAACATCTTAGTAACATTTCTATAACACATGAAGTTAAAACAGAATCAGCTTTCATATACAAGTCCCACTTTTGAGACGATTATAGAAATGAAACTCAAACAAATTTCAATATGAGAGATTAGTCATTTTAGTCAAGCATTAGATGAAATCTCATAGTTTTCAGCATGTACAAGGAAGCATGGACGCTTGAAAATATTTCAACATGGCATTCAAATGATGAATCATAATCTTGAACGTATCAACGAAATCTCGCTCTTTAAGCCAACAACATAACCACATAATAAGCAGAGAATCAGGTATCTGAACTACCTAGCTTGAAGACCTTAAAAAAGATGTATAATTTTACTAAGAGTCATTTGACTAAAGGATAATCTTACTTCAAAGGCGAATGCACATATAGCTGCAGCAGGGGTAGAGAGGAGGCCAAATGAAAACACAGTGACCCTGAAAGAGAAAAGGAAGCTTATATAGAGAAAGGAGCCAAGCAAGATTCAACTCTAACAAAGCAGATTAAACAGCAGACTTCCTTAATGATATTGCGAGCACTGCAACTATAGGCAGTAAAGATGTTCCAAGAACATAATACGACAGAGCAAGTGTCAATAACAGTCGACAGTTAATCATATTTGGTAGAGGCGTAAGGTTAAAGATTGATAAGATTATTGTTTACCAGAATCTCACTGAAATTGTCCATGTTTCTTCAACTAATGAAAACAATGTTGGTGTACCCGTTTTCATTAAACCGCATTTTCCTTTTACTTGTTTCAGTAGGCCCCTACCCTAGTATGTAAGCACTACTACAAATTGTGAAGCAAGCCAGTGATCTTACACAGGTTGATCAGATGCCTTTGCTCCAGCCCTTACAAGGCAGTAGCTCACTCCACCAGCTATTGCTGAAAACAAACCAATTAAAATGGCATAAACTTGATGACTCCCCAGAAACTTTGAATCACTTGGTTCTCCATTTTCTGCCAACCCTCCTGCGCAAGAAACACCCGATAAATGGGACGATGAGTAAAAATTACCACCAAATTGGATCGCACATTCAAATCTGCATTCTTTCCTAGCAGAAATCACGAATTAGAATTGGAGAAAGTTTGAGCATACTAAATGTGTTAGCAGGTCCTGGTTTCATTTGGCTTCCAATTACTTCACCCTGAAGTACTTTTGAAGGGTCAATGGCTAGATATTAGCTCACATATATCCGTTTTGAAGTGTAGATGACAAGATCTTAGGCCTATCTTACTTAAACCCAAAATCTGGGAACCAGTTCTTCCATTTGTGGGCCCAAATAGCTCTAGCATTTTGTTTTTCATGTAGTCACCTCAAACCTAGACACACAAATTCTTAAAAGGGGGCAGTATTTGTGTCAGTGATCAACACTACAAAGACTTTTGATGCCTGAACCTCATTTGTACCACAATGCCGGTTATACTCTTATTTTTTGGATTATCACTAAAACATGACAAGCTGGTGTCTTGAAATAAAATTTAACAGAATGCAAAATAGCATATTAGTGAAAAACTAATCAGTTTCCCAAAAGAAATTGCAGAGGGTTAAAGATTGAAACATTTGAACAAAACAAAAACTGAAACTGATAGATTGTAGTCAGCCAAATGAAATATTTGAACCATCTGAGATAAATACGTTAAGATACCGTATGTCATAAATAATCCACATGCAGTATTCCATCTTTGAAACTTTGACAAAGGACATGAAAGTATATACTACATTTATGAACCTCAGATCTCCAGTACCCACAAATCTAACTTTGTATAACAATGACTTTAGAAAAAGAAAGTAGCATACGACAGCAGCACACACACAACAGGATGCCGACTTTGTGGAGCAGATTCACGATTACTTAAACCTTAAAGAACATGGAGAATGTAAGTCTGACATGTAACTAGAGGGTTTTACTAACTCACTTCTGTACCTTGTGTGCTTAGCATTGATCGGAAAATGAAAATCACCCCAAAGAAACTGAGAGCAATACCTGAAAAGTGGATATAGGTTAAAAGAAAATAAGATATATGGCCTTTTGTCAAAACAGAACTACAGTATAATGAGGAATTCAAAAAGGACATACGTTTCTACTTTTGAAAATAAGATACTGTCCGACGCTAAAAGCGAGGACCTCTCCCACAGAAGTTTTCTGCATACACAAGGGCTCGAACCCAAGACTCTTTGCTTAAGCAACCAGAGCCCCTTCCCCCTTCCCCCTTCCACTCAGGCCAACCTTATTGGTCAAAAAGCACATATGTTTCTACTTTTGAATCACTCTCTTGAAGTCTTGACCCAACAAGACAAAAGGCCAAAAAAAATATGGCAGGAATTCCTCACATGCCAAATAGATGTTACTCTACTATGATAAACATGCATGCATAAATAGGTATCAGGGTAGACACGACTGACATACAAATGCACACCCACATGGATCAAGAGTCCCATAAAAACGTGCTATGATGCACAGATATGCTAGCTGGCAAGCGTTTCACGTATCCGACACGCGCCGGATACGGATACGCTGGGGACACGCCGGATACGGTTGAGGATACGTATGGGGGGAGTTTTGACAAATTCCCAAACTTTGGATACGGGTACCCGAATACGCGTTTCTGAGATCCGGATACGTACATCGGATCCGGATACTACGTGGTCGTTTTGTCTTCAAAAAAGGGATATTTAACGACGTGATTGTTCGACCAGAGAGGGACGAGAACAAGACGACGTATCATAGAACATACCTTGCCCAGTCACGACGGCTGGAGCCCTCTCCTCCTCGTTTTCGCCAATCGCCGTCGCGTAGCCCTAGCTTTCGCCCTTCAGTCTTCTGATTTCTCTTAGTCTCAGCCTTCATTCTTTCTTCGAGTTCGAGACTTCGAGTGTTCGACGTCTTACACAGCCAGGTTATTGGTTACTGGTTACACTCTTTACTTTTACTCTTACAGCCTGTTGAGTGTTGATTAAGTGCAATATCATAAATATATATATATATATATATATATATATATATATATATATAAATTAATTGAATACTGTTGAGTGTTGTCATTTGTCAATGTTGTGTACTCAGCACTGTGCACTTGTGTAGTGTGTAATATATCACATTATATATATATATTATATTATATCTATACTATATCTACGTAATTTGTTGTTTTGTGCTTTTCAATATCTAATTGTATCAATTATCAATTGAAAGCTTGAAATATTTACATTATTTTTTAATTTGTTTTTCAGTTTTGATTATTTTAAATATTTCTATTTTGGATGTTGAATATTTATATTTTGGTGCTTATGTTGAATATTTACATTTTGGTCCTTATAGTTTAAATATTTACACTTTAGTCCTTATAGTTTAAATATTTACACTTTACCCCCACGTATCTGTATCTGGGATTTTTCAAAAATCGTGTATCCCCGTATCTCGTATCCATGAATCCGTATTCGCGTATCCGTATCCATTTAACCTAGAAAACATGGTATAGAAACAAAACATTCATAAGCATGTAAAAACTTTAGGAGGTAAAAGGAAGAGGAAGAAATTATATTAAATATGAAAGCTTAGCTGCTAAAAGAATCTGTTCTAGTCAAACCAGAATCTCGGGACGTCGATCCTGCATTCATAAAGGTCTGGGTGATGGCAGGGAAGGGAAAACCAAATCAATGTCCAACCAAACAACGAGATAAGAATGCGGAATAGCGGTAAGGAACAAATTAGTTAGGAAGGTCTTGTATGCTGCATGAATGCGCTTAGTGTCTACACAATAACATTGCAAGTGCACATTGGACATGACAGATAGCAAATGTGAATTTTAGCAACTATATATACGTGCACACACACATAAACCTCTTTACATGATTCCCTTTACCAATTTATGGATAATGACATAAAAGAAGATTGCTCCTAGAAAAAACAAAAGTAGAAGGACCATATTATCCAACTTTGATCTACACAGCTACACTTACTTTACAAAAAATCTATGGGCTTATTCAATGTCTTTCAATGAGCAGAAAGTAATGTCTCCACAACCCAAAATAATATATTAAGAAAAGTTTTTCTACGGCATGGGGTTTTTATTCCCACTCCTAATCCTCTGAACAACTCCCTGCTCGGTTTCTTCATCATCTATGGCCTGCCCAGATGTGAAATAATACACGTGATCGTCGTGATGCCACTGTTTTGTTTGTTTTTTGTTTTCTGAAAGCAGCGTGAGTAGCCAAACTATCAGTCGATTATTGTCTTCATAAACTTTTGGCCACATTTCTTGGCTCTCTATTTCAGGTTTTTACCCCATTAGGGATAATCAATGTCAATATGTTATTCTCTCCAAAAAGATAGTCCAATATTCTATATTGGGACATTCCAAAGTAATAGTCCCTATTCCATTTGGACGCCCCAAACGACTAGTCCTCTTTCATTATTTAGAAAGTCTTTTTTAAACCAATTGTCAATAGCAACGTTTTAAAATGAGTCTCAATTAAACTAATATCCAATACATAAAGGTAGTAAGAACAATACGCTCAATCATATCAATCTTGATATGGAAAGCAATATCTTTATGATTCATGTATTTCGAATGTTCGAGTGCCCACACACAATATGTGCCATAGTTGTATTTATTCTAAAAAATGTCAGCACATTCATTTTCTCAAGGATTAGAAGTGCCTCCAATAAGTTTAAAAAGAGAAAAGATAAGATGGATATGATAATAAACGGCACTCCCTCTAGTCCAAAACAATAGTCCTCTACTAATTTACACAGGTTTTAAAACTCTGTGCACTTCCTTTAATACCCTCAAGAAATCCTGTACTATTCATTTTTCAAAACACCCCGTTCCCCTAAATCTGTAGCATATCCTTGGTGTAATTACTATGTACCCAAATTTAAAAAATTAATAATTAATACTCTGATACATTTCAAATGTATCCCATACGCACCCAGGCGCACCAGGATAGTATCCCATATCGCCAGGGAGTCTTTTTTGGAGTATGGCGCTTCTTAGTTACTCTTAGAAAGCATCTAAATTCATTACACACATGTGCATGCAGACTAGACCATACACCTAATAAACCAAATTTCTACAAGAATGAAATCTGAAATATCAGTACTGGCACAATCTGTTATTTATACCTGCTATTTCAGATATCTTCAACTTCTCACGCAATATGATTGTTGCCGCCATTGAGGCCATAATTGGAGTAGTAAAGCTCAATATGACAACTTGAGACAGGGGTAATCTCTGAACGCTGAAAATGCAGTTTCGCAAATTTAAATCATGATTCAGAAAGCCAAATTCTACAAACCTTAGCAAAAAGCCATTCAAAATGGAGTATAGATATGTGAATTCCAATGAGAAACAAAAAGCGAATACAAAACACAGAAAATGTGACTTATCAAGTGCAGAGCACCACAATTACAACTCTGGAGTCAGCATGGAACATTTGATCATATATAGAGCACTATCAGTAATGGTGTGTGTCACTTGAAGCAAATAGATTTACTACCAATACAATTAACCACTATAAAAAGTCAAATGTAATTTTGATAAACATGACTATATCTAATGAACTTCCACATATATAGTGGCATCCATAGTTTGGTAATGAACTTTTCATGCTTCCAAATCCAGAACCAGTTGTTTGAAAAATTACCTGGAATCATTAAACCATGAGAGTCATATGGCTCGATGTGACATATGAACAAGAGAAGGTCACAAAGCGCACCACCACCCGCAAAACAAGTTGAAAGGGTACATTTAGTATTTATGGGGTGATGGAGAAGGATGATACCAAAATTATGGCGCGGAAGGAATTCATATATCTTGATGGCACACTAACTTTATTTAGAAACCAGCAACGACGGTAGTTATGCCTTACATGAGGCACCACTTTTCTATATCAAAAACAAGCGCCGAAACACTTGCAAGGATCATGGCTCATAACCATGTCACACCCCACCTCACAAAGAAGCATGAAGATGACAGATTTACTGGCCACCAGCAGCAAAACATTGAACCAGTTATATTTTGAAGATGGCCAAATTGCAAGTAAGATGACCAATGAGAAGCTTAGCATGGGGCTATAGATCAAAATAGAAACCCCTATGATTCAGTAGCCTTCTGTGCTTTAGCATGAAAAGGTATTTAACCACGAGTAAGGGACGAGGGAAGTATGTCCAACAAGATAAAAACATTCACTAACAAAATTAAGGGGCATGGGGCAGTGGGAGAGATGACACTTTAATCTACAGTTGGTCGTACAATGACCACTCACCAGTAAACAAAAGTCAACAAAGAGATACACCCAGTAAGAGCTCTTGAAAATAAAAAATTTCTGACATTTGTAGGTCCAAATATTGCTTGTCCACTTCTTCGCATCCACATAAATGACAATATCGAAATGATTGAGCATCTTGCAAAAGCTACCTCAAAAAGCGGGATTGATTGAGCTGTCATTGCAAAACAAAGAACAGGTCAACTGGAAGTTAAACCAGCAAAGATTGATGAGCACCTACCCAGAAATTTATTGTTTCCTTCTGTATAGTTGAAACACCCATCACCATCAATAGTAACAGTAGAAGCTTCAATAAATACTGACCATGACTAAATGCCTAAAATTATAACATCAGTGTGGTCCGGGGCTCTGGGCATTTGAACATGCATGCAAGTGAAATAGAGAATAGAGAAAAGCAGAAAAAATTAGGAGTTGATAAACAGTGAAAGAGTGCTCTTATAGACACGCTTGAGTAGAGTTTCAGTTAATTACTCAAATAAATTACTCCTAACTTCCTTGCAATAATAAGAAGGCTTAAATTGCAATTTGGTCACCCTACTTTGACGAATTATTCGTTAAGTTCACTCTACTATTTTTTTCACACTTCAATCACTCTACTTGAACATATATAACACATTCATCATTCTGTCTAGATATTTTGATGGAAAATTTAAAACCTTTATGAAAAACCAAAAGTACCCTTACTCTTTAAAAAAACTTAAGAAGTAATCATTTATCATATAATTAGGCAGATTAATTGGGATTTCTTATTTTGAGTTGACCACTTTTGCCTCCGCCACAAAGATCTCAGCCTGAGTCAAGTCTTATGGCATTAGCATTTGATGCATCAACCATGACAGTTCAGTTCTTCCTCCAACGCTTATTCATCTGCAACTTCTATCTTATCTTTGGAATTGGAACCGAAGGAATTTTGTTCAAAATTCTTTTTTGATCTCGCCCTAGGGAGTGACTGAGTGATATACACAATTAATAGAAACCCTAATTTGCAAGAATTACTACAGACCTTCAATCCATGAAGAAAAGAAAAACTACAATCTCTAGACTCTATCAGACCCAAAACAGACTAAATTGATGACACAGGCTCAATTCTTCATCGTTCCTCACAACCAATTGCATGTGCTGGGGCACAATTTTAGTCTTCTTATCTCCCTCCCCGTGTTTGCGGCCAATTCAAGTACAAGAACAACGAGGATAGACCAGAGCTCTGACTCCAACACGCTCGACAGCTATACCGGACTAATTATTAGGATAATTACTTTCGATCCCCTCTCTGGACCTAGCTCCCGTCACCGCCACCAAAACTTGCAACTATGTTGCCGCGCCCGCCATTACTCTCTCCTCCTCCCTTCTCCGCTTCATTTGCTCCTCCACGGCCGACAAATTATAAGGATATTTAGGAAATTGGTGAACAGTGTTTCTCTTCTCCCCCAAAACCCTCCCCAGCCATCTCCGCCACGTCCTCATTCCCCCTCCAACCTCCTCATCACCGTTACTTCTCTTCTTCCCCTAGATCCTCTTTGTTCTCGTCGGTAACAACATATTTCATCCACCTTTTCCGCCATTAGTCTCTCCTCTTTCCTTCTCCCCTACATCTGTTCCGCCACCTCTGGTTCATTCATCAGTCCCTTTTCACCGACAAAGTGCTCTCTAGTGAGATTCTCTCAGGCATTCTCTCTCTCAGTTTTCGTTGTGACTAAACAGTGGAAAACTTAAAGTTTAATTTTATTCTTTTAGTTTGACCCTTCAGCTACTAACATTTGAAAATAAAAACCCTTAACATTAGTAAGGACATTTTGGTCATTTTCAAGATTTCCATCCAACATAGCAGATGGATGTGACATGAGTGACCTTGTTGAATGTCCCAACTAAGTATAGTGATTAAAGTGTGAAAAAAAATAGTAAAGTAAGCTTAATGAATAATTCGTCAAAGTAAGGTGGCCAAATTGCGATTTAAGCCTAATAAGAATGACAAACAACATAAGGTTATATCGTGATATAAAAGTATTACCTCCCATATGTCTTAACTCTATTAATAAATTTTTTTTCTGCCCAATCGAATATTGCAACACAAAGGACCACTAACTTTGTGATATAGAAATGGGTTGTGTTTTCAATTGCAAAGTCCACTAGATTGATGCATATAGAATGCAATAATTATTTAACTGTGTGAGGTCATTCCACTTCATTTGCAAGACCTTTCATACTTGAAGGTATAAGCTCCTACGCCACTTGCCATGCCCCGAAGGGCTCATATACTTTGCTGTCAATGTCTCTACTAGTCTACTATATCTATTTTCCAAAGGTCACCTTATCACTTACTCCCTTTGTTTCGAGCAAACAGTCCCCGTTTGAAAGTCAAACATTTTAAGAAAATGCCACTTTTAGTAGGTCATTAGTAATAAAATGACACTTTCATGCCTTAATTTTCTAAAGTGGACTCTTTAAGTGAAACATACAAAAATGGAATAGTGGACTCTTTACCCGGAACGGAGGGAGCATAAAGCAACTACAGGAAAACTCAGTAACGACATACCAATTTGTTGATGTTCATCTCATGGATGGCTACGTTTATGTTAATCTCAATTCTCATAGATGGCTATAGTACCAAGTTTCATTACTGTTAACTTGCTAATGCTTAAAGGCAGTGCTGTCATTGTTAATTAGTAACAAAATCGTCATTTTATAAACTCAAAAGAAACTACTAACCAGAGAAAGAATCTGAAAGAACTTCCATGATAAAGTAGATAGAAGATGATAACGCCATGCATAGTAGACCAGAGTACCTAGATCCACTCCATGTCCACAAAAGAAACTGTGAAATTGGTGATATCTCTGTCTCAACTAATTTTGAGATTTGGTCCTGGAAAAGAAAAGTATCCAAATTAAAAATATGTGAGTTAACTAAGCCATGAAGCTTAATTGTCCTACTACTTATTTCCTGTTCCACAACTTCACGTGGTAATTCTATCAGTGGGCTTCAATCAACTAATACGTGCCATCATTCAGTTTTATATTAAAACCTTCGAATTCAAAAATGTAACTCAAAACCTTGCCTCTCTTAAGCAAAAACTGGTAGAGATTCTCCAGCACCTAATAAAAGTTTTTTAAACAGCCTTCAAGTACTAAACGATTTCAATCTAGTAATTTAAACTTAATGCAGTAATACTACAATTCACTAGGATTTCAAGTAAACTATCCAAGATATACACTCTTTTGTTTAGTTTATATTTATTTTATTATTATAATTATTATTTATTTATTTACTTGCCAATACAGATGACAGGAAGGGAGCGTTTGAGGAGCAAGAGATATACATTACGGAAACATAAAACAATTCCTCAATTAATGGAATCAATTATATATTTAGGCGGGGACTAAGTGGCTGACCTTATTAGGTTTACGTCTGGGGTAGGAGAGGGAGAAGATATTGATCTTGGGCTTATCGGAGTGGGGTAATAGAGGGGTTATTTGATCGTCGGATATTAAATCCGAATCAGCTGTCGACGCCACTAGCTCCACCACGTGTGCGTGCTCTATGTCTCCTCCCCCGGAACCAAAGCCGACACTGATTCGTCCACCGTCGATTGACTCTGGAGAAGCCATTTCTTATTGCGCGCCAGAAGAAACCCTAATTTCCTGCAGTTGAATGGACTCACTGCAAGGGCTCGGGAAATTTGGCGATAAAATTCAAACTAATGATACAGATTACAGAAGGTGTGTGAGAGAGAGAGAGAGAGAGAGAGAAAGAGAGTAGCAGGACGCAGGACGGTTGAATAAAACGAATCTTCTAATTGGTCGAAACTATAAGACACGTCAAAGATCAACTACGTCGGGTTGGAAAAAGTCGTATACTCGTATGTGGCAAGACAGAAGGTAAATGGTCCCACTTCCAATCCGATAATTCTGAGACCAACTCATGTACAAAAACTATCCTAGTATACTATCCACCTTATTAAAAATAAGGCAAAAACTTGTGTAGGACGGTCTTAATTTAGATATTTATGGGTTAATACGTAAACCTGTTATTCAAGTTCAGAAACAATTGGCTAGTCGAGTTGGTCCTTGTCGAACATAGAAGGTTGCGCCAAGGTGGTTACGGGTTCGATACTGCCCAGCTATCAAATTTTGTTTTTTATACTCATTTTCTCTATTTGCTACGGTACCCCCTCCACCTTCAATGTTTGTCGCCGAATTCTCATGTCTTATAGTTTAATCATTTGTTAGCTCTGTTAGCCATCCATTAGCATCAATTGGCTTGGGATACTTGACATATCCTAACGGACTTATAAATGAAAATGTATTATAATGAAACATTTAATGTGACACATTTTAATGTTAAAAGTGACACTATAAATGAAAATTTATTATAATTTTTATTAAAATACAAAGTAACACTCTTAATACTAAAAAATGACATATTTAATACTAAAAAGTGATACTCTTATAATACTAAAAAGTAACACTCTTAATACTAAAAAGTGATAATCTTATAATACTAAAAAATGATATTATTAATGCTAAAAAATGACACTCTTAATTCTAAAAAGTGACACATTTAATATTAAATGTGACACTATAAATAAAAATTTATTATAATTCTTATTAAAATACAAAATAACACTATTAATACTAAAAGGTGACACATTAATACTAAAAAGTGACACTCTTAATACTAAATAGTGACACATTTAATATTAAAAAGTGATCCTTTTAATACTAAAAAGTGACACTTTTAATAGTAAAAAGTGACACTCTTATTACTAAAAAGTGATACTCTTATTACTAAATAGTGACACTCTTAATACTAAAAAATGACGCATTTAATACTAAAAAGTGACACTCTTAATACTAAAAAGTGACACTCTTAATATTAAAAAGTGACAAATTTAATACTAAAATGTGACACTCTTAATACTAAAAAGTGACACTTTTAATACTAAAAAGTGACACTCTTAATACTAAAAAGTGACACTCTTAATACTAAAAAGTGACACTCTTATAATATTAAAAGTGACACTTTTAATACTAAAAAGTGACACTCTTATTACTAAAAAGTGACACTCTTAATACTAAAAAGTGACAAATTTAATACTAAAAAGTGACACTCTTAATACTAAAAAGTGACACCCGTAATACTAAAAAATGACACATTTAATACTAAAAAGTGACACTCTTAATTCTTTGATTCCTCTTCACCATAACTCTCTCATTTTTTAGTATTAAAAGTGTCACTTTTTAGTATTAAATTTGTCAATTTTTAGCATTAAAAATGTCACTTTTTAGTATTAAGAGTATAATTTTATATTTTAATAAGAATTATAATAAATTACCCTTTATAGTGTCACTTTCAACCTTAAAATATATCACTTTTGTCTTTTTAATGTCGCGTTTGAACTTTAGCGGTCATTTAACATTTCGTTAAAGTCGATTAAGATCCGTCAAGTATCTCAAGGCAATTGATGCTAACGGGGCCGACAAAGGATTAAATTGTAAGGCGTGGAAAACATAAGAATTACGTTGGCAAACCTTGAAAGTCCAGGGGCACCGGAGCAAAACAACACATTTATGGCAATAAAACATAATTGGAGCAGTATGGAGTTTCGAACTGTAGACCTAAGCACGGAGTACTAAACCTTATGCTTTTTCGGTAAACCACCTTACCTAGCGGCCTTTTAAGAATATTTATAACATATTATTTATTTATTATGACCCGCGAATTTTTAAATGGAGCTCCGTCTTACGGATAAGGATCCGTAAGACCGTCTTACAGGAGACCACCTCTAAAAATAAACTAGCTTTACACACGTGTATTAAACGCAAGTCATATATATTTTTCAATTAAATTATACATAAACAACATAAAGTGAAAAAACAAAATTAAAAAAATAACTTAAAGAGAACTGTTGAAATATATATATATATATATATATATATATAATTGTAAAACTAATATCATAATTAAAAACTTGGATTAATATAATGTTTGGTCCCTGGACATGTCGAAAATCAATGTTTTGGTCCCCGGACAAAAAAACAATAGAATTTGGTCTCTGGACATGCATTTTTGGACCAATTTTCCCCCTACCACCGTTATAATTTGGTCCCTGGGAGGGGGCAAATTGGTCCAAAAATACATGTCCAGGGACCAAATTATATTGTTTTTTTGTCCGGGGATCAAAACATTGATTTTCGACATGTTCAGGGACCAAATTATTATTTAATTCTAAAAAGTTTAACGATAATAAATAAAATAAACAAATAATTGTAACGTAAATATTGTGAGTTCGATGTACATAACCGAAATTATTATAATACATCGATTAAGAAAAGGTAAAATTATTAATAGAGAATACAATAAATAAATAAATTATTTTATAATATTTTATAATATTTTTTTAAATACAACATTTGTCATTAAATATGTATGATTACTACTACGATCGTTATGATTAAATATGTACAATTACTACTACTATCTATCACATAACAAAATGCACGTAATTTGTATTAATCAATATTAATATAATTTTTTAATCTTTTAGTTAGTGTGTTATGAAAATTAAACACAAATTAAAATGTAAGGATACAAATATAAGTGAATTTAATTATTGCTTATTACATGAATGAAAAATCGATACATATATTTTAGAATACATCTTTAAACGAATATATATTTGTTAGATAATAAAAATTGCACAACAAATTCAAATAACGATAAACCAAATAAAAACGATTCAAATTACATACTTCCTATCGTTATCCCTCCCCCGAAATGACCAAAATATCCCCGACTCAAAAACTCTTTCATTAATAGTGTTACCCAAATGAGGTGACACTGATAATATATGTACTTAATTATTACAATTATATATACTAATATTTAAGCTCAATTCAATAAACTTTGAAATAGACATTTAAACTATGATTGCTCTCAATTCATTGTACATTTCATAGAGTATGATATTCAGCTACTTGCCCATATACATAATCACACCACTCTAGAGTCATTGTACATGTTCCTATAGCAATTAGACTACGATTTACTTGCTCATATTCATCCTCGCTTTTCTACAATGTCAATGAGCGAACATGGAATCCGGTAATAATGATGTTGACACCTCTCACCAGGATTATGTTGATCTTTAAAAGTTCACTCATCCAACATGCCACAGCTGATGCTACTACTTTTTTTAAAGGTTGGAGGGGACATAGACCTTACTCCAACCCTTACTTTTTAATATTTTAATGCGTTGAAAGGCTACAATTATATATATTATATGATGCCTTTAGTGTGGTTAGAACAAATGGTGCCTCTGGTGAGGCTTTAAACACCCGACCTCTCGGTTGAGAGTAGTGATGTACCAGTGTGCTTCTGGTGGGGCTTGAACACTCGACCTCTCCGTTAAGATAAGCGAGCAGCTAAATGGGGCCTTTGGGTAAGGCTTGAACACCCGACCTTTCTATTGAAAGTTGTAAAGTTCAGGGTGTCTCTAGTGAGACTTGAACACCCGACATTTCCGTTAGGAGAAGTGAGCAGTACCAGTTGAGCTAGAGCTCGTTGGTTGATGCTATTAATTTTGCCGGTGAAATTACTTGGTTATACACAACAAAAGTGGTCACATAGCATTTATGACTGAGTAAGTAATCTTTGTTGAGTATAACATTAGACATGTCAGACTTTAAGGATCCATAATTGTTCATCAAATTATATTTCACTATGTACTTGTTCTTTAGCTTTTATGGATATAATTTGTCTTAACAAAACTCACAAGTAAATTAATATAAATATAGAAAGATCTTATAGTATAATAAGTTTTTAAATTGTTATTCTTGTTTCTCTTGCATATTGGTAAAAAGAGAAAATACATTGCCTCTTAGATTGATGATATTTAATTTCTTAATAGTTTTTTATGTTTTTCAAATTTACTTATCAATACTTGTATGTGTGTTTATATATAAATATAATCTTTATTTTGTAATTAGTTACGGTGGTTATCTAGCAATCTTGAGATAAGCAAATTACATTTTTCATTATATATATCTTCCTATTATGGGTAAGTGCATTTTGAAAGGATCTTGCTATATATGGATGTGCTAATTACATTTGTCATTATATATAGGAAATGTAACAAAACAAAGTGTTTCAATTTCCAATGTCATGTTAATTAAATGATTAGTATAAAAATCAAGAAAAATGTAATAAAACAAAGTGTTTCAACTTCCAATGCATATTTGTGTTTACATTTATGGAAAACATTTAGGCGAAAAAATCACGGTTGTTATTATATATATCGATATAAAAATTTATTTAATACATATTAGCTATCTAAATAAAAAATTTATATAGCATTTTGACGTAAACCCTCGTAATCTATCATACTCCATTATTTTTATTTTTAATAACTTCAAAATTTTAAAAAAATCATTTGGTGTTCAAATGAGTCAAACCAAGTCCCTATCTATAAATAAAAATTTGTATTTTTTAAAAATATATTTTTTACTTTTTTAATAGAAAAAAGGCCAAAATCAAATAAGAAGAAAAAGAAAATATTAAAGGCACCACCCATTTGAAGACAGAGAAAGAGCACGCACGATTGGGAGTGAAGATGAGTGGGCTATTGATTCCAGAAAAGCAAGAGTTTCAGTCCGGGAGACGAAAGATGAAAAAATCACAAATGATATCGCTTTGATTGGGGGTGTGATACCCCGATGTACAACAAAACACCTCTTTTATTCCCATTTGATCAGTCGTTAAACCCCCTCTGAATACGACTTAAAATCTCGAGTAAAACTAATGTATTATCGTCACAAATGCTGATGTGAATCTTAAGAAATTAGATTTAAAAAATTAGAGGATATTTATGATTTTTATCATTTTTTATTAAAAAAAAATTCAATGCAAATGTGGATATGGTGTGTCAATCAAATTTATTCACATTGTGAATAACAATATCATTTTTTTTATATTCTACATGATGGTGTAAACAAATTATAGTAACCATTTTTCTTTTTTAAAACTTTTTATATTGGTTGTTCTCTTTTTTTTTTTTATTATTTTATCAAATTTCATTTAGTGGTGGAATGCATATTACATAAGAATAAATCCGCATATTCATTGAAAATGTCAATTTTAATTGAATGTGAATGGGAGAAAATTATTGCATATGATTGAGGGTGTTAATTACTCACGGTCACATGTGATCAAATCCACGGTTGCATTAATAATGTTTTTAATGTGAATGTGAAAAAAAATTAGATGTCACCTAGGATTTATAACATTTTTTAAGAAATAAAAACATTTTCAATGCAATTGTGGATGAGGGTGAGGATATGATGTGTTAACCAAATTTATTCGCATTGTGGATAACAATGTCAAATTTTTCACATTATACTTGATAGTGTGAATACATCATAGTCAACATTTTTCTTTTTAAAAATTCATTCTATTGTTTTTTTCTTTTCTTTTTTGATTTTTGTGTCAAACTCTTTCTTAAAATCAAATCAACATTTGCATTAAAGAGATAAGTTTCAATTAAATGTGAATGAAGAAAGAAAAATTATCACATATGATTGAGAGTATTAATTATCTACAATCACGTAAAATCAAATCAAAGGTTGCATTGGGTTTTATTAAAAAAAAGTTTAAATATCACTAATTAATACTCAAATGCACGTCATTTTAATCAAAGGTGGCAAGTGAATGGGATGATCAGGTATGGGCGACGCAAGTGACCAATTGAATATAGGCTGCACATTTATCCATAAAAAAATTTACAAAATAAAAAAACCGAATAATTGCGCCCGTTATTTTTTTTTGAATTGTAATCGTTCCAGTACCTCTTTTTCTTTAAATTCGCAAAAATCCATTTGCATAAATTTGTCCCTAAATTGCTCGCGACATGCTAGTTCGGTCTTCTTCTCCCGTCTTCACATTTTTCTTTTTTCTCTTCACTCTCTTTCTCTTATTCTCCCACATCTTCGTCTTCCTCATTTTCTTCTCAGATCTGCTCACCATCATTCTTTCTCAATTGCCGACCTCCTTTTATCTTCTTCGGCCAAACGACTCCAAGTGCACCAACATCAACCAACTTTGAGGGACTATCAATGCATGCATCACATAACTTCTAAAAGCTTTGGAAAGAAAACAAAGTTTAAGGGTGTTAGTTGTCAGTTTTGAAACCGATGCACTAGTATAAATCAAAAAGTTAAGGACTCTTCCGTCGACATGGCATAACTTTTGATCTCGGATGAACCACAAGACCCACAATATGTCAAATCGAAGTTCTCGGTGATATCTACAAGACTCATTGGGGATACCCTATGACATCTTCGTTTTAAGGCCAAGACACGTTGTTTAAGCACTGTTTTGGGCTTCAGAAGTTTTTGCGATGCCTAATTTTTGTTTCGAAAGCATTGCGATGCCCAATTTTTTCATTGTGATACCTAAATTTGAGCTAATATTTTTGCATTGTGATGCCTAAATTTAGACAAACTTTAATTGTGTATTGTGATGCCCAATTTTTTACAATGTGATGCCCAAATTTGAGCAAGGATTTTTGCATTACGATTCCCAAATTTGAACAGACTTCAATTGTACATTGCGATGCCCAAATATGGGCAGAAGTTTTTTGCATTGCGATGCCCAAATTTTGACAGAATTCAATTGTGCATTGCGATGCCTAAATTTGGGCGAGGATTTTTGCATTGCGATGCCCAAATTTCGATAGACTTCAATTGTGCATTGCGATGCCCAATTTTTGCTTTGCAATGCCCAAATTTGGGCAAGAGCTGTCTGTGCGCATTTTCTTAATTGAGGGTATTTTCGCCATCCCCCAAAGTGTACTTTAATGATTTAAAACAAATATATGGAACCTAGACGGTTATATTTTCACCAAAAAGGACCGGCCTGATCACAAAACTAAGGTCTATTACAAAAACTAAATATCTTTGTTACAAAACATAAAGTTATCAAATGAATTCATCAAGCCACCTGATGATTATTTGAAGATGAACAATTTATGGAGGTCTATTGAGGACATTTCCTTGTCGCAAACACGAGGCTTACGAAAACAAGTGAGTTTGAGAGAACAATTGATTCAATTAAAAGTAGGTCTTCTGTAAGATCGTTTTATGGATCTTAATTCATAAGACAGAATTTCACTCTCTCACGTCTCAACCCACCAACACACAATGAGTCTGGTAAGAAAGAATTGTCTTACAAAAAATATTTGTAAAAGCGTCTTACACAAGTTTTTGCCTTTAATTAAAGGTTGTGAGTTTGTTTACCAAGTCACAACCCATAATTCTACACTTAAGTCCATCTCCAACAATTTGGTGTAAAAAATGCACCAAATCTTTAAACTGGTGTAATTTTTCCACCATCTCCAACAATACTACTTCAAACTTTATTAAAAAAATATTCTAAAATATTCTTCATTATTCTATTTAAAATATATGTTTAATTTCATTTAATTTTATTAATATATTTTAGAAAAACAAACGTTGTTTCTCAGTGTATTTTAAATTTGCAATTACTCATACATTACAATAGGTTCTATACTTAGTGATTAAATAAGTTGCGTACCAGTTAGCGTGGCAACTGTGTACAAAACTTTACCTTTAAAATAGCTATTTAGACTTCACAGCTTTCGGCATTCATCACCAGAAGACTTCGACAAAGGCTTCACTAGCAGACTTTGTTTTCCTATGAACTGCAGAATGACATGTATGAAGACCATCAGGGTGTCCAAGTCAACTCATTAAAAAATGATTATTAATTCAGATATTTTGGAATATCAATTTGAATTACATCCTTCTAAAATTGACTCCTGAATTCAAGGATACACCATTCCAGCTTTTCCGAAAGTTCGAAGACTTTCGTTTGTGATGATTACTGAACGGGACAGCGCGATACACAGTCTGACACATACAGTCTGTAGCAACTCATGTAGGACCGCAACCTCTGTTGTCTTCCACCTGCTCGATTCAGTACATGCTTCTCTTCATACTTCGATCAGATATCAGTGAAGAAGTAGTCAACCTAACAGCTTCTTGCATTTAATGCTTCCAACCTAATAGAGTTGTTACTTACTTCATCTTCTCTAACGGTCTCAAGATGCCATCATTTATATACCTCCATTGAAGACCAAAAGAATTTAATGCTCTAAAACTATTCAACAACTTCAAGCCATCTTACTCAGTGCATTCAAGAGATTATAAACTGATCAACGAAGTCCTCAACAACAACAACAAGACCGCATATTCATTGCTACGTATTTCCTTCCTTTTGTTGTATTCATTAAATGTTCTTTAGTACAGTGAATATTCTGTTTTCCAGATATTCACTACCAACCACCAAACACAAGTCAAATATTTTGTACACGATCCATTAGAGATTTATGTAGTAGAACTATTGGAAAGCATAGTACACTTTCAAATCCAAGGTTGATTGCTTTAGTGGTGGACGTAGTACTCTTTATAGTACGAACCATCTCAAAATACATGTGTTCATTCTTCTATCACATTTACTGTTTTATATTCTTATTTGTTCTTTAACTTATTTTCTTCGAGTATCAAACTTAAAAGAACAGCCAAGTCTGCTGGTAGTGCTTACCAGCAGCAGACTTAGTTTGTCTTCCTTGCAATTCTTCCGCTACTACAATATTTTCTATTGGCTGTTAGTACTTGCTAAAGGAACCCTTCTCGAATTTTTTTAAGTGTAACTAGGCTATTAAACCCCCCCTTCTAGCCTAGTATTGTGCCCTTTTGGACTAACAACAAACATATTATTTATTGAATTAATATTATTCTAATGTAAGGAAATTTTTGTTATTTATTAAAATGCATCTGCTTCAATATTTTAAAAAATATATTATAAACAATTTAATATAATAAATAACTTATAACTGACAATATTTAAAATATATATAAATAAAAGCAATTGAATTAATACTATATAGTATATAAACCAAAACACAAAACTAGTATTTAAACCAAAACACAAAACTAACAATATAAGTATAAACTAAAACACAAAACTAATATTTAAAAAAAAAAGAAGGGGAGTGAAGATAATGCCCTCAATAGGAGTGTGTTGGTTTTGAAGTTGTTGGAAGGGATCATCACTTTGAAGCAGAGAATGAAGCTTCCTTTGGAGAATGGGAAAAACAAATAGTGGTATTTTGCTCCAAGATGAAGGGATGAAGCATCCATTGGAGATGCTCTAAGGCTTTGAAGTTTACATGTTTCTTCAAACATCATAATCATTCAATCATAAATAACATTAATTAACAACAGTACAAAACACATTTATCCATATGCAAATACACAAATAAGATTATACGTTTGATAGATTGGAATAAGATTAGATAGTTATCTATTTTTATGTTTAGTAACTCAAATTAAACCCAGTATGGAAATATCACATTATTATTATTTTTAATTTTGGGATTAATAACATAATAATAAATTAATGACCTTTTGGCACCTAACTTTAACCAATCAAATAAGTCAAAATTATGAGAAATTAGGATTGAAGTTTTCGAGCTCATCTTTGCAAGACGGATCAACAACTGGTCTGACAAAGGAAGATGAAAGAGAGTTACTATGATGGAAAATGGTCTGTAGAAATTAGGAAACCGGATTTGTTATTTCGATCAGAAAAATGACAGGAGCCATGGTGGAAGTACTAGTACGAGGATCTGGATGTTCTGGCTGGAAGGTTTGTGGAGCAAAGTCTTTGGGTGATGTGGTTGTAGTTGGTAGGGAGGGCGAAATGACTTGTGAAGTCTTTTTGGTGGGTATGTTGAGGGACCGGGACTTTGAGGCCCAAAGAGTGAGTGAAGGGGATAACTCTCTATGGGTAGACTAGGGGATTGGCTGTGGGTTAAAAGTAGTCTTGACGAAAGGGTTATGGGTAATCTCCAAGGATCATCGGCGAACGTTGTCATCCTTTTCTGTTTATGTTGTCGCTCTAGATATGTGAGCTGGGCTTTGAGAAGTTTCATCTCTACTTTTTTTGGGTTAGAGAAGATGAAACTTGGGTTGAAGGTGGGGTACGAAAAATCTGGAGAAGTTCAGGAAAATACTTTGTGTAATGTTTTCCCAATAGAAATCCATTTTTCTGTTAAACTTCCTACAATTCCTTTCCATTTCTTAGAGTGACTGCACAAATATTTTCTCGCAGATTCTTCTCAACTTGAGAATATAGTCTCCCTTGATTTGCTTCTACCACGCTCACAGACACAGCTAGTTGAGAAATTTTATTTTCAAGAGCTTTAATGCTAGCCTTGGTTTCTTGTCCATCTTGCTCGCTTCTTTGTTTATCCTGTTGAATCGATTCAGCAAGGCTCTTGATTAAAGTCTTTAACGATGTGCCGGAACTAGTAGTGAGCTAAACTAATGGAGGTGGTGAGAACGAATAACTCTGTTGCAAAACTCCCGGTTGCCCTTCTTGATTTTCGCAACTAAAATTCGATTGATCCCACCATATTGAATTGTAGCTATTGGAATACGGATCATAGTCATCATAAGTTTGTCCCATAAATCCTCTCATTGTCATGGGCGTGTTGCACATTACCTTGCCATGAAGGATAATCATTTGCAACATGTCTAGCAACCAACGAATTTCTACAAACTTGAGTCTTTGATACCTGACTTATAACAAACTTTTCCACAAGAAAAGTCAATGCATCCAATTTTCAATAAATAGAACTAGAATTTACCTCATTCTCTTTGTCGTGGAAAGTTATCGTTTCTACTTCCAAATTGTTGTGCATAGAAAGCCATGACAAAATAAAATTCTTATAATGAAATAAATAGCAAAACCGTTTCCCGGCAAAGGCACCAAAATTTGGCGGGTGTCAAACCATCAAAAATAATTTCCTATTTCCAAATAACGAATATATGGTAGTAGGGATCATATCCACAGGGAACTCGAATTCACTTCTTTTAAGAACTTTAACAAAGCAATTAAAACAAAGATTAATGTTTTTAATCTAACTAATTAGCAACTATGAATTAATTAAGAGTTGAATTTAAAAGACTTAATGTAAACAAAACAGAAAATGATTTTTGATTTCAAATAAGAGAAAGTTCCATTCAATGAACTTAATGTAATCCTGAAAGTTACTACTGATCATAGATGCAAAAATGACTCAATGGGCTTCAAATAAATCGGTTATAGTTGTTGACAACCGCTAACATCTAATCTCTCCTTATTGTCTCGATAGTTAAGAGAAGCTCATTAATTATCTCCCTAATCAAAAGACAACCCCCAAGACGCTCGTAGGTTTTAATGTTTTGAAAGCATTAATAGAGAGAGACCCGATTCTAAACAGTGCATATTGAAGAAATATCATTTAATTTAGATTACTCATTCCCGCAACACGGACCGAATATGCCTGTGATGCATAAACGGTGCGTCACTTGCTACTTTGTTAAAACCCGATGACAATTACGGATCAACGGTTCCAACTAGCTATGAACTATTAGGTTAATTAAAATTTTGGCTATGAACATTAACTAAGCATAATGATCCTAAGTCACAATTCCTTTTGCAACAAACAAACAGAGAATGAATAAATACTTAAATCCAATTGAGAATTAAAACACTTAGATCTCATAGCAAAAACGTGTAAATAATTATTTGTTCATTAGCTGGAAAGAAAAGAAATTAGCCACTAAACATGGCTGGAAATTACTTACAAACAGAATTTAAAAATCGAAATGCAACACCCAACAGAAAATGTAAAGGAAAAAGAACTGCTTCCAGACTTCTTCAATCCTCTTTCCAGTGTATGTGTGTGTCCTCTTTTTTTTTTTTTTTTGTGTCTCTGTCGTCCTTTCATGCCTTTTTCCCGTCATCTCTTTTATAGTAGATTTTTCCCTCCTTCTCGTAACTCCCTCCAAGAGAATAGAGATAAGGATCTCCCCTCCTAGAATTTCTCCAGGAAGTTGTTGATAAAGTTTCCACATCTAATCTATCTCTTATCCTATCTTTTCACTAATTAAACGAGAGAAAAGAAAAGAATAACCAATAATTTCTTTGAAGTAACATAATAATCCCCTAGTTAATGAACTGACTAATGTTGAAATGCCCATTAAAAACATGACATTGCTTCCAAATTCAGTTCCAGCTCTCCACGGATAGCGCAGGCCCATTTGGTGTTCTGTTTTCTTTTGTTGGACAAATTTCAAGTGGGTACAATTTTAGAAACATGTTTTCATCTAAGACCATCAATTTTTTGGACATTTCATTTAACTACAAATTTATTGCCAGATGACAAAAATGCCATTAATGAAGACAGATCTAATCCGGCCTAAAAAAAATTCAAAAAAGCTGATGCCGAGGTTTGGCATCAGCATTGATTTCACAATTTATTCAAACAAAAAAAAATTCAAAAAAGCTGATGTCAAAAAACTGATACCAAGGGTTGACATCAGGTGAAAAAAAATCCAATAAGACTGATGCCAAGGTTTAACATCAGCATTGATTTCACAGTTTATTCAAACAAAAAAAAATTCAAAAAAACTGATGCCAAGGCTTGGCATCATGTGAAAAAAAATTCAAAAAAACTAATGTCAAGGTTTGGACATCAACATTGATTTCACAGTTTATTCAAACAAAAAAAAAATCAAAAAAAACTGATGCCAAAAAGCTGATGTCAAGGCTTGACATCAAGTGAAAAAAAAATTCAAAAAAGCGGATGCCAAGGTTTGACATCAGCATTGATTTCACAGTTTATACAAAGCAAAAAAAATTCAAAAAAGCTGATGTCAAAAAGCTGATACCAAGGCTTGACATCAGGTGAAAAAAATCCAATAATCCATGCATCATGTTTATGATGCCAAATGCTCCTGGCACCAGGTTGACAAACCTATTCTTCATCTTCTCTGGCCCAGCGAGCAATCCATCTCCTTCTCCAAATCCCCAAACCCCAGCGACCTTCGCCATCCCCAAATCATCCACAACACAAAGTCGTCGACCTTGTCCTTTTCCCAATTTCAACTTTGATTTCACGATTTTTTGCTGTTTAGAACGATTCTCTGAGATGTTTATATAACTTGAATGCAAGGGAGACTGCTTTAGAATACTCTTGGGACGATCAATCATTGATTTTGACCTTAAATTTAGATCAAACGAGTGATCTACCTGTGAAAAATCTTCATCTCCATAGTTAAAGTTTGAAGCTTTATGATGGGTCACTGGTACAGCGGGTGCCATGGAGAACAGAGCAGCATTAAATGTGGCGATACGAACTGGTCTGGAAGATTTTGAGCCATTGTTTGGATAAATCGTGGCTGAGGTTGACCCATTTGTGTTTGATCGGCGAACAGGCCACCGGAGTCTTGAATAGAGTCGTCTGAGATTTCTATTGAGGATTTTAAGCATTTTTTTTTCTTTTCTGTTTAATTCTCAAAGATGGGTTGTTGTTGATTGCATGGGAAGGTGTGGAATTAGTGCTTTGTGGTTTCCAACACAAACTGTGTGCCCTCCCCCTCCCCTTCCACTAAATTGAATGTGAGAGGACGATTGTTGTACGACACAAAGGGCTAGTGATGTACTTTCACCCCAAAAATGTACCTAAAAGATATGTTTAAAAAATGACTGGATTGATTTGAAAACATGTTTTAAAAGATGTACCAGCTTGTAATTTATTCTTCTGTTTTCATCCTTTCTTCAAGCAACTTTTCAACTTTTCTGTACAAACCTTCCTAGCACCTGTAATCTTCTGAAACACAATAAATATCGAGAGAAAGTGTGATATCTACTCAAAACAACGCACAAAACCACAAATAAACATTACATTTATTTGTGCTCATCAATTGGCAATGAAACATACAAATCCTTAGAATCCAGAAATATGTCACTTGCTCAAACCTCTCTTGGTGGCCTTCACCAGTTGATTTTAAATGCTCTGGAAAAACTGACAGAAAAAGTTCCTTGCAGATTTCGAAAAAACTGACAAAAGATTAGGTTCTGCTTGTGACGACAAGTATCTTCAGATCAAGTGCAAAGACAAATCATCTTGTGACTGTAGCCACACGAAAAAGAAGTCTCACTCTAAAAATCTATCCAAATCATTTGATTCCCTCCAACAAAGGAAAAACTTCTCACAACGTCCCTCTTCGTCTAAGAAAAAATGGAGATTTATAAAAAAAATAACCTCAGTGTGGCCGCAATTTTGATCATTGTTTCATCTGTCACAAAAAAAAAAGACATTTTGCAAAAGACAGTGAACCATGTGATTCTACAATTTATTCAATTGTCTATCCCAACAATTCATCAGACACAGACGATGATCCCACGCCAAATGTTTTCATGATGAATCCCCTTCCCCACATCCTGCTAGTTCAAAAAGCCAACCCATACCCCTGGCCAAAATCCACCGTCTCACCTCCACATATGCTAAGTCTATCCAGATAATCGTCTACTTTGATACAGGATCCATTGTCTTCATTCTGAGTCCAAAAATACTCCTTGTCAGTTTTTGGAGACCACATCATCAATACTTTCTTGCAGCTAATAGTGAAAGTTTCCATCATTGACAAGATTAGTATTCCAGTATACATCAATTCTTCAAATGTGTCATTAAGCACATACTATTAGGCTCAATCTCACATGGAAAATATTTTCTCATTGTGTTCGACATCCTTCATAAGTTACCTAACTTAAGATGGACGCATGACGGTATCTATTACAAGAGTTTCTTCAACCCATGGAGCTCGGTCTCACGACTTTACATGAAAATTACTCCAACCATAGAAACCCTCAAGCAATAGATCATCCAAGACTCATGTGCTTCATCCCATACAGAGTTTTTGGTAAAACATCCCTCTCCTCTGTGGCTGAATTCTTCATTTTATGTCTCATTGCCCTTCAAACAAAATGAAGATGCTAATCCTACTAAAGTAAGCCATCCAGGGATGAATCCAGACCATTACCAGCAGGCCTTCACAGAATGGACCCAGCTCGTTGACCAAAAGATTATTGAACCCACATCTTCCCCATGGGCATGTGAAATATTCTATGCCAACAAAAAAAGTAAACAAGTTCGAGGAAAGCTAAGGTTGGTTATTAATTACTAGCCACTTAATCATTTTTTGTTAGATGATAAATTTCTCCTCCCACAGAAAAGGTTCTTGTTCCAATCTTTATCAAATGCAAAGGTCATTTCCAAGTTTGATCCCAATTCCCAAGTCAGATTTTGGCAGCTGGGTATTGCTCTTGAAAACAGGCCAAAGATTGCATTTTGTATCCCTGACCATCATTACCAATGGAATGTCATGCCATTTGGTTTAAAAAATGCCCCATCCGCTTTTCAAAAGGCAATGGTAACTGTTTTTGAACCATATTCTGTCCAATACATTGGTTTACATCGATGACATACGCCTCTTCTCTCTTGATGAAAAGTCTCATGTAGAGTTACTCCCTCGATTCCACTCCCTAGTAATTCAATATAGTATAATGTTCTTGGAAAAGAAGATGGAAGTTGGAGTCTCATCCATTGATTTCCTTGGAATGAAAATATTTGACGAAAAATATCAGTCACAACCCCATATCGCTCAGGAGTTGCACAGATTCCCATATGTTCTATCTTCATCAAAAGAAATCCAATAGTTTCTTAGATTAGTCAACTATATAGCAAATTTCTTACCCAAGTTATCAATTTATACAGTTTGGATATTCCCCATGCTCAAAAATAATCCTCCCCCTTGGACAATAAGACAAACCGAAGGTATTAAAGCAATCAAGCAGCTGACAAACACTATGCCCCCTTTAAAGATTCCTGCTTCGTTAGAAAATGTTCTTCAAACGGACACAAGTGATGAGTACTGGGCGGTGATCCTTTTTGTCCGAAGTGAAAATGATGAGAGAATAATATGTGGGTATAAGAGTGACACACTTAAGCCATCAAAAAACTGTACCATTCTATATTTCAAAGAAATCCTTGTAGTCATAAGAGGAATAAAAAAGTTCCAGTTCCATTTAATCGCACGATTTTCAAGTTGACCGCATGCTCCAATTCAAGTGAAAGATCCTTCCTCAAGCACAAATTTTACGTTGTTACAATTGGTTTTCCCAATGGAAATTCACTGTTAAACATATCAAAGGCATAACAAATGTCCTTGCAGACTTTCTCTCAAGGCCGAAAGACTATAAAAAGATATACAGAATTTCCAAAGACATTAAAAGCGTCCTCAAACACATAATCAATATCCTCCCAATGGTGTTCCCCATCAATGGAGCTTCTTCTTCCTTATCTAACCCCAGATCACCAATCTCTTCTCTCCTTGAGCCATTCCCTGTCCCTTTTCTCCCTGAGAAAATAATAGAAGCTATTGCAGACATAACACTTAAACAAAGAGCCATCCCAAACTATCAAAACTTCCTTACCATCCTTATCCGCCATTATGGTCTCTTCATGAAAGGTCTCAAGTTCCATACAGATTATCCATTCCTCAATATCTTCCATATCCATGACTTATTAAGATTCCTAAAAGAAGCACTTTGTTTTTTTGGGTATTTGTTTGAAACATATACCATAGGAATCACATTTAACTCTGTTAAACTCCTCTCATACATCCTCAAATGTCAGCTTAACAGTGCCCCACCACAGTCTCACAATTTGTTTAAATTACTTCAGTGGACCCAAAAGTTATCTCCTTGCCGCCAACCATATGTGGTCATAATGTTTTGACGGCCGTGTTTATACCTTCCTCATCTAACAATCGAAAATCAAGTGCAATCATTCGTATACCATCCTCCCATGGAGTTCATTTTTGAATGGTCTGATATCCAGTAGGAGCCACTTTCACGGTGCGTAATTTTGAACTTTACATAAACGCAAAACAAGCTCTTGCTAGAGCCAACATGATCAATCCTCAAATCATCCCCTCCCAGATCATGTTAGAAATGCAAGCTTGGTCAGATCCAAATTGATAGACGCTCTTGATAAATGACGTTTGTCTCACATTATCGCAACAATTGAAACATCTGAATTAGTGGATAATGAAGACTTAGTTTTTGACGATGATAGTGACGGATCTTACCATAATCCATATGAAGATGACCCATCTCATCTGGACTGCCGTTGGTGATAACGTCATGGCTCTTGTTATTTGTTAAATTATTACTTTATATCGTCATGACTTACACCATTTGTTTAATTATTAGTTACTTTACTTTCTTTCGTCATGACTTACGTCATTTGTATAATTATTAGTTGTTTTGCTTGTCTTCTTGTTTGGCCCTAAAGCTCTATATATTGGGCCTTAAGTCTTCATTTGTAAGCAGAAGAAAAAATGAGTGAAATATAATATTCAAGGTTTTTTAAATCATCATCTTCGATCATCTTCTTCTTATTTGTCTCTCTTTTCTTATCTTTCTTATAGATCTGCCTTAACCCCCACTTTTATTTGCCTTAACCCCCACTTTTATTTGGATAGGTCACATTGTTATAAGAGTAGGTCTTCCGGTCTTATGAATCCAAATCCATAAAATGAAGTCGTAAAAATGATAAAAAGAAGGTTGATGGAGCAGGTAACCCATCAAAAAAGATTGTGGGTTACCCAACAAGAAAACATGTTAAAATAAGAAAGGAAAGTAGGCTTAAAATTGGGTAAAAGGGGGGCTAAAACCCGCTGGTTGAATCGGATCTGTCAACAAAACATGCATGAGGGTCGCACAAGAGATTGGTGGGCCACGTGTCACTCACTGAGGCCGCCATTGTATTAATGAACATTTTGTTCATTTGCTCTGGTGCCCTCCCTCTTTCCTAACATGACTATCGAAATTCCTAAATGCCCAAACTTTGCATTTTAGTCTTAAATTAACCTAAAACTTTGATTAACTTTATTTTTAATGCAAAGTGACACTTTGAAGTTAAAAGTGACACATTTAAAGACAAAAGTGATACTTTTAAGTGAAAAAGATGTGATAGTTTTTATTAAAATGTAAAGCGACAATTCTAGGACAAAAAATGACACTTTTAATACTAAAAGTGACACATTTAATGCTAGACGTGATATTTTTAAGGCCAATGGTGACAGTTTTTATTAATAATACAAAGTGACACTTTTAGAACAAAAAATGACACATTTAATGCTAAAAAGGAAAACTTTTAAAGTTAAAAATAATGGTTTTCATTTATAAACAAAGTGACATTTTTAAAAGCAAAAGAGACACATTTGAAAGGAAAAAAAGTGATAATTTTTATTAAAGATACAAAGTGACGTTTTTAGAACTAAAAGTGACATATTTTATACTACAAAGTGACATTTTTAATACTAAAAAGTAACACTTTTTAATTTACAATCGTTAGGGGTAACGTTATAATTTCCAAAAGTTGAGAGGTTGTGTTGAGATTTCTAATTTTTAACCCATTTAACATGATTGATCTGTCTTATGAATTAAAATCCGTAAGACCATTTAACACAAGTTTTTACCGTGCATAATTTATGTAATCTCTTTTTGATTGTGTTTTTATATATTGGTCTTAAAGATGGTTTTAGAATTTTAGATTTTCGTTATGAAATGACTGAAGAAAGAAAGTAAAAAACTAAAAGCCAAGGTTCCTAATCGTGTGTTTAGCACGGTGAGTTTGATTGACATTTGAAATTTGAATTTTTGTTTCATAAGAAATAAATAGAAAGAAACTGGCATGCCAAAGAAAGAAAAAATTAAAAATAAATAACTGTAGTCCCTAAATCATTCAAGGAGAACACTATCTTTTTCTTACTTTTTTTCAATCGCAACAAAAAAAATCTAAAATTCAAAATTAAGTCACTAATTACAAAGTCAAATGCACCCGAACCAGGCTTCAAATCGTCTATCACACTCTCTGTCACATTGAATCTCGACCATACACGTTCCTTGTTATTTTAGTCGGTCTTTTTAACATGTGGGGCTGAGATTTAATGGGATAGAGTATGTCAGAGAGTGGAATAGATGATTTGAAGCCCCCGAACAATAACGTGAGCAATAGCTAATTTTGGTAGATGGCTATTTATTCGAATTTGATTCTTTTAACCAAAAATATAAAGGTAACAATTAAGCAAAAAAAATTACAAATGTCTAATGGGAACAATTTCTTACACGGAGGGAGGGAGTGAGGGAGGGGGAGGGGGGGTGGCGGGAGAGATGAACTAGAGAGAGAGATGAACAAATTTAGTCGAGCTTAAACGTTGGTCTCAACTCTCAAAGATGAGGTTATGTCCGCATATATGTATGCAAAAATCTGGAAAGTTGATCAGAAAAAGAGTCAAAAGACAATTCAGATAGTGTAGTCTTTTACCATTAGAAAAGAGGAACTATGCACCACTTGTACGAATTCAAAACTAGCCATCTGTACTTTGTACTTTGTAGCTTTCTTGAACTTTCTGTAAACGTAGCAACCTTCTATAAATTAATGCTACAGATCAAGCATGGAAGATTCCTATACCACCTGTATTCTCTAGTTTTCCTGAGAGCTAAATCATCATTTCTCCCTAGCCGTGAATTTGGAAGTTAGTGACATCTCAATTTCTTCAAGAGATCGTCCTTTAGTTTCAACTATGAAGTAATAAGCGAATGAAGCAGCCAACAAAGAGACCCCACCAAAGCTTGCATAAACTGGTGCAACACCATACCTTTCCACCAGTTCAAGGAAGAATAGCCCGACCAAGAAATTACAAACCTGAATGAAATCCCACATGCAAGTATTACTCAATCTCATGATAACAGCCTAGTTGAAGTAGGAGATATATGCACACAATTCTTACAAGTCCGCATTCATGAATTTCCTGTTTTGGAAAGTAGGCAACTTTTCTTTTGTGGGGTTGAGAACAACAAAAAAGGGTAGAATTACAGTAAATTGAGATATCAGCTTTTTTTTTGTCAGAGTCGGTAAAAAAGAAAAAAAACAAGTGCCAATCTAGAGATAAGTTTAGACTCATACCCAGTGTACAGAGAAGCTGAAGCCCATGATCTTGCCACGGGTCCTGCTGCTACTAAGCTCGGGTATAATAAGACCAGTAGCTGGGCCAGCTCCAATAGCAAAGGTGAATATGTACCTTTAATCAAGTCAATAGGAAACTCAACCAATGATATCTCCGATGCAGATATATAACAATATAGGAGTTATATTAATTGGAACTTGGACATTTTGGGACATCCAACCATCTCACTTTCACTGTTGATGAAACCCCTATGATTCTTCAGATGCATGTCATAAGCAACAAATTTATGGACTCTGATTTGTAACCAAACATGTAAAACTTCATAAGGTTGGCAAAGTGAACGGAAGAAATTATAGAACAATTAAGCTTACAGAATAGTTCCCACAACAGATAAGCTGTGACTGAGCTCTTCCCCCATCGGAAAGCTGATGGCAGAGACTATGAGAAACATTGACATCCCCTGTACATAAAAAACTTGAGCATACAGAATACTTTCTTTATTAGGACAATGAAAGAATCACACTCTTGCTAACCATTCCCAGGTAACTTCCTATTAGAAGCCTCTGCCTCCCTTGCCTGTCAATCAAATATAAAGCACAAAGCGCACCTGGAGAAAACACCAACCAGACAAGAATAAGAGGCTGTTTCGAACTCTTACACACTTTTTATATATAGGCACATATGAAACATCATATTCCAAACCTGCAAAGTTGGTGATTCCAATACATAGACTTGCCAAAGCACTGTTTGTGATTCCAACGTCCTTGAAAGTCAAAGATGAAAAATACAGAACTCCATTTATGCCAGCAAACTGTTGAAGTACAAATAAAGCACCTCCAATGAACGCAACTGCAGCCATAGAAAGAATTAAAGAAGACATGACTACCAACATTTATTATAACCACTATTTATCAACATAATAGTAAAGAAAATCCAAATGATGCATATAAAACCACCTTCATACAACCTCTAGAATGTGGCTCCTCTAGGAGTTCCAACCAACTACTGTCCAAATCACCACCATCATTCTGGAGAACTGACTGAAATTCTTCAATGGCTCCATTAACTTCAGATGGTCCCCAGAGATTAGAGATAACATCTTTAGCAGCATCAAGCCTTCCAGCCTACCGAACAACAGAACAGAAATTTCTGAAAATGGGTTAAGAAGTATTCCTAGAAACACAAAGTGAGAATAAAAATAGTATCCTACTTTACACAGCCAGCGGGGGCTCTCTACAGCAAACTGCATACCAAGTGTGAGAATAAAACCGGGGACACTAGCAAAATAGAACATTGTCCTCCACCTGCAGGCAATAGTTCATTGAATATATCGTGGAAGATTAGAACGAAAAGTATATGGTCAGAAGCACGTGAGGATATCACAGTTAAATGCAAGATGATAAGGATCAAGTAAACAATGTAAGGACGAAGACACCGCATATATTATAAGAAGCATACCTCTCAAATGAAGCTTTCCAAACCATTCATTATATTATATATTACCTCTATCTCTAAAAGTCCACCGTGATTTAATTGCTTTCAATCAGATGTTTTCTATAGAGCTTCAGTTGAAAATTTTCCTTAGTTTCTGGCTTCTAGCAAGTACTTTAAAAAATAAAAGGAGAGATCAAGACAATGTGAATCGTGCACAAACTCAAGAAGAAGACAAACCCATCATGATTCAGCTAATGTCCTATCTGTGAGCCATATTAACTGATGAAATCAAACAAAGCTTTTTGGAAAAAATTAATGGACTAGCAAAAACGCCAACGTAAAGCATTGTTTTCAGCCGACAGAAACAAAGGGCACGTAAATGGAACCAATTACCAAAACACCACAAGCAAACAAAATGAAAAGAGCTAACCAGTGGGGATCATTGTCTGAGGATACTGCAAGAAAGAGTGACGCGATAATCCCAGTACATGTGCCAATCTGACACAAACTTCCCAGTGAACCCCTATATTTCGTTGGCGCAACCTGAAAAGTATATTGGTCTAGATGAAAAAATGAATAGGAAAATATATACTTGATAAAAGTTTGCTTCTATATTACACAGAAGAGTGCGACAATCATAGATAGTAGCTGAACTAGGTCGCAGCAGATATTATTACTCAAGAGCACACCGCTATGCTCACACATCATGCCATATCTTTTTGAGAAATTACCTCACAACACTTGAAAATATTCACAGGGTCAACTAACATCAGGAAGAATTAATGACGCCAACATTATCAGGACTTCGCAACAATTCTTGCCATCTTCACTCCAGAAAGGTTCTTTCAGGGCATAATTAGCAATTAATCGTCTGCTCTGCAGAATCTTCTTTTATTACTTGGATCCTTATCGAATTCTGACCACAATTCAGTTTCAGTCAATATCATTTTTTTCTAATTAAAAGCTTGAGAAAACGTTTAGACGACATTATTTATATTATTGATACTATTAAGAAATCAACATATCCTTAAATGTCAATAGGCAAAAGACATGGCTACTATTGTGTGTGTTCAATGATATAAATGTGAAGCATGGAATTCTGTAAAAGACAGAGCAAATGAGTCAGTTTCTAGTAAGTTTTACCTCTGAAATGTAAATAGGGACGAGAACTGTATTCACTCCAATACCAAGGCCAACAAGAAACCGCCCCAAGAGTAATTCATCCAAGGAGTGAGCTTGTGCACTGCTATGAAATGGGCATCAAGTAGTTGGCAAAAAGTATAAATCTAGATCCATGAAAATATGAAAAAGGGTGCTGAACAACTGATGTATACACAGAGCATCAAAAGAAGAAACTCCTATGTAATAGGGGCACAAACACTCTCCAGAAGTAAGAAACATATTGAAAGCAAACAAATGTAAATTACCTTAAAATGGCACCAAGAATAAGTGGTATTGTGTCAAGCTGAAGGGTTCGCCTAAACCCCAGTTTATCAACAATTGAACCAGAGCTTATGCTTCCTACAAATGCACCGGCTATAAATATGCTCACCACAAGTCCTTCAAGAATTGAATTGCCAGCAAAACCAAGCTCATTTGCAATAGATATAATAGGACCATTCATTACTCTGTATCACCAGCAAAGGATTAGACAACAGTTTGAAACGAAAACCTGCTGCAATTATAAGAAAATCAGCTCACGCGTGCAGAATAGACAGTATAACCGTATATACATGAAATAGATACAAGGTTAAAAAAATCAAGTACTCGGGAATCTCCATGTACCATGAGAAATTTCAAACTACAAAACGCAATTTAAATGCCAATTTTGAGCACTTTTTGTTATAAAATTTTCAAATTTATTGAATTTTATTTATTTTTATTGGTGTGTCTAGAATGTTCGCCAATCACAAATGTTGCCACTACGAAACGGGGATCGGCCTGCTGATTGCTTTTCAAAGAGGAGTCATAAATCCACTATAAATACAAGGATTGGCCAAACGTGTGGACACTTAACAGAATTCGAGCATCATCAGATTCATAAAAAAAGAGTTCTTGGCTTGATCAAACTACATGGTATCCTAAGAGAGATTTTTTATCAAAACCTTTTGTGAATCGCATATAATCTAGAGGGTGAAACATCTCTTAAAAGAAAGCGAATTATTTTCGTGTCTTGGAGAATTCACTCAATCAATTTCAGTCCAATTTTTCACAACACTTTTTTTCTTTAAATGTCATTGCATTATAGTACAAACAAAACATTCCGTCAAATTTGAATGTTTTAGACACCACTTACAAGACATGAACAATCATTGCCGGTAAAAGTATTTCAAGCCTTGTTATATATAAAATCAAAATAAAAATCAAATGAAATAATCACACTAGAGTTGGCAACAGCCTGCGAAATTCTACACTAGGCATCAAACCAAAATTCTAAAGCAAATAAGCTATTACAGCTTTCAGAAAAAATATATTGTTAGCATCTACCTATAGTAATTTTTGTCGTGACAACTATCCTAGTGGAATTGGTAATTGAAAGTGTGATTCCCAAACAAAAATTACTATAATTTGGTTCTTAAGTGACGTGTTGGATATATATATATATGTATATATATATATATATATATATATATATAGAGAGAGAGAGAGAGAGAGAGAGAGAGAGAGGTACGAACCCAATGTGAAAACCGAAAAGGAAATTGGACATAGAAGCAACCAAGACATGAGGAAATGCAGGTAACCATCCCACTTCAACTCCTTCACCACTCTGCTCATCGTGTAATAATACATTTTCCTCTTCTGCCCAAATCGATAATTTTATCAGAAAATCACGACAAAAAAAAGAAAGTAATTAAGAATCTTAAAATTACCCCTATAGAGGAGAAACAAAACCTGTTTTTCGGTTGATTACTTTGGGAAGCTGAGGTTTTCTGGCGGCGGAAGCTTTGAACTTTACCGGTGAAGAAATAGTAAGAGAATGAGATGTTGGAATTAACTTGCAAGCGGAGAAAGATGATGAAGCTGTGAGGATCACCGGAAGTGAGCGGTGAAGGACGGTGGCTGCCCACATCTCTGATCAAAATTATCCAAAAGACGAGTCTCGGAAATTCCAAATAAGGAAAGTACAATAAGAACAGACTTTTTGGATCAATAAAAGATGTTTTATCCCACGCGCACTAAGCACCGGTGCATCTGCAATTAGGTACTACTCCCGCCCTTCCTTACTTCGCCGTGTTTTGACCTTTTCGGAGACTACTTTGTTGTATTTTGTGTTAAAACACTAAATGCAACATTATTTAAAGACTAAAATTCTCTAATTACCTACAAATATTCATTTACATCCCTCATCATTTAATTCCCTAAACTAGCATCCACTCAACCCCCCCCCCACACAGTTGGTCTCTCTCTCTCTCTCACTCTCTCTCAAAATTCTTCATCTTTTAAAAACAAAATCTCTTTAAAACCCTTCACCAAACTCATAATGAGTTATGATTATAATCCTAATGAAGATGCAAATGCTAACAATGATGATTATTTTCAGGTGAGTGACCCTAAACACAACACTTATTGATTTTTTATTGTATTTTCACTTTGTAATTTGGACAAAAAATTGAACATTTCCAAAACATCCGCTGGGTCACGGCGGATGTAAACTCAAAATACCGCTTGACCGGCCGTTGTTTTGCTAAATCTGCGACGGCGGTTGTTTTCTTGTAGTCCGTTTTTTGTAGCGATTGTTTCTTGGTTGGTCCGTTTTTTAGTAGCGGATGTTTTTGAGTAGAACCGCTTCTTACTAACGGCTGTTTACATGAAGAACCACTACTATGTAGCGGCTCTTTCAGTGAATTTTGCTGGAAATTTTTTTTTCATTATTAAAGGGTAATATGATTTTTGTGTTATTTGTTGATAGGATTACCGATTTGAAAACGAGAATCATTTATTTCCGGATGTATTTCATTTTTTTTTGTGACGGATGAAAATTTCATTGATCGAGAAGCAGCAGAAAAGTGGGTTAGAATCTTAGGACGTCTTAGAGAATATGTATTTTTATGTGTCTAGAAGTAGAAATAAATTTGATAACACTCGTAAAATTTGGTTGAGTTGTGAGAATGGTGGAAAACCTCGGTACGATGGTAAAAAAGACTTGAATGATGTAAAGAAAAATGGTTTGAAGAAGCTTCTTTGTAAATTTGAAGTGTATTTGCAGGAAATAAATTATGATGGTTGGAGAGTTAAAGTTAGCGAGTTTAACAATGCTCACAACCATCCACTTTCAATGGGAGAAAAATGGCACACTTCTGTATCGAAGTTGACAAATGCTGAGATTGAAAGGGTTGATCAACTTTATAGTGCTAATGTGAAGCCGAAACAGATATTGAATCTATTGAAAAAGGAAAATCATGATAACAGAAGTTCGAGAAAGCATGTAGAGAATGCTTTGGTATGTATAAGAAAGAAGAAGATGAGAAATAAATCAAAAATAGAGTATTTTTTAGATGAGATGCGTCGACTTGGATATATTTTCTGGTTCAAGTCAAAGAAACTTGCCCAAAAAAACAAAGCTTTATTGACTGATGTTATGTTTGCTCATCCGAAGGCTGAAGAGATGTTAGCCTCATTTTCGTACGTTCTCCTTATGGATTCAACATACAAGACTAATAAATATGATTTGCCGTTATTGGAAATCATTGGAGTTACATCAGTGGGGAAGAATTTTCATGTTGCATTTGCATTCTTGAAGAATGAGAAAAGTGAAACATTTGGTTGGGCATTACATCGGTGCTTTTATTAGTTCATGTTCGCCCACCGGATGTCATTGTCACAGATAGGAATTGGCTCTCATGAATGTAACACGAGCGTACTTTCCAACGTCTCGGCATATGTTGTGTAAGAGACACATAGCAAAAGATGTCGAGAAGTATGTAAGGAACTTTGTTGAAAAGTAGGAAATATCTTTGCAATATTTATGAAGAGGTGGATGGATATAGTTGAGTCAAGAACTGAGGAAGAATACACAGAACATTGTCGAGATATGGAAGAAGCGTGGGCAAATACTCAAGCAGTTGTTCGATATGTTAATTCTACTTGGTTGGAGCCCTTTAAGGATATATTTGTTTGTGCTTGGACCAAACAATACATGCATTTCGGCAATCATCATCATCATCAACCGGTGGCATCACACGATAATGTGTCCGTTCCCGAAACCACTGCTCGTAACCATCTATAGTGGCGGATGGAATCACAGGCACTCGATCCAAATTTCTCTGGGGTTTATAGAATGATGCTCCCATTATTGAAATTGCGAGAAGCATCTCATCGTGACACAAATGTACTTCAACGACTTTGGACCTCTATAAACCTTCGTCACGAATACATGACCGGGAATAATTTGGATATATCCAAACTGTCTCAAACAACGATCGGGCATGTATGACTTAGTGATTTTACGGCAATAAATTATGCCCGAGAACAAACTGATCGGTACCTCCTGTGATGGTCTACGTGTAAAAGGAGTCCAAGTAACCTGGAAAAATAAATATTAATATAAATATCCAACCTTTTATTTAATACATTATTTATAAATGATAAATACTTACGGTAGCAACAGTCATCCGATCGAGTACTCTACGATACTCCAACAGAGTATCGGAATCATTTCTTCTTCCACCGAGAGTAGAGGTCCATCTCTTAGCATATGGCTCTCGAGAGTTCCATGTCGCTGAAATACTTGGTCTGAATTGAGGAAAGTATTCATATATTCAGACCTACAATAAAATAAAATAGCGTCAAATAAAATAGTGTCAAATAAAATAGCATAAAATATAATAGCGTCGAATAAAAAAATTTAAATTTTATAGTATCTAAACAATTTATTTTTATACCTGTAGAAGAGACAAGCACCCATCTCCTACAACCAATCCTCGATGCTATACCGACCGGTATAGAAAGGATAAAGTCGCCGCACCCCAAGCGTGATTGGGCATATCACGGATATCCGGCACATACGGTAGAAAGTGAACATTTACCCGATTCGATGACTTGTCCATGAACAACGCCGTCCCAAAGAACCACAACAAATAACCAACCGTCCTCGGTTGGTGACCGACCTCGCCACCCAAATATTCTTGCAATGTCAAAAATCTAATACCACTTCCCCTCACCTCACTGTCCACCCTGGTAGTAGGCGAACGTAGGAGAATGGCTAGAGATGACTTGATCTGGGCTAACTTCGTACTTGCTAAAATGGGTTTCCCAACCACCGGATGTGTAAAATGTAATGCACATCGCAACGCCGGCCATCTCCGAGCGGTAAATGGAAACCTGTTGGTTTCCGGGTGCCATCTTTCCACAAAGGCTAATATCAATGGCATGTTCAAGTGCTGCAACATGCACTCCCTCAAGTGTCCCAGGTTACTCATAGTGATCCACTGAATACTCTCCATATCATTTATAGTCCAAGGCAATGTTGTTCGGCGGTCCACCTGAGCTATGACAACTCAATATCGGCCTCTCTCGTTGAACATAATGAAATAATCTCTCATCAATATAAAAACAATACTACGTAGTCAATTTAATAAATTTTTGTCAATACTATCATGGTCAATATAATTAATTACCTCGCCATTCCATATTGCAGATGCAATATGACCACGAAATCCAGAAAGTAGCTCAGTGTTCTCGGGTCCACCTCCATGTGGCTCCATCAACATCCAACCATACGCATCGCCATCATCGTCATCATCACCACGACCTCCTACTCTGCCTCTACTATGTGCTCGGCCCGCTCTCTATCGTCGACCAAAATCCAAATCCTCCTCCTCATCGTCCTCTTCATCAACTAACCAGTGTCTATCTCGTATTGCAGTATATACATCAGCATTCATTGGACCTTTCCCACGCCCGCGTAACATGCTCGAAGTACTACTCATGCCACCCATACCACTCATGCCAGTCATGCCACCCATGCCAACCATACCATTCATGCCACCCATGCCAACCATACCACCCATACCAGGCATGCCACCCATACCAGCCATCATGTTTAATTCGGCTTCCATCTCCTGATCCTCTCTCGTAATCGGTGAATACCCTCTCCCCCTCAATGGAGCATTATAAGGAGCCTCAAATGGAATATCAGTGGGGTCTGAACTCCTATCATCTTCGTGAACAGGGGTCCGCGTATAATCACCCTCATCCCTCTCATTAGTGGATGTATGTCCTGGATGATTAGCAGCTCTCCTGCGTTCTGACGCAGTGACAACCCTGTTACGTAGTCACCCTCGATCGTGCCTGCTTCTTTGGATGTTTCCCTCGCCGACGTTCGGAATCCATCTATTACAAAAAAATAAATACAAGTTAAGTTATGAAATGATAAGTTATCTATAAGTTTATTGGCATAAAACATCCGCGAATTTGTTTCGACATGATTGTTAGATAAGTTTATTTTGTTTATTTCAGCTTGTTGTGATGCATTTACTTAGTTACTTTAAATCAGATTGTCACTTTTAAATATAGTGTTAAAAGTGTAGGGGGTGAATTGTTAAATTTGTAAAAGTGTAGGGGGTGAATTGTTAAGTTTCAAAAAGTGTAGGGGGTGAATTGTTAAATTTGTAAATGTGTAGGGGGTGAATTGTTAAGTTTCATAAAGTGTAGGGGTGAATTGTAAAATTTGTAAAAGCGTAGGGGGTGAATTGTTAATTTTCAAAAAGTGTAGGGGGTGAATTGTTAAATTGGTAAATGTGTAGGGGGTGAATTGTTAAGTTTCAAAAAGTGTAGGGGTGAATTGTTAAATTTGTAAAAGTGTAGGGTGAATTGTTAAGTTTCAAAAAGTGTAGGGGTGAATTGTTAAATTTGTAAAAGTGTAGGGGGTGAATTGTTAAGTTTCAAAAAGTGTAGGGGTGAATTGTTAAATTTGTAAAAGTGTAGGGGTGAATTGTTAAGTTTCAAAAAGTGTAGGGGTGAATTGTTAAATTTGTAAAAGTGTAGGGGTG
This sequence comes from Codonopsis lanceolata, assembly GCA_013146195.2. Classification (NCBI taxonomy): domain Eukaryota; kingdom Viridiplantae; phylum Streptophyta; class Magnoliopsida; order Asterales; family Campanulaceae; genus Codonopsis; species Codonopsis lanceolata. Next base: position 50,961,655 of record CM028380.1, read on the forward strand.
AATTGTTAAGTTTCAAAAAGTGTAGGGGGTGAATTGTTAAATTTGTAAATGTGTCGGGGGTGAATTGTTAAGTTTCAAAAAGTGTAGGGGGAGAATTGTTAAATTTGTAAAAGTGTAGTGGGTGAATTGTTATGTTTCAAAAAGGGTAGGGGTGAATTGTTAAATTTGTAAAAGGTGTAGGGGTCAATTGTTAAGTTTGTAAAAGTGTAGGGTGTTAATTGTAACTTTTGTAAGTAAAAGTCTAGGGGTGAATTGTTAAATTTGTAAAAGTGTAGGGGGTCAATACTTGTTACTTTTGCACAATCATAGTGTTATAGTAAATGCATCACAGCAAGCCAAAATAAACAAAATATAATTATCTAACAATCATGTCCACACAAATTCGCGAATGTTTTATTTAACAATCATGTCCAAAATGAATACATCAAATAAGTTTTTTTTTTAAATACATGTTTTTTTTTCTTCGAAAAAACACGTTTTTATCAAAAAGAGCCGCGACTCACCGGCAAATGTTCGACAAAACTACCGCTACTCACCAGCGGTAGTTATATAAAACTACCGCTGGTGAGTAGCGGCAGTTTTGTCGAACATTCGCCGGTGAGTCGGGGCTCTTTTACGCCAGATTGAAAAAAAAAAGGACCAAATACGTTCAAATCTGTAATTCATTCCAAATTAAAACAAAAGAGGTGAGAGATTGACATACATGGAATTGAGATTTATGCTTGGTTTAGGGTGGACTTCGTTGGTTTGTTGGAGTGAGTGAGGGAGAGATAACAGAAATGGGGGAGAAGGGGGGAGAGCCGAGTGAGTGAGGAGAGGGAACAGAAATGGGGGAAAGGGCGGGAAAGGGCCGCGAGCATAGAGAGAGAGGGGGAGACCGAGTGAGAGAGAGAGGAGACGGGTGGGGGCGGGTGAGTGGGGGGTGGGTGGGTGGGTGGGTGGGTGTTGGTTTAATGATGAGGGGTGTAAATGAATATTTGTAGGTAGGGGTAGTTAGGGAATTTTATTCTTTAAATGGTGTTGCGTTTAGGGTTTTAGGTGTTGCGTTTAGGTGTTCTGCTAAATTAATCCTCTCTACGTCCTATAGTGAACCAGATTACTAAGATTTAAATAGCTAATTTGAAAAATCATTACATGACTGGAACCATTGTAAATGGGGCCATATACCTCATTGGGACGAAATAATTGATGTAACTGTTGGTTCTCAAAAAATAGAGATGGAGCTTGGATAATGTTGCATCTATTTGAGCTTCCATAACTGCCTCATCGTTACAATCAACATAGGCTCTGTTTTCAATGGTGAATAACCTGAAGCATGATTTTTAATTGTGTAATATAGCGATGCATCATGGTTCCAAATCGGTGCACTGCAATTCCAAACATTGCATCTCGTTTCCAAATTGATGCATCAAGAGAGAAAAAGAGAGTTTAACCGACCTTTGTTTAGCAAGCAGATGAAAGTATACTTGTAGCGATGAGTAAAGCAACAACTTGAAGAACTTAAAAATGGAAGCCCCCCCCCCCCCCCCCCACACAAGGTCCCCACTTAAATAGGCAACAAAAACTTCAACTCGGAAAACTTCAACCTGCCAGCTCCATCCCCCCACCCCAATTTCCTCCTCAATCACCCCAAAGTTTTCAAGGGTCGAAAAACAAAAAAAAGGACCACAATCGGGAAAACTCTTCGTATCAACTCAATGATGTAACACAACTCAACAATATCTCAATTTTGAACACCCACAACCGTTTTAATCTTAATAGTAATTTCGGAAAATGGAGCCCCCATTTGAGGAAGTGATCTTCTCAAACGAATCCAAATGGGTATTGGTTTGTGCAATGGAAGAATAAGGGGTTTCTGGCGATGAAGCAAAGACAAAGTTGATTTCACTCGACAAGAAAACATAAAGAATTATGGATCAATCTCTTAATAGATAAACCAAGAGTTTCCCAAAACCTCTAACCCTGAACCAGCTTCACAGGCGGAAGGGCATTCAAGGAAGAATTTAACGAAAGTGGACATATGGGGTTAGAAAAAAAAAGGTACTAGACAGGTTAAAAATTTATAAAAGTGGACCAGCCTTCTAGTATAAATTACATGCCAATCCACTTTGAAATATTTCCAACCACCTCAGTCCCCTATTTTTTTTGTAACTGCTAAAGTCCACTTTCATAATATTGTTCATAAATTACCCCGCCAACAAACTATATTATTTTTCTTTTGTATATCTTCGTCGCACCCAATTGGCCAATTCATTTCCTTCCTTTCTTCACAGTTCACACACACACTGCGAAGAATTCCACTATCTTTCTTTGTCTCCTCGGTTCTTGATTGAGTAGAAAAGGGGTCAATTAAAGGCCATTTTTCTACAAGTCAATCAGCTGGTAGGTACGTTGTTAAAGATTCATAGCAGAGTCTTTTCTCATTTAAGCCATTGGTGATTACCCATCTACATCAATACGAATGCGGCATGAATCCTTTTCCAATAGCTATGCCTAAACTAAACTTCATACAAGACTTTATTTCCGGCTTTAGGGTTCCCTATCTCGGGAAAAAAATAAGAGTAGCTATTTCAGTCAAAGTAGATAAGGATCAAAGTCCAATAGCTAAGATGGTATTGTCCTCTCTTCTTAACTCGTTAACAAAGTACGTGTTGAACCTTGCATAGAATTAAATTTGCTTAAAATCATTCCACTTGATTGTCAGCCAAGAATTTAAAAATTATCTTTGGTCAGCCTGAAATGATTTGTCAGTTATTCACTTCATCTGACCATAACAATTTTAGTGTTAGTTTGCTTTCCTTATTTGATTGATCAAAAACTTGTACTGACACTTTCTTACTTGTATGTTTTTTGTAGATATTCTGCTAGATATTCTTTCACATGATTTTTTGTGATCTTGTATCTGCCAAACACATTTTCAAATTCAAAATGTGTTCCTAACGGGTTACTCTTGAAGTTCACCTATAAATACCCACTAGAAGCATTCTTGAAGACATAGATACACAGAAGTCTGAAGCCTCATACTTTCAAGAAATTCACTACGTTTTAGTCTTCTTAAAAACTATAGCTAGATAATCTTTCTTGTATACATCTTCCTAGTTATTGTTTAGGCAAACACTGAGTGATTACTTTTCATATCTATTGAATTCAGTCAGTTTGTCTTACGAGTTTGATTGATTCTCAATCATTCTCCACAAACACCGGTCTTTTGTTGTACACTGATCCATTAGAGATCAAATAGATTTTTAATAAAATTAGTGCACTTCAAAATCCAAGCATGACCGACTTGGTAGTGGGCGTAGCGTTTATCGTGAACCACTTCAAGCGATTTGTCAGCCATTATTCACACTCTTGTAAACTGACATAACACTTAAGAAGTTTTACAACTTGTTAAGTGTCAGCCAGTTACTAACAATTGTTTGCTTAGTTGTTCAGATAGTTTGTTCTTCAATATCTTCTTCATATTCAGTGATCTACTTTAAAAGCCAATTTCTTAAATTGTTGTGTCAGTTAGCTGACCAACTTTTATCAGCTTAAGACATTTTGAAAGTGTCAGCCAGCTGACCAATTTTCAGCTGACTGATCAAACCAGTTTTCCGCTGCCAACTTTACAAGTCTTACAAATCAACCCTCAAAGTTTTAAAGACTATTCACCCCCCTATAGCCTTAATTGTTGCCTACTGGACTTACAGTACGCATGGATTCACCTATTCCAGAACAAATCAAACTAAGAGCTAGCAGGAATTGACGAATTTCACTCAATCGATGAAGAAGAGTTTAACCCAAAATTGTTTTGGTTCGCGATGTAACTATTTTTGAAATTGCGATGCAACAATTTGATATTAGAACACATTGTTTTGGTTCACGATGTTACTTTTTTGGAATTGTGATGCATCAATTTGGTATTAGAATATCAAAGTAAATCCCGATGCACAAAATGGATTTCGCAATGCTGGTAAAAAAATTATTTACGAAATTCACGAAGAGGGGAGTATCGAATTCATTCGTATCCAAATCAATAACATGGAGTGCAGTCCATAAACTCGACCATCTATGTGATAAAACTGAAGTTGTCATATATAACATGCTTAGCTGGGCGAAAAGTAAGAATGTTAAGGAGAATCTCATCGGGTAATATCTAATTATCCATGGGGTAAACGGTTAGCGTCTAGTACGATTTGGGGCTTGATTACGTATTTGGAGGAGGTCCAGTTCTCATGAGATGTTTTCGTGAAACCAAAAGCGTGAAGGTTGAATTTTTTTTATTAGCAAATGAAGACTTGAGCTCTGAATTAATCTGAGTTCCCTCCCTTTCTCAATATTCGAGTGAATAAATATTTTTGTTGGATTTTGAATAAATTTTGAATCACGAGGCATCATGTCAGTTCAAAACTTTAATTACAATGCACAAAATTTAATCACAATACATGATTTTGAATCAAAATATACTTGGTTGATGTTGAGTTTCTACTTAAAGATTAACGAAAAAAAATTAGATTATCTAAGCAAGCTTTACATGACTGGCTCCAGATCCGATTATTCCGATAAGCAGAAAACGAATTGGGAGGATAAAGACGATCCATTGCTCCAAATTTATAACATGAAACTAAGATCACTATGCAGTGCGCAAAATTATGAATGCAATACGAGTCAAATAATGATCCCAACAACCACAAGCAGTAAACCTATCCATATGAGATACGGTATTTTGAATCGTTTTGGTTCCGTACACAGATGACAAAATCTATGCATCGGAATGCCTTTGTTTATTAAGGGTATACTCACCCTTTTGCACAAAAAATGCATTTTACAGGTTTAAAAAAATCGTGAACCGTAACGGTTAGATTCCGTAGAGGACGGGCCAAGTTTTCACCCATTATTCTACATATGGTCATTTCTGATTATTAGAGAATAATATGTTTATTAATTATTTATTGTAATTAGTGTTTAGTAGTTACTACCTTGTATAGTTCTTTCCTTATATGATTCATTCCTTGTATAGGTTTCTTCTACCACATTCCTAGTGTAACCCTAATTGTAACTCCCTATATAAATAGGTGATTCAATCAATGTAAAGGCTATGCCGTTATTCCTATCAATTGTGAATTTCTACATGGTATCAGAGCTTTGCTCCTAAAATCTTCTTCCTTTTGCCGTCGCCGCCACCCACAAAAATTTTGCATCCATGGCTAACGGTAACCAAACCCTCACCATAAAAAACCCCATTGATCTCCAACCAAAACCTTCGACCTCATAAACATCTCCCACCACAACATCACCAAACTCACCTCCACCAACTACATAGCTTGAAAACTCCAAGTTGAGGCAACCCTCATTGGCTATGACATCTACAAATTCTTAGATGGCTCACACCCATGTCCGTCCCCCACTGTCCTCGCCAAGGTTGCTCAAACATCCAAGGATGTTCCAACCCCCAACCCGCAATACCAACCTTGGATTCGACAGGACAATCTCTTGTTTGGTGCCCTTATCGGCTTTCTTTCTACCCCCTTAGTCCCCATGATCCAACAGACTGCCACCACCTGTGAGGCATGGGACACTCTAGATCATACCTATGCTCGCCCGACACGCGGTCACATAAAGGAGTTCAAAGACTACCTTAAGCGAGCTTCCAAAGGCAGTCAGGCGATATCAGACTACATGCAGTCCATCAAGAGTCGTTCGGATGAACTTGCTGCCCTCGGTAAACCCCTCGACCATGAGGATCTCATTGAGATCATCCTTGCGGGCTTAGATGATGGCTACCACCACATTGTTGATGTGGTCGAAGGACGAGACACTCGCATCTCGTTTGATGAGCTCCATAAGAAACTCATCAAACGTGAACTGTTCTTGAAGCAATCCCAGCCCATGTCCTTCTCTCATCCTGCTTCGACCAATCCTGCTACCTCGAGGAACAACAACTCGCATGCTTGGCAGCCTTCCTCGCAAACTCGGCACGTGCCTTCTCCACCTCGGTAGTCTCCCACGCCGTCCTCGGCTTCGACTCCTCGGCCACAACGTCTTATCTCGGCATATGTCAAGGCTGTCACCAACAGGGTCACTTAGTTACTCGCTGCCCCAACTTTCAGCTGGTTGACATTACTCCTCAGTGTGCTGCTCGCCCATCCTCAGCAAACAACTCCTGGCAACCGCGGGCTCACTTAGAGACCACAGTGGACACTACGACACCAAGTTGGCTTTTTGACAGTGGTACCTCTCACCATTTCACTGGTGATCTTGGCAACCTTTCTCTGCACTCCAACTACACGGGCACTAACGACATGGTCATTGGTGATGGTACAGGTTTAACAATTTCCAAAACTGGTTCCTCCTCTATTCACACACCATCACACATATTTGCCTTGCATAATGTTCTTTTTGTTCCTCACATGAAGCACAATCTCATATCTATATCTTAATTCTGCATCTCGAATAATACATCCATTGAGTTCTTACCATCTACTTTTCATGTGAAGGATCTACTGATAGGGTGCATACTGCTGATCGGACAATCTAAGGGTTGTATGTATGAATGGCTGACCACAGCCCCCTCTCCTCTCCCCTCTGCTTGCGTAGGCTCTAAAGTCTTTCACCAAGACTGACATCATCAGCTTGGTCATCCGTCTGAACCCATCCAACGTCAGATTCTATCTAGTTTAGCGTTAGACACTACTTGCATTAAACAATTGCACTGTAATGATGGTTTATGTGATAAAAGTCATAAAATTCGGTTTTCTCAATCTACTATTGCGTCTGCTCTGATGTTTGGACTTCCCCTCTTTATTCTGCTGATGAATTTAAATACTATAATTTTTTTATCGATCATTACACTCATTATATATGGCTCTACCCATTCCAACGAAAGTCTAAGGTAGCTACCATCTTTCCCCGCTTCAAAGCCCTTGTGGAAAACTATTTCAAAACTTCCACGGTAACACTTTACTCAGAAAATGGAGACGAGTACACGAGACTTTTCCTGGGACACTTGTTTGGCCGCTTACTTGTCCGCTAATTGCATTTCTCATCTCACCTCGCCACCCCACAATCCGGAACATAATGGGTTATCGGAACGTCACCATCGCCACATTGTTGAGACTGGTCTTTCTCTTCTCTGAGTTCTCTCTAAGGCTTCTCTTCCTCTGCCCTTCTGGTCGTTTGTCTTCCAAACAACGACCTACCTCATCAATCGGCTCCTTACACCCACACTCAACCAGCTATCTCCTTATCAGAAATTATTTGGGTCTCCACCTAATTACTTCAAACTTTGTGCCTTTGGTTGCCTTTGCTACCCTTGGCTCCGCCTTACTCCGCTCACAAACTCGATGTTCGCTCCACTCCTTGTGTCTTCCTTGGTTACTCGCTCACTCAGAGTGCCTATCTCTGTTATGATTCGAGCACCACCAAGATGTTTGTCTTGCGTCATGTTCTCTTTGTTGAGTCTACCTTTCCCATGTCCACCATTGCCACCCACCTTGCTCGCTCCAATGACTCCACTCGAACCACCTGGTTACCTCCTCATGAATTGCTCCTAGATTCATACACATCGTCCGTTGCTCCTGTTAGAATATGCTTATTGATGAGTAACTTATCTCCTTGCATATTCCGAATATTTTGATTTGCTTGTTCCCATTACCGTGTGTCATAACAAGTGGCTAAAATGTCTGCGTATCGGTTAATGTGGCAACGTGCTTGACTTCATATAGGTCCTAGATTAGGTATGTCTTGATTTAGTCCTACTTTCTTAATGATGATCAAAAGACTAGCGATTCATATGCACCAGCACCAGCAGACATGCTAAAGCGTGGAAGATCTTCAGAAGACTTGTCACCAGCAGACTTGTCATGAGTGCAAAAGAATATCTTGAAGATTCGCCACCAGCAGACATGTTATGGTTTGAATGTTCATGCCACGACCGGTCAATGTCCTCTCTGTAGAAGACTTACTCCTCACAGACAAAACATTTCACCGCCAGACTTGGCTCACGCACGTCTTACTAAAAAAGGTGCGATAAATAAGAAGAGACACAAAAATATTCAAAGCCTCAAAAGTCACTCAAATCTTTATGAAGTTTGACATCACGATCTTTGCAGATCTTTCTCTCTCTTCCGTGGTTGAGGAAAGTCAAAAGAATCTACTTTATTGGACAAACCACATGACGATTGCATTATGACTCGGACTCACTTTTCGAGAACATCAATACGATGCGGCGGGCAACGGTTCTAGGATCTATAGAACAAAGCTTTTTACCAACGATCAAAGATCCAGTGAACAAGATCTTTATCCGACAGTCTTCAACGACAAAACCATTTCAATGGATAAAAAATCTATCATCATCTCTCAACGATAAAAAAGACCCCGTCTATAAAAGAAATCCTCATTCTTCTTCAACGTATGGGCGGGTGAAATCTGCAACAAGAATCTGTTCGACAAAGCTATGAGATCTACAAATAGATCGTCTTCAATAACGATTCTCGATCTCCACGACAATTGCAAAGTGAATCAGCTGCACTTTCTGTGGATTGCTAAGAAGAAAATGATTGGAGAAGAGATCAAAAAATTCTAAAGACAGAGATCGGTGTCTTGGTCAAAAACCTGGTTCTTGATTTAAGTTCTTCAACCTTCTTCAAAGATCTAAGCCTCTAATAGAGCTTCAAGACTTTATTCCTAAAGTTAGAGGCCAAGCACTTTAAATCGATTTGAAGATAGATTTTCAGATCATTCCCAAGGAATATGAAGAGATGTGTGTAAATATTGCATTCATGTCTTCAGATTTGTATTCCTATACAAATGTTGTTGATTGTGCGATAATAGGAAGTCGAGTGCTCTGCACTTAGTCGTTCAGATGTCTTTTATCTAAACAACACTGAAAATTGTCTTCTCATATCTGTTCTTCGTTGTCGTCTCCTATTGCTCTCTTTACTAAAAAAATTCGTCTATGAATAATTAAGTAAGGATTAAGGTTTGGAACGACGAGGACAACAATATACATAGAGTCTAGGTTGATGTATTCTGTAAATTTATCTTTGAATAAATTTAAGATATTCTTTCATATCGTTTATCTTTCAATATTCAGCCTTAACTTCTCTATGAGTTTTTATAAACTGATTAATCTTTTGAAAAGCTATTCTCTCATGACTTCCTAAACCTGCATTTGGAAGAAGGATTAAGTGTGTTGTTGTTCTGAACATATATTCGTGTATAACCACTTAAGACTTCCTCACTAAATCTAAGCCTTACAATTCCTGCTGCTTAAACTCTTTAATCATGCTTTTGATTTACTTGCAGTTCACCAGCAGAGTTCATTACTCTGCTACGAGCAAGGTTGTTGTTCAGTGTTACCAGCAGACATGCTCGTTGTGCCAACTGCCTATGCCTTTAAAACCAGCATTTTATGAATACTAAAAGAAAAGTTTTAAACTAGTATCATAGGCTATTCACCCCCCCTCTAGCCTATTTGAGCATCAATGTGGACCAACAGCTCCCTCCAATGACTCCTCGCTAGTTGCTCCTAGCACTAATCAGTATATGGTTGATATCAGCACCCCCCCCCCATATACCAACCTCACCCTAACACTACCTTACCTGCTATCAGTTCTGTGCCTACTGCTCAACCCTCCTTGATACCTTACAACCTGCCTGAGGATAACACTGTACCCGTTGAACCTGAGATAGTTCATGTGCCCGCTGCTCCAACTTCTTCAGCCCCTGGCCCCATGCCCGAGGATTGCACTATGCCCGCCGAACCCGAGATAGTGTATGTGCCCGTTGCTCCAACTTCCTCGGCCCATGGCCCTATGCCCGTGGATTGCACTATGCCCGTTGCACCCTAGAGCGTTCCTGTGCCCGCTGCTGCTGGTACCTCATCCATTGTTACTTGTTCCAAGAATAATATCTACAAGCCACTCACCAACCGAAGTCTCTCGGCTCAACTAGCAAGACAACAAACCACCATGTGTCACTCTCAAGCTCAAAGATGTCAAGTGGCATCAGTCCGGTCCAAGAATATGATGCGCTAACTCGAATGATACTTGGGCCCCGGTTCCATCGGTTGAAGCTTGAATGTTGTTGGTTGTAAATGAATCTTCCAGAAGCTCAATACGCCATGGGGCTTTCACCAACGACCAAGTGTTGACTATCATGACCTTCGGCCTAGTTGGTAAACCCACTACATGAGACTAATTCTCTCCTCGGTTGTCTGCCAAGGATGGCTCTTCAAACAGCCTCACGTGAACAATGTCTTTCTAAAGTACTCTCTCTCGAAGTATTCATAACTCAA
>CM028380.1:50972033-51497631 GCA_013146195.2 Codonopsis lanceolata
TTGACATTTCGCTTAGAAAGAAGGCACCTAAACCCGAAAAGATGTTCGAACCAATCCTTTCGCCGATCGAAAGAAAGGATCCGTAAATCCAAGGCATTTTCATAAGCCTCAATCTCCGTGAGCCGCAGAACGCGCGCCATTTATAAGAGATGCGAAATTTTATTGGGTCAATAAGGCTATGGCAAGCAAGACGTAAGCCGTTGAATTTAGAAGGAACTGAATTGATGAAGAACCGAGCCTGCTTCCGCCGTAATTTATACCGCAAATCAAGAAGACTGACAATTCTGCACATTGTCCAAATAGGAAGAAAACAAGGTCGCAGATAGGAAAAACATGGTGCCACCAAGAAGTCTCGTGCCGCACCATGGCCTTCATGGCGGCACCGTAAATGTTCACCGTGTTGTGAAAATTCCGCCTGTGATCCCGTTTGGTGATCCGACATCCCGCTGCTCCTCGGCTCGATCGGGAAGAAAAAGAAAACCTATGAAAGACGGCTACAACCACGGACTCAATGCAAACGCCGAAAGAATAAGGGATTCGGCCATTTTTCCTGCTCCGATATCACCCGAAAAGCCCGCTCTAATTTAAAGGTGTATTCTTAAAAATCCCTATTCTCAAAGTACAAATGTGCCATTACATTTTAGATGTCCCAGTATAATTTTATCGCATGAATTTATTTTTGCATGTGTAACATACTGCATCATATACATTATATTGCATTATATCATAATGATTGTACATATTTCTTTTACAAAAATAAAGAATATAAAAAAAGGGGGAAAGAAATACTAATGTTCGCAGAACCAAAGCTAATGTGCTCTGGACGATCGGCCTGGAAAACCACCACCCCGACTGACCCGCCGCGAATCTCGACCTCTCGGCCGCCGCTTGACCCATCATCATCATCGCCGCCATCTCGACGTTCTGGCCGCCACACCGAGCCGCTTCCCCTTACAAGAAAATTCATCACCACTCGATATAGCTTGCTGATGCTGAAGAAGCCCCGCAGCAGTTTCTTATAAGTAGACACGTTCACCTGAAGAAAAAAAATATAAAAAAATATTAGTAAAAAAAATGTGTATAAAAAAAATAAAAAAAATGATGATATAATAAAATAATAATAATAATAAAGAAAGAGAAACAATAAAGGTGGATGTGTCTACCGAACGAGCCTGCTCCGGGACGCGACGCTCCTCCGGAATCTCGACATCGGGAAGAACCTGCTCTACTAATCCACCGCCCCACTCATACTGGAAAGTAGAGAAAATATCATCGCCCGTGAACACTGTGTTCGCCGAGAAGTGAAAGACGACCCAAGCTCGGCGAAGCATCGAATGCCGCCGGGGCAAAACAGAGCAGGAGGAGGGGGATGCTTCTATCTCAGTGAAATCTCGATGACATCACCGATAATCTGTTGTGGGAACGAGGTATTTCCCCAAGTACTGAGACCGGTCGGGCAGTCGCTCGGGCTCTATCACCCAAGCAGGAGGCCAAGGAGGCACCACTGGAGCCATTAGAAAAGCATGGTGCTGACGGTTCACCCGCTCGCCCATATACAAAGAATCCACCATGATGGAGACCATCAATATCCCAGCGGCAATGGCCGAACATCGAGTAGTATGATAATGTCCCTCCGTGCCCTCCTGTGGAAGAAAGTGCACCGAACCCGACTCGAACCAACAATCCGCTCCAAAGACTCTCTCCCTAGTATTACAACCACCGCCGCCGCTTGATCGACCCTATTGTCGCCAACATATTGGGACAAATACGGAGGTCGGTAGACCCGCCGAATGAGGCGACCCTACGAAAAATCAGAAAAAAAATGAAAAGGCCCCCGCACAAAAATAGAAAAAGAAAAATAAATATGTTGTCAAAAAAAACACATGAAAAAAAAATGAATATATGATGAAAAAACAGGAAAAGGCACGTACCTCCCACGTCGGGGCAAACCCATTCAGGGTTGGTGAATCATTTCGGCTGGCCCTATCCATGGAAGCATAAAATTCACCAAACCACTGTCCCCAATCATACGGGGATCCGATCGAAATCTGCAAGACAAGCTAAGACGAGGCTCTTGGTGACAGAGGAGTTGGCAAAGAGCGATGTGCCAAGAAAGAAGAAAAGAAACGCTGCGGCCACTCGAGTAATACTTGAGCAGTTTTCATCATCACCGGTACCACCGACATTATTAAGAAGCCATTGCCGAACGCTGCTGATATATATCTCATCCGATGATTTAAAACGAGGCTCGAAGCCCAGGAGATCCACAATCTCCTCCCTACGATGTCGGAGAGTAAAATCAAGAGCCGTGGTTTCCTATGCCTTTGGTAGGGATTCCTGCATCGCAAATAAATCGCAAGGGGTCATGGTCGCCTCCCCCCAGCTAAAATGGAAAGTGTGAGTGGTATCCCACCAGAAGTCCCGAAGCACATCAAAGATGGGAAGAAAGTTGGTGAAGTGGGTAAAAGAATGCAAGAAGGTGCTAAAACCCGAACCCTCTACCAACGACTGTGCAGCTTCGGGTAACATATCAAAAATCTCAGCCACATCGATATATGATACCCGCACTCTTTCAAATTTCCTCGCGACACGAAAAAAAAAAAAACAAGGTAAGTTCTCTACCCTTATTTCCTTCTTTGTACGATCTTTTAAATAAATAATGAACATATTTGTATGTTTTGTACTTCATAATTTTTAACAAAAATTCTAAAAAAAAAAAATAATAATAATAAAAATTCCCGTTCATAACAAAAAGAAAATAAATAATTCTTTAAATTGTTACATACCATTTTCATACATGTACATAAATTTACTTAAAAGATAAACATCATTCTTTTACATAAAAAAAAAAAAAAAAAACAATTTTTATATGTAATTTATTTTGCATGTAAATAATTAATTTTGCATCTTAGATATCATGAAATGCATAATAGAACCGTGATTTGCCATGTGTATAATAAAATGTGAAAACATTCATGCATCATCTTATAAGTGTTCTACATTGCATCTGCATCAAGTAGAATAATTCATGCATTCAGTGTGTACATTTCATTTGTCCAATAAGCTGCCATAGGGGTACGCTAAAAAGAAAATAAAATACCACCAATCATCAAAATAAATATCTTTGTGGCATTTACTATATCCCTGCAGCAGTTGCATGTTTGAAAAATGAATCTAAGGGCATGAAAAATATCTGTTTTGTCCTGTTTTTATCCGAAAATATGCCCGAAAAGCGTTTCGGAAAAATTAAATTTATACTCCGAATATTCCGTTTCGCGATTCTATTGCATGCAAAAATGTGATTTAATGTAAAACATGCATCATATAGCCCTCATTTGCATTCAGAATATAAATCATGCATAGTAGGGTCAAATAGTGACCACTAGTTCAAATCATGCATCGCAAAAATAAATCATAGAAATTTCATACATTATCACTTAATTACATCATTTAGGCATAAATAGGACATGCATGTGCATCACTAATAAAGTCAGGAGTGCTCCAAAAGTCCCAAGCAAGGCGTAAATTTAGCGGATCGAAGAATAGCCGGTGAAAATTTCTAGAAAAAGAGAAATCTTACTGAGTGGTCGAGGAAGGTTGGACACGCTGGGTGTCCCGATCTCGTAAAATATTGCCCCAGTCATTCGTGGAATACGGATAATTGAGCCTATTCCGAACCAAGCTAGGAGGTTCTCTCCTCCTCCCACCAGATTCCGGGCGCATCGGTGCCTTCCCCTTCCTGGATCGCGAAGAAGATGCCATCTGCTAAGTAAAACACTGAAATTGGCGGAAGAAAATCGAGAAAAGGAGCAAAATAAAGAAAATAAAAAGAAAAGAAAGGAGGAGGCTGGCAATGGCGTAAGAAGAAAAAGAAATGAAAAGAAGAAAAGAAGAAAAAGAAGAAGCAAGTGGCCTCTTCCCTTCTTTCCGTCCATATAAAGGGAGAAATAGGGAATTTTCCTTTTCCCCCTCCAAAGTTTGAAGTCTGCGACACTTTGGTCCTCGAGTTTCAAAGGTTCTCAAATGGTCCCCGAGCCTAACGGAAAGTTAACAAAGTTAATCTTGTTAACCAAAATTAGCAACCATTCACCAAAGGACAAATAACATGATCGAGAAAAAAAAGGAAAGAAAAAGAAAAGAAAAAGAAAAGAAAGAAAAATCAAAGAAAAAAAAAAAAAGAGAAAAGAAAAGGAACAAGACCAAAATCCCCAGCAGAGGTGAACTACGTTTGGTCTGATTCCTTGAATAAGGATACGTAGGCAGCCTATTCAGGTAGGTCCGACCATCACAAATAAAAAAAAGAGAATAAATTCCCACAGAAGAGTGGCAAAATGTCGATCGCCCAAATCGGTAAATCATGGCGGCCCACCCCAGGGCACAAAAGGTAAGTCAGTCACAGATATTCCTACCCCGACTTTAGAATAATTTCCTTTTTTAGGAAAGTTTGTAAAAAGTTTGCTTTTTGTTCTCAAAACTTTTTCAAAAGTTTTGAATATTTCAAAAAAAAAGAGGAATATTTCAAAAACACAAAAAAGAGGAATATTTCAAAAACACAAAAGAGGAATATTTCAAAAACACAAAAAGAGGAATATTTGAAAAAAAAAAAGAGAGAGAGAAAAGAAAAAAGGAAGGAAAAAGAATGTTTTCCACTTCACAATTTTCGAAAATACTTGAAGAATGATCAATTTGCCGTGCTCGCGACGGATCTTTATCGGTCGAGTGCGGTTTTGGATATTTGAAAGTTTTCGGGTTATGTTTGGAAACAAGGCGGCGACCACCGGACATAACTTAGAAAATTCTTCTTAACACGTTTCAACGACAAGGTATTGACCGGTTGAAATGTGGTGGCGAAAACATTCAAATCTTCATACCGTATTTGACAACGGCTTTAACCTGAAGAATACGGCTTTTGAAAACACAAAATCTTTTCCGTTGTGTTCTCGATCGGGCTTGACGAAGAACATGACATCCTCACTTGGTTGTAGTTTAGGTTTTGGCTTTGAACTACGTTTGGTCGATTTCCTTTAATGGGGAATCGTGGCGGCCCTACATTAGTAGGTCCAGACCATCGAGCACATTAAATTCATATATGCTTAAAAGCTGCGATAATTTTTATAACCGACTAAAAATGTCTAGGTTATAGAGTTTGGATAAGCATGTTAGCGTGCATTATAACGCTACCAATTGCATTCTCCGTTCTTAAATGAGCGAAATTGGAGAGTCTATTGTTTATCAACGATG
The DNA here is from genome assembly GCA_013146195.2 of Codonopsis lanceolata. Classification (NCBI taxonomy): domain Eukaryota; kingdom Viridiplantae; phylum Streptophyta; class Magnoliopsida; order Asterales; family Campanulaceae; genus Codonopsis; species Codonopsis lanceolata. The sequence goes on from CM028380.1 coordinate 50,977,275, forward strand.
TTCGTCTACTCGGTAAGCCTTAAGGTTACAGTAGACTCCATCGTTGAGAGGGCTCTAGACACCCCAATTTCGTACCCACGGTATGTGGTGACATAAAATATCAAGAAGCTGTTAAAACTTAACAAATGTCAAGATTACGAGTCAAAAATGCAAAAGGAAAAGCGAGGATCTGTGAAAGCAGTGAAGCTGAGGGGAAAGTGCAAAAAATTTGAAGATGAAAGCGGCATGGTGCCGCACCAAGCACCGGTGCCGCACCAAAGGGTTCCTTGGCCGCACCATGCACATTCTTGCGCTTGTCTCGAGAATGAAATTGTACAACTCCTTAGCCGCAGCGGTACAAGGCGCTGATGCCGGAGAAGAAACTCACAAATGCCGGCGTGTCCCTCTCCTCTACTATAAATAGAGACCCCGGCCTCTATTTTTTATTTGCTTTCGATTTACACGATAGAAAAATCGCGGCGAGTGCTTCTGGATATCTAGATAGGATTAGTATGAGAGGTGCGAGATAGGTGAGTGGAAGCCCCTAGAATCTCAAACCCCGTCCAAACTACGCCAAAATCAAAACCCATGGGTTATAAGTGATCCCTAGCCTAGTTGTTAGGTATCCACCTCACTTCCCAGTCCAAAAATCCCAAAGTAAGCCGTTACTTTGTCCAGAGTAGCTTTGAAAAGTCAAAAATTAAGTCTAGGTTCCGACCAAAAGGCCAAAACCTACCCAAATAATTTGTCACTACGCCGAGTTGATAAGCCCAAACCCTCGAAATAAAGCGATCATTACGCCCAACTCAAAACAACAACCACACAAACAACAAAAGACTCCCTCTCCCGAAAAGGCGAGCACAGCCCCGCTCTAAAAGGTAAAACCTTTAAGAGCGTCGTTATTTTTATTTATTTATATTTTATGTCTTTTATTTATTTTTAAAAGTTGTTATTTAAATCCGGCACAATGTAGCACCATATAAGCGTTGTCTTTGCCGGATTAGAATATGAAATATTATGTAAAAGAGCCGTTATAATGGCCAAATATTCTTAAATATGTTTGTAATTATTGGAAGGGCAGGCAATTTGCGAGTCAGTAAATAATGTGGCCCGAATGTATTTGTTTAAATTTCCCTGTCATTTTAATACCTTATTTATTTGCTAAATAAATGTGACAATAAGCATACTTCATTAAAAACCATTTCGAGACCGAAAGGCTGAGTTGGGTGCTTAGCACCTTCCCAACTCGTAACAGCCTCAGAACCCGTTTTCTTTTTCTACGGTTTATTTTTCTTTTCTTTGGTTTTGCTTTATTTGCCTTAAAATAAAGATGGCGACTCTAAAACTTTCGGTTGATTGGGGCCTCGCAACATTCCCTCTTTGCACTTTCCGTTCTCCCTAAAGGGAGATATGGGAATGGAGGGTGATATTCCCATATCTGGTATCCCTAAACAAGGGATAACTTGATGCGGGAAACCAAGCTCCATAGTAATCTGAATGGGCCATAAGGCTATTTTCAATAAATCCATAGTGGGCGTCGCAATATCCTTTTTTGCTTTTCGTTTTCCCTAAAAAGGGAAAATGGGAATGAAAAGAATGCACGCGTTCCCATATCACAGTATCCCAAACAAGGGATAACTTGATGCGGGGAAACCATCGGTTCCCATATTGGATACAAAAATCCACTCAAAGGCAAAGCCGAGGCACATTCAACGTGCTAATATGAATAGACGCACTCACTCTTTGATTTAGTCTTCCCAAGCAAGGGAGGGTGGAGCGGAAGCGGTGGTGTCAGCAGTGGTGTGTCAGCGCGCCCCAAATCAGGGGCGCGAGGCGGAAGCGCACCAGGGGAACCTCACGGCTTGGCGGCCTTCCTCCAGCTTCCGACACGTGCCTTTCTCGCCTCGGTAGTCTCCCCACGGCTCGGCTTCAACTCTCGGCAGCGTCTTATCTCGGCAAATGTCAAATTTGTCACCAACGAGGGGGGTCGCTTAGTTACTCATTGCCCCAACTTTCGGTGATGGGACATTACTCCTCGGTCTTGCTGCTTTCGCCCATCCTCAGCAAACAACTCCTGGCAACCGCGAGCTCACCTAGAGACCACAACGGACACTACGACACCAAGTTGGCTTCTTGACAGTGGTACCTCTCACCATTTCACTGGTGATCTTGGCAACCTTTCTCTGCACTCCAACTACATGGGCACTAACGACATGGTCATTGGTGATGGTACAGGTTTAACAATTTCCAAAACTGGTTCTTCCTCTATTCACACACCATCACACACATTTGTCTTGTATAATGTTCTTTTTGTTCCTCACATGAAACACAATCTCATATCTATATCTTAATTCTGCATCTTGAATACTACATCCATTGAGTTCTTACCATCTACTTTTCATGTGAAGGATCTACTGATAGGGTGCATACTGCTGATCGGACAATCTAAGGTTTGTGTGTATGAATGGCTGACCACAGCCCCCTCTCCTCTCCCCTCTGCTTGCATAGGCTCTAAAGTCTTTCACCAAGACTGACATCATCAGCTTGGTCATCAAATGTGCGAACCCATCCAGCGTCGGATTCTATCTAGTTTAGCGTTAGACACTACTCCGCATTAAACAATTGCACTGTAATAATGGTTTATGTGATAAAAGTCATAAAATTCGATTTTCTCAATCTACTATTGCGTCTGCTCTGATGTTTGGACTTCCCCTCTTTATTCTGCTGATGAATTTAAATACTATAATTTTTTTTATCGATCATTACACTCATTATATATGGCTCTACCCATTCCAACGAAAGTCTAAGGTAGCTACCATCTTTCCTCGCTTCAAAGCCCTTGTGGAAAACTATTTCAAAACTTCCACTGTAACACTTTACTCAGACAATGGAGACGAGTACACGGGACTTTGCCCGGGACACTTGTTTGGCCGCTTACCTGTCCGCTTACCTATCTGCTAATTGCATCTCTCATCTCACCTCGCCACCCCACAATCCGGAACACAATGGGTTATCGGAACGTCACCATCGCCACCTTGTTGAGACTGGTCTTTCTCTTCTCTGAGTTCTCTCTAAGGCTTCTCTTCCTCTGCCCTTCTGGTCGTTTGTCTTCCAAACAACGACCTACCTCATCAATCGGCTCCTTACACCCACACTCAACCAGCTATCTCCTTATCAGAAATTATTTGGGTCTCCACCTAATTACTTCAAACTTCGTGCCTTTGGTTGCCTTTGCTACCCTTGTCCGCCCTTACTCCGCTCACAAACTCGCTGTTCGCTCCACTCCTTGTGTCTTCCTTGGTTACTCGCTCACTCAGAGTGCCTATCTCTGTTATGATTCGAGCACCACCAAGATGTTTGTCTTGCGTCATGTTCTCTTTGTTGAGTCTACCTTTCCCATGTCCACCATTGCCACCCACCTTGCTCGCTCCAATGACTCCACTCGAACCACCTGGTTACCTCCTCATGAATTGCTCCTAGATTCATACACATCGTCTGTTGCTCCTGTTAGAATATGCTTATTGATGAGTAACTTATCTCCTTGCATATTCAGAATATTTTGATTTGCTTGTTCCCATTACCGTGTGTCATAACAAGTGGCTAAAAGGTCTGCATATCGGTTAATGTGGCAACTTGTTTGACTTCATATAGGTCCTAGATTAGGTATGTCTTAATTTAGTCCTACTTTCTTAATGATGATCAAAAGACTAGCGATTCATATGCACCAGCACCAGCAGACATACTAAAGCGTGGAAGATCTTCAGAAGACTTGTCACCAGCAGACTTGTCATGAGTGCAAAAGAATATCTTGAAGATTCGCCACCAGCAGACATGTTATGGTTTGAATGTTCATGCCACAACCAGTAGTCCTCTCTTGTAGAAGACTTACTCCTCTGGACAAAACATTTCACCAGCAGACTTGGCTCTGCACGTGCTACTAAGAGACAAGACTGCAGTAAATCAAGAAGAGACAAAAATATTCAAAGCCTCAAAAGTCACTCAAATCTTTATGAAGTTTGACATCCCTGATGCTGCAAGATCTTCTCTCTCTTCACGTGGTTCAGAAAGTCAAAAGAATCTACTTTATTGGACAAACCACATGACAGTGCATTATGACTCAGACTCACTTTTCAGAGACTTATCAATACAGTCTGGCGGGCAACAGTTCTAGGATCTATAGAACAAAGCTTTTACCCAACAGTCAAAGATCCAGTGAACAAGATCTTTATCTGACAGTCTTCAACGACAAAACCATTTCAACAGATAAAAAATCTATCATCATCTCTCAACGATAAAAAAGTCCCCGTCTATAAAAGAAATCCTCATTCTTCTTCAACGTATGGGCGGGTGAAATCTGCAACAAGAATCTGTTCGACAAAGCTATGAGATCTACAAATAGATCGTCTTCAATAACGATTCTCAGATCTCCACAGACAATTGCAGTGAACGAAGCCAGACATTAGCAAAACACTCTCTGTGGATTGCTAAGAAGAAAAGTGATTGGAGAAGAGAGAGATCAAAAAATTCTAAAGACAGAGATCGGTGTCTTGGTCAAAAACCTGGTTCTTGATTTAAGTTCTTCAACCTTCTTCAAAGATCTAAGCCTCTAATAGAGCTTCAAGACTTTATTCCTAAAGTTAGAGGCCAAACACTTTAGATCGATTTGAAGATAGATTTTCAGATCATTCCTAAAGAAGATGAAGAGATGTGTGTAAATATTGCATTCATGTCTTCAGATTTGTATTCCTATACAAATGTTGTTGATTGTGCGATAATAAGAAGTCGAGTGCTCTGTACTTAGTCGTTCAGATGTCTTTTATCTAAACAACACTGAAAATTGTCTTCTCATATCTGTTCCTCGTTATCGTCTCCTATTGCTCTCTTTACTAAAAAAATTCGTCTATGAATAATTAAGTAAGGATTAAGGTTTGGAACGACGAGGACAACAATATACATAGAGTCTAGGTTGATGTATTCTGTAAATTTATCTTTGAATAAATTTTAGATATTCTTTCATATCGTTTATCTTTCAATATTCAGCCTTAACTTCTCTATGAGCTTTTATAAACTGATTAATCTTTTGAAAAGCTATTCTCTCATGACTTCCTAAACCTGCATTTGGAAGAAGGATTAAGTGTGCTGTTGTTCTGAACATATATTCGACTATTCGTGTATAACCACTTAAGACTTCCTCACTAAATCTAAGCCTTACAATTCCTGCTGCTTAAACTCTTTAATCATGCTTTTGATTTACTTGCAGTTCACCAGCAGAGTTCATTACTCTGCTACGAGCAAGCCTGTTGTTCAGTGTTACCAGCAGACATGCTCGTTGTGCCAACTGCCTATGCCTTTAAAACCAGCATTTTATGAATACTAAAAGAAAAGTTTTAAACTAGTATCATAGGCTATTCACCCCCCCTCTAGCCTATTTGAACATCAATGTGGACCAATAGCTCCCTCCAATGACTCCCCGCTAGTTGCTCCTAGCACTAATCAATATATGGTTGATATCAGCCCCCTTATACACCAACCTCCCCCTAACACTACCTTACCTGCTACCAGTTCTGTGCCTACTGCTCAACCCTCCTTGATACCTTACAACCTACCTGAGGATAACACTGTACCCGCTGAACCTGAGATAGTTCATGTGCCCGCTACTCCAACTTCTTCGGCCCCTGGCCCCATGCCCGAGGATCGCACTATGCCCGCTAAACCCGAGATAGTGTATGTGCCCGTTGCTCCAACTTCCTCGGCCCATGGCCCTATGCCCGTGGATTGCACTATGCCCGTTGCACCCTAGAGCGTTCCTGTGTCCGCTGATGCTGGTACCTCATCCATTGTTACTTGTTCCAAGAATAATATCTACAAGCCACTCACCAAACTGAGTCTCTCGGCTCAACTAGCAGCGGACAACAAACCACCATGTGTCACTCAAGCTCTCAAAGATGTCAAGTGGCATCAGGCCGTGTCCGAAGAATATGATGCGCTAACTCGGAATGATACTTGGGCCCTGGTTCCATCGGTTGAAGCTTGCAATGTTGTTGGTTGTAAATGAATCTTCCGCATCAAACGTCATGCTGATGGCACCATTGATTGCTATAAAGCTCGACTAGTTGCCATGGGGTTTCACCAACGACCAAGTGTTGACTATCATGAGACCTTCAGCCTAGTTGGTAAACCCACTACAGTGAGACTAATTCTCTCCCTGGTTGTCTGCCAAGGATGGGCTCTTCAGCAGCTCGATGTGAACAATGTCTTTCTCTAAAGTACTCTCTCTGAGGAAGTATTCATAACTCAACCTTCGGGATTCATAGACAAGGACAACCATCAACATGTATGTCGGCTTCACAAGGCCATCTATGGATTCAAGCAGGCTCCCCGAGCATGGTACAATGAATTGCGACAGTTTCTTCTTGCCTCCGGCTTAAAAAATTATGTGGCCGACACGTCGCTGTTCATACTTCATATATGGGGAACCATCATCTATCTCCTTGTCTATGTGGATGACATCATCATCACTGGAAACTAGTCCGTCGCAGTTCAAACCTTCATCTCTCTGCTCGCTAGTCGCTTCTCGCTCTAGGATCTCGGTGATTTTCACTATTTCCTTGGTGTTGAAGTTGTTAACCGACCAAGTGGTCTCCTGCTCTCCCAGCGCGAATACATTGTCGATCTCCTTGCTCGCACGGGCATGACAGATGCTCGCCCAGTTGCTACTCCTCTCGCCACCTCGCCAACTTTGACATTTCACTCGGGCACTACTCTCACGGATCCTACAGAGTTTCGGGCAATGGTGGGGAGTCTTCAGTATATGTCCTTTACTCGCCCTGATGTCACCTATGTCATCAACAAACTCTCTCAGTTCATGCATAGGCTGACTACCGAGCACTGGAATGCGATCAAACGTGTTCTCAGGTATCTCTACGATTCTATTGATGCGAACATTCTTCTTCAGCGTCAATCTTCTCCAGCTCTCCATGCATTCATTAATGCTGATTGGGCGGGCAACAAAGATGACTACACATCCACCAGTGCCTACATTGTCTATCTTGACAGCAACCCGATCTTTTTGAGCTCTAAGAAACAACACACTGCTCTTTGGCTCCTCGACTGAAACTGATCAATACCGGGCAGTGGCTGCCACTGCTGCTGAAGTCCGCTGGATTATGTCTCTCATCGGCGCTCGGTATCACCTCCTCGACTCAACCTGTCATTTATTGTGACAATATGGGTGCCACTAGCCTGTGCTCCAACCCAATCTTCCATACTCGCATGAAACATGTGGCTCTGGATTTTCACTTCATCTGACAACAAGTTCAAGATGGGCTATTACGGGTCTCTCATGTATCCTCAGTTGATCAGTTGGTCGATGCCCTTACCAAGCCGCTTGCTTGCCAGCGCTTCCATCAATTATTTCACAAGATTGGTCTTTCCTCTTGGGTGTCCATCTTGCGGGGGCATATTATAGAATAATATATTTATTAATTATTTATTGTAATTAGTGTTTAGTAGTTACTACCTTGTATAGTTCTTTCCTTATTAGGATTCCTTCCTTGTAAAGGTTTTTTGTATCACACTCCTAGTGTAACCCTAATTGTAACTCCTTATATAAATAGGTGATTCAATCAATGTGAAGACCATGTCGTTATTCATATTAATTGTAAATTTCTACACCGATTTCTATGAGCTCATAAATAGTAGTTTCGAACGGAATAAATTTAAGGTGTTATTGGTCATGACTTGTGAGTCTTTTTTAAACAGTAGTTTCAGCTCTCCAAGAGATTTGAATATCATTCATGATATGCCAATGGTCAGCCTTGAGATGGCTTAATCGTTATATACTCCGTAGTATATATCTGAATTTTAGTTCTACAATTAAATGATTTAGGGAGATGGAGAGCGAGAGCTAACTGCGATATATAGAGTGTAAAAACAGGTTGAACCCGTTGGACTAGCTTGCTACTTAAAAAAGGTGAATTTGATTGGGAAAATATGAGTTCGATCAGGCATGTCAAGCGGATTGAGCTCAGGTCCGCCATTTACAAGTTTTGTGTTCTAAAAAGGGGGTATGAGTGCCAAACCTCTTAATTTATTTTTGTAATTTTGATTTTGTGTCGTAATGGTGAGGCGGAGGTGAACTAGAGTAATAATTTTTTTGTTTTTAGTTCTAAACTTGGCTGGTTTATTGCTTTGAGGTTGTTGAGAATTGGGATTAATGGTAGGTTTGTATCTTTTTGTTCATTTTACAAATATAGACAAGTGTTTGATAAAATGATAAATATAAAAAAAATTAAATTTGTATTCAATGTGTTTGATCTTTAATGTAAATTATCAAAAAATGGTAATTATGTCTAGGCCCCCCATTAGTACCAGTGTTTAACGATTTTTAGAACTTTGGTTTTAAATAGCACAAACCACAAGTTTGAAACTATAAGTTTAAATCATTTTCAATTAAAATATGAGATTATTTTTTATATATGAAATATTAGTAAATAATTATAAATTTGTTAAAAAGTTGCACTTACAGTTATGACAACAACATATGCCATAACTAAAGTAAATTAACCGTAATTTTCACTGCAAAAATAATATAAGAACATACAAAAAGAGTAATGATAAAATGATTTTTTAACTCTATTTTTTTTTCTCATTTAATACTATTAATATTGGAGAAAACTGTTAAAACATACTATTTATAATATAATTGTAGAAAATATAATTTTTAAATGAATTGTGATATTTTTTGTATTAATTATTAACTTTTTTTAATTAGTTGAAAAAAAAATTGGATGGGTTGACCCGCCTAACCCACAATTCATGATAGATCGGGTGTGTTGTCAATTTACAGACCCGTCACATTCGTGGGCTAGTTAACTAATCCGCCAACCCATTTTAACAACTCTAACTGAACATCATAAAATCTACCGTATCACTAATGGAAAAAGCTAAATGAGAAAAATACATTGGTACAATTTTTGTTAATAGAGGAGGGCGGGGATGTTATACAATAAAAATTTAGATTTTCTTTAACACTTATTAACCAAACACTTTTTTTAAACCAACCAATGCGGAGTACCTAACAAGTATATCCCACTCCCACCCATGGCCATGGGACACATTTATGACGAATAATTAAAGAGGGAAGATTGTAAGTAAGTATATTCACGGGGAGGGGACTATTATTTGGCAGATGATCAAATTGTATTATTCTTTCTTTTTGAAGTATAAATGCATACGATGCACCTAACATGAAAATAATTGATTTTGGTATCCCTAGCTCCTATTAATTCCTCTCCCATTACCATCTTCATGTAGGCCATCAACCTTCATAGTTCATCCCTCCATTATTCTCATTTCCCTTTTTTTTTTTTGTGTGCATGACTTAAATCTTCACATAAATGAAAAATAAATACTACTCCATATCTAAGTTCCAGTTATGAATTTTCATTAAATCCACCTAACATAAAGATATTGTAAAATATTTCGAGTATTCTTTTCAGTTTTTATAAAAATTAACTTGAATTTTACTTCATTTTAATAGTACATAAACATGAATGTTTTAGTGTTCACAGTTCACACTCTAGAATTACAAGTGCTTATTGAGACATAGAAGATGGTAGAGGTGACAAAGAGCTCAAATGAACGGATACTTAAATGTCAAATTGATAATTTACTATAAATGGGCTTGGGCACTCATGCCATTGACATAAGATTAATGGATTAATTGTGGAACGGTCCCTTTTTTGTAAAATTATAACCACCTAAGTATCATATTTTTTTATTTAATTGGCAAAGTTCACTTTCAAAATTTTCGTCCAAAAATACCTTGTCGTTATCGCTCTTTAGTAAAGACGAAGTAATTCGACAGCTAGAAGATATTCCCTTATATCTTTCAGTCTTCCTTCGTGCCTTGAATTTCTTCATCCTCTCCCCTGGTGTGAGATATTCTCTCTCACTGCAAATCTTTCTCTTTGTAACACTAACGATGTAGTCTCTCGATCTGATTTGTTCATGATGTGGGCGTCAGATATGTTCGATGTGGGTGTCGAATGTTTCGATGTGGGCATCGGATGTTTCGATGTGAGTGTCAGACGTGTTCGATGTGGGTGTCAGATGTTTCGATGTGGGCGTCGGATGAATTATATGTGAGCTCATCTTCTTTGCAGATGGAGACATATCAGACAATGAAAAAATATACAATAATTCATCAACTTTGAAAGGAAATATACCTCTGTTGGATGCCTAAGACGGGAGAAAGGCAGTTGCTCGATTGAAAAATGGAAACGACGAACTCTTCGAAAAGATCACTCATGGTTAAACAATTCCTATAGGCTACATCTGTTTTTTTTTTTTTTTTGGGTTTTAGTGGGGATGAAAGGAATATTTGTAGGGAGTTGTATGAATTATAATATTTACAAAGTTGAGCAAGCGAAGCAACCTTACTGGATTTTGGGGAATTTAGTAGACTTACCTTCTGGGGACGGAGAACGATGCCCAAATTTTGAGCGACGCCTAATTTTTTTCCTTGCGATGCCCAAATTTAGACTGTAGCTTTGTCTACGCGTCTTTCCTTTATTAAGGGTATTTTCATCATTTTCCCAAAAAAGTGCACTGTAGTAGTTTAAAAAATAATAGTGGACTTTTGTGGTTAACATTTTACCGCATGGGTACCGACACGGTTCTCACCCAAGATTAATCACAGGCTGAAATTCTGGTCGGTCACTTTCTCAAAGTTTGTAACCCCTCCACTTCCCTGTTTTTTTTCCAATCGCTAAAGTGCATTTTTCGAAATATTGTTCTGAAATTGTTATCGTCTCCTTCAATAGCTTCGAAAAATATATTGGATTCAAAAATCATCATTATTGCGCAATGAAACGGGGATCCATTTCGAACTGAATGGATTTGGGCTGGATTGAATTATTTTTAGTAAGAACGAAGACATAGGAGGAAGAAAAAGGCGGAGGAGATGTATTCAAACCTAATTTGCATCGAGATGCATTAATTGGTTGCTTGAATTTATACATCGCGGTGTATAAAATTGGATTATGTCATTAAAATTGATTTCATTTAAATTGATGTATCGCGATGCAAAAATTGATGTACCATGATACAAAATTAGTTTATGTAATTAAAATTGATTCAATTTAAATTGACGCATCGCGATGTAAAAATTGATGTGCTACAGTGCATTTTTGTAGCGCGCTTCAAGCTCATTAAAGATATCATCACTTTTTTACCTCCAAAAATGTCTTTGTTCGATTAAAAAAAACAAAACTAAAGGAGTTATAAACTTTAGAAAATGAACCGACTCGTATATATATATATATATATATATCCCACGTGCTGGTGTCTATTAGATAAGGCTCATACAATAGTTTTCATTTATGCTAGTAAATTACAAAGAGCGATTTCTGCAACTTCAAACTTTAGCGGGCCATGGCACTCTGGTATTCACAAGTTGGATCTCAAATCAATGATTCGAGTGAAAAACAAATTTTAATCTTTCTGTCCAACTGCTAACTTGTCCAATTTTCAAAATAAAGGTTATCAAAATTAGATTTAATACTAAAAGAGATATTAAATTAAATTTTGTTATTGTTTATTTTTTATATTATGGCAACCACTAGGTATCAAAATTTAAAGGAAAATACTAAGTTTATCATCAGAATTACCACTCTGGTGATAAAAGCATGTGAGGTGCATATGCATCTTCAAAGTATAATTGTCATTATAGTGATAATCCTGATGATAAACATAGCAAAATTGAAATTTAAAATTGATATCTTCTCCTTCTATTTCGAACAAATAATACACGTTTAAAAGTTTTGTCTCGGAGTTTCCTCCTTAAGAGTGTCGGTCAAGAAACAAGGCAGGTCCACAGCTAATCGGTGCCCCTTTTGTGACCGCAAATGGAGGAGAGCCCGTATTTCCTCCCAAATCTAGGTCACATTAGTCATTTTAATAATAAGTTGGTTAAATTGGTTGTCCAAAATAGTACGAACGTTAAAATATTACTCCCTCCGTTCCTAAATAATCGTTTTGGTTGATCCGACTTACGGTTTAAGAAAAAATAATTGACTTGATTATTTATATTGATTTAATATGCAGTTTCCTATGTGGCCCATAATTAAAGTAGGATGAAAAAATAAAGATAAAGTAATAAAAGTGATGTTCTAAAAAGGTAAATTTCAGAATGAATAATTATTTTGAACGGACGAAAAAGGAAAGGAAAACTGTAATTTACTGACGGAGGGAGTAAAAGTTTTCTCATTTTCAAATTTCTAAGTTATTTTTAGAAGTTAATGACAAAAACTACCCTCTCCGACTCATTAAATTACCAAAAAAAGCACTAACTTTTCAAATGGTTGAAATTAAAAGAGCGTTGACGTGACGTCCCCACGGACCCCACTCTATTGCTTTACGAAAGTAGCTCCTCTCCTCCTAGGAGTATTACTGTTGTCTATATGACAATATTTTCCTGTCTAAAACATTTTATTAACCAAACATACGAGAGTATTTACATGAAATGGACCGAACACTAAATGGATTTGAAATGAAAATAAAGAAAAGCGTTGACGTGATTTTAGTAAGTCCCCACGGACACACACAATATTTTACTTAACAAATAAATTGTTTATAAATATAAATAAAGTTTGTGCATATTATTTATAAATTATAATTTTAATAAATGTTTACTACGTTCTAAAATTAATGTCACCTATATTATTTAGGGACATTCTAAGTCAATTTTCTATTTTAAAACATTTTTTTCATATCAATTATCAAAAAATTTATTTGTAATTGTGAGATTGAAAAATGATAGACAATGATTTGACACCACTAATGAGAAATTGAGGGTTACTGAAAAATTATTTGTTCAACACTATTTTATATTCAATATGTGCATTAATGTTAGAATATATATATTTTTGTATTTATTCATATATACTATATTTGTCTTTTTCTATTTTGTCATATCAATTATCAAAAAAATTATTTGTAATTGTGAGATTAAAAAACGATGGACTTTATTAAAAAAGGATGATCCTTATTGATTTTTTAGGGACATCCTAAACATTGTTTATTTTCTATTTTTATTTTTGTATTTATTCATATACATGAAATGGACCGACACACTAAGATCATTTTCTGAAATGATTAAGATCATCTTTAATGTAATAAATTCTTATATAATTTTTTAGTAGGATTCCATTGACATCTATATATTCGTATTTTCTTACTCACTTAAAAATATATCTTCTTATTATAAAATTTTCTTATATATAAAATATTAAATTTAACACCTATCCCAAATAAAATAATCCATCTCCACACACCACCGACAGCCGCCCACTTTCTTTGTGCTTTTTTACTTTTCAGCCAAATGTGGCTTCCTATTTTGGCAGATAATTATCTCTCTTTCCTACTTGGACATTAGGTGACCACTATGCACTATTCTCAATGCACTAAGAAGTTCACTTTTGATACATTGGGGATGCTCTAATGCTCATCTATATACACGAGTCACGGGGAATACACTATTTGAGTATTTGGTAGAATAATAATGTAAAAAATTATAGGTAAAACGATAATATTTTTTATAAGACAGATCATCTTTTACTCGATGCATTTGTGTTGTTGAGTTAAATTGTGAAAGAGTAAGGCCTCGTCTTACGAATTAAGATTCGTAAAATGATCGTTTTATAAGAGACTTAATAATAATATGCATAAAGAAAAAAAAAATGTGCATTCAAATGTACGTTAGACACTACAATGACTTTAAGGCTTAAGCACATTACATTTTTATATAAACTTTTTTTTTGATTAACTTGAAATCTCATGTACCACATAATATATTTCTCTCTGTTACCAATAAATATGACTAATGGATAACCCATGACCTATATTTAAATTTGCTAAATGACACAAGAAGAGGTATATTATGTGATACCTGAGATCTCAACTTATTTTTTGTTAATGTGGAGAAAACATTTTACCTCTATTTCAGCTGACAAGGAAGAAAATTGAAAGTATACACTCTACTACTATCTCCGTTTAAAAAAATCATTTTTTTTGTGTGGATGGTTCTAATAAAGTGGCCATTTTTAATCTTTCTTTGTTTTAAAAAAAATAAGTTTATCATTTTCCTTTTGATTTGATTTCTACTTTAATTAGTGTGTCAATTAGGGGAAGGAGCTAGGCAAACGAAGAAAAATGGCAACATCGAATATGGAAAGAACATAAATCGTAGTTTGTGTACCGAATTTGATTTGGTGGATACTTTGATGAAAATAAAGTACTCCATAAGTTTGTCAATTGATTGAATTTTGAGCTGAATATCCGATATTATTTTTAGGATATGTATTTATTTTTTAAATTTGATTATCTAATTTTGATCAGAATATGAAAATTTGAAAGTTTAGCAAATTAGATATGGATTAAGGTGTTCCGATCCGTTAACAACATGATCCGATCCAATATAAAAAATATATTAATATTCTACATATAAACATTACTAATGATAAGTTTTTAGTCATTAATCATTACTAATTCTACTAAATATATATTTTACGACGAACTCTAAAATCTTACTAATATTATTATTCATGTTTGTGTAAGCCAAACACATGAATTTTTAATTTTATTTAACCATTGATTAAGTAAAAATATCTTAGTATTAATTTTATTCAATATTTTAATTAGGAGTGAATAAAATCATAATCCAAAAATTTAGTATATAGATAAAATTTTTAATATCTGAAAGATAATTTAATCCAATTCAAATTCAATAATTTTTTAACAAATTAAATACTCCCTCCATCCCTAATTTATTGTCCTGGTTGACCGGCGCACTGTTTAAAAAAACTTATTTGACTGGATTATTAATATTAGTTTAATGTGTAGTTTCCTTTAAAACTCATGTGTATGTGGCCCATAATTAAAATAGGGTGAAAAAGTAAGGATAAAGTGGTAAAAGTGATGTTCTAAAAAGGTAAGTTTCAAAATGAACAATTATTTTGAAACTGACAAAAAAAAAAAAGACGATAATTTAAGGACGGAGGAAGTAATAAATTTGACTGATTTAATCAGAATGCATGAATTCACATGGGAGGGTGATCTGAAAAATATACCGAGAGTAGGTACAACTGTACGAGGCCAAGGTATCAATCAGTTTTGAAAATTGTGTCCCCACATTTGGCTTTTAAGGAGCGACATCTTTGCTATTCTTAAAGATTGCAAATTTGCAATGATACCACTTCTACTTTTTATTAAACACGAGACGATGATAATTATGATGTAATCCCAATATTGATTGGCCTAATCAAGATTGCTGCAGTCTTTAATTAGGGTTTGTCTGTTGGTTTCAGCTAGGTCTTTGCGGACAATGTTGACCAACAAATAGTAAACAAGTACTTATTTCCTTCTTTTATTTGATAAACATAGAATTGTAGGTAAAAGTTAATTTGAACCTAAGAACAAGTACAATAGTTTTATTTAATTAAATCAAAAATCAATAAAATAATTGATTTGATTCAAAATTAAAAAACTTTTTCAATGGTAACATAAAATCCAACACATTTATATACTACATCATCTTTATCTTCATTAATTAAATTTTTTTTACAGAAAAATATTTAAAAACTTAAAAAAATCATAGTAATTTTTTCTGATTTCCAAATAAAACAAACCAAATATCTATTTATAAGTAAAAATATATACTTTAATTAAGGGAAACAAAATAAAATAAATAAATTTTTTAATTAAAAATTGATCAAAAAAGACAATAAAAAAATAAAATGATGACATATGGAAAGGGGAAGGGGGCACGAGGAGCAAACCTTGGATTTGAAGACTCCTTAGATTCATCCATATTAAAATCATTGGTTGATTTCCGGATAATATTTTTAGATTCCCCAATCTCTGTATGAGATGATTTGGGGAAGAGCCCCCATTGTCCTTGCTCTAATGGTACATGTTAAGTTATCTTATTTTAGATATCTTTCAATATTTTATACTCCATTCGTTCATGATAAATAATTCATCATACTATTTTAAATTGTTTTACTTTTATAGTTTATTTTCAAAAAAATATGTTTATTATCTCTATAACATTTCAACACTACATTCATATTTACTACTCCCTCCGTCCTAAAATATATGATGTTTTGGGAGATTTTTTTATTCCAAAATAAATGACACTTTGCAATTTTCAAGGAACTTTTTTTCTTTTTTAATTCTACTCATATTTATTGACTTTGTAACTCGTGTTTGGCTCTTTGGGCAAAAATATTAAGATATCTCATTAATGTTTGGATATGGACAGTTTAGTTTTTACAATATGTTTCATTAGTCTGTGTGAAAAACTTCAAAACGTCATATATTTTGGGACGGATGGAGTATTAACATATTGATTATGCTCAAGCATTTAATTGTGACCAAAATTAATGTATATATATATATATATATATATATATATATATATATATATATATATATATATAAACTTTTCTTTCACTAAAACATACTCCCTCCGGACCTATATATAAGCAAAAAATATCAAATTTTGGTGGACTCAAATATAAACAAAAATCATCATATTAAACTCTACTCACAACTTCCCAGAAATTTGGTACCAAAAATACCTCTTATTAATTCTTTTGTTTTTTCAAGATGTGTGCACATTCTCTATACACAAAGAGCCACTAATTATAAAAGGAGCTATAATCAATTGATGACAATGAGTTAATATTGCATTAATTGTCATCAGTTTTGAGTGAGATATTTAAAGGTATTTTAGTAAGTATACTTTTGTTTTATATAAAATCAAGATAATTTAACTAATTTAACTCACTTTCTTAATCTGTGTAAAATCAGTTAGTTTTGCTTATATATAGGTCCGGAGGGAGTATTTGACAACTATTGCTACAACAATGTTAATTACGAAATGTATCTATTAAATTAATTTGTTAACTATGTAATATATATGAAATACAGTACTAAACTACTAATATTGGTTATTAAATAACTTAATAGATTGAAAATCTCAAATTTGGAGAGAACGAAGAAGGAAAGCAAGGAAACTTCAATATTTTGTAGAAAATTAAGTTGATGTTCCTATGAAACAAACCACACATTTATTTATAGATAAAATATGTAGTTTTTTATATTGAAAAACAAAAGATTTGAGGTAAAAAAAAGAAGGCGATAACCAAAGAAAAAACGGTTGGAATGATGACACGTGTAAAGTGCTGGCAGTGTTGTGCAGAGGCTGTCATCTGGAAAACTAAAACGATAGTCTAAAGAAGAAGAGGGGTTCTTTTGTCATAATACGAAATGCAAACTAAGTAGTTTGTTCATTTTGATGTTAAAATCAAGGCATTTATATGTAATATGCTACTCCCTCCGTCCCTAATTTATTGTCCTGGTTGATCCGGTGCACCGTTTAAGAAAAATATATTTGACTGAATTATTAATATTGGTTTAATGTGTAGTTTCCTTTAAAGCCCATGTGTATGTGGCCCGTAATTAAAGTAGGGTGAAAAAGTAAGGGTAAAGTGGTAAAAGTGATGTTCTAAAAAAGTAAGTTTCAAAGTGGACAATTATTTTAGGACTGACGAAAAAGGAAAGGAAGACGATAATTTAGGGACGGAGAGAGTACTAGATAGATCATCCAATACTATTCAAAATACCTTTTCATAAATAATGATCCATATTGTATATGCTCTTATAATATGTCTTTAAGACAAATATAATTAGACACACCCAAAATAAAATAAAAAACTTTTTGTTACTCACTTTTTATATACGAATGTTATTTTTTCTAAAAAAATTATTCCTAAATGAATGCTTTTTATAAAAAGTTTATAAAGTTACTAAATGGACCTTTGTCCTAAATATGTACTTGTAACTTTATAATGCTGACGTTAGGGAGTTTATATATGTTACTCCAAATTATATTAGTGCACAAAACATTGTGTACAAATAAAATAAATCAATAGGTAAATTGTTTATTTTAAATAATTATAATGCTTATAAAATAGCCCATCATATGTACAAGTACTTAGTACTTGTGGCCGTGGCACACGCTAAGCTAAGCCCTCAAACGGACACATAATATAAATTTATCTCAGTTTTACAAAGGTTTTTACTGGTGGAACGAATTGAGGTTCAGAGTTAGAAAATGAAGTAACTTTTCAGTTTTCTCCATTGTTAGCCACATGGGTAAGTTCTAAAAGTAGGAGATCATTTTTTACTGTTTGTATTATTATCTTAAAGGTAAAGGGAGGAGAGAGGTCATAAAACTCATCTCCCTTTATAAGTAACATCTATATGTAACTTTTGATATACTATAATGAACTTAGCAGTATTTAATCATCAAGAAAAGCTAAAAAATTAGACCATTAAATAACCACGTATATTTGACAAATTATACATCTAATTACTAACATCGTCTGAATGAACTATTGTTATTAAATACACATACACCACAATTACTCATTAAAACCAAACTTCATACATATTTTGATTTGGCTTGGCATACTTATAATTTGTTAATAATTAATATGCATGTGGAGACATGGTATTTGCTGATGCAGTTTTCAATCTATGATAGTTTATTTTAATGATTATAGATAATAAGTGCATCAAAAAAATGGATGATGATGGATCTACAATAAAATTAAAGATCTTATAAATACAAATCATTCATCAAGAACTAAGATCTAAAACTTACAAATATATATTTTAAAATGTATTTTCTTAAATACATATCTATAATTTAAAATTACTAACCTAAAATTACAGATCTAAAATGATCTGTATTTGTTTTAAAACAGATCTAAAAACTACAAATTTGTAATATTACAGTTACAAATCTAATATTTTCATAGCTGAAATCCATATATATATATATATATATATATATATATATATATATATATATATATATATATATATATATATATATTACACATCAGTAATTTCAGATATTATAGTGGTAGTTATAATATTCATGGATGTTAAAGACAAATTGTTGTATATAAAGAAGTATTCTAAAATTTATAATAACTTTTTCAAATTTATGTGATTTTCTATCTTTAAATTTACTATTTATTAATCTTTTTTATTTATTTTTTTCAAATTAAAAAATTTAATTGTATATTATTTAACTTTAACTGAATATATAATTTTACACTCATGTACAAACCGTGCAACGCACGGGGGCATCACTAGTATGTATTAATATTAGAGTAGATCTCGGGTCTCCTGTAAAGCGGTCTTTCGGATGTTTATTCTTGAGACGAAATCTCACCCTCTCACAACTTAACCCATCAATACACGGTGAGTCAAGTAAGAAGGATTTCTGTTTTACAAAAAATATCCGTAAGACGGTCTTACCTAAGTTTTTGCCTTAATATTATTACCTAAATTTCGGTAAAATGTGATAAGAGAACTTGTTAAAGTTTCTTCCAAGTAGAAATAGTGCATTGAAATCAATCCGCAGTACATTGATGCTTGTTCTAGTTTCTATTGAACAATATTTTAGCATGTGTTACAAGAAGCATTAGCGTGCATACGTCAAAAGAAGGGAAAAAAACTAGGAGAACGACAAGTATAGTAGGTCAAAGCATTTTCTAATCTGCTCCATACTAGATATGATACGAGGTGTATCAACCCACACCTATTGAATAATAGAGTAGTATGGTTTTAGTTTTTTATTTTCACGGAATAAAAGCTACACCTATTCAAAGATATATTAAGTCACATGTTGGATTATCCCATATACGTTATGGAAACTTGGTTAAGTAGTGTGAGGGAAAGGTCGCACCTTTTGAGCTAGCTTTTAGGTTGAGAAGATCCTATAATACTAAACACTGGTATGAGTATCAGAGCCCATGTTACAACATATCCATCATGTATTCCGAGAGAGATAAGTTGCTCCACCAATTACCTAGGCTCGATTTGTAAGTGGGAGATGGTTGGGTTATAGTCTGCCCCCAACATAGACTTGATGTGTGAGGGGGAGATTATCGGCTTATCTCACATCGGTTGTCAAAGATATGACCCAATAGCGCACCCAACACTACATTATTTGATATTAGGAATAATTGCAGGCCTGTCATTTTTCCCAAATTCTTAACCGCTTAAGTATCATTTTTTATTTAACTGCTAAAGTTCACATTCGTTAAATTATTCCTTGTTTAGTCAGTTTAGGGTTTGGTATTGTATCCTTATATATAGTTGTAACCCATGAACGTGCACAAGATGAACATTAATAAAATTTCAATAGTCTGTTGACTCCAATATCTCTTTATTCTCTTTGATTGTTTTAACTATACTATGTGATTTTTTGCTATTTGCTTTCATTGTGCACAACATTCTTCTTCTACTTCTTCATTATTTGTGCTTGTGTGCGTGATTCAAAACATATTCACTTTGTGTTTGTGTTGCTATGCATGCAAATTATTCCATGAAATTACCGAATATGAATTTTTTTCGTTGTTGGACACCCTTTTGAATCTGGATGCATCATTTGTGAATCGTGATGCATCGATTTGAATTTGCGATGCAGGAATGATGTATAGATTTTGAATTATTTGTTGATTGGGTACATTAAAGAAATGACATGAGATTCTGGTTCATTTTGAATTGCATCAAATTAGAATTTCGATGCATCAAAATAATGCATCGCAATTTCAAATACATGCATCGTTAAAGGACATAAGGCCTGGTTCATTAGTGATGCATCCAATTGGAATTTAGATGCATAAAAATCATGCACTGCAATTTCAAATCCATGTTTCTTTAAGGGACATGAGGTCTGGTTCATTTTACGATGCATTCAATTGGAATTTCGATGCATCAAAATAAAGCATCGCAATTTCAAATTCATGCATAGTCAAGGGACATGAGGTATGGTTTATTTAGCGATGCATCCAATTTGAATTTCAATACCTAAAAATTATGCATCACAATTTCAAATTTATGCATTGTCTTTAATTGAAGACGGGTTTTCATGATGGGACATTGCGGCTAGTTCATTTTGCAATGCATCAAAATCATGCATTGCGAATTGAAATTCATGCATCGTCTTTTACTTAAGCTCAGAAGCGTGCGTGCTCGGTTGAAATCATTTAAGGATATATTGGTTCTATTGCACCAAAAGTGCCTTTTATGTGTTAAAAAATCATAAACTTTAGCGGTTACATTGTTTGCTATAGTAATGCTTGGAGCTATGTCATCCTCCTCCTTTAACTTCAAATTCAGTTTGGTGACAGTGGCAGTGACATGGATCATTCACCTGATAAATCGAATTTGACTTAAAGATTAGCGACGTCAAGTCTAAGGGAGTACAATGTAAGTGCTTATTTGGTGGAGCGTTTTGACTAAAATACTGACAAAAAATGTAGCATTTTTTTTCTCTTTAAAAATGTTTCGATGCAACGTTTTAGAAATATGTTGTGTTTACAACTACTCTGTTTATAAAAATAGCGTTTTGAAATAGTTTCTCAAAAGTGTTTAGAAGAAGAAAACTGTGTTTTGAAAATGTTGCGTTTTAAAAAAAAATGTGTTTTCAAAACGCTGCACCAAACGAGGCCTAAATGATTGATGTCAACTTGTTCTAATGATTTCAGTGTAATTTGAAAATGATAATAAAACAAATACGAAAAATAATACTCAAATAAAATACATAACTAATTTACGTAAAAGTCAACACAAGAGTTTGACTCTTTCTCCGAAAGATGAAATTGTCTTGTTTATAGTGCTCTCTCGATCTACGGCAATCATCCCAAGATATAACGACTTTCTAACTTATAATCATAGCACACCGATTAAATGTTTTTGTGTAAATAATAAGATAGAGACTTTCTTTGATAAGAAATAAGAGAGAGAAACTACAATGCTAGAATGCAAGGATGCAATTGTAGTGGAGTGAATGAAAATGGATGGAATGAGAGGTTCTATTTATAGTTGTAGAAAAGGTAGTGGTGTCTTCGAAAGACTAAATTGTCTCGTTTATAGTGCTCTCTCGATCTGCAGCAATCGTCCCCAAAATATAACGATTTTCTAACTTATAATCATAGTACACCGATTAAAAGTTTTTGTGCAAATAATAAGATATCTGAGACTTTCTTTGACAAGAAATAAGAGAGAGAAACTACAATGCTAGAATGCTAGGATGCAATTGTAGTGGAGTGAATGAAAATGGATGGAATGATGGGTTCTATTTATAGTTCTAGAAGAGGTAGGGGTGTCTCTTGCCAAAGGTTACAAGTTAGGGGCGTGCAGATCTAGGCCGTTGGATCGTGACTGATCGACCAATTGCACCAGCGCACGAAGCACACGATCACTCCAAGCCGTTGCATCGTGGGATTAGCACTCTAGCGATTGCATCTCTCTACGTGTAGGCTGGCTCAAACCGTCAATCCACCGAGAACGAGTTGGATGAATCGAACCCAACCCATCTGTGCTCTCACCACCGAACCAGGCTGAGCTTGACAAAACTTCCTAAAGTGCACCCATTAATAAAATGTCCAACCCATGTGTGCTTCACACCATCCTTGCAATTGCTTGTGGTATGTGACACTACTACAATGCACCTTGGAGTACATGATTGAATTCCCATAAAGTGCACTCATTAATAAAATGCTTTTTACACTTTATTTTCATAATGTGAGATATGACTTTCAATAAATTCATTTGCTCTTCAACTATAATGTCAAGTTGCTTACTTTGTGTATTGATTTTTTCATTCACCCGAAGTTTGTTTTGAGCAAATAAATACAATATTCAAATCTACTCGAAACGTAGATTAATAATTTACAACTTGCTTTAAATTACAATAAAGGAAACTTGGGTCAACGATTGGTCAAAAAATGATTGTCACCAATTTTTGCAACTAATTTCTAGGACAAATCTACGAAAACTTTACTTTTATTCTTTTGTATATTCTAATTAAGTAAATTTTGAAAATATTTTACGTTAAAGTTATGTATGTGAACTAAACTACTCGAGTTAAAATTGTGTTTGATTAAAAAAAGGTTTGTTGAGATGCTAAGCGGAAGATAAATAAATTAAGTTTTTTGAATAAATTTTTAAGGTCATTAGAATATTAAGCTTGGCCGGATGAGTTGCAAAATAAACTTAGTTTCATTGAAATACTCCTTTCGTTTCTGACAAAAAATCAACTATTTTATTTCAAGATGTTTCATTTAAAGAGTCAACTTTCAAAAATTAAGGCTTAAAAGTGTTATTTTCTTTAAAACATTGACTTTTCAAACGATAATTCTTTACCTGGAACGGAGAGATTATGAAGGTGCTCGAGTTAGGACTAGAAAAATCTTCAATGATAGTAGGCTTATTATTGAATCAGATTTAGATCGAATATACTAAATTCAAGTTCGGTTTGAATATTCGATTCAAATCGAATCATATTATCTATCTTATATTTCAAAACTCAATCCATATCTCAATTTTTTAATTCGGATTGGGATCAAATTTTATTCGCTCTTATTAAAGTATTGAATATAGGGGTGGAATCGGGACGGGACCTGTCCCGATACCCCTCATGCCGATCCCGGTCCAATAGAATTCGGGATTTTAATTTTCTTTCCGATCCCGTTCCCGATAAGTGTCGGGACCCGACGAATCGGGATGCTGATAGTTCGTGAGAAAAAAATCCTTTAATCCCGACTATAATGATTATGAATAATCTTTTGACACTAAAATATTTGTAAAATATTTCCATCATGATTAAGATTTCAGACAATATATTTATAAGTATACTTGAATATTTATTTAATGGTGGGTATTGATAAATCTGTTATTATGAATAAAATGCACCCTCACTTGTAGGAGAAGAGCTGCATTAAATGCAGAAACACAATAGACAAACAAAACCACAACATTGTGAAAATAAATTTAACAAACACTATTAAGTAATTTTAGCAAACACAAAATAGACATTGTTTGAAAGAAAGCCTCTTGACTTTGACAAATCATATCCACCAACAATCATGTATGAGCATATTTTAACACATGTTTAATGCATGTGTTATTATGCTCCTTCTAGGAAACTTTCTAGTTTTGTTTCCTTCTTTACATGGTTGATTATTGATTGAGTAATTGATTGTTGTTGCATTTCTTAAGCAATCTTGGTGATCAAGTTTGAATTATTTATGAAATGATTTATTTGACTAACAAATTAAAAGAGTATAAAAGAGAGGCTCTACCATTCAGAATAGAAACGTTGGCTTAGAGATTTTTAGAGAAAGAGATTGTGTTGATGGAACAGCCGATGTGCATTGGAATGTTATAACATTGCGAACTACATTGACCGGTTGCTTTCTAAATTTTGTGTTTTTGCTCATTGATTTGTTTGGATATTTGTTTCTATGAGCACGTATGCTATATTGACCATATCAAACCCTGTTAGAAGATTTTCGTTTTGATTTTCACAGAGTCATTGTTTTCATAATTGTAATCTCTACAATTGTTTTTCTATAGTGAAAGTTTTTGGTTTTGTTGGCTTTGTCTACAAGTATTACTTGTAGACCTGAACCTAACACTTTGTCTCTTCTCTCTGTGACTTATTCTATCTTATTTCCGCTGTTGTTCTTTGTTGAATGTGCCTGTGAATGTTGCAACATTCTGAATAACATTATGAAGTACATTTGATACTACATTAACTGTTTTACTTGTTTTATTCTCAGAACCCGAGCTACAATTCTTTCAAATCCTCTAGAGTTGTGGAATTTTCACTCGATTCACTTGAAGACTTAACACTCAACAACAATACACACTACACACTCAATATATTTAAAATAAATAAATAAATAAATTTAGCCGGGTCTCTTCCATCCTCTCATTTATAAGGGCTAGGCTGGTTGTTCCCTTTAAGTTTGTTCTTTTTCCTCGTTTTTTAATAATATCTTGCAGAGTGTCGTCCCTGTTTCCTTAAAAAAATCAGTTGGGATGGGTCGGGAATCCCGACGGGATTGATAATTATCCCGAATACCGTCCAGAAATTAATCGGGACGAAAAAATCCCGACAAAGTTGGGATCAGGAATATGTCAGGTCGGGAAATATCAGGATCGAATCGGGTCGAGCGTCGGGACGGGTTGGGAAAAACGAAACTTTTGCCTGCCCTAACTGAATACAAACAATATCAATGTATCTTGTACTTGAAGAAATGTTAAACAAACATGAGAAATCTTATTCCCACCTTACACAAACATATCTATCTATAACTATTACTAAAACAAAAGTCGTTACTGTCACGTGACGACTTTCTATGAAAAAACTAAAAGCTTTAAAGGGATTATGTGCTGTCATTTATCACCTTCAAAATGGTTAAAAAAAATTCTTTTTCGAAAATCGATTAGTTTAAGATAAAAATCATAATTCTATTTAGATAAGATAAAAATCCTAAACTACTTTGATAAGATAAAATATATTTAGGATATAGTTTTATGAAAAAAAATTATGATAGAGGTTTAGGATTTTGTTTTTTGTTTTTTCAAGTATTGTGTAATTAAACTAGATTTTATCCTATATAATTGACTGAAACTTTTCAATTTCCATCTTTTTTTTTTCATTTTCATACTGCTTAATTTATACAAATTATTCACAGGATAATTTTATGTTATTTGTTCATCTACTAATCTATTTTTATTAATTATTAATTACTAATCTATTAATTATCTATTAACTATTATTAAAACAGAAGTCGTTGCTACCACATGACGACTTTCTTGAATGCTTAAAGTTCTAAAGGAATTTTGTGCTTCCACGTGTCACCTTCTTATTTGTAGTTTTTTTATTGCCAAAAATTAAAACCGGTGTCTCCTTTATATATGATAAAAGTTTTTTAAATTATTTTTTGCTGCCAAACTCGGTTAGTACGAGATAAATTTTTATCACATTTGATTTAGATGCGTTTCACTTGATTAAGATTCATAATTTCATGGTAATTTTTTTTAATCGCAGATAGATTTCATCAATTCTCATATGTTTTAATTTTTCAATTTTGATTTATATATATTTATATTTTTTCCCTGCCAATAATTAAAACCGAATAGATTTTAAAACCGGTGTCTCTTTTATAATTCGCATGAATTTTCAGTTTGATGATGGTGTGATCTCACATTTATTTATTTATTAATTATGTGGATATTTTGCTGTTGTTAATTCATTCAAATAACTTGCAGACTTTATTTACAAAATTAAGTTTCAGAAACAACACTAATTTCTTGTTTAGTGGAGCGTTTTGACCAAATCGCTAGCTAAAAACACAACGTTTTTTCTTTAAAAATGTTTCAATGCAGCCAATTTGGAGCATTTAAAAAATATGTTGCGTTTACAATTACTTTGTTTATGAAAATAGCGTATTGTAATAGTTTCCCAAACATGTTTACAAGAAAAAAAACTGTGTTTTGAAAATGTTGCGATTTAAAAACGTTGTGTTTTGAAAAAGTTGCGTTTTCAAAACGTTGCACCAAACGAGACCTAAGTCAATTGTGCATCGCAAGGATAACAACCTACTTAGTAAAATAACCTACTTGATGCGTTCAAAATAATCTTGGGCACACTGGGCTTCTTTCAAAATGGATATCCGACTTTCAACTTATTCTTAATCTTCACGGCCCAACTCTGCAGACAAGCACAAACGATGAACTAGGCAGGGGCACTCCCTGCAAAAGCCCTCCGGCGTAAGAATTAGCACACCACTCGGTTGAGTAAACAATTTGGCAGAGTTTTTGCTAGTAAATCAGAATCACATACCTCCTTCTTTTGATTCGATGGGTTTTTATAGCTGTTGCCGGAGAGTAACTGACCCTTAAACGTGGGAACATGACTGGTTGGCACATTAACTGTTGTATTAACTGCCACGTTCATTACAACGGTCTCATCATGGTGATGGTGGCGAATTTCTCGGGAGTAACTGCCCATATTTAAAGCAACCGTTTCCTTCATAAATGAACATGGTAAGTCCTACTCGGTACGTGTTGTTGCCCGCTGGGTAAGCCCCCAGCTCGCGGTGGCCTTGCCCGCTGGAGGCTAAGCCCCCAGCTTGAAGTATATCTTTGATCGCTGCCTGTTCCTCAAGGTGACTCGGAACGTAGTGTATGTGTTTAGCCCATGGCTAGTGGAGACATGCCGGGCATGTGGCTTATATGTTGGGCCTATTGGGCCTGACATTTCAGTAGCCCCCTACTCCTTGTCTATCGAGCATCCATGCTCGAGTGAGGAGGAAAATTTAAAATCTCCAGGCCGGACTGTTTCTTAAAAATGAATCTCTTCACGAATTCACTCAATCATCCTCAACCATTCATTTATGAGTGGTTGCCAGCCCAAAGGACTTGAAAAGACGGGCCGTCACCAGCCGTCTTGCAGCCTCACGGGGGCTCGTTTTCCAAGAGGTCATTAAATGCTATATTTCGGTTTCCGTGCCCTAATGATGAGAAACCCCTTGGGATAGCCCCAACCGGCGTTTTTACCCGATATAAAAACTCGAACATGCCCTCATTTCAAACTTTACCCACTTGAGTGAAATCAAAACTGAGAAAACCCCCTTTTTACCTCTACATTCAAAAACAATCATCAGTGTCGAAACTCCTTGTTGCTGTGTTCGATCCGTGTAAACGAAGCTTTTCAAGATCTTCAACTAAATTCCTCTACGTCAACATGTATTTCTTTGAACATTTACTGCTTTTTACTGCATTTTCAATTCTTCTCTGCTAGAACCCATACATTAGTGTTCAACGACACTGTCTAGGTACATGATGAACACCGTTACGATCTGAAAATCAATTTGTCGTAAACTAGGGCTTCTGATACCCACTTCGTCTTTATCCATCTTGCTTTTCCTGTTTTCCATTTTAAGCACTTCACGGTCTTGGGCATTCCACAAATTTGCCCAACTTTTCATGGGAGGAATCGAGGAGTACTTGACCGGTGCCCTGTTCACTGGTCTTAAGATAAGCCCTTGCTTGCCATGGGCTTTTGGTTAACTACTCTTGCATGTCCCCCCGAGCAGGGTTTAACATGTATTCCTCGATTCCTGTAGGATGTCTTCTGGTGACGAAACTCAATCCGAAATTGAAGGTCGTAGCTACAACCATTGAGCCTCCACTGAAATCGAGGAGAGCCCTGAATCTGCCAATTCCGAAGAAAGCGAGCTGGAAGAAATTTCCTTAGTCCACCGAAAATGAAATCCCCAAAACCTTGCTAAAGGAACTGTAGATCCCCCCAATACCACAGAGGATGCATCGATCAGAGGCGAGCAAAACACTCCCGGGGAAGATGAACAAATTAACGATAACATCCCCAGCTCGAACAACCCACGAGCTGAAGAAAACAAGGATGCCTTTAAAGGCAAGCAGGTCAACCCCAACGTCACCTCCTCAATCAGATGGGATGACTTGACCTGCGAGGATGACGTTTCTGTTTGGTTTTACTCATTGGGTATGGACCCCAAGGATTACCGAGTGAAGGCTTTCGACCTGAATATCGAGGAGGAAGGGCATAACTTCCAGGGAGACCGCATGGTATTTTATTTCGATTTCTTTCTAGTCGGGTTGAGACTCCCTTTAGACCCCTTCCTTGCCGAATTCCTTCTTGTAAATAATGCCTTACCCTGCGACCTAACCCTCACCACAATAAGATTCCTGGTCGCTTATACCATCGCCTACCGACTGTAGGATTCGAGCTCAGCATGGCTTTATTTAGAAAATTATTTCTTTTTTCCCTGGACATGAAGAAGCGGGCGCATTACTGGCCGTTCTAACCCCAACTATTTCAAACTTTTGTCTGATGGCTTGAACAAAGTTGATTCTTGGGACGGTAAGGCACTGCTCGTCGAGTCGCGAGTTGGGTGGCCCTTCGCCCCATACTTAAAAAATTTAGAAATCGCCAAGTACGATAAAAACGCCTTCCGAGCAGGAGAGCCCCAGCTCGCAAGAGCTTTCAGAAGACTGCTTGGAGTCAGAGAAGGAAGAAACGAGAAGGAGTGAGTACTAGATTGGGTAGCCCTTACCTCTGACTCCCCCTTGCTTCGACTGGCCGGGGTATTAAGTTGGCCTGTTGAAGGGATTGAGCCCCGATTTACTATGGATGCCGAAGTACCTCACCCATATTGGGGTAGCTGCCACAGGGATAGATTCCCCAGCGAGTGCCCGGATTGCGAACTGGCTGGAACCAACTGCACCCCCGCTTTTTCACTAGATGGTTTGCACGTTAATTTTCCCATCTCGCTTTTCTTTGTATCTTAGATTAATCTTCAATTGCTAAAAACTCTTTATGATTCTATTTACATATATGAGGCAATTGGAAGATTCTAACCGGTTCCTCTAGGCTATGAAGAGGGGAGCCACAAGGAGGAACACACAGATGGCCACCTTGGAGCCCGCTCACCTTCCTATAGTTCCTGCTACCACCACTAGGCGGGGATCTAGCCGAGTATCCGAGCCAAACCGAGCTGCCCCTGCTACCACTACCCCCATAGCCATTATAACTCCTGCCCCACAATCATCAAAACGACCTGCCCCCGATAGCTCTACCTTCAGTTGCTTCTCTTTCTCAGCAGCTTCCCTCTTGGTTTTCTCCAGCTCGCTGACCGCCTCCCTGAGTTCTTTCCTCACCTGACTTATGTTCTTGAGCGCCGTTTCCTCAGATTTTTTGGAAAAGTTCAGATGGGCTTCAAGAATTTTCTTCTCTTCCTCTACTTTGGAGAGCTCGGTGACTTTGGAAGTCACAGTTTCTTCACTTTCTTTCAATTCAGCTCGGAGGCTGTTGCCTTGCTCTTCGAGGGAGTTTTTCTCTGATGACAGCGAGCTGGAGGATTTGAGGTTGTCGATCAGCCAGTCATACAGCTGAGAAAGAGAAGCAACTGAAGGTAGAGCTATCCCAAGCAAGCGAGGAGAAGAAAGAAACCATCATCGCCGACTATAAAAAATCAGAAGATTTCCAAGCGAGCGTTGAAGAAGAAGCCTACCCATTCTTCCTTCAAGGTGTGAACCATGTCCTCAGGCAGCTAGCGTGTTGTGGGATGGATGTGCAGCCAGATCAACTTGCTAAATGGGGAACTAACACCCCTTTCTGCCCCTCTGCTCGCCCGGGCCATGCCTTGGTGCCCTACACAGAAGATGAGCTAGCCTCCTTGGCTCAGTCAGATTCTCAAAAGGGACTTGCTGCCTGGATCCCCCCACCAACTGCTGAGGTCACTATTACCGACCTAATGACTGGAATTTGGATGGCGAAGGCACAAGAAACTTCAACCTTGGCTGCCCCTGTTGCTGGCGACGATGGAGAGGTGATTATAATTGAAGACCCGTCCAGAAATGAAGTAGCTGAGCCCGCCCAGACTACTGCTGCTGACCCTGCTCAAGCTGCTGTTGCTGACCCTTGAATTTCTCCCGGCCTGCGTGCCACAGTACTTGCATAAACAATTTCTACTCTATTCATCTGGTCGTTAAACAATTTATTTCTCTTGTCATGTAATATTATTATCTCTGCCTTTGACATCATTGTTCATATTCTGTCTACTTGTGTTCTTATAATAGATGTTTCAATTGTTTCTATTTTTAAAACGATCTTTTAAATCGAGCAAGCTCATTCCAAGCCTGTCGAGATAAAAAATGCAAAGCCTTCGAACACCT
Organism: Codonopsis lanceolata; assembly: GCA_013146195.2. Taxonomy (NCBI): domain Eukaryota; kingdom Viridiplantae; phylum Streptophyta; class Magnoliopsida; order Asterales; family Campanulaceae; genus Codonopsis; species Codonopsis lanceolata. Next base: position 51,007,914 of record CM028380.1, read on the forward strand.
TCACCCGAGCTAAGATAGCTCGCAGTTATGAAGGAGCATGATCGAAGCAACTGGCTCGAACACCCACCCTTTTCCTCGAGCAAAGATACCTTTGCTCGTGAAAGAGCATAATAGAGAAAATCACAATCAAAGCAACTAGCTCGAACACCAACCCTTTTCCTCGAGCAAAGATACCTTTGCTCGTGAAAGAGCATAATCGAGAAAATCACAATCAAAACAACTAGCTCGAACACCAACCCTATTTCACGAGCAAAGATACCTTTGCTCGTAAAAAAAAGAATAATCGAGATATTTCTGAATTCGCACTAAATGTAGTAAAATGAAAAACCGACATATGCTTATTCATTTCACCACAACGAACTTACAAGATAGGAAAAAAGACAAAACATCTCGCACAATAGCAGTTAACGATAGTATTTCTTCAAGTGATCTGCATGCCATGGATGTTTCAGCTTACTACCATCCTTTGTTCGCAGCATATAGGTTCCTTCCTTGACAATTCTGGCTATCTGAAAAGGACCTTCCCAATTAGGAGAAAACTTCCCCCGTTCTGCTCGATAGCCTCTCGCTTCAATTTTACGGAGAACCCAATCGCCCACAGCAAATGACCGACCACGAACCCTTTTATCGTGATGGGTCTTTGCTCGCTGTTTGTAATTAGCCATTCACATTTTGGATTCCAACCGTTTTTCCTCTAACAAATCAAGATCGGCTACCCGAGCTACAATGTTAGATTCTGCATCATAATGAGACACTCTATGATTAGGCAAGTACATCTCCACCGGTGCCATGGCCTCAGATCCATAAGCCAGAGAGAAAGCTGTTTCACCCGTGGGCCCTCTGATCGTTGTCCTGACTGCCCACAAAGCTGATGGCAACTCGTCCACCCATCTTCCTGCTTTATCCTCAAGATTTCGCTTAAGAGCATGCAGGACTTGCTTATTAGTGGCCTCAGCTTGACTGTTACCCTGAGGATATGCAACCGAGGATTGCCAATGCTTCACACGCATCTGCTCGCATGCTTTTGTGAATTTCTCTGAAAGCTGAGTCCCATGATTAGAAACTATTGCCCGGGGCACCTCAAAACGACACCAGATATGCTAGTGCACGAAGTCTGTGAGAACCCAAACCCCTTTACATGTATAACATCTTTATAACATGTTTATTATATGTCTTAGCATGTTAGAGACTTCATTTTATTCATGTCATGCTTGCATTAAGTTGGTTAAGATCATAGTAGTGTGATTGCCTTCCATGCGTTGCATGCTTTGTTGTTAATGTTTTGAGTGTTCATCTTAGCATGTTAGCACTTAACTAAGTCCCATTGGAGTCTTAGTACCTTGCATATGTGACTTATAATGTTCATCTTGATCGTAGTATGCTTGGTTGAAAGTTTAGAAGCTTTGTTGCTTCGTTTGAGTTTCGAGGCTTTCCTTCGTTGCTTGTATTGTTTGCGTTTCGTCTTGCGAGTTGTTCATTTGAGTTCTAGGCCTTGTATGTAAGCCATAATCATGTTTAAACAAGCCTTATTCATGTTCAAGTTATCCTAGTTTAAGTTGGGTTTGAATCGTGTTTGATTCATTGGCCATTTGTCGAGCGATTCCAGCCATGTTTTAGCTTGTTTCGGATGTTGTTCGGGTGTGTTTCCGACTTGTTTTGAGTTGGGTTACACCTTAGGATGGTTGCCCATGAGTTTGAGATCATTTAGGACAAGTTTAGACCTTGTTTGAGACCTGAACCTCGCGGCCGCATTGGTTTTTGGGCATTGGCTCGCGTTGAGATGCTGAGAGCACATCAAAATGTGTAGGCTGTGAAGAACAGGACCATGCGCTCGCATGGTCCAAAAATGAAGCGACCGCATCATGCTGAAAATACACATACGAGATTTTTGCAATGTTTTGGTTGATGACCACCATGCCCTTGCCCCTTGGCCATCTTTAGTGACTCAAGCCTTCTTTGTTGACCTTAGTCCAAGCCCTCTAAGCCCTTGGATGAATTGTTATCAAGGGCTAGCATTCCTTGACCAAGAGAAAGCCTCATAACCTCTCTCACTTGGATTGTGGTTTAGTTGGAACATATATAAGCCTCTTTCAGCCATTTGTGACCACCAAGCTTCAGATTTGCTGGACATAAGTCTCCATTTTCGTCCTTGGGAAGAACCCTAACTTGTAAGACCATTTGCCGGAGTTCCGGTGACCCGATCGGCGATCCGAGACCGCCGAATCGAAGGCGGCCCTCCTCTTTAACAATCCTTGCTTTGTTCTTCCTTCCAACCATTATTCATAGGCTAAAAGTGAGTTTTCAATTCCCAGAAATTTCATGTTCAATATTATGACATGCTCCCTTCATTATAGTTGTTCTAATCATGCTTCGGATGACTTCTAGTGAAGTAGAATCCTTCAATTCAACCTATGAAAAGTGTGTAGGATTTTATGATTTCCATATGAAGTTATGATTTTCACTTTGTGTAAGCATGAATGTTGTTCTAAATGTGCCTAGGATCAACTTTTAGGAAAGAATATGTTTCAATTGTAGGTTTAGCAAAATCGACAATTCTAGGGTTTGAAACTCGGGAATTGGTTTATGGCTAGTTTAAGGTCATGAACGACTTAGTTATTAAGTTCTAAATGAACGGAGAACATAGAGAAGGGCAATGGGATGCATATAGTATCTATGCTCTATTAGTTGCACTTTTAGTAATGACTCGTCGGAGTTGAGATTAGGGAGTTATTGAACAATACCGACTCCACATTCAATCCCTACGACGTTTGTAGTTCGTTAGACTAATGTATTAGCTTACGTGACTTTGGGATGAATTGAAGTGTATGTTTGATATGTGTGCTTATAAGACTCAATCGAGTTCTTATGCGATTTATATCTATTTGACATGTTGAATTCGCTCTTGTCGAATTCCGATTTGATTCCATAATGAGTAAAAACCTACTTGTTGAATAAGTTCGCTCTTGTCGAACTTGTTCCTTATTTGAGTTTATATGACGAGTAAACATCTACTTGGCATTGCATTAGTCCAACTGGCATATTTGGTTTAGTCGATGGTGTGACAATGCATCGCCGTCACGAATTATGAGATTCGTGATAGTGATGGGTTGTTATACCAGGTTTTTATCACACACCCCTCCAATATTGGCCACACTGGGGAAATAGCCCCTTTGCTGTAACCAACAGAGCACATTGGCAAGTCTAATTACCAAGTAGAGAGCTTGGTACCCGAGTAGAGAGCTCGGTACTTTGATACATCCATCACTAGTATCTCTGGCACGATAAAGTTAACGCTGTGTATTGCAGGAGCTACGTAGCAGCACCGATTCCATAACATATCCTCTTTATATGTGATTTACTTTATAGCACTTATGTGAAATCAATGTGCTACCATGTATATGTGAATTAAGTGTTATATAAATGAATGCTTGGATTGACTTGATATTAATGATGATATCTTGCTATGCATGTTGCATGATGAAAAGACATGCATAATTGTTAACTCACAAAGTCTTTATGACTTACCCCCTCCCTTTAACTGCTATATCAGGTTTTAAAAGTTTTAAATTATTTCGGCTTTTTAGTGCCGAGTCGCGCTTCATCTACAATGTTGCGTCACGTCGTTTTCTATAATTGAGTCTTTGCATGTATTGTAGTCCTATTTGGACGACTTGACTCGTGATTCCTCCTCGGGGTTCGGGTCGGGTCGTCACAAAGTCGATCACATTAACCTCGCTAATAGTTGCCAAAGGCTTGGCCTCTACCCACTTAGTAAAGTAGTCAACATTTACCACTGCATACTTAAACTTCGACCGAGCCAAAGGAAACGGGCCAATGAGATCTATACCCCACATATCAAACGACCAGGATGCCACTACAAGAGTCTGCTTCGGTAGAGGGTAACCGAGGTATATCGGCATAACGTTGACACTTATCACAGCACCGAACATACATTTCTGCATCTCGCCTCAGAGTAATCTAATAAAACCCCGTAGCCAAAACTTTTTCTGCCAAAGACCGTTGGTCTGGATGCCTCCACATTTTCCTTCGTGAATTTCTCCCAAAATGCCATCGGTCATCTCTGGTCGCACACACCTGAGCAAGGGTCTAGTATACGACCGTCGATAAAATATCTTATCCAGAATAACATACCGGCAAGCCTGCTTCTGGACAGTCCGAGCTTCCGACTTGTCCTCGGGCAAGGTTCCCTGCTCGATGTACGCCTTCAAATCATCTATCCAATACTTTGCGGCAGACTCAATGTCCATGATCATCTCCTTTTCTATCACTGGGACCTCCAAGTATTCAATCATGACCCCTGGATGCAGAGATTGAATTTCGTCCTCGGCCATCTTGGATAAATTGTCTGCTCGCATATTATCCTTCCGGCCTATTCGCACCAGCTCCTAGTAATCAAAATCCTTCAAAATCTCCTTCACCAAGGCACAATAGCGAACTAAAACCGGATGATGGAGAGCGTAATCGCCCCTTACTAGATTCACGACCAACTGTGAGTCACAGTAGATTACTATTTCACGCACTCCAACATCTTGGGCGAGCTCCAACCCCGCAATCAAAGCCTCATACTCTGCCTGGTTGTTTGATGCTGGAAATTTGAAACGCAAAGCCTTTTCAAACTCCACATCCTGCTCGGGTGGAACTAAGACAAGACCAGCCCCACTTCCAAACCTACTAGCCGAACCATCCACATGCAATTCCCAGCAATTATCTGGACGAGGCCGCTGAACGGGTATGTCGGAAGAGGCTGACTTGGTAGAAATCTCCTCCTCGCACGAATCCTTGAAACTAGTTTCAGCCACAAAATCTGCCAAAACTTATGCCTTAATTGCTCGTCGAGGCTGGTAATTGATCTCAAATTTAGTTAGTTCAATGGACCAGGTGAGCAAGCAACCAGAGGAATCCGGCTTGTGCAAGATTTTCCTGAGAGGTGAGTCCGTGTACACAATCATGGGGTGTGCAGAAAAATAAGCTCCAAGTTTCCGAGCAGCAACAACAAGCGAATAGGCCAACTTTTCCGCATTAAAATAATGTCCCTCCACCACGGTGAGGGCATTGGAAACATAATATATAGGCTTTTGTAAATTACATTCTTCCCTAACTAACACAGCGGCTACAGCCTGCTCTGTGGCCGCTAAATACACAAACAACTTCTCACCAAAGACCGGGCTGCTTAACAAAGGAGGCTGCCCAAGATACTCAACCAGCTGCTCGAAAGCCTTTTGACATTCCTCTGTCCATTCAAATCATTTGTTTCCACGAAGCACTTTGAACAATGGCAAGCACCTTTCTGCCTGACTTGGTAATGAAACGACCAAGGGCTATAACGCAGCCGTTGAGTTTCTGAACATCCTTAATACAACGAGGAGGCTTCATAGTGACCAATGCCTTAATTTTTTCTGGATTGGCCTCTATACCCCTTTCAGTGACCATGAACCCCAAGAACATGCCCGCCTTCACCCCAAACACACACTTGCTCGGGTTAAGCTTCATATTATTTTTCCTGAGGTTGTCAAAAGTTTCTCCCAAATCAACAGTGTGATCATGCCCTTTGGTCTTCACCACCATGTCATTAATGTAAGCCTCCACGTTTCTGCCGATCTGCGAGATGAAGACCTTATTCACCATCCGCTGATAAGTGGCCCCTGCATTTTCAAGCCAATTGGCATCATCTTATAGCAGTAAAGCCCCCCTGCTGCTCGGAAAGCTGTCAAGGCCTTATCCTTCTCGTTCATCTTTACTTGATGATACCCGGAATATGCATCAATGAAATTTAGGAGCTCGAATCCCGCTATAGCATCCACCAACTTGTCAATGCGAGGAAGATGATAGCAATCCTTTGGACAAACTTTATTCAGGTCGGTGAAGTCTACACACATTCTCCATTTGCCATTAGACTTTTTGACCATAACAACATTAGTCAACCAGGTTGGATAATGTATTTTCTTCAATGATAACAGCACTAAGCAGTTTCTCCACCTCTTCCTTGATAGCTTGGTCCTTTTCGGCAGAATAAACTCTAGGCCGCTTTTGAATTGGCCTGAAAGCTGGATCCACATTGAGGCAATGGACAGCTACCTCCTCGCTCACCCCATGCATATCCTCTTGTCTCCATGCGAACACATCCAGGCTGTCTTGAAGCTGCCTGACCAGAATGGCTCGAACTTCGGCCGTCAATGCCTTGCCAATTTTTATCTTCTGCTCGGGGTAAACAAAATTGATAGCCACTTCTTCAAACTCGTCCTGAGCTGTAAACTCCGGTTCATCTCGCACTTGGAGTGTATCACACTCACTTTCTCTTATTCCTCAGCTTGAGTTTCAACTGTATCAAGCTGATCCAACTCCATGTTCGTCACTTGCTCGGCCTGTCCCCCCGACCCCAATGTCGGCAAAGGACAAGTGGCTTCCTCGCAACCTTCCACAGCTGGTACTAATCTTGGATCAATACCCTGCTCGATTTGTCCCCCCGACCCCAACGTCGGCAAAGGACAAGCATCCTCCCTGTGACTGCACTGCTCATCTTGAACCGAGCCCTCACCGACCACAGCAATTGTTGATGGTCCCACAGTCACATAAGATTTTTCCTTGGTGCTAATGGTAATTTTTTGTTCACCATCCTCCAAGGTCAACTTTTGCTTTTTTCTCTGGCTATCCCGCACATACTCTAGATCGCCTCTGGCCGACTCTTCAAGACTCCCCACTCCTGGTGTAGAACTTAGCCCGCTGGTGTGGAATGGAAGCGACCATCTGGAACTTGGTCATGCTCGGCACCCCCAGAATAATATTGTAAGGGGATTTCAAGTCAATCACTATAAAGGTGATTTTCTCCGCTCGCATTCGGCTACCTTCCCCGATGAAGACCTCTAGCTCGGCGGTTCCTTTTACAGGTACTTTATGATTGGTGAAGCCCTCCAATGTCCCCGCATAAGGCTTGAGGCGGTCATCAGTCAACTCTAAGCCTTGAAAGCACGAGTAGTACATCACATCCCTGCAAGCTCCAGTGTCTACCAAGATTCTGTGCATGACCCAACCATCCACCAAAGTAGAAATAATTAAAGACTGTTCCCCTGCTATGTTACTCGCTAACTCACTACGAGTAAATCAGATAGTCTCCTCCTTTCTAGTGGCTCGCGATCTACCACCTTTGGACGAGAATAGATCTGTTTGCCGAGCTGCGTTGGTGTGGGCTCCTCATCCATAATTACGTTTATTACCCCTCTGATCGGGGGTGCATCTCTTCGGGGAACATTCCCCATGTTCCCTCTATCTCTCTTGAACCGGTCTAACCGACCTTTATTGATCAATTTCTGAATGGCCTTCTTCAGCGACCAACACTCCTCTGTTGTATGCCCGTAATCGTCATAGTAGGCACACCTCTTACTCCGGTCTTTGGAATCCGCCGTCTCAGGGTTCATACGTGGTGGTCGGGGTAACTCATCCCGAATTTCATACATGATGTCTTCACGCAGTGTATTGAGCGTGGTGAGATCAGCTTCCCGAATAAACTTTCTTGGGCGGTCATACCGCGACTTGCCTTTGTTGTATCCACCGCCCGTAGTCTAACCACTACCCTTGGGATTACCCACGACCTCAGTATTCTCATTCTTCTTGTCTTTCTTAGCGGTCTCACCCGCGCACCATTTCTGAGCCTGCATTAACATTTCTGCCTGTGTCTTGGGCTCCCTCATACTCAACTCCGATCTCAGACCACCTTCGCCTTCGAGCAAACCTGTTTCAAAACACAAGATCACCTCCCCGCTTCGGCCAACCCAGAACTCGCTCCAAGATTTTTGTGAACCGTTCCAAATAACTAGCGGTTGATTCGTGAGCTCCCTGCTTAACCTTAGACAAGTTAGCCCTTGTCTTTGCAAGTGTGCCCGAAGTCCCAAAATCTGCTAAAAACTTTGCCCGCGGGTCAGCCCAGTTGTTGATTGATCTGCGCGGAAGAGCTCCCATCCATGCCAATGCCTTTCCCTGCAACGCTCCCATAAAAGCTTGAATTTTCAATGCCTCGTCTGATGTTACAAGGCCGATCTGGGACTCGAATGACATCAACCAATCTCTCGCTTTGGTTTTCCCCGTATACTCTTTGATGTTTGGGAAAATGAGCCCTTGTGATGGTGGAGCATTCTCAATCCAAGTGGCCAAAGGGCTAGCTGAAGTTCCCAGAAAATTTCCATCTAGGGCCTTGTCTTGCTCCCATGCTTTCATACGGCGTTTCAAATCTTCAAATTCCTGCATGTTAATGGTTGGAGGCAAACCACTCAGATGAACTTGCCAGGAGGAGCAGTATGAGGGGGTCCCATATCTCTTGGCCTGGGATGGAGCAACAACTCATTGCGATGACTGCATGCGACCTTCGTGAGATCTCTTGGTGGCGAGATGGCGGCGATCGACCTTCGTGGGGAAGACGATCTACGATTACGACGAGACTGTGCTAAATCGTCTCCCACTCGGGGTCCCAGTCGAGAATGCACACTAGGTACAACTCTGTGACTAGCTCGGCCTTCTTGCTGATTACGTCCCCTAGATTCCGGCGGCGTCCGGACCTGATTCAACGGATTTCCCGGTCCTCGACCCACTTCTTTCAGAAAACTGTAGGGGCTCCAACTCGATGGGTAAGGTGGCTTACCCATCGATTCAATTCAACTGGTGCATTTGCCCCAAATATATCTCCCTCTGACGCAAAGCTTCCTCTCGAAACTCATTGGCCAGTCCAACAGCAGCCACCGTACTCAGGGCTAAGGAATCCAATCCACGCCGTTGATTGAGCTGATGACGCGCATCATGAGATGGAGGTAGTGGATTATTAGCAGCCGGATGATTCATGCTAGGAGTGGCTGTGTGTACTTCTTCCACCTAATTACCGCCATTAACACCGTTTTCAGCCATAGCTAATACTTACCAAGAACAGAATTCCCCTTAAGAGAGAATGTTTCTTTCATTTCCCGGCAACTGAACCAACTGATGCGTCTAAAATAATCTTGGGCACACTGGGCTTCTTTCAAAATGGATATCTGGCTTTCAACTTATCCTTAATCTTCACGGCCCAACTCTGCAGACAAGCACAAACGATGAACTAGGCAGGGGCACTCCCTGCAAAAGCCCTCCGGCGTAAGAATTAACACACCACTCGGTTGAGTAAACAATTTGGCAGAGTTTTTGCTAGTAAATCAGAATCACATACCTCCCTCCTTTGATTCGAGGGGTTTTTATAGCTGCTGCCGGAGAGTAACTGCCCCTTAAACGTGGGAAGATGACTGACGGGCATATTAACTGTCATATTAACTGTCACGTTCATTACAACGGTCTCATAATGGTGATGGTGGCGAATTTCTCGGGAGTAACTGCCCACATTTAAAGTAATCGTTTCATTCATAAACGAACATGGTAAGTCCTGCTCGATACGTGCTGTTGCCCGTTGGGTAAGTCCCCAGCTCACAGTATATCTTTGATCGCTGCCTGTTCCTCAAGGTGACTCCAAACGTAGTGTATGTATTCAGCCCATGACTGGTGGAGACGTGCCGAGCACGTAGCTTATATGTTGGGCCTGACATTTCACTACTATATATATATATATATATATGTATATATATTGAAGATAATTTTCAAGCGCCGTCAGGCATGGTGGCTCTTGGTACAAAATCTTAAAATTAAATTTAATATTCCAAAGCTGTAGCCAATAAATGGAAGAAAATTCAAAATTTATAAGTAAATTTAGAAAATACTAGTCCCAAGTGTCAAGTCCCAAGTCCAAAAGAAACAAAAATTAAAAGAAAGAATTATCTTTCATTTGAAAAAAAATATCGGCCACGTGAAACTTACTGAAATAGAAGGTAGAAAATAATGAAAAAAAGGAGAGCATGTGCAAATTTCTCTCTCTTTATGTGATGTGAAAAGACAAGTGAATGGTGTGTGTGTAGGGGTAACTACTAACTAACTAGTAGTACTAGAAGTCTCTTAATTTTCAATTTCAGCTACTACTCCAGTATAAAACCACATCCATCAGTGATCAGTGATCAGTGATCACCCATCACCCTTCCCTCCTGATTCATTCTCTTTTTAGGAGGGAAAGGAGAGACAGAGTAAAACAACAACAAAACAATGGAGATTTCCAAAATACGACATTGTTCTTCTCCAACAATACTTCAACGATATTGTTGTCTTCTTCTATTTCTCTCCTCCACTTTTCCCTCCACCCACGGTTTCAATTACGCCGATGCTCTCCGAAAATCTCTCTTATACTTCGAAGCACAACGTTCCGGCCGGTTACCCTACAACCAACGCGTCACTTGGCGCCACCACTCCGGTCTAACCGATGGCCTAGAACAAGGGGTATCTGTAACTTTAGTTTGTTTAACTAATTTTAGACTATTTTATTTTATTTAAATTTATTTTCACTTTTAAACTCTGTTTTGATTTTTTTAAATATGTATAGGTGGATTTGGTGGGAGGGTACTATGATGCGGGTGACCACGTCAAGTTTGGTTTACCAATGGCGTTCACCATGACAATGTTGTCATGGAGTGTCATTGAGTACGGCGAGCAGATCGCCGTTGCCGGAGAACTTGAGCATGCCGTGGAGGCGATCAAGTGGGGGACTGATTACTTCATCAAAGCTCATACTAGTCCAAATGTGTTATGGGCTGAGGTACTACCTTAATTATTACGACTATAATTAAGATTGAGTCGATAGTTACACTGTTTTTGAAGTGGGATTTTTTTAATGTAACAGGTGGGTGACGGAGACACTGATCACTACTGCTGGCAAAGGCCGGAGGACATGACCACGTCGCGGCAAGCTTACAAGATTGATGAGAACAATCCCGGGTCGGATCTTGCTGGAGAGACCGCGGCAGCAATGGCCGCAGCCTCGATCGTGTTCAAGAAAACGAACCCACATTATTCACACTTGCTATTGCACCATGCCCAACAGGTGAACTTCTATCACTGGTTAATTTGCTCGCGTTTAGCTGCGTGGTTGGTCTTCAAATTATTCCCCATTTAGTCCTACTCCGATAATCGGACATGAATTAAATTCATGGGCCTAGCTTCATTTAGATTTAGTCCAATCGGGTAGGCCGGATTTTCTGTAGCATTCACGATATGATAACAATAGTTACGAAATACAAATGTTAATGTAGCATTAGTTTTGTTTAAGGTGGGAGCTATAAAAGCATTAGGCCAGGTACAACAAAGCTTCTCAAATTGAGGAGCTTAAGCTCATTTTTTATCATTTTATTACAAAAATGACATTAAGCTCCCCAATTAAGTCCCTCAACAAAAATATCTTTATAATAATGCACAAATTTCAATACTTTTACATATTTATCATCTTTATCTCTGTTAATGACATATTTTTATAGAAAAATGGTTAGAAAGTTAAAAAAATCACAATTGTTTTTCCTGATATCCAAATAAAACAAATAAAGTCTTTATTTATAGGTAAAAATGTGTACTTTAATTCAGAAAAAAAAAACTAAAAAAAATTAATTTTTATAGCCTAAAATTGGTTAAAAAGAGAAATGGTGGAAAAGTAAAGTTAGTCAACTTGGAAAGGGAAGAGGCGCAGCAGATGGGTGCAGAATTCACGCAGGGTCGTCGGAGGAAATTTTTTCAAAATTGTTGTGTTTTGGTCACTTTTGTCATATAGCAATGCCGTTTTGGACGAAAATTTTTTCTTAAGCGGAAAGCTCCTTAAATGCCTTTTGCTTAACTAGGCAACCGTTTGGCTCCCTTGTTATTTTGCAAAAATCTTATAAGCACCCCTTAAGAACCTTTGTTGTATGTAGTCTTATGGAGTTATTTTATTTGGCATGGTAAATTTCTCAAAGCCTATAGTTTGTTGTGGTCGGAGCTAACATTTCTTTATTAGCATGATAAGATTGAGTAAATGAAAAGCTTTATACTCTCTCTTCTGGACAAAGAGTCCACATTTGAAAGTCAAACTTAATAAAAAAAAGAAGATATTTTTAGTAGTCGATTAGTAATGAAATAACATTATCTTAATTTTTGAGAGTCAATTCTTTAAGTGAAATATTCCAAAATGAAACAGTGAAGAATATTCAATAACGTTTACTGTGTTGATGTCAATAATTAAAGATAATAGGGGTGTATTAATGAGTTGTTTATTTTGGGGATTTGCAGATGTTTGAATTTGGGGACAAGTACAGAGGGAAGTATGATGTGAGTATAGAGGTGGTGAGGAACTACTATGAATCAGTGAGTGGATATAAGGATGAGTTGTTGTGGGGAGCTTTGTGGCTATACAAGGCCACCGACAATGACAAGTACTTGAATTATGTGATTAGCAATGCTAATTCCTTTGGTGGCATTGGGTGGGCTATTACTGAGTTCAGTTGGGATGTTAAGTATTCTGGTCTCCAAATCCTCACCTCCATGGTAATACCAATAGCTCTCTCTCTCTCTCTCTCTTTTAAGAACACAAACACACCACATGCTTGACTTAATTATATAAAGATTATAACTACTAATCATATCTGTCACTTGAATCGACTTTGAGTAGATAACATGCTCGGAGGTCGGAAGTCGGAAGAAACCCATTCAAACATAGTCTTGTGGTTGACGGTGTTGCAAGAATTTCATTTTCAAAACTTGAAATGCCCTTTTAAAAATCTTTTGACTTAATTGGTCTACTTTAATTGGTTTTGAAAATGGGACTAGACTTAGAGTAGTACACTTTTTTTATATCACACTAGTAACTTTATAAAAGTGAAAGCCTAAGAGAGAGAGAGTGAGGAGTAATTAAGGTATCTATCCCATCTCATATTCTCATTAATGGATGCAAGGGCAAAAGAATAACTTTCATGTTGGGAGCACAAGACAAGACCATGTGCTAGTGCTACCACTCATGCTTTGCCTGCCCAACTGTTAAAAGAATGTATCTCGTAAGTGGTAAGTGGTATAGAAATAAATGGGGGCAAAATAGTCAAAGAATCGTCGTTTATTTTCGAATATTGTTAGCGTCCCCAACTACATTACATATGCTACTTCATCCAAGACTTCTGAGGCTATTTTCGGTATATTAATTCATTATTCACTACATTTATTAATACTCATTCAAATTAGTTTATGTTAGGATTTAAATATCATTTAAATTGTCACTTACTTGATTTAATGTTCAACAAATAAGGTATTTATTTTATTTTTTCGTAATAAATATGTTTAGTCAATTTTCTAATCACTCACATCTCATATTTCATTATTATAAAAATAATATAATTAATACATTTTCTACCAATAATTTTAAAAATATTTAATATTTTATTATCAAACTAATTCAATTTAATTTAAATATATTATTTTAAAAGATCAGTTCAATAATAATGATACGGTAAGTATTAACCTGCATATTGATTTCAATCAATTCAATAATTGAAATTTTGAATCAATTTTAAATGTAGACAAAATATTTAAAATTTTACGATACTATGTCATACTATAATTTTACTATTGGATCAAAATTTTACAGTTACATCCTATAAATTTCACTTTTAGTTTTTTTTCATAACCTAACAACACATATTTACGCATATTTGGTAGACAAAATATGTATGTGTAAAATTTTCTATAATACAATATAACTTTAGTCATAAAATTAATAATAAAGCTATTAAAAAAGGAAAATAATATTATAACAACTATGTTTATCATTGATGTTTGAGCTAAAAAATGATGTTAAAAACAATTAAGAAAGTAACTTGATTAGTCAATTTTAATTGAGCAAGTACTTAAGGGGTAGTTTTATCCAAATATATATTTATTTAATATAATAGTTAAAGATGTAGTGGATAAGAAATAATTGTAGTGAATATAGTCTCTCCCTTTCTTTTATATTTTTTAGAGTCTATTTTCTCTATTATAAATTTATAACTATTTATCCAATATATTTATATAAGATAATGTTATGTAGACAATAATAAGTACTAACCCTCACCTTTTAATTATATTATCTACGCTTTTTATTTAGCAATAAAAGTTACAATTATAACATAATTTTTCTTGGCTTTATAGAAAAATAAATATCATGTTAATATTTACTTATAATTCTTGAACACATCTCATGTAAAAAAACACATTGATTAAATATTTTTCTAAAAAATAGGAATAAAAATAAAAATAAGAATAATTATAATTTAATATGTTATGTCGAGAAATAAAAAAGATAACTCGAATAATGGTAGTTTTGTACCATTGTAAATTATTTGAATGTTATAATAAAATGATGTAATAAATAAGTAATTTTTTAGTGGAAATAATCTTTCCCTACTAAATGAAACACTTGGACAAAATGCTACAAAATGTAGAGTTTAATACGCTTAGGAAAAGGTGCATTTATGACGCATCATTTATACTCAATTATTTATTAAAAAAATTACCACAAGTTTACAGCGTTTTACAAGACAACCCCCTTGTTGCGTTGGGAGTCTTGGGACTACTCTTGTTTTACCTATACAATACCCTGTGAGGCTGTGACCAAAATATTGTTTTAAAAGAGAATAAGGTGAAAATAAAGTATTAATAGCATAGCTATTTGCTGGTAAAACCATTATTTAAGAATGTGTGGCTTACCAAAGTCGGAAATGTAGACGATGAATCAAGTCAAATTAAATCAAATAAACGTAAACACATGGGAATGGGCCCAGAATCAAAATCATTTCTTTTCTTGGGCTAATTGAGTAATTGTAATGACTCGCCAAATGAATTATAGAATGGGTTTTGGACCACTGATTTTGCCAGTTTCCTTCTCAATAGTCATAGTACTTGTCTGTTCCTCCTTTTGTCTCTAGCTTCAGTAAATCTTTTCTAGTTTACCCAAAATAGCAATCGAATATTCATTTTCATTCATTGAATCATATTCGGTATGTGCAGTTGCTCAAAGAAAAGAAGCACAAGAAGCACGAACAAGTACTGAAGCAGTATCAAGCAAAAGCTGAGCACTATATTTGCTCATGCCTAAACAAAAACAACAGCACCGACAACATCGAGATGACTCCCGGAGGCCTATTGTTCATAAGAAAATGGAACAACATGCAGTACGTCTCCTCAGCCGCGTTTCTTCTCATGGTTTACTCTGATTCCCTCCAACAATCAAATGAAAAGCTCAGCTGCAATGGAGGAGATGCAACTCCCGAACAAGTTTACAGCTTTGCCAAATCTCAAGTTGACTACATTTTGGGCTCTAATCCAATGAACATGAGCTATTTAGTGGGCTTTGGCCCAAAATACCCCATCAGGGTGCATCATAGGGGTGCATCAATTTTGTCATATAGGGAAAACAAGGGCTTCATTGGGTGCACCCAAGGGTACGATAATTGGTACAGTTCTACTGAGCCCAACCCAAATGTAATAGTTGGGGCCTTGGTTGGTGGGCCTGACTCCGAAGACCGTTTTAGTGACGAGAGAGGGAACTATATGCAGACGGAGGCATGTACATATAATACAGCACCACTCGTGGGTATTTTCGCCAAGTTACATAATTCAGAAAGCCCACCGTTAATTGCTTCTTACTAGGTTAATTCTATATTTCTATACTATAAATCAAGTATAGGATGTTTTAGTACAAGTATATTTCTTATTATTAATTTTTGCGGCTCAATTTTTATTGTCCAGCCAGATTTCAATTCTTTTTGTTTTGATTTTCTTTTGATTAGGTCTTACATGTGACTATGTGAGACCGTATTATATATTTTAATTCGTAATTCTGAGTCTCAATCTCTTATAAATTAATCGACCAATAAATGTCGGGTCAAGACTCAAGAGGATCCGTCTTATATAAAATACTTATAAAATTGTCCTCACATATGTTTTTGCCTTTTCATTTCTCGTTTAGAAGGGTCTGTATTAATTGTTTATGCTGGAATGCCACCTCTTTATCTTAAAATCATGTAAAGTTGAAGGAATATTGGGGCTTTTGTTACGATGGATCATACTCTTAATCAATCGTCATAGTACTATTAATCAGTCATGGTGCATGATACCTGTGAACACTAGTTTGAAGTCTCATTCCTAATGAGAGATATTTATGTCGGCCTTTGCCAAAATGTTCGATTTATCAAGAAATTCGTCCTCCTTTCTTTTATGTGAGATTGTATCTCAAATAAAACAAATAGCTTTAGAAGGCAGCATTCTCACCTACGAGAAAATAGAACCACATCGCACATCTACCCACGATTAATAATGACACAACACAGCATCAAAGTGCTCCAAAAATATGAAATATTTCCTCCACGTGTATGTGTCAAACCTAGGTCTATCGATTGGGTGAGTTAGGTCGAGTATGAGTTGAGTTTAGACGGGTAGAAAAAAACATGATGACTTGGATTCAGGCATTCTTTCTTTATTATATATGTTTACACATGATCGGCATCAATTATAACTTGAATACCAAACGTCCTTGTAGTCGTAGCTTAAGGTGAATGGGGGTGTGAGGTAAGAACAACATTGGACAAGTCAAATCATGTTTAAAAGGAGAGAACTTTAGTTTGGGAGTAAGCATAGGTAACAAATAAGAGCATGGACGGTGGCAGACACAAATGGATGGTCATCTAATAATAGGTGTTTAAACGGACGGGCTATGAATGAGTTTAGGCTAAACCGAAACAAAAAATAATAGGGTTTGATAGAGAGAATTTTGAAAAATAGGGGCTAAAGTGTTAAAGTTATAATTGTTCCTCTGCCTCTTAAAAATATCTTGGGTAAGACATCTCACAAGAAGTTGTTTTGTATAAGTAAGACAGGTAAACAACCAAAAAGGCTAATGTAATCTAAAAGGAAGAAAAAGGCACATGAATTACGAGTTGTATTTCATCTCTTATTTCATCGTCGGATTCTTGCCACGTATCAATAAGAAATCTTCACAAAAGGAAATATTGAGCTAGATTTCACAAATTTTTATTGTTATGGAAACACAATTAACTTAGTAATTGATTTTGTTTATTTACGATTGACACGTGGTAAGAATCCGACGGTGGAATAGGAGATAAAATATAATTTTGGAATAGAGGATTCGGACTCCTGAATTACGTGAAACAAAATCAAGATGAACGCCACGGGTATACTTATCACAATTGGTAATCAATCAACCATTTGATTAGATTCAAAACAAAAAGAATGCAATCCATTTTTAAATCATTTTTCTCATCAATTATGTGATCCACAAAATCCACATTCCACCCACACAAGAATCTTAATGACCATATCCACGTCATTACAGTTTTTCCCATTATCTTTTCTTTCTTCCTGATTACCCTCCATTATTTTCTATTTAGCACAAGATGTTTTTACGGTAAACTGAAATAAAGTCATTTCACCGTAAAATAATTTGAGGCAAGTTATTTTTCCGAGAAAGAGGCACATCACACACATACCCAATCTTCTCCGTCGCTTCCTCTTCTTCATCCCTTCCGTCTCCCCTATCCATATTTTTGAACCCTAAGCTCAATTTTTCAATATTTATCCATATTGTTAGCTTATGTAAATATGATTCAATATAGCTGATAGAGTAGAGCACTATGATTCGAACCTCCTTCACCACCAACCCTGCCATTCTTCTTCTTCTTCTTCATCCTTGTTCTTTTTTATCTTAAGCATCAACCAAACCCAGTCTTCGCGATACATGTCCTTTTCAACAGTGTTAGAAATAAGGCATTTCCTAGTGCGCAACAATGATATTGATGGCATGCAAATGCTCATCAATTGATCAACAATTATTTCCTTAGTTGTTATTCTTATACCTAAACTCTTGTCTGAACATTTTTCATTTGCCAACTATACACCAGAAAGTAATTTTGGATTCATTTTCTTCTCCCTCTCTCTCTCTCTCTCTTTTTTGTAATTTCAGAAGTTATTTTTGTCAAGCCTAGTCTTGAGAACCCCATACTGTTTATGAAATTTTCTTTTTATCTCAACTTTTGATTTTATTATTATTATTTTTGGAACCAGCTTTTGCTACCATCTTGTGAAATTAATCACTAGTGAGGACGTGCTACTCGAAGGTCAAATTTACCAATAACAGTATCAATCCCAATTGTAAACTCGTATCATCACATTTTTAGCTCATGTCAATTCAAGATTTCATTCCTTGAATAAAACGTAAACAGAAGATGAGAGCTACGACTAAGGTTCCTTGCATTTTTCTTGGTTTTGTGTAGCTTAGTGAAAGATAATTAATTAGTAAAGACGGTCAAATGAATCTCGTCACGGTTGGAGCATCTTCGATTCAAAGCATGCGCATGCGTGTGTAATTTCTATACGAATCATGTGTATGTATAGATTCAGGGTATAATTTCTAAGATGTAAACTACATTTTCAGCCATAGGAATTGACAAGGAATATACGTGGAAATAGTAGAGCAAAAAAGAGAGCATATGTTGCAATTGTACATAACCAAAGTACAACTCATCACATGCTGTAAATATAAGATTGATAAAGATGTTGGAAAATGGTCCCATGAAAGATGAAAAGATGATGATAATAATAGAAGATAGCTACGAATTTTGCAATAGAAAGAAATGTCATTTTCCATGAGAGTACTATTCCAAAATGGGGGGTAACGATTTGTAACCACAAATTGACATTATGTTTATGCCCATTCAAAACAAATGTTTTCAATAAGACGACGAACCTGTCATCACTCAAAATCACGTTACTCCTCTTGGCAAGGTAGTGGACTGTAGTCTACAGCCCATTCAAGCCAAACTCCTCTTTCTTTCTTCATTTCTCTCCTGCCAACTAGTAGCATTCCCCACCTCTATATATTAACCAAAACCTTGGAGCTCAAACTACACACTCTCTCTCTCTCTAAAATGGTAACTATTCCTTTCAAACAACTTTAACATTTCGCTTATCCATGCCCATTTTACTAATGTTTCTCTGTATTTCCACCAGGTTTTGCAAGACGTCGGTACTGACGATAAAGATGATGGGAAGCCGGTAGATTTCCAAGGAAAACCGGTGGACTATTCGAGGACAGGGGGATGGCTTGCCGCGGGGCTAATCTTAGGTGCTTCTCAACTCTAATGTCTAATATTATAACTTAACTGAGGTCACTCAAATAAAGATTGTTTAGCTAATGCCATATAAAATTGAACTGCACTGCTTACGTATTTTGTGTTGTAGGTACGGAGCTCGCGGAGAGGGTATGTGTGATGGGGATATCGATGAACTTGGTGACGTACTTGGTTGGAGATTTGCATCTTTCCGCACCAAGATCAGCCAATATAGTCACCAACTTCATGGGAACTCTGAATCTACTTGGCCTCTTTGGAGGCTTCTTAGCTGACGCTAAATTTGGCCGTTACTTAACTGTTGCAATATTTGCATCCATATGTGCTATGGTAAGGTTGCATTACTTTTAACTGAGTCGAGGAATCTTTGTTTAAACTTTACTAGATTAGATGAAACAAGCCATAAACGAGCCAAGCTCGTTTACTCAGAGACTCGAGACTCGATGCTAAGGGAAAAAATATGATCTTCTGTGCATAATCGCAAGCTAATTATTAACTTGACCAAAGTCGGACTCCTTATGGCTTGAGCCTAGAATCATTCGAGCTACCTTTGTTTACTAAACAATCATAGTACCTCAATGTTGGATAAATTTTAGATACAAGTTGGCATCAAACTCTAAGACCTACCGAAACAAGACTAGAAAAAGACACAAGTTTATCGGAGTTCTCGTATGCCAACAACAGGACAAAGGATTGGCCAAACTAGGCTTGCTTTTAGTCTGGGATTTATCGTCCACTAATAACTTGCTCATATTCAAACCACATACTGAAATTGATGATCCAACCAGGGGGCATTATTATTGACATTGGCAACAACTATTCCTAGCATGAGACCCCCACCATGCGACGACTCCAGAAGACAGCAATGCATTGAGGCCAGCGGGAGCCAACTAACTCTGCTTTTCACAGCGCTCTACACCATTGCACTTGGTGCTGGTGGAATAAAGTCTAATGTCTCGGGTTTCGGCTCCGACCAGTTTGACATATCAAATCCAAAGGAGGAGAAGGCAATGGTCCACTTCTTCAATAGGTTTTATTTCTGCATCAGCCTTGGCTCCTTGTTCGCTGTCACAGTATTGGTGTATATACAAGATAATGTGGGTAGAGGATGGGGATATGGGATATCAGCCGGGACTATGATTACCGCAGTTGCTGTATTACTAGGCGGAACGACTTGGTATCGATTCAAAAATCCCCAAGGAAGCCCTTTAACCGTCATATGGAGGGTTTTGTTCTTGGCTTGGAAAAAGAAGAGTCTTCCTAATCCCTCTCATCCTAGCTTTTTGAATGACTACAACAATGCAACAGTTCCACACACAGAGAGGCTCAGGTATAATCACAACTCTCAATTTCCCTTTCTAATTATTTTTACAGTCCTAAATCAAAGGATTGCTAACATTTTCCATAAATTCTCTGTGCTGGTAATTTGAATAGATGTCTCGACAAGGCTGCTGTACTAGATGAGTACGCAGCTTCAAATGGAAACAGAAGTAACTCATGGATAGTTTCAACTGTGACCCAAGTCGAAGAAGTAAAAATGGTGATAAAGCTTATTCCCATATGGTCCACATGTATCCTCTTCTGGACAATATACTCTCAGATGAACACCTTCACCATTGAACAGGCTACCTACATGAACAGAAATGCCGGTTCCTTTGCGATCCCTGCTGGCTCTTTCTCCTTTTTTCTCTTCATCACCATTCTTCTCTTTACTTCTCTAAATGAAAGGCTATTCGTTCCTCTGGCTCGTAAAATCACCCATGATCCCCGAGGTCTAAAAAGTCTTCAACGGGTCGGAATCGGTCTAATTCTCTCAGTGGTGGGAATGGTAGCATCTGCTCTTGTTGAGAGATATAGGAGGGAAATGGCTGTCCATAAGAACATCCATATTACAGCTTTCTGGCTAGTCCCTCAGTTCTTCATTGTTGGTGCGGGGGAAGCTTTTGCATATGTTGGTCAGCTTGAGTTTTTCATCAGAGAAGCGCCCGAGAGAATGAAATCCATGAGCACAGGTCTGTTCCTTAGCACATTGGCAATGGGATACTTTGTGAGTAGTCTTTTAGTGTCTTTGGTAGATGCCGCCACAAATGGTAGGTGGCTTACGAGCAACTTGAATTTAGGCATGTTGGATAACTTCTACTGGATGCTTGCAGTGCTAGGAGTAATAAATTACGCAGTTTTTCTAGTCTTTTCTACGAGACACCAGTATAAAGTGCAGCAGTATATTGTCCCCACAACCACGAATGATTGGAATAAAGAGATGGATAACTGGAAAGAAGACAAGACCGGGGACATGGAGAAGAACAAAATGGGCACCGAAGACAAGGTAGAACCCTAGTAGACATTCTTACAGGAGTCTTTCGTGTACAGTTTAGCACCAAATGAATCATGTTCTGTATTCTTCAGAATGTCTCTCGAAAAGGCAGAATAGTAAATAGTTTGTATTTATTTTTGTATTGAAAATGAAAGATTCTACTCATAGTCAGTAAGTCTCTTGTATGACCGTCTTACTCGTACGATAGAGTCACACTCTCTCACAACTCAACCCACCAACACACAATAAATCAGTTCAAGGAGATCCGTCTTACATAAAATCACCGTAAGCTCCTAAGTTTTTGTCTTACACAAATCTGAGATTTGTTAAGCATTTTAAGATGTTAATTTTCAAATTTCCTTACAAAATAAAGGTTTATTGTTAGGGGCTTTGGTCACAGCAGTATCATATAATAGCCTTCTTTAGCAAGAACGCAAAACACAATATTACCTAAGCTTTTATGTTCTTTATATTGGATGGTTAGTATTACCAAAGATAGTGAGCTACATCTTGAACCCTGCAACTTTTGCTATTTAAAAAATGTGTCAAGTAGTTCACTAGATAAGAGCATATTCTGGTGTTGAAAATTGCAAAAACAAACATCCAGAACCGCATATAATAATTAGGAGGTCCTGGCCTGCCAGATCTCTGCAAATTCGAGAAAGAAGTAGGTTTCCTCACACCATGCATAACCTCAATTGGATTACCTCCAAACACAGGATCCACATTGAACGACTACAGCGAAACAAAATATGGGTGCCATCACTTATCAGATAACTTGATTAAATCGGTTCATTAAATGAAAGGGCATCTGGGATTCTGCTTGCATGTTACCGCTTCAGAAATTGCAAGGAACTCCAAGCAAGTACTATGAAATTCTGCAACAAAAGATGATACAAAGGCTAATTAGAAATAATCAATCAACCAAGCATTAGCTGGCATCTGAAAGGAACTCTGAAGGTACAAACTAAAGATGGCATGTCAGGCTCTACAAATGAATGTCACAATAAATGAACTGGGGCAATTCTGCCGGAATGATTGTCCAGGATTTCATGGCTCACAGCAAAATGAAAAGCTACAGAAATGTAAAGATGTTCAGGTTCATTAAAACAACGCACAAAAAGTTCAAACTTGAGTGTCGCACTGTACTAGCAAAAAATTAGGATGTTGATTAAATTGTCATTTGACAAAAATTGTACCCACAAATAACGGTATTCGAGCAGTAAGGAGCTTAACATGGAATAGCTACGCAGATTATTGAGAAGAATCATTCCCAGGGCAAGGGAGATGGTCTACAACCAAAGGTGGACGAAGTGCACGGAGGTTTGCCTCCTCCTGCTTACGTGCATTATACATCTGTTCTGTCTCAACCACAACCAATCTCTTGACCTACATCAAAAATCAGAAAAAATGAATCAAGTAATTCAGACAAGATGTCTCAAGGCAATCCACCTCACTCTCATTTTCAACCTGTTGAATCATTCCTCTGATAGAAGGAGTGTTTGATTGCACCACAGTTCGATTGCACTTCCTTAGACGCAATGCTTCTAAGGTGCGTCGATGAAGTTTCCTAGTTCCTGGAATGCCCCTCACCAAAGTTATATATAGTTTCGGGCTCCATTCTATAGGAACACATGCTTTGTAAGCCTTGAAAGCACTCATTGTATCTATTTCTTCTGTAACTACAATGCACAGCACAAAATCATATGAGGAACCAATCAATCCCATGTTTACTAGTTACCAGACTTGCTACCTATAATATACACTTAACAGAGACTAACCATTTGAAATCAGGGATGAGGAATCAAATGAAATGAAACAAATATAATACATGAATGTGTGGTGCGTCTATCTGTCTGTCTGTCTGCGGATAGTTATGAAAGGCGAGAGGCGAGGCGAGGCGAGGCGGTTATGTCTCTTGATGTGCTGGGCGAAGAGAATACACAAAAGCGAGGCTAGGCGATCGCCTTTCTCGTCTTTTGAAGAGACGAGAGGTGAGAGGCGAGAAGAGGCGGATAAAGGCAAACATTTTAGAAAAAACCTTAATATGACGTGCGACTTAGACTTATAGTCTTCCAGTTAGACTCTTCAACTTTGAATGTAGAGATACAAATACACGAACAGTACAACAAGCCTTCCAGTTCGCTAAACAGAGACAGACGTGAGTTTGTGACTGTCGACTCTGTTTGGGCTTCGCTTTACAAGAATGAAGACTTTCTAGGCTTCGTCTTTTACCCTCGAGTCTTCGTCGACAGAGTACTATCGTGTTCAACAACCAGGTAACTTTCACTTCTTTTTTTGTGGCTAAATTGCATGATAATTCAACTTCTTCCTGCTTCTTTTCTTCAAATTTTTAACTTTGTTTTTGACCCTCCTTACTGTACTGAACCTTTACTTTCTCTTCTTTCTTTTTTTTGGTTAAATTTGACTTCTACTCTGCTTCTTCTTTCATTTTTTTTAAATTCTGTTTTTGTTTACCATGTTTTTTTGAGTATTTATGAAATGAAAAACTATTTCTATGCTTCTTTCTCTGTTTTTTTGTGTGTATTTTTGTTGTGTATTCATGAAAAAGAACAATGTTCCTATGCTTTGTCTGTATTTTGTGTACCACTGTACAGGGTACACACTGCTATTTATTTGACTGCAATGTAGTTCTGTAACACTGCTGCTTCTGTCTACAATGTCTTTTTAGTTTTTTTTATGAAATAAAAACTATTTACTTGTGTATTTATGAAAAATAAAATACAATACTTACTCTTTTGTTTTTCTAGTTATTATGTTTTTTCCCTCAATAATGTCACTGTCATTATATGTGAATTTTAGCTTAATTTCATATATTATTTTCATTAATATATGCTTTGGATTATGTTACAATAAAATTAATACATATATATAGATATAAACTGTTTTTCTTAATTTCTCGCCTTGTTCACCTTTCGGTCGCCCGCCTCTCGCCTCGCCTTCTGCCTAAAAAATGAACCTCTCGCCCGCCTCTCGCCTTTAATAATTGCCTCTCTCTCTCTCTCTCTATATATATATATATATACATCACACTCGCAAATATACACCCCTTCACACACAAACACACAAGGAAACAAATGAACATGTATATTGTCCTTCGCTAGTCAAAATCCAAAATAATCTAACAAGCAAACTGGAGTCAAATACGTTAGGATTAATGATGTTAAGTAGAATTCTTGAAACACGTCTAGTTAAATGTATTCACAAATCAACCATGAGAATCAATTCACATATAATTATGAGTATAATCATTTGCTTGAGTCATCATTTGCACAAGCAAAACGAGACCGGGCCGTTAGAGAGAGAGAAAGAGATTCAACTGAGAATTCTGATTGGAAACCATTCGTTAAACCAAGTTTATGGCTATTCACAAGGACAAGAATGTGCACAAATAATCAAGATTGGCCACAGCATATTTTGGTCTATAACAAACATATCCCACTCGTTTAGTCGCTTTATAAGCCAAACTTTTTAATCTACCCTCCGTAAAAAATGAGTGACCATGTAGTTATAAGCCAAACTTTTAATACTGCAATTCAAAATTAATTAATAAACGGAGTGACGGACAACGGTCAATAACACAATTCAAAATAAAATAAAACGAAATTCAAAACACAAAACAACTTCAAGTATTGTAGATATCATCTATGAGTATTTATAACATCAAACTTGAAACTGTCATAGATTGACCTATCTTTCAGCACAATCTAGTGCATATGCTGTCAGTTCTTTTGTCAAGACATACTGTTGTTCATGAAACACACATACACAAGCTCATCGGTATTAGTAACTCTCTAGCTATAAACTTCACAAGCATAAATGCACAAGTCAATACTCAATTACATGGTAAATAACCCACCGATAAAAATGAAATTCGGCGTGCTTTTAGCCTATTCAATCACATTGTGAACAGGGGATGAATAATTATCTATCATAGAGCAGGGGATTCCTAATTACCTATCATAGAACGCAAATACATGGTCCACATGTGTCTCTCCTCTCTTCCTTGGTCTTTCTTTTATGAAGATGTCAAGAGGTTTACCCAATACAATCCAAAGCAAATTTATTTCCCTGAAGTTTACGAGACATCTGTTCACATTTTATGGCAACAGAGCCCTGCTTTCTTTCAATCAGGTTTTCCAATCTAATCGAATACCCATTTGTGTCCTGCCTTCTAATTGTGAAACTAATTGAATGCCCTCAGATTCAATCACAAATTTCCCAAAACATGTGATTGAATCTGAAAAGAAATTAGGGTTTACTAAACAACTTACCAGTTACCGGCGAGAGCGAGTGGCCACAGCGAGAAGCACACGAGCCGGAGCCGGAGCCGAAGACGGCGATAGAAGAGTGAAGACGACGAGTACGAATCGTGGGTGTGCTCTCCCCTCTGTCGTTCGGTTTTGGCCTTTTGGGTGTGAGTCCGTTTTTTTTCTTTTTGCGTTAGTAGTATTGTAGTAAGGGCTCACTTCACGCTCATACGCACATTTCATTGCACACGAAAAGGGTTAGTAGTAAGGGCTCACTTCACGCTCACACGCACATTGCATTGCACACGAAAAGGGTTTTAAAAAGAGCCCACGGGCCAACAATGTAACCTGGTCAGCCCGTGACCCTATCGGACCAGCCTGTTAGTCTAGAATTTAAACAGGACACATTTTTCTGACACTAACCCTTTTCGGTTTTGATTTAAGAATAATCACGAGCCATTACGATATTCGATTGCTTAAGTACCTACTTTTTTAAAAACCACAAAAGTCGTTAAATTCTTTCTTAAATGTCCCCCTCTTCCTCGTATCGTCCTTTCTTCCCAAAACTACATAGCCATTCCACACAGCTTGCCGCAAAAATCAGGATGAACTATCGGATTGGGTAAAATCTCAATCCCCTCTCTTGGCCCTCTCTCTCTCTTCAGTTCTTCCCCAAACCCCCAGACTACAAATATGAAAACCCTAAAATCACGATCAGATAATTGCCAAACAATTGTAGCTTCAAATCCAAAAACAATGGCCGAACAACAATAATCAATTACTCCGGCAACAAACAGCAACGCCACGAAAATTCGCAACGAAATCATCTTCGACATCCTCTCAACGCTCCCCATCACCTTGAGGCATCTAGCATTAGGGGTGGAATCGGGACGGGACCCGTCTCGATTAGTCTTATCCCGATCCCGTCCCGATAAAATTCGAGATTTCAATTTCCTTCCTGATCCCGTTCCCGATAAGTGTCGGGATCCGACGTGTCAGGAGATAAAAATCATGTAATCCCGACAAAATAAAATTTAACAAACATCATTAACAAAATAAACATTGTTTGAAAGATAAAATTTAAGTAATTTTAGTAAAATAAAATTTAAGTAATTTTAGTAAAATAAAATTTAACAAACATCATTAACAAAATAAAATTTAACAGAACATTGTTTGAAAGATAACATCATTAAATAAAGTTAACAAACATCATTAACAAAATAAACATTGTTTGAAAACTATAGACCCACATCAAATTCACGGGGTAAAAACTATTTGTAGATCATCAAAAGTAAAAGCATAAATTAGACTTGAACCAGATAATTTGAAAAAAGAATCAAGCAAAGAAAATAAACTTGCAACATGATTTGGTTGAAAACATTCCTTAGTACTCCTGATATATAGATTTTAGGAAGAGATAACAAACCATACTAATGATAGTCAGATTCAGATATAAACTTGGTTAGCATATATTGTGGCATCTGAAATTTGAGTTTGCAAGCAACATTGTAATTGAGCATACACGCACAAACACTTCAATGATTAGAGAAAGACAGTCAATGAAATTAAGTGTAGATAATCAGAAGTAGCACATCTACACGCTGAACTTGAAAAGAAGTGACCATTTTTTATTCATGGATCAGTCATTCCTTAGAAATAAAGGAGTTGGGACCATAAAATTACAGCAAGAAAGTACGATCGAACAACCAAGGGAAAAAGATCTAACTTGAAGGCATAAGGTTAGAGCCGTATATTTTTTGTACTTAACAGATCTTCAGCATTCACTTAATATCAGCAAAGCAAGAAATTCTCTAGACCATCTGGATTCAAGTTCCAGAGGGAAAACAGAATATAAATGCCATACTGTAGGAAATATTCTGAATCTGAGTATAAATCACAAGAAGCAATTCTGTAGAAGGGATCAATATTTCCAACTACAAGTGCCAATTCGTGTATCTTTCTCTTTTGCTTACAGCTTTTAACTTTTCAGTTCCAGTGACCTAGCAGAAGAGCGAGAGATGGAGAGAGAGAAAGAGCGAGAGATTGAGAGAGACTTACAGTTACAGTTAGAGAGAGAGAGAAACGACGGCCGGAGGAACGGCGATTCGCGGCGTAGTGGAAGTCGGAGTTAAGAGAGAAGAGTTGGGGAGGCGGAGGAATGGAGGATTTGGGATTTCTATTTTCTAGGGCTTCATTTGTTATGAGAGAGAGACAGAGACGCACACAGTGGCTGGCAAACATTAGTCTATACAGTACTACACAATACACACGCATTTAGTCGGGACGGGTCGGGAATCCCGATGGGATTAATTTTTTTTTCGAGTCCCGTCTCGAAATAAGTTGGGATCGGGATTTTGTCGAGTCGAGAAATGTCGGGTCGGGTCAGGAAAACAGGAAAACTTGTTAGCCCTATCTAGCATAGTGTGATGTTCTGCTATAACAATCTTTGTTTTTGTCAAGGAAATGGGGATAGGTAAGTAACTTGTGTGGCAAGAGTAAACAGGTCTCACCTTCTTTGATATAGATCAGGAAACATAGTTGAAAAAGGCGTGCGCTTCTTGCGCCTGAGGTGCAAAGCGCAAGGAGTCAAGGGTTCAGCGACTGGTTTGGTCGATTCCAGACGGTGAGCGACTTTCTACGATTTTCAGCGACTTTTGCGTCTTTTTCGAAGTCAAAAGTCGACCAAAAAGCGACAAAGGCGCTTGACGAACAGTTTATGTGGCACCCCGACCCGGATTCCAAAGCGAAATCCCAAGTCGGACCCCCCAAATATACACAAGTAAGCATGCGCAAGTATGAATATAAAATTTCACATGGCGCAACATCGTATACGAATAACAACTCGGCTACACTTGACCGGAAAGAACGTAAAGTAAAGAAGTCTTCGGCGACGTTACAGCCGGAACCCAACAACTACTCCTACAATTATAACACATGCATATAATAACCTCAACGACCACAACATGCCGGAGACAACAACAACAATAATACTTTAAAAGAGTAATAATCGGAATAAGCTGCAGTGAACCATAACATATAAACAAGCTCGACATAGAAGTCGGCGTACAAAAGATTATAATCCTAGCATAAACAAGAGTTATATAACAATACAAAATCCCAAGTCAAGTCTAAGTGACTTGCTTCCCATCGTCCTTGTCAAAATAAAAGACTAACTACACATAATCTCAAAAGTACAACTTTCAAGCTCACTAGCTATCTAGCTCGGATACGGCGATTCTAGCGAGGACCTTCTCCTTGACTCGGATCTAAGGAAAACAAAACAAACAAATATGGTAAGTCATAAAGACTTAGCAAGCTACTAAAAATGCATGTCCATGTCATAGCATAACATTTATCACAATTATGGTACATGTTCATCATATAGCACTTAGCACATTATTCACATAAGTGCGAGTAATAAATCATACAAGTAGGATATGGTATAGGCTCGGCCGCTACGTAGCTCCTGCGTAACCCTTTTTCGTGCCACCGATGATCGTGAATGAGTACATCGATTAACCGAGAAATCCTCGATTTAACTAGCAAGCCAATGCGGCACGTATTGATACGGCAAAGGGGCTACTTCCCCACTGCGGCCCACAGTGGAGGCGTGTGTGAGGTCCCAGGTGCGGCGATCCATAGCGAACACGAATCTCACAATTTGTGAAGGCGATGCATCATCCCACCCTGACGTATAAAACAAACCAAATAATGTCAGCTGGACTCAATGAGATGCACAAGTAGGTATTTACTCGTCATAACAAATAAGGATCGAATTCGACAAGAGCGAACTCATCCAATCAAGTAGGCTATTAATCTCTACCATAAATCATGTCAAGGCAATTAATTGCTCAAAACCCAACAATCACAACAAACTTGATTGCACATAAATAGGTTCAACTTATAATGGAGTAAACCCAATCAAACGGTGTCCAAACTTCATAGGGATTGAAAGTGGTGTTCAACATGTTCAAAACTTCCATAGAGTCGACTCCGTTGAGTCTTTACTACACATTCCCAATTTTAAAGAATAGAAGCTATGTGCTTCATAAACCATCCTAGGTTCATTACTAAGTCAATTTAGGTTATAAACTATCCAAGGCACTACAATGTAGTCCATAAACAGCATATATTCCAATTAAAGGCTAGAACACATTTCAACATAACAACATACCAAGTAAGCCCTAATTGAGATACTTTCACATAGCACCATTTCAAGTAAACATGTAAATGTTGCCTCTAACATGTTCGAAATCCCAAATACACAAGATGAAAGGATATTATATGCTTCCATAATCATAAAATCATCCTACACATGCTCATACTAAGTTCACATGTTAAAGTCACAAGATGAAGGCATATAAAGCAAGTATGTGTACTCATTGACCTCAAAAATCATAGGTTTTGTTTCCTTAGGATCAATGAGTACTAAAACAAAGAAGAAGAAGAGTAACTTACTTGTAAACTTCACACAAGAAATCAAATGGGAAGACTATTCGGTTAGAAATGCTCTACTTTTCAAACTCTTCACTTCTATGGAGTTGGCTTGAGTAATGGAGGAAGGAATCATGGAGGACCAAGGGAGAACCTTCAAGAACTCATGGAGGATCTTTGGGGAAGAGAATTCCCGTTTTTGAAGAGTGAGGGGGTGAAATGAGGTCACAAAATCTGATTTGCGGTGTTTATGGGTTAGAAAAGTTAGTGGGACAAGTGTCACTACAATGCGGTCCCTTAAAAATATGATTTGAGCTTAATAATCCAACTAATGCACTCACTTAATCACACTTAAAATTAGTTAATAAGGTTAGGTTAATATTAAGGAGGGTTAGGGAGGTTTAGGTGAGGTTTAGGAAGGGTTTTGATAGGGTTTGAATGCACAATTTTCATCCAACAACAAAACAGAGCAATTTTGCCTCGGGGGACCATGTGGTCGCATGGCTCCCATAGCATGCGACCGCATGCTAGCTGACCACCCTCCCTCAAACTTCTGGACACCTTGCGAAGGCAAGGCCATTTCCCCTTGCGACTGCAAGCCCGACAGACCCAAAATGACTTAAAAAGCAACCTAAAAGACCCCCAAACACTTAGCCAAAATCAATGAGGCTTAAACCTCATTCAAAGTGAGTCTAGAACGCACCCCAGACACCCTCGAACAGCACTTGAACAATCCGAACGAAGGAGGGAAAGAAGGAGAACTAAACGAGCGATTCAACAAGCATGCAAATAAGATTATAATCATATTAAGAGCATTATGAATGACTTATAAATGATTCTAAAACATATGTAAACTAAGTAAACATGCTCACGAACAACATGAATGCATGAAGGCAAGCATATGAATGTCTAGGGTGCCAAAGTTTAGACTAGGGTTTGGTTTTTTTTTACAAAATAACAGAGTAGGATACAGGGTATAAAAGACCTCTAACCCAGAAATATTCATCGCGTACTGCTATTCGACTTCGACGAAGACACGACTTTGACGAAGACGACGACTTTCTTCCAGATTCTTTTTTTTAATATAAGTAAAGTATTATATATCAAAGCGTCTAAACATGAGACGCATCCTTTTTACAAACTATAAGCATACACAAACGGACTAATCTATAGAAAGACTATTAACAAAATCCATACAAGAAATGTTATGAATGTTGGAAGAATTAGTGTCCCAAAATAACAACGTACGAAGTAACTCATCCTTTAACTTGTCCACCGTCATCTCCTCATCCTCAAACACCATCCTATTCCTTTCCCTCAAAATGATCCACCAAATAGCCAGAGGAACTGCGTGCCAAAAACTATTCCTTCCTCTCCGCTTATTCAAAGACCAACTCAAAAGGAGATATTTAACAAATCTCGACATCATCCAAACAACAGAGAACATACCAAGCATTAAATTCCAAAGCATAGACACAATAGGGCAGTGCAGCAACAAGTGATTCACACTTTCTTCACATCCTTTGCACATGAAACACAAATTCACATAGATCACTTGACGTCTTTGCAAATTATCCCCAGTAAGGATGGCTTCACTAGCAGCTTCCCATGCAAAAAACAAAACTCTACTTGGAGCTTTCACTCTCCAAATACTCCACCAAGGGAACACAATCTTCTCTATGTTAGAAAGAATATGATAATATGATCTAACAGAAAAAATCATCCTCTTCGAGCCCACCCACACCACCCTATCCTCCCGCTGCCCCACCGAGTGAGAGTATAACTTAGCATAAAATTGAACACAAGAGTACATCTCCCAATCTTGAAGATCTCTCTGAAAAATGGGACTCCAAGAGACTTTCCCTTTCGCTATATTCAAAATCGAATTAACTAAGAAATCTTTCTCACTAGCTAAATTAAACAAATCTGGGAAAGATCTCCAAAGCTCCTGATCATCACACCATTTATCCTTTCAGAATCTAACTTTGGACCCTTTGCCAACCTCAAAAGAGATGTGTCTCTCAAATTGAGCCAAACCCTTCCTGACTCCTTTCCAAACCCCCACCCCATAGCAGGTAGAAACATTTTTCGGAAACCACAAATGCTCACCCTCACCATACAAGCTCACCACCACTCTCCTCCACCAAGCATTCATATCCACCACAAATCTCCAAAGCCACTTCCCCAAAAGAGCCAAATTAAAAAACTTCAGATTTTTGATCCCCAAGCCTCCATTTCTCACACTATCACAAACTTTCTCCCATCTAACCAAATGAAACTTTCGCACCTCCATAGACCCATCCCACAGAAAATCTCTCTCCAATTTTTCAAGTCTGCCGTGAACCGAAACTGGAAGCACAAAAAGAGGCATAAGGCTAGAAAGAGTATTTTTCACTAGAGTTAGCCTTCCCCTCTTTGAAAGATACTGTTTTTTAGCCCGCCAATCTCCGCTTGAACCTCTCGATGACAGAGATCCACATCTCTTTACTTTTGTGCTTGGCTCCAAAAGGTAACCCAAGATACAATGTCGGGAGGCTCATAATCTTGCAACCAAAAAAATTGGCCAAGGAAATCAAATTAGCCACCATGCCAACCAGAATAATTTCACTCTTAGCGATATTAATTCTCAATCCCGAAACCACTTGAAAGAAAAGGAGCACGAGCCGCAGATAACCTAACTGATCAGTGTTAGCCCCACAAAAAACAAGCATATCGTCTGCAAATAAAAGATGGGACACTATCACTTCCTCTCCACTACCTCTACCCGCACTAAACCCCTTCAAAAATCCGCCCCACATTGCTCTATCTAACATCTTGCTCAAAGCCTCCATCACAATGATGAATAAGAAAGGAGAAAGAGGATCTCCTTGCCTCAACCCCCTCGAACTAGCAAAAAATCCGACAGGCTCACCATTCACCAACACCAAAAATCGAACTATCGAGATACAAAAAAGAATCCATTTCCGTCACTTAAGATTGAACCCCATCCTCTCCAGCAAATACAAAAGAAAATGCCAGTTGACATGATCATAAGCCTTCACAATGTCTAACTTACAGATCAAACCTGGATCTCCACTTTTAAGTTTAGCCTCCACAACCTTATTGGCTGTAAAAGAAGCATCCACAATTTGACGATCCCCCACAAAAGCATGTTGGTTCACTGAAATAATTTTGCTCATTACCTTCCTTAATCGCAAAGATAGAACCCTAGCAATTAATTTGTAAACTTCACCCACTAAACTTATAGGTCTAAAGTCGCTCAAATCCTTCGCCCCTTTCTTTTTTGGAATTAAAGTTATGAAGGAAGCATTCAGACTTTTCTCAAAGCACAAGTTCTCAGGAAAATAGTGAATCACCCTCATCAAATCCTCCTTTATTATCTCGAAGAAAGCCATAGAGAAACCATCAGGACCTGGTGCTTTGTCACCACTTAAACCACGAAGGGCTGCCACAACCTCCTCTTCGGAAAAAGGAAGCTCCAGAAAATTGTTGTCATCTACATCAAGACAAGGAAAAGATGTGTTGCTGAACGAAGGCCGCCACTCCTCTGTTTCAGAAAATAACCGATGATAGAACCCCACAATACCTTCCTTAATATCATTGCTATTCGACAACTGAACTCCATTGATCCATAATTCCCTAATCTGATTTGTTGACTTATGGGCACTAGCCATTCTATGAAAG
Organism: Codonopsis lanceolata; assembly: GCA_013146195.2. Lineage (NCBI taxonomy): Eukaryota > Viridiplantae > Streptophyta > Magnoliopsida > Asterales > Campanulaceae > Codonopsis > Codonopsis lanceolata. Next base: position 51,041,663 of record CM028380.1, read on the forward strand.
AATCTAGTATTTCTATCCCCTTCTTTGAGCCATTGAATTCTAGATTTTTGCTTCCAGCTCATCTCTTCACAAAGCAATAACTAATCTAAATCCCTTTGCAAATTTAGACAGAGCAACTCCTCTTCCTTGCTCAAAGCTCGAGCCCCTACTAACCTATCCAAGGCACTGATTCTTTCCATCAAGGAATTAATCCCTACTCCCAGTTTACCAAAAACTTCTTTATTCCACACCTTCAAGTTCTCTTTAAGTAATTTTAGCTTCCTAGCCAATATAAAGTTGGGGTCTCCAGCAACTAAATACGACGACCATTTTTCTTTAACCCAATCCGCAAACCCCGGGGCCTTCAACCACATATTCTTAAACTTAAACGGAGCTTTCCCTTTCAAAAAACCCCCATACTCAAGAAGAAGGGGAACATGATCAAAAATGACTCTAGGCAAACAAGACTGAACTGCTCCTGAAAAGAGCTCCTCCCAGTCACCAGAAACAAGGAACATGTCTATACAAGAAAATTACGAAGTATTCCCATCTCTAAACCAAGTAAAATATCCTCTTGACAAAGCTAAATCAACCAATTCCCCTACATTAATAAAATCATTAAACTCCAACATAGCTCGAGTATAGACTCGGGAACCAATCCGTTCGTGCGAGAAGCGAACCACATTGAAGTCACCACCTATACACCAAGGGGCATTCCACTTACGCGTAACTGATATAAGTTTCCCCCACAAGACTCTCCTATCCCCCGCTGCACACATACCATAAACACCTGAGAAAACCCACAATCTATCATTTTTTTCCATCTTCAGTAAACATGAGACACATGAAGAGACCACAACAGAGTCCAACCTTGTAAACCACCTGCGATCCCACATAACTATAATCCCTCCCGCCGCCCCCACCGAATCTAAACACTCACAGTCTAACCACCTACTCCCCCATAAGCTGGAGATCACTTTCCTGTTTACCTTATCAATCTTAGTTTCTACCAGACATACAATATGAAGCTTCCATCTCCTAAACGCAGCCTTAATAATACCTCATTTATCCACATCATTAATACCCTGCACATTCCAAGATAAAATCCGTAGATGCATAATCAAACAATTTTTTCCCACCCATCATCCCCACTTTCCCCCTTAACTAGTCATAGTTCAGACTACATCACAGATTCTTCAGCTCTCCTTTTCCTTTGTTTCTTGCTTTATAGTTTTTCTTGATACTACCTTCCTCTGTAGACCTCTATTTCTTATCAATATCCAACAATAAATCCAAAAAATTTATCTTCAAAACGATCATAGGGGATTCCCAAAAACTTACTAAATTTATCCGCCCTTCCCTTAGCCCATATCGAAATATCCTCCTCCTCCTTTCATTCAATCATAATAGTATCATCTTCATCTTCACTAGGACTGATCACACTAATCGGAATTGTTTCACAAGGGGCTACGACATCTTTTCTACTAGCTGAGCCCCCAAAAAACCTCCTAGTTGAGCTTCACCCTGCTGAATCTAACCTGTACTATCTACACTCGTATATGTTGCTGCTGGGCCGTCATCCTGTCTTTGTTCCACACCGGACTCTGAATTGTCCATACCTCTATCCCCTTTGTCTGACGCCATAACTTCTGACTCGAGCTCGACCTCCATCTCTCTGCACGAACCAGACCCTACAAACTTTGTGCCACCATCAACCATGTTTTTCGAACTCTGCATCGCCTCCCCGTCCTCCTCATTCGTCACCTTACAAGTCGACGTCTCTGCCCTGGCTTAGACCTAGAAGCGAACTTATTAGGGGGCATAATACCCGACTGAAATGGCCCACTCAACTTTCCCCCTCTATCCTCTGTACCAGACCAGTAACTTTCTCCTTGCCTTTGTCACTCTTGGATTTCAGAGCCCCCTCCTATAGTTATTAGACTTTACTGGCCCACGTTTTGACCCACGATTCTTAAAGCTCCTATCTGCAGCCCCAAAGCCCATTCCCCTTTTATTAGGCCTAATATTCGGAACGGCACCGTTTCGATTAATGCGTTTGAAATTAAAAAACCTGCTACCCCACGTGCCACTGTAAACAATGCTTCTGAAATTTCTAGCTTTGACCTGCACACTTGACGAGAGCCCACTTGCGTGCATAACACGCCCCTTCTCCCCTACGTTTCCCTCCCCCAGATATTTGCCCCCGTCACCACTGCCAGAGATACCTCTACCAGACCTCCTTTGAAACCAGAAGGGGCTTGATTCCACCCATAATGGGACAGGGAACCACCTACTACCCACTCTGATTTGAACTATAACATGCATATTCTCCGTAAATCGAACCAAAATCCTCGCCTATCTCAGTTTTTCTCTTTTTTTTTTGTATCTTCATAAACCCTTAAGAAACCTCCACACTTACGACCTATCTTCTTAAACACTGTTGAATCCCACAAATGAAAGGGTAGTCCAAGGGCATGAATCCAAACTTCACGGGGATGACTACCTTCCATATGGCAGCACCCAAAAGGGTTCTAGTGATCCAAAAACAAAGGAACTTGAGAATAGAACCATTTTTTCTCCTTCAAAATGTGAGATGCTTCTTCTATTGATGGAAATTCAAACAAAAAATTATTTCCATCCAACTCCACCTCCCTCACGCCACCAGCCGTCTTCCAACTCCACCTCTGAACCTTAAGCTTAGGAGGCTGTTGAGACTTCAACTCCCTAACTCTACCCACCAGGCATCTCTCCAAAAACCTTTGCGTCTCAGAGCAGGAGCTTTCGTCCACCTCAAAGTCTACCTCGCCATTCATCGAAAATGATTTAATCTTCAACGACATGACCGACCAAGGAGGAATATCTGTTGCCTCCTTATAGGACTTAGAGTATTTACCTTTCACTGCCTCACCTCCTCTGATATGGCTTCCAAACCACTCCGCCACCAATCCCCAGCCTGCTTTCTCTGCTCCTTCAGGAATACAAAGCATACCCTACCTACTCCCTCCCCTCACTAAAATCCTAACGAAGTTCCCAGATCTGTTAGAATCCTTTGCTACAACTACTTCGCGCCATTTCGCCTGAATCTTTCTCCAAAATCCACTATTGAAATTCTCCACTTTCTTAAGCCATTCACACCCAAACGCAGCTTGTATATTGACAGAAAGATTTCATGGTGTCTCCCTTCGGATCTCTCCACCAACTTCACACACTTAAGACCTTCAAACGAGCTTCGGCGAACATCAAAATTCTTCCTTCCTATCTGAAAACCCATCACCCATCAAATGAAAACCCATAAAGGACACAATCACGATGCACAATTGCTCTGAGTCTAGAGATATGAACAGAACGAAGGCAAAAACCCTCAAAAGATAGATCAAAGATGAAAACCAACCACAATTGTTGTTGTTAGTTGTTAATTATTACATTTCATAACTTTAGTTCTCTTATGCATGTCTTTATTTTCATTTGCTTTAATGACTATTTATTTTCTTGTTTGGAATTTAAGTTAAGTTCATCGAATGCTTTGGAATTTCAACTATGAATGATGATATTTGTGTTATTAATATTATATTATTATGTTGTTAACTTAGTTTCATTACTCATGACATGTTGTTATTAATATATATATATATATATATATATATATATATATATATATATATATATATATATATATATATATTATATTTATTTATTAATTTTTCCGTAATATTTGTTCCGTTGAGCGTCTTTTTGCGCCTTGCTTCTCACCTCAAATTTTGACTTCTCGCCCGCCTCTCGCCTTCTGCAATTTTCAACTATGTCAGGAAATAGATGAGAAAGATAGTCCTTTTTCTATAATTCGGTCTTTTCCCTCGATCCATTGGAAAGTGTGAAATGTACCATTTCTTAATGAACTAGAGGAAGTCTACAATGAAATTCTCTAGTAAGCTGCGAAAGAAGACCACTTCGCGAGGCCCAATTTTTGCATTGCAATACCCAAATTTGGTCGGGGATTTTTGCATTGCAATGCCAAAATTTGAACAGACTTTAATTATGTCTTGCAATACCCAAATTTTTTATTGCGATACTCAATTTTTGAATTACACTACCAAATTCGCTCAGACTTCAATTGTGCATTGGGATGCCTAAATTTTGAATTGCGAGCGATGCCCAAATTTGGACAGACTTTCAATTATGCATTGCGATGCCCAATTTTTAAATTATGATGCCCAAATTTGGACAGACTTCAATTGTGCATTGCGATGCCCAATTTTTGAATTGAGATACCCAAATTTAGGCAGGTACTTTGTCCGCCTGCCTTTCCTGCATTAAGGGTATTTTCGTTATTTTCCCCCAAAAATGTACTTTAGTGGTTTAAAACAAATATATGAAACTTTTCTGGTTATAATTTTACCCCATGGGACTGGCCCAAAAATCACCCTTTAATTTAACAGGGTCGGTCCTACGGTCCTCGCCCCTTTTAACATCTCTACTCAATGTGTTTAGGCTCCGTCTGTTTCATGGAAAATGATTACCGGAAAACGTTTTCCTTATTTTTCGGTGTTTGGTAACCTTAGGAAAATGTAGTCAACGTAAGCTTTTCCAAGTCAATGGATAATGAAGCCTTTTTTTCCGAAAAATATCTTACGAATTCATTTTCCAAATGGCACCTTTCTCCCCCTTCCCCAAGTTTCCATTTCATCTTCCCAATGTTTTTTCAGCTCATCCATCAAAGGTCGGAGATACACATCAATGTTCTTGCCTGGGCTCTTCGGTCCGGGAATGAATAGTGACAAGAACATGTAAGGATCACTCATACATAATCACAGAGGAAGATTGTAATCAGTGGCTATAACCGGCCAACAAGAGTAAGATTTTTCCCTAGGCCCAAATCGATTAAATCCATCGAAGCATATGCATAACCTTATATTTCTAACATCGGCACCAAAGTCAGGATAAGATGCATTAAAGTGTTTCCATGCTTCCCCATCAGACGGATGAATGCCCTCTTCACGCAGATTTTCCTTATGCCAATACATAGCTTCTGAAGTAGCTTTGGATGCGTAGAGGCGCTACAATCTCTGAATTAATGGCATGTACCGCAACTGCTTATGTGGTACGTTCTTCTTGTGTTTTGAACTACACCTCCGTTTTGGCTTATATCTGCTGTAGCCACATTCTGTCTTTCCTGAATTTTCCTTATAGAAAAGCATGCAGTCATTCTTACACGCATCTATCTTCTCGTACGAAAGCCCGATCTGCCCAACTAACTTTTTAGTCTCATAAAAATTAGATACCAGTTTATTCCCCTTCGGCAACCAGCGCTTAACTGCTTTCATGATACGATTATAAGCAGATTGACTTATATTACAATCAGACTTAATGTTTAGGATCTCTGCCACAGCCTCCAGCACGGTAATCTCAGAACCATGATAAAGCTTCTCCTTTATAGAGTCCATTGCGTCAATGAACTTCTTGGCTACAAGATTTGGTTCGTGATCACGGTTCTCAGACCAGTCAAATTCAAGACTAGCTGCATCCCTTACCATATCTTCCATACCCTGAGTTGGTTCTTCATCAACGGTTGTTTTTGTTTCGACATCAACTTCAAGAACATGATTCCTACGAGGAACATTATCGATGTGTGGCTGTACCACTACGACTTTCTCACCATGAGCAATCCATAGTTTGTACCCATGTTGTAAAAGGTGTTTCTGAGTAATAATTACGTGCTGAAACTTCCGATTATGACACTTAACACATGGACACCTAATTTGTTCACCATTCATGTATTGGGGCATTGAGGTAGCAAACTCAATAAAACACTTCAAGCCTGTTCTAAACTCATTTGTAATACCCCTTCGGTTTGGTAACCTCCGATTATCCATCCAACTACGATCATCAGTAGACATCCTAACTCTGTAATCAATTAATGTGACATTAAAATAGAGTAATTTGAGATGCATAAGCTTATTTAAAAAATTGAGTACTTTCGAATCTTGAAAAATAGACCAACAATATCATGTGAACTGGAAAAGATGTGACAAGCAAAATCATGTTACTGTAACTTCTAAATAAGTAAGAAGATAAAATATTGAATTAGCCTAAAATATGGGATGTGTGTCTAACTATCATTGGTCATCATACATAGGGAAACAATAAAGTTCTATAGAAGACCAGAAATACTGTATGTCACATAGTAGCTAATGTTACTATCTTTTGTCCAGAACTGTTTTTGTTACAAGTGTTTACTATAAACGTTACAAATTACTACTAAAAAATAAAACATATATAAAATGAAATCATGATTCCACTTAAATAATTGGGAAGTCGCGTTCCGGTCAAGTCTTTAGTTAGACATTCAAACCCCACCTTCCCAACAATAGGCCAGTTTATGAGTGTAATGCTATTGTGTGGTGTGTTATTAGTATGTGTGTGTGTGTGTGTGTTGTTTGTTTTGCAGTTTAAAGTAAGAAAGTTATGGTAGCTTTTAATTCAACTTGAACTCTAGTTTTCACTTGTACCATGCACTGGACTTACCAAATTTGGAGTTTTAGTTTTTGGTCTCTGTTTGGCTGCTTAGAAAATTTTAGTCAAAATGAAGGACTAAATTATTACTGAATTATATGAACGTTGAAACCTTGATTGACTTGGTTGTTACTTGTTGCAACTCAACCATTTTCATGTATTTGGTGTTCTTTTCCTCTTCTTTTTTTTAAAAATCTATTTGGAGCACAAACATGATTACATAAGAATTAGAACCTTTTATCCATTTTATTCGTTAAGTTTTCTTCAATGTATTCATGAAGAAAAGGAATTTGATGTACTATATGTTTTGAGTAACCAAACACATTAACACAACGATCACAAATTTCATGTTTTCATTTCAAAATTGTGAAATATCTTACTCAATACCACCCAATTTAACTTTTTTCTTTTTCTTTTTGGGCCTTGTCGAGACAAGTTAGGTTTTGATGGTGCATTTCATGGACCTTTCACAAGTTTTGCAATAGTCTTTTTTGGTTTTTAGAAGTTTGATGAATCATTCAGTTGCTATGCTCACTGCTTCATTAGATCCTAAAAACATTGGTTGATGATACTTGCAAAGGGGGAGGTTCATGATTTGTACCAAGTACTAGGAAAGAATTCTTTAAAATGGAGATATCCCTGCCCAAAATGTTTTAATTTGGAAAGAATTCAGATGTATTTTGTTTTACTTTAATTATCATTGAAGGAGATTTGACAGAGGATATTGTTTACGTTGCAGTGATATTTGTATTGTACATCTCAGCCTTAATTTCTAGTTGGAGCTGGGACTTAATCTCACCTAGTCTCTTTTGTTTTTTCAACAGTGAAACCGTCAAATTTGGTCATGTCACGTTTTTCTGGAATGGGAATCGATCTAGATACTTCAATCTAGATATGGAAGAATATGTAGAAATTCCAAGTGATAGTGGAATTAGTTTCAATGTCTAACCAAAGATGAAGGCGTTGGAGATTGGTGAGAAGGCCTGAGATGCTATCATCAGCCGCAAATTCCACCAGGTAAATGAATTTTCTATCTGTGGTAAATAAATTGTACAATACATGCATATTTATTAAAAATTGTTGTTTGAATTGCTTTTAGGTACGCGTTAACATACCAAATGGTGACATGGTTGGCCATACAGGTGATGTTGAAGTCACCGTTGTGGCCTGCAAGGCTGCGTGAAGGGACTCGACCTGGGTCCTGCTACGTGGAGCAACCACGTGGATTCCAACTAGACCTGGGCAGGGCCCACCATACAATGGACATGAGGAAAGTCGACCATGGCCAGCGACCATTGGCGAGCCGACCATGATCCTCGACGAACCAAAGATCATTCCGAACAACGAGCGTGACCCGATCACCTGGACGAGGAGTGATCATGCTCGACCGACAAACCTTCCCTGATGTGACAGACCTGACATGTAGCCTGTACATAGCCTCAAGATGTCCTCCTAACAGGATGCAAGGAAGCCATGCAAGCCGATATAACATAGCGGCTTATCAACCGCCCACAATGGATGTATCACACGCTACCCATCAACCAGTAGGAAGCTGCCAGCCAACCGACCAGCAACAGGTCCCCATGCTCAAGGGCCCCTACATCAATCATGATCCCCCAAGGGACACTACTATAAAAGGAGGCCTTCCCTTGCAAGAAAGGTAACTTGACATTAAGGACAAGGAACTATATACACTATCACCGGAAGCTTAAGGGAACGCCTAGCTCCGGCACTTACATTCCCTGATTACTGACTCTCACACCTGAGGGCTGTAGCTGGGAGACCCCCAGCACCCTAACGGTAGTCTTATTTCAGGTGACGAAGGATCAAGAACAAGCGCAAAGCCCAGATATCCTATCAACTTTGGTACATCAGGTACCCACATACACCGACGTGGACGTTGGTCTAGGACACGTCAGCTCAAGTCCATTATGTGGATCACCAGCATAGTCACCCCATCTTTGTGGCGTGATCACTGCGGATGAAGCTGTTAAGGTAATACGTAATGATGTTGGGAAGGGCACATCAAGGTTTTATGGTTTTGTTTGTATATAATTGATTATCTAATACTACCGATAGTTTCACTCATTGTTGAGTTCTTCTGGTTGCAGATGATCCTTGATGCAATTGAGGAAGTGGAATAAAAAGTATTGGGAATAAGATTATAAGGATTAGAGTTTTAACAAGGGGTTACATTTACTGATTTTGGGGGCTGAAAATGAAACATTCAGGTCTGATCTGATCTGATTTGCATAACTAAAAGCGGAGTGGAAATATAGGAGGAGATAGGATAGGAACTTAGCATAAACTAGATGTTATACCCAGGCATCACGCCTAGGTTCCCAAAGTCACCACACCCATGGTTCTTTGAGAATCACACTCAAATGAAAGATGCATCGCACATCAAACTAATACGCTGAAACATTTTGTATTTTCTTCGATCTCCTAATCTGAACCAATTCAGGTGCCGTTTGGTAGCCAGGATTAAGACCAGATAGGATTAATTGGATCCAAATATTAACCAACTTCAGACAAAATTAGCACACACAGCACACAAAGCAGCCCACACAGCCTTCACAGCAGCCCACATAGGCCATAAACTTTGACTTGAGAACAGAAAATCAGACCTGGCAGCCTATAATGTTAGTCCTAAGACAAATTACAGAACTGCCGTCAGTGAACAGACCTCAAATAACAATAATAAAAAATGGATTATTAAGGCAGGCATATCCAACATTTTCTGGGATTGCTCTAATTGCATATGAATATGGAATTGGATGAAGGGAATCTCCAAAATTTCCCAGAACAAAAGAACTTTTGAGCAAGTATTTGGTTTTAAAGATGTTTTCAGGCCTTAAATCAACGGTGTACTCAAGTGGATTGGAGAATAACATTGGTATATCAAGAAAGATGATATAGACAATATGCACTGGCATCAGTAAATTGTGTTCATAATTTTTTGAAAACTGGAATAGAGTGTGGTGGCACAAGGATATTGACAAAGCCCAAACAAGAAGCTAAACAAAGATACATCTTTAAAAGAGAGTGCATCCCTAAGTTAGGATAACCATATATACACACATACAATTGACAGGTCACAGGTGTCAAACGGATTTGCTATTCTGACAATAAGAACCAACTTCAAAATCTCAGTAAGCACAATCCAATAGCATAAATGCAGTAATTAAGTGAAATAAGTTGCAGCGTCCACATCAAAGAATCAATTTATGAGAAACAAGTTCTTGAATGATTAACATATTAAATATCTTGAAAATCAATATCATCAGAATGAACACAAGTGGAAGTCAACTATGAATGACTTCAAAAGAGAAAGACAGTACTAATAATTTATTGGATTTTGGAAGAAAAGCATAGTATTTCAATCTAGTTAGGTCACCAAACCTAGCTCAAAAAATTTCTAAGCACAAGCTTCTACTTTTCAACTACAAATTATAACTGCATTTTATGAACAAATGGATGAACAAATGGAAAGAAAAAAAACACAAGTATTGTACATACAAATTGATGAAGAGAAGTAAAAGCACAAAATAGGTACATGCATCAAACACCAGTACACAGCCTAATGGACTGAACTTCGCAAACCAAATTCCAGGATGGAGTTATCATGTAGAATAGATGGCCGAGATTTATTTGAGTAAGGTTCTAGGGAAGAGTTCGAAGTTCAGGGGTCCAACGGCAATTTCTAAAAGTTGGTTCTGCGGGTAGTTTTCACAGTTTCTGTTATGCATTAGTAGAAATTATTTAACGGTCGGCAGAACTTTAACGGATCATAACTTTTGCATCCGGATGAATTACGGGGCCCGCCGCATATCAAATCGAAGCTCTCTACGAGATCTACTAGATGTATAAGGTATACCTCGTGATGAGTTCGTTTTAAGCCCAAAAACGCTGTTTAAGCATTGTTTCGGGCCTTGGAAGTTTTTCGACATTTTTATTTATTTATTCCTTTTAGGGATTTGGTTTGTTTTAGGGCATATAAATACCCTCTTAAATGTTTGTTTAGACAGTTTTGATAAATTTAAGAATTTTCTTATTCTTTTTGCTTTGTGCTTGAGAATCCTTAAGCTGTTTTGGCTTGTTTGTTGGAGATTTCTCGTGGTAAGAGTCTCTATAGATAGTTACGATGTGTCAGTTCTTTTGGGCTTATAACTTTTATTTTTTAGTTTGATGATTCATTGTTAGTGTTACATAGTGATGCAAAGTTCTTTATACAGATGACACCCAACACACTCTTATTTTGTAATTTGCCTGCCCAAAGAGATTTTCCAAGACTTGATCAGTACATTTCTTGCAAGTTAATGAACCTAACCTATGGCGTGCAACCATGACAAAATCTAGTTATAAACTTAGAACCTTGTAGCATAAGGCTGGACCTAAACCCAAACCTAAGGGCTAGTGATCTAACACCGTCTTAAACAGGCTCAAGCAAGTGAGACTGCCGATTTGCCATCATTTGCCTATGAGTATCATATGGAAAAGGATTTTAAATGGCAATATCTTGCAATTACACAAAGGATGGAGGTCATCCATACCCAAATTCGTTCTTGATATGCCTTGTGGTGCTTTGGTCCATCATCTTACTTAAATCATTGACACAGAAATATTTGAGTGAAACATTAGAGTTTATTGGTAAATTTGTTATTATGAAAGTAAAATGGGGAAAAATATAGATAGATATGGATCCGGGAGTTTATTGGCAATGGAGGTATATATTCCATATTGGCCTCCCAATTCCTCCTCCTCCTTAGGATTCCAGTTGGACTTTTGACAAATTGTTCCTCCCAATTTAAATACTAAACTCTGACCTTAAAAAACAAACAGTCCACTGTCTACTTTTGCTCCCTTGTTCATAGCCTTGGGCACCATTCAAATTAAATAGAGAAAATATTTTCTCTATTTAAACAAAGACATCCATATCATTTATTTGCTAAAAAAAAGGCACAAACAAAGAAACAAACATGCTCCACTCTAACCATACTAACTTATATTAAACTAAAATATTAGTCACATGCCCATACCCTTACCACTATTTATTGAAGCCTGAGGCCTGAGGTTTACACAGATCTCATCTCCACAACAAATGAATCTAGTAAATACTCAAATTGCACACATTGAAAGAGCACATTGTAATATACCCAATTTTTTGAATAAATTTTTTGATTATATTATTAATAGTGTAGTTTGTTTTGGGCTAACCTTAAATATTTTGGGCCTATTTTGTTTGGGCAAAAAATCCCCAAAATTGAACCATTAGTACTTTGATTTGTTTGGGCTTCTACCCGGTTAGTATTGAGTCGTTTTGATTTGGGCTTAACCCATTATTTGGTCGTTAGTTTTTAATTTAAAAAAAGGGAAAAGAAAATTAAAACAAATCAAGAGACGCAATCACAAAACAGAGAGAAGTGTCGGCAGATGGAAAACGAAGGAGGCAAATCGATCGATAGAGGATATCGATCGACAAGGGATAACGAATAGTCCCTCCATGTTATAAGAGGGTGAGAGATGAAGAAAATCAGTTCTTTTCCAAGCAAGACACACAGAGAGGGAGAGAGTCGGAGCTCATGAGAGAAGTCACCAACCAGACGAACAAGAGGAGGACAACGGAAGAGGAAGGAAAGCCGTCGGTGGTTTGGCAAAGCTGAATCGGGGTAAGATACTTCATTCTGAATCATAAAATTCTTGAGGTGGATTTTAGAATTTCAATTATATAGCTAGATGGAGTTTAAATTGTCTCCATCCTTGAATTTTAGAATTTTGATTTCAAATGGGTAACTGGGTTCCATAGAGATAACATGTATATCAGTTTTGAAAATTGATTTTGGTAGTGGGTTTGCATTTGGTTAATTTCAGTGAAAAAAAATTGGAACCAAATGATTGAACTTTATGTAACTCACCGAGGAAATCTGCAAACATCCTTTATCGGTGGAAGTGCCGGCAATGGCCTGGTTGAGTTGATTTTGTTTTTGACAATTGTAAGGAGAGAAGAAGAAATTTTTTTTGAAAGAAAATGAAACAGAGAGAAGTTGGAATGGCCGAAAGAAAGGAATTTATGATCATGAGTGTGTGAGTACGGTGGAAGGTCAACTGGTCTCTGCAATTGGGTTTGTGAAGGCTCTGTATATTACATAATGGGAGGATGAGAGAAGAATAGGAGAATGAGAGAAGAATAAGATGGAAGGAAGAATGGTGGATAATGCACTGGAAGAGAGAAAATAACAAAAGGATTAAATAAGGAACTAGGCATGACAAACTAATATTATAATGAAATTGAAAGTCAAACTTTCACACACCAAAAGAAAACCAACAAAAAAAAATGAAACAAACAGTAAGCATGAATGATTTCGGTGGGTTGATGAATCTGTTTTACAGATTCATCCCCTGTACTTTGGGTTTGCAAATAGGTTCATCCTCAAATTTTGAAGTTTTAATTAATAAGTGCTTATAATTTCAGAAACTTACCCTTGAGTTACAATAGTTAGAAATAGACCTTAAGTAATTATAATAACATTATATTTAGGATTTGTTAATTATGTTTTGAATTTTAAAAGTTACTGGAAGGTCTCTAAATCCATAATTTGTATTTTTATTATTATAATTTAGATTCGGATAAGCACGGGTAGCGGTACGTTGTGCTTAAGTTAACTTTTCGTCGCATCGTTGAGGTAAGGGATTATGCATCGTTTAGGTTATTTAATTTTTTATTCTTAATTGTTAGACTTCCGCTATTTCTTTGGCATTTACCATTGTTTGAAAACGTGTGCCGACCTTCGGTTGGTATTTGAATTTGAAATCCCGTTGTATCCGTTCTTTCGTTATTCTTAATTGTGAATTGCTTTATGAATTCTCACAAAATTGTTTAAACTCGATATGTGATATTTCATTCGGTTATTGTTTGTATTTGATTTTGTTAAAAATTAATTATTTTTGAAAATCTCCGTTATGATCACTAAGACAACTAGAATGACCGTTTGGCCTGTTAAGGCGACACTACACCATAGGAACTATGGTGGGGTAATCCGGATATACCATTTTGCTTTTGACCCTTTAGGGTACTTTGATATTTGAGGTTCCTTGGAACCGCTTTTTGTTTGGTCTAAAATGACCGCTTATGTGATCATAACATCCTCCGTTGTATTGGATATTGATTTGATGTATTTTGGTGAACTTAGTAATTGTTCATCAATAAATGGGTATTCAATCTTATGGATTTCAGAAAAATAATTTCTTTTGACATTTCCATTTTTCTTTTGACACTATATATTGTTTGACTTTCTTCCTGGTCAACTCCTCCTTAGAAACTGGAGGGGTTGTATATGAACTTACTGGGCTTTGTTCACTCACCCTTTTCCTACTCATTTTCTTTCAGGACATAAGTAAAGAATGGAAAATTGGCTCGGTTCGTGTGGGTTCCATTGAAGAGAATAAAATTTCGTTATACTATGAACCACTATTTTGTAATCGTTAACTAGAATTTGGGAGTTTTATTTTAGACATATATTTTGAAATTTGTAAGCAAATTATTAAGGATTTATGTTTGGATATTTGATGCTTACGTGGAAGATATATTAATTTCGTTTTGGAAAAAAAATTGATGGTAGTATGGAATAACGATTCTTTTATGTCATTGCTACTTAGTAGCATTAAGTTATGATAATAGTTTTAAGTGATGATTTTATATAAGTAAGAAGAATATTATTTTATTGGGACTAATACGATCTTGCTTACGTGTAGGTATGGCACGTACCAGGACCACGACTAGGAAGTCAGTAGCATCGCCTTTGGCAATTGTGAGGAGAATGGTAGAGATGGTAAACAATGGGATGGCTCGAGTTCGGGCAGCGCTACACCGAGTGAGACTAGAAGAGGAGCAAAGGAGGGCGCATCTGCGGGCACAGATGTAAGCCATTAAGGAGACTAGAACCTTTGTCGATCAGGCTTTTGATGAAGTCATAGAGGACTACGGCGCTCACTCAGCAAGCGTACGCCAGGCTTTAGAATGTGCGGGTTCGCACATAACAGACTTGGGATAGATTGATGATGGCAGAGGATGATGGTCCGGAGGAGGAGCCGGGGCAGCCCTAAACCCCATAGATGTTGACCCCGAGCTTGTAGTTGAAGCTAATGTGGAACCAGTTGTTGAAGCAATCGCCAATGTACCAGCACAAGCAGGTGACATTGATAATGAGGATGAAGACCTAAGTGAAGTTGAGGACCCAAGTGAGGATGAAGATCCAAGTGAGGTTGAAGACCCAAGTGAGAATAAGGGTCCAAGTGAGTGAGGAGACTAATTGACACGTTAGTTTTATATAGTCATCATAATAGTTACTTTTGTTTTAGATGGCTATATTTGTTTCCTTTTGGAAAGACATGGAACAATTGGTTTGAACCAATGAAATTTGAACAATGGATAAAGTTTTAAGAAAGTATTTTAGCTTTTTTTAATTGTTTGATGTGGTTTGACCTGATTTGATATTAGTATCTTGATATGTTGTGTATACATAAGAATAATAATGTCTTAACAAAATTTGACACTAGATGTAAAATGTATACTTTGCCCTTAATAAGCTACACTAATAACATATGACATATATTGTAGTATGAACATTGGTCATCATTTGACACCTCAATATTTTTGTATCAGAACGACATGGCACGAGGTGCACGAGGAGGAGGCTGTCGCGGCAACTGTGGCCGTGGACGCGGTAGGATGGGTCGAGGTAGTACCGTTGCTGAGGATTCTGCCTCAGAGATTGGTGAGAACATGAATGGACCTCAAACTAATCCCATCCCTAATGTTCCTAATGCAATAGACTCCAATCTCATAGCTCTCCTTCAAGGACTTAGCCATGTCCTTGCTGCGGGGATTGGTCAAGTGAACCCCCAACCGCAACCACCACCCCAACCGCAACCAGCACCTCAGCGTGAACTAGTGGTTAAAGACCCACTGGACATCTTCCAGAAGAGAGATCCTAAGCCTTTCTCAGGTGCTCCAGGTACTTAGAAGCCTAAGGATTGGATTGAAGGCATAAAGAAGTTCTTCAGGACGATGACTCTCACTAGTGAGCAAAAGGTTAACTTTGCCACATTCAAGTTTATAGGGGATGTCGATCAGTGGTGGCAGTCGGTGATGAGGACTGCTGAGGAAGATGGGATAGGAGATTATACTTGGGAGATGTACTTGGAAGCTTTCAACAAGAAGTATTTTCCGCCAAGTGTGCGTGATATGAAAATAGTTGAGTTTATGAGCTTGGAGCAGGGAAAGATGACTTTGGATGAATATGCGGCAAAGTTCACCGAGCTATCAAAGTATGCTCTAGACCTCTTCGAGAACAATTACCAAAAGGCAAGAAAGTTCGAAAAGGGTCTTAATGGCAAAATTGGTTATCGGTTGGTACCACTACAATTAGCGACTTATGCAAAAGTGGTAGATCGTGCCAGGGTGATTGAACGTGATTCGGAAGCTTACCAGAGGAATAGAGATGAGCACAAGAGGGAAGTTGATGACAACTCGGGCAAGTTTCGTAGTCAACCAAATGGTCAAGGAATGGGAGCAATGTGAATAAACGAAGGGCTACTGAAGATAACCGTTTTAGGAATGGAGCTCAGTCATTTAGGAATCAGCCGCAAAATCAGAATCAGCAGAATCAAGGCCAGAACCGGAACCGAGACGCGAACCCCTTATGTCGTAGTTGTGGGGGTAAGCACCAGCACATTCTTGCTATCGGAACTCTGGGGCGTGCTTCAATTGTGGAAAGATGGGGCACTTGGTTAAAGATTGCCCAGAGCCAAACAAGAACACCTTTGTCAAAGGAGCCACAAGTGGTGACAAGGAGAAACCAAAAGGGCATGGGCGTGTGTATGCTATGACTGCTAAGGATGCCGGGCAACAAATGATGTGGTGATAGGTACCATGCAATTACATTATAGTAATGTTTATGTTTTGATTGATCCTGGTGCCACCCACTCTTTTATATCTGTTTCATTTGCACGTTGAATTAAATTGGCACCCAAGAACTTAGATGAGGATTTGATTATTGATACCCCGATGAAAGAATCCATCCCTATCACTTCAGTATTTAGATCTTGTTCTTTGAAAATAGAGCACATAGAAATGCCTATTGATTTGATTTCGTTAGACATGCAAGATTTTGATTTGATTTTAGGGATGGATTGGTTAGCCGCTTATCATGCTAGGGTAAACCGTTTTGAAAAAGAAGTGGTGTTTTGTATTCCGGTGAACCAGAGTTCCAGTTTAAGGGGTCTAAACAATGGTTTTGTCGGGCCTCATTTCATCGTTAAGGGCGAGACGACTCTTGAGAAAAGGATGTCAGGGTTATTTAGCCACCATCATCGACACTAGTAAAGAAGGGGTCACCTTAGAATCACTTTCAGTGGTTAGAGAATTTTCGGATATTTTCCCAGAAGACCTACCCGGCCTTCCACCAGACCGAGAAGTAGAGTTTGGGATTGATTTGGTGCCCGGGACAACGCCCATCTCCAAGGCACCATATAGGATGGCACCAACAGAATTAAAGGAATTGAAGGAGCAGTTATAAGAACTATTGGAAAAAGAACTGATCAGGCCAAGCATATCGCGTTGGGGTGCTCCAGTGTTGTTCGTGAAGAAGAAGGATGGATCTATGAGGTTGTGTATTGATTACCGCGAGTTGAATCGGGTCACGGTGAAAAATAAGTACCGATTGCCTCGTATTGACGATCTGTTTGATTAGTTACAGGGCACATGTTATTTCTCCAAGATAGATCTTCATTCAGGCTATCATCAACTAAGGGTCAGAAAAGAAGATATTTCAAAAACAGCCTTTAGGACAAGGTATGGGCACTACGAGTTTTTGGTTATGTCGTTCGGGTTGACGAATGCCCCAGCTGCATTTATGGATTTGATGAATAGGGTGTTCAAGTAGTTTCTTGATTGATGTGTAATAGTATTCATTGATGACATCTTAATCTACTATAAGACTTAGGAGGAGCATGAGCAACATTTGAGAATAGTACTGTAAATTTTAAGGGAAGAGAAATTGTATGCTAAGTTCAAAAAATATGAATTCTGGTTGGAGAAAGTAGCCTTCTTGGGACATGTGGTCTCAAAGGAGGGCATTTCTGTGGACCCAGCCAAAATAGAGGCCGTGGTGAATTGGGAGAGACCCACAACTGTTACTGAAGTTTGAAGTTTCTTGGGTCTAGCAGGGTATTATCGTCAGTTTGTTGAGGGCTTTTCAAAAATAGCTGGGTCGTTGTCTCGACTTACGTAGAAAAACATGAAGTTTGTGTGGACAGCCGAGTGTGAGACCAGCTATCAAAAGTTGAAGAATCGACTAGTGTCAGCCCTGATCCTTGCTCTACCATTAGGAACGGGAGGATTTGTGGTTTATAGTGATGCATCGCAAAAAGGTTTGGGTTGCGTGCTAATGCAGAATGGGAAGGTAATTGCTTACGCTTCTCGACAGTTGAAGAATTATGAACGGAACTACCCAACCCACGACTTAGAACTGGTAGCGGTAGTCTTCACGTTGAAAATTTGGAGGCATTATTTTTATGGCGAGACATGCGAAATTTACATGGATCATAAGAGTTTGAAGTACATATTCACTTAGAAAGAGTTAAACATGCGACAACGGAGATGGTTGGAGTTATTGAAAGATTATGATTGCACGATTTTGTATCACCCTGGAAAGGCCAATGTAGTGGCTGGCGCTTTGAGTCGTAAGAATAGGAGAAGTTTGACAACCCTGATAACTAAGGAAAAGAGGATCTTGGATGATCTCGACTCGATGAGAATTGAAGTTAGGGTTCGCAGTAGTGATGGACTTTTTGGCACACTTGAGTGTACAACCGTCATTGTTAGAAAAGATTAAAGCAGCACAGGTAGTGGATCCAGAATTAGTAAAGATTTCCTTGGGGTTGGAATATGGTGATCAGAAAGATTTTCGACAAGATAATGATGGTGTCCTTCGTTTTGGGTCAAGAATTTGTGTTCCATCAGACCCAGAATTGAAAAGGTAGATTTTAGAAGACGTGCACCACTCAAGGTTTGCCATACACTCGGGTAGTACGAAGATGTATCGGGACGTGCGTGACACCTTTTGGTGGGAGAATATGAAAAGGGATATAGATGAGTTTGTGAGTAAGTGTCTTGTATGCTAGCAAGTGAAGACAGAGCATCAGAAACCCGGTGGATTGTTGCAGTCTTTGCCGATACCTGAGTGGAAGTAAGAGCATATCACTATGGACTTCGTGGTAGGGTTACCCAGAACGTTAAAGGGGTATAATTCAATTTGGGTCATTATGGATAGGTTGACCAAGTCTGCACATTTCATGGCGTTTAAAATTACTGACTAGATGGAAAGGTTGGCGAAGTTGTACATCGATGAGATTGTTCGTTCGCATGGCGTACCGGTCTCGATAGTGTCAGATCGTGATGCTAGATTCACCTTGAAGTTTTGGGGTAGCCTACAAAAAGCATTGGGTACAAATTTGAGTATGAGTACAACTTTTCACCCACAAACAGACGGTCAGTCAGAATGGACTATACAAACTTTGGAAGATATGCTTCGGGCATGTGTGTTGGATTTACAAGGTAATTGGTATGATCACTTGCTTTTGGTGGAGTTTACCTATAATAACAATTTCCATGCAAGTATTGGTATGGCACCATATGAAGCCCTTAATGGACGAAAGTGTAGATTGCCTATCTGTTGGGATGAGGTGGGTGAAAGGAAACTAATAGGACCTAGAGTTGGTGCAAGTTACGTCGGAGAAAGTGCAGTTGATTCGAAATCGACTTCTTATAGCTCAGAACCGATAGAATTCTTATGCAGACAACCGTCGACGCGGACTCAAATTTGAAGTGGGGGACCATGTATTCCTTAGAATCTCACCCACAAGAGGGGTCATAAGGTTTGGAATTCGGGGAAAGCTTAGTCCAAGATTTGTAAGACCCTTTGAAATACTCGAGCGGGTTGGTGAAGTAGCTTACAGACTAGCCTTGCCGCCTACACTATCTGGAGTGCACGACGTATTTCATGTGTCCATGCTAAGGAAGTATGTCTCGGATCCGAACCAAGTGATTGACTACGAACCGTTAAAATTTCGGGAAGACCTGAGTTATGATGAGGAGCCGGTCCGAATTGTTGACCGAAAGGATCATGTATTGAGGAAATGAATTATTCATATCGTCAAGAACCAGTGGAGTAATCATATCGAGAGAAAAGCCACATGGGAGCTGGAAGAAGATATGCGTGAGAAGTTTCCTGAGCTTTTTGAATAAAATTTGTATTCCAAAACATTTGGTTACTTTGGCATAAAGTTTGGAGGACTAAACTATTTTTAAGGGGGTAAGAGTGTAATATACCCAAATTTATGAATAAATTATTTGATTATATTATTAATAGTGTAGTTTGTTTTGGGCTAACCTTAAATATTTTGGGCCTATTTTGTTTGGGCAGAAAATCCCCAAAATTGGACCATTAGTACTTTGATTTGTTTGGGCTTCTACCCGGTTAGTATTGAGCCCTTTTGATTTGGGCTTGACCCATTATTTGGTTGTTAGTTTTTAATTTATTTAAAAAAGGGAAAAGAAAAATAAAACAAATCAAGAGACGCAGTCACAAACTCTGACATGGAGAAGTGTGGGCGGATGGAAAATGAAGGAGGCAAATCGATTGATAGAGGATATCAATCGACAAGGGATAATGAATAGTCCCTCCTTGTTATAAGAGGGTGAGAGATGAAGAAAATCAGTTCTTTTCCAAGCAAGACACACACAGAGAGAGAGAGAGAGTCGGAGCTCGTGAGAGAAGTCACCAACAAGATGAACAAGAGGAGGACGACGGAAGAGGAAGGAAAGCCGTTGGTGGTTAGGAAAAGTTGAATTGAGGTAAGATACTTCATTCTGAATCATAGAATTCTCGAGGTGGATTTTAGAATTTCAATTATATAGCTAGATGGAGTTTAAATTGTCTCCATCCTTGAATTTTAGAACTTTAATATCAAATGGGTAACTGGGTTCCATAGAGATAACATGTATATTAGTTTTGAAATTTGATTTTGGTAGTGGGTTTGCATTTGGTTAATTTCAGTGAAAAAAATTTGGAACCAAATGATTGAACTTTATGTAACTTACCGAGGAAATCTACAAATATCCTGAATCGGTGGAAGTGCCGGCAGTGGCCTGGTTGAGTTGATTTTGTTTTTGACAATTGTAAGGAGAGAAGAAGATTTTTTTTTTTTGAAAGAAGATGAAACAGAGAGAAGTTGGAATGGCCAGAAGAAAGGAATCTATGATCATGAGTGTGTGTGAGTACGGAGGAAGGTCAACTGGTCTCTGCAATTGGGTTTGTGAAGGCTCTGTATTATATACTGGGAGAATGAGAGAAGAATAGGATGGAAGGAAGGATAATGCACTGGAAGAGAGAAAATAACAAAAGGATTAAAGAAGGAACTAGGCATGACGAACTAATATTATAATGAAATTGAAAGTCAAACTTTCACACACCAAAAGAAAACCAACCAAAAAAAAAAAGAAACAACTGCTTGCTTTTTGCGGATTTGACGTCTCGATTAGGGCAAGACAACCTGCTCTTTTTGGGATTTTTGGACCGGTGGAATAGGACGGAATCCTAGCAAGGCAGCTATGTTTCACTTTGGCCGGTTGGTTTTGTGTTTGGGGGACATTTAACGGAACTTTGGGGCTAGAGGAGGAAAACTCTCAAAGCGCTCTCTCAGAACTCACTACGGAGGAATTTTAACTGCGTGATCGCGGTGTGTGAACTGTGTGCAGTGTTTTTGCGGAGTGAATTTTCACAAGTCGGGCCTCTTTATTTATAGGCTGAGATTGGGATTCCTTTGTCGTTAAGATTTATCTTTCTGTGCTTCATCGACTTGTACCGCACGCTTGAAAGATTGTACTCTAGACAAACTGCAACAGTGAAGTGGATACTATTGGGCGCCACCCATGGAAGGTGCTGGCGCGGTGCCCAGAAGCACTATGGGTGGCGCCAGGGGCTTTTTTGATATTCTTTTTGACACTTAGCCCCCTTGCATTTCATTGTTTACGCATCCTGCTTTTTCTTATGCATTTTAAACCTTGTAACTTGACATTCGTTAGTGTTTTAACAGGTCTTGATATTTCATGTCATGTCACATACGAGAGGTACGAAATTGGGGTGTCTACAGAGCCCCTCAGCGATGGAGTTTACGGGTAACCCAAAGCTTACCGAGTAAACGAACATCATAGATAAGAAATAGACTCCCAAATTTCGTGAAAATTATAATGGGGAGTAATGCAACAGGTAGTAGTTATAATGCAACAGTTTATAGGGTGCAGTTAAAATCTCACATACCCTAGACATATTTAATCGGTTATAGTAGGTTATCGTAATTTTTAAGCAGATATGCAAATTAAATGCTCTAATGGTCGGACCTACTGAAATAGGCTACCTACGTATCCCTTATAAAAGGAATCAGACCAAACGTAGTTCGGCCTCATGCAAATAAACAACATCCACCGAGTGGGATAATAGGATCAAACATCGTATCCTCAAAGGGTCAGACCCTTCGCTGAACATGATGGTGGGACATCATCATATGACATTGCATCCTCAGGGTAGGACCCTTCGTTGAACATAATGGTGGGACACATCATAAGACATCGTATCCTGAAAGGGTCAGACCCTTCACCGAACACGATGGTGGGACACATCATAGGACATCGTATCCTCAAAGGGTCGGACCCTTCGCCAAACACGATGGTGAGACACATCATAAGACATCGTATCCTCAAAGGGTCGGATCCTTCACCGAACACGATGGCGGGACACATCATAGGACATCGTATCCTCAAAAGGTCGGACCCTTCGCCGAACACGATGGTGGGACACATCATAGGTGTGGGTCCCAACGGGCACAATAATAAGCTAGAAGGGGGGGGGTTGAATAGCTTATTATACACTTAAAAACTTCTAAGTTATTTCTTTGAAAAGTACTTACAATCTATTGAAAAGATTGAAGTAACGTAAGTCTTTCAAGAAAGCTAGTTTAAGTCTGCCGATAAGGACTACCGGTAGACCTTAACAGGTTACTTAAGTTTTGTCGTTAAGGATAAAGATAAACAAAGTAACAAGCAGTTCAATAAGTAGACAAACAGTAAAGGAATTAACACAAGTATTTTGGGATGGTTCACACTATAAAGAGTGCTACGTCCACCACCAAGGCAGTCAACCTTGGATTTAAATAGTGCACTATGTTTTCCACTAGATCTATTACAAAGAATATTCCCAATGGATCGTGTACAAAATATTGACTTGTGTTTGGGGTTAAGGAATTAAATATCTGTGTAAACAGTATATTTAATTCGTGCAGAAGAATAGTTTAGAATGAAAACAACAAGAAGTACAAAAGTAAATGTTGATGCACAGCTTCTTGTTGTTGACGAGGACTTCTTGATCTATTTAGGATCTCTTGAATGCACTGAGTATTAAGACTTAGAGTCGTTGTAGTTTTTCAGAGCAATTCGTCAAGTGTGTCTCTTCAGTCTTTAATGGCAGCATTTATAGCAGGAGCATTCTGGAGATCCGTTGGAGAAGACGAAGACTTAACAACTCTATTAGGTTGAATGCATTAAATGCATGGAGTCAATCAATCAAGAATTTCGCCTTCACGGATATCGAGCGTGGAATGGGTACGAGATCTTTTCGCAGATCGGAAGTTGGGCAATGTGGATGTCGATTCGTGAGAGTTGTTTGACGATGAGGTGACGATGCCGCTTTCCTCGCTTTCTTCGCCCGAGAAAGTCTTCCCAAATTTTTCGGAAAGCTTTTACGAGATGTCAGAGAATGTTTCAATTTAAATTCAAACTTTGATAAGAATAAACTTAATTTGATCCAACAAAGATTTCCTGACTGGACACGTTATGATTGACCATGTGTACACAAGGTCTGTCGTTGTAAGCTTGAGCAGGTCTTCCAGTGAAGCTTTGAAGAGGTCTTCCGCTGAACCTGTGAAGTCCTATAAAAACTATATTTGGCAAAGTTCTATACACAGTTGCCACGCTAATCGATACGCAGCCCAATTAGCCACTGAAGTATAAAACTAGTGTAATGTATGAGCAGATATAAATCTAAATGCAAAAGAATCAACAATGGGACATCGTATCCTCAAAGGGTCGGACCCTTCGCCGAACACGATGGTGGAACATCATCATTTGCGTGCAACATGTAAAATACTTTACCCTTCCTTCCTTTTGCTTTCTCCTGCTTTCCTTGCCTTTCTTGCTTGCTCTGCTTTCTTCTTTGCTACTTTCTTTGCCTTGCTTTCTTGCTTTGTTTGCTTGTTGTGCTGCTTTCTTGCTTTGCTGCTTTTTTTTGCCTTGCACTGCTCTTCTCTTTTTTTTTTCTTTTTTTTTTTTCTGTTTGTTGTTTTTTTTTTCTTTTCTTTCTTTGTTTTGTTGTGCTGCAGGCATCTTGCTAGGATTGGAATGGCATAATTCTCTATTTTCTGCTTTTCTGGCGGCTATTCTGCTGGGGATATAAGTATTCCTTCGGGTTTTGATGGATGGCCGTCACTTTCCGTTAAGCTCTCAAGGTCTTTTTGTACTTTGGGCAAACTTGGAAGTTTAAATGCTGCATTTTGACTTTGGAGGGGAGGAAAGTAAAACTTTCCAACCCCTTCTTCATATTACGGGCAAGGGAACGCAGAAGCAACAACTTCGTCATTTTATCTCTTTCTTCTTCGTTCCTTCTTCCACCATTGTTGCTGCCGACAAGCTTTCTTGCTCATTTCTCCGCTTTTTCTCTATTTTCTTTCGCCAAATCGATTGTTTTTCCTAATAGATGGCTTTTTCTTCGAGATCTAGGAAGGGAAAGACACCGATACATCTAGATTCGGGCGAGGAATGCCGGGAACTTCCTCCTTTAACCCGAAATTATATCAAATATTGTATTCTAAGGATGATTGAGGCAATATTCTTCGCGATCGGCACTCCCATGTTTCTAATCTTCAAAATCCCGCTGTACAAGTTTCTTTTTTTTTTTCACAAACCCATTTGGTTGATTTTTAAGATCTGTTGGATTTGTTGTTGTTTTGGGCTTTTGGAATATACCTGCTCTTGATTTTGATGTTTATGCATGTAATTTATATGCTAGAATGATGCAATTTGGTAATTATACATAGCAAAAATATGAAATTCGTGCTATTTAATTTTGCGATGCATACTTGCGCAATTGGCACTATTTAATTTTGTGATGCATATTTCATGTAACTAATCTATTTTGACTATATGATGCATGCTTGGTCTACAAATATTTTCATGATGCATGTTCATGCGGTATATTATTCAGATACATGGTGCATTTATATATATATATATATATATATATATATATTTTTTCGTCCAGATGCATGTACGTATTGCAGATATATTTTATATGCAAGAATGCAACAGACATGCTTTCTAGGATATATGCAAAATGCAATTTTTTTTTTCATTTATGCTACGATTATTTTTTTATTATATTATGCAAAATGCAATAGAGATGTATTTCTAAATGCAATTTATGCAAATGCAACTTTTTATTTTATGAATACATGCAAAATGCAACATATACTGCATGCAAAAATGCAACACAAATATGTAAATGGGCATGACATTTTTTTATATACATGCAAAATGCAATATGGGTATTTTATGCAACAATATATATGTTTGCTTTTGATATGCTTAGTAAGAATGGCATAGTATTATGGCATGCATGAGGGCTTAATGAAAGATAGGAATTTTACCTCCCCTTTCTTTCTGATTCTGAGTTGCTGCTGTTTTTTTCTTTTATATTTTTCTTTCAGGCACGTAGGGCTTTGACCAGAGTTCGGGCCAGTTGCGATAAAGTCGCGACCATTTATAACTCGATGCCTCTGCAGGCACAACTTCTAGTGGAGTCCTCCGACTTCGGTGTTTGGGCGCGGTTCCCAGAGTTGCTATGGGTGGCGCCCATAACTTCTCTTATGCATTCCTGTTTCAGCCACTATTCATGTAATGTGCTCAATATTCGGCCGTTTCCTCAGTTTTCAGTATAAAAAGGGAGTCGAGGCAGCGTTCATTTCATACCATCTATCTCTCTTTCTTCTCTTTAAGTCTGTAACCAATTCCGAGCTCTCTCTTTGTTCTGTCTCTCTTTTCTTTAGTCAGATATAGAATTTTTCTATCTTTTTCCAGAAATGGCCACACCTAGCCATACAGCTTTGGAGATGGAGATATACGAGAATGCGCTGGACTTCTGGATTCTTTCCTTACGAGAAGAAGAGCGAGAGTGGTTTGAGCATATTTATGGCTATCGATGCCTTCTGTCATGGCGAATCCTGCGGATAAACTGGGACATGCTGAGGGCAGCGTCCAGATTCTGGTCAGTGCAGAGTCATCTTTTCAATTTCTACCTGAACGAACTGTGCCCTACTTTTGAGGAGTTCTGTGATATAGTAGGGATGCCAGCCATCGAGCCTATTGCCATGCCTTCTGCGCGGAGGTGCCTTTTATGGCGATACGGGAGTTATTTGGCTCTACCCGTGCCACTACTCCGGGTTTTTATAACGGATTTAATTTTAATTTGACCGTTCTCCATGCTTCCTATACCGAATACAGGGAAGACCTAGTTTACTTGCGGCGTCGACTGGCTGCCCTCTTTCTTTGTGTTATGGAAAGGTACCTCCTGGTGGGCCAACCCGGATTCATCGATGTGCGGGTTGTCGACCTGGTGCTGCAGGCTTGGGATTGCCGGGTAAATATCATCCCGATTATTTTGACTGAGATTATGTTTGGCCTGGATGCATTCTCGTCTGGTGACGAAGTGTTTCCTTCTGGCAGCCCTCTTTTGATTCATATGTGGTTATATGAGCACTTCAGTTGGGTGATGACCCCGGAGCTTGTCGGGGGAGTGTATAATCCTGGGCGCTATGGCTCTTGCGGCCATTATCGCCATGATATGCTTACAGAGATTAAATGAATAGAGTACTTTATTCGTATTGGTTCCATGGAGATCATCTGGGTGGTCAGCCACTGGCGGATCCACATCTTTTTTCTGTTTACCGGGGCTTACGCCCATGTAATCTTGCTTGGTCTCGAACAAACCACTTTTTATCTGGCGTATCGAGTCCTTCGCTAGTTTGGCAGAGAGCAGATTCTTCCGGACGTGAGTCGTCCTCTGATTGAAGAGTTGCACATGGAGAGGGAAGTGTGCGAGCTCATTCGGGATATGTGGGAGATCGATTTTCCCCTGTGGGCTTCGGCTTATGCCTTTACTGAACATATGTTCTTGTCTCATGAGTATTTGTCATGGGTGTTGGTGGCTGCTGAGGGACACTCCCGTGTCATTCACTACTAGAAACAGTGCCTTCAGCGACAAAATTTTAGCATTAGCGACGGAATTTTCCGTCGCTGAAGGCCACCTTTAGCGACGGAATTAAGCATCAGCGACGGAATTGAACATCAGCGACGGAATTTATCAGTGACGGAATTTTCCGTCGCTAAAGGTGACCTTTAGCAACGGAATTTTCCGTCGCTGAAAATAAACCAAAATTAAATTCTGAAATATTCAGCGACGGAATTTTCCGTCGCTAAAGGTGACCTTCAGCGACGGAATTTTCCGTCGCTGAATATTTCAGAAATTAATTTCGGTTTATTTTCAGCGACGAAAAATTCCGTCAGTGAAAATAAATTTAAATTAAATTCTGAAATATTCAGCGACGGAATGTTCCTTCGCTAAAGGTCACCTTTTAGCGACGGAAAAATTCGTCTCAATTATTTTCGATTTCGACTAAAATTCGTCACTGAAAATAAATTTAAATTAAATTCTAATTAATATAAAATATCAATAATATTTGAAATTAAATTGAAATTAAATTAAAATAATATTTGAAATATTAATTTAATAATATAATATCAATAATTAAAATGATTAGCATCAATATAATTATAAAAATTAAATCATTCACATTACAACTTAACTTAATTTAACGTAACGCTACCTTAAATTGAAATTAAATTAAAATAATATTTGAAATGTTAATTTAATAATATAATATCAATAATTAAATTGATTAGCATCAATATAATTACAAAAATTAAAACATTCACATTACAACTTAACTTAACTTAACTTAAATTCTAATTAATATAAAATATCAAAAATATTTGAAATTAAATTGAAATTAAATTAAAATAATATTTGAAATGTTTATTTAATAATATAATATCAATAATTAAAATGATTAGCATCAATATAATTACAAAAATTAAATCATTCACATTACAACTTAACTTAACTTAACGTAACGTTAACTTAAACTGAAATTAAATTAAAATAATATTTGAAATGTTAATTTAATAATATAATATCAATAATTAAAATGGTTAGCATCAATATAATTACAAAAATTAAAACATTCACATTACAACTTAACTTAACTTAACGTAACGTAACTTAACTTAACTTAACGAAACGTAACGTAACGTAACTTAACGTAACGTAACTTAACTTAACTTAACGTAACATAACGTAACTTAATGTAACGTAATGTAATGTAACGTATCGTAACTTAACGTAACGTCATGTAACTTAATGTAACATAATGTAATGTAACGTATCGTAACTTAACGTAACGTCATGTAACTTAATGTAACTTAACGTAACGTAACTTAACTTAACTTAACTTAACTTAACTTAACTTAACTTAGCTTAACTTAACTTAGCTTAACTTAGCTTAACTTAACTTAACTTAACTTAACTTAACTTAAATGTAACGTAACTCAACTTAACGTAACGTAACGTAACTTAATGTAACTTAACGTAACGTAGCTTAAGTTAATTTAACTTAACTTAACTTAACTTAACTTAACTTAACTTAGCTTAACTTAACTTAACTTAACTTAACTTAAACGTAACTTAACTTAACT
This sequence comes from Codonopsis lanceolata, assembly GCA_013146195.2. Classification (NCBI taxonomy): domain Eukaryota; kingdom Viridiplantae; phylum Streptophyta; class Magnoliopsida; order Asterales; family Campanulaceae; genus Codonopsis; species Codonopsis lanceolata. Next base: position 51,070,131 of record CM028380.1, read on the forward strand.
TAACGTAACATAACTTAACTTAGCTTAACGTAACGTAACTTAACTTAACGTAACATAACTTAACTTAGCTTAGCTTAACGCATTAACGATAATGGACTTAACATTAACTTAACATGAAAAACGTTGGCTATAATAACGATGAACCATTATAACATAACGAAATGGTATAATGGAACGATGGACCATTATAACATGAAAACACGCTACGATGGACCATTATAACATGAAAATACGCTACGCCTTATAACTTAACTTAAACGTAACGTAACTTAACTTGACTTAACGTAACGTAACTTAACTTAACTTAGCTTAACTTAACATAACTTAACTTAAACGTAACGTAACTTAACTTAACTTAAATCAACTTAACTTAACTTAACTTAACTTAACTTAACTTAGCTTAACTTAACATAATGTAGCATAACTTAACTTAGCTTAACGTAACATAACTTAACTTAAACGTAACGTAACTTAAAATTACTAGCCAATTAACCAATAATTCCCCTAAACCTTAGTCCGTCCAAAACCTCGCTCAAAATCGCCCAACTTGCATGGTGTGGCAACGTGCACGCTAGCCAATTCCGCGCTCTCCCCTCCGCACTCAAGACCTGCCCGACCCTTGTTTGCCTACCCATACAATGCTTTCTCCAACCGCACCACCTTCCGAAATGAAGCCATACACCCCCCACGTTCCTTACTTCAATCAGTGTCCCTGCACCCTATCTCTTTGTGACTTGAACCCTCTTTATTGCTGCTTCTTTCAACCAAAGCGTGACTTGCTTTCCTTTTGTTGTCTTGAAGTCCTTCTTGGAACCTTTTAAAGTTGGTGTAACCTTGGGTCTTTGCTCCCGTATCAAACCCTAACCCTAAACCTTAAACCTTAAACCTTAAACCTAAAACCTAAAACCTAAAACCTAAAACTAAACCTAAATCTAAACCTAAACCATAAACCTAATTCATAACACTAACCTTAAATCTAAACCATAACACTATCCCTAAACTTAAACCTAAACCTAACCCCACCCCCACCCCATGCCCACCCCCACCCCACCCCCACCCCAACCCACATCCCCAACCCCAACCCCAACCCCAACCCCAACCCCAACCCTAAACCCCAACCCCTAACCCCAACCCTAACCCTAACCTAAACCTTAAACCTTAAACCTTAAACCCTAAACCTAAACCTAAACCTAAACCTAAACCTAAACCTAAACCATAAACCATAAACCTAATCTTAAACCTAAACCATAACACTATCCCTAAACCCTAAACCCAACCCCAACCCCACCCCTAACCCCCACCCCCACCCCCCCCTAAACCCCCCCCAACCCCAACCCCGTAAACCTAAAACCTAAAACCTAAAACCCTAAATCTAAACCTAAACCTAAAACCTAAACCTAAAACCTAAAACCTAAAACCTAAAACCTAAATCTAAACCTAAACCTAAACCTAAACCTAAACCATAAACCTAATTCATAACACTAACCTTAAACCTAAACCATAACACTATCCCTAAACCTAAACCTAACCCCAACCCCCCCCAACCCCAACCCCAACCCCAACCCTAAACCCCAACCCCAACCAACCCTAACCCTAAACGTAAACCTTAAACCTAAAACCTAAACCTAAACCTAAACCATAAACCTAATTCGTAACACTAACCTTAAACCTAAACCATAACACTAACCCTAACCCTAACCTTAACCTTAACCCTAACCCTAACCTTAACCTTAACCCTAACCCCAACCCCAACCCCAACCCCAACCCCAACCCCCAACCCCAACCCTAACCCTAACCCTAAAACTTAAACCTTAAACCTAAATCATAACACTAACCTTAAACCTAAACCATAACACTAACCCTAAACCCAACCCCAACCCCAACCCCACCCCACCCCCACCCCCAACCCCAACCCCAACCCCACCCCACCCCACCCCCATTCCTATCCCCACCCCCTCCCCCAACCACACCCCACCCCACCCCACCCCTAACCCTAACCCTAACCCTAAAACCTAAACCCTAACCCTAAAACCTAAACCTAAACCTAAACCATACACCATAACACTAAACCTAAACCATAACACTAAACCTAAAAGGGTGTTAGTGTAAATTTAGTGTATTAATACTTAAATATCGATTTATATACGTTTGTTAGTGTATTAGTGCTTAAACATCAGTTTATGTACGTTTGTTAGCTGGGTAGCCATGTTGATGCTATAAAATCCATGGTTTTAGTTTACTTGACTTTGAAACCTAAGAACATAACTGTATGTACGTTTAGGGGGGGTGTTAGTGTAAATAGTAAGAAATAAACGGGTGTTAGTGTAAATTTAGTGTATTAATGTTTACACATTGATTATGTACGTTTATTAGATGGGTAGCCATGTTGATGCTATGAAATCCATGGTTGTAGTTTAATTGACTTTGAAATCGAACAACATAATTGTATGTACGTTTAGGGGGGTGTTAGTGTAAATAGTAAGAAATAAACAGGTGTTAGTGTAAATTTAGTGTATTAATGTTTAAACATCGATTTATGTATGTTTGTTAGCTGGGTAGCCATGTTGATGCTATGAAATCCATGGTTGTAGTTTAATTGACTTTAAAACTAAAAAAGATAAATGTATGTACGTTTAGGGGGGTGTTAGTGTAAATGGTAAGAAACAAAGGGGGTGTTAGTGTAAATTTAGTGTATTAATGTTTAAACATCGATTTATGTACGCTTGCTAGTTGGGTAGCTATGCTGATGCTATGAAATCCATGGTTGTAGTTTAATTGACTTTGAAACCGAACAACATAACAGATGTATGCGTTTGGGGGATTTTGAAACCGAACATGCTTACTTTCAAGCAACATTCATTCCATTTCTTCTCTTTCCATTCCTATGGTTTAATACTCATATTGGGGGGTGGGGGAAATAGGGTTGGACCCTTTTTGTTATTATTATTAACTAATTGATTTTGGATAACTTGTACATGTTTAGGTTCATCCAGCAAAAAAAGCAAAGAAATGATGATTATGCCATAAATGTATTCCTATGGTAAGCTTCTAAAGCTTTAACAATGACTTACTTTTTCTTGTTGATTTTTAATCAAAATAATAATTTTACTTGGACAGGTTTTCTAGCTGATTGCCGTGAAGATGAAGTTTTTCTTGATCCTCATGTCGTCGAGGATTTTTTAATTTTATTTTTAGGTTTTTTATTAGATATAGTTTACATGGATTGGTACAAGTTTAAATTTACAAGTTAACTCTAGAAACAAGTTTTTGGTATTAATTGTTATGTATAATTTACATGGATTGTTGTAATAACATTTACGCTTGATGTTTTAAAATTAGTTTTATATTATTGTTTATTTTGTATCTTCAGCTTTGTATTAATTGTTATATTATCAGGTACAAAAATTTATAATAATATTATTTTTGGGTTTTTTTAAATTTTTTTTTACATTATTAGCGACGGAATTTCCGTCGCTGAAGTTCAATTTTAATTAATTTTTAAAAGCCTTTAGCGACGGAATTTTCCGTCGCTGAAATTCAAATTTAATTAATTTTTAAAAGCCTTTAGCGACGGAATTTTTCGTCGCTGAAATTCAATTTTAATTAATTTTTAAAAGCCTTTAGCGACGAATTTTTCGTCATGAAATTCAAATTTAATTAATTTTTAAAGCCTTTAGCGACGAGAATTTTCCGTCATTGAAATTCAATTTTAATTAATTTTAAAAGCCTTTAGCGACGGAATTTTAAATCGTTGAAATTCAATTTTAATTAATTTTTAAAGCGCTTTATGAAAATTTCCGTCGCTGAAATTCAATTTTAATTAATTTTTAAAAGCCTTTAGCGACGAATCGGATGGGACATCGACGACGATTTATCGGCGGACGGAAAAATTCCGTCATTCCGCCGCTGGAAGCCATTAGCGACGGAATTTTGCCTTTAGCGACGGAAAATTCCGTCACTAAAGGTGATTTTTATAGTAGTGATTAGGCATGTGCTGAAGCGGATCCTCTCGAGACGGGTGACTAGTGGCATAGATGCCCGTTTGATGGAGATTGGCGAGGATCTGGAAAGCTCGGGGCTGGTGGTTCCTTAGGCTTTGCAGGAGGAATTTCAGCAAGTTCATGGCCTTGAGCAACGCGAGTCAACGGGGCAACCCTCGGCAGGCCGGACCCAACTCGGCAGACGAAGTACTGCTGATAGACGTATTTTATACGTCTATATCGGGTACTTTTATGACTTAGAAATAGCAATTCCACGAGGCTTTTGGCTATTAATATGTGTTTTTGAGCTATGTTGTGAGTTTCAGGGTTTTAGGTGAATTTATGGGATTTATAGAGCTTTTATTGAAGAATTCGAGGAAGGGTGCAAAGTGTAACTATTGAAAAGATGCAAAAGAGACAATCTGGACACCTTGCGGTTGCAAGCCTCCAAGGCCTTGCCCTCGCAAGGTAGGCAGAAAGTTGCTTAGCTCGTTCAAGACCCTTGCGGACGCAAGGTATAAACACCATGCGGCCGCAAGGTCCCCAAAACCGACTATGGGTCTTTCAAGTGGATTGAACCTCCTATTCCCCTAGAACACCTTGGATATAAATAAAAGACGGTAGCCAAAGCCTAAGGACGTCTAGAAATTGTTAGGAAACGGTTCTAATACCGATTTTAGTTTGTATTACATAATTTAGTCATTGTAATTATAGTTTTGAAGATCGATTCATGTATTCCTTCATCCCGCTGTGTGGTTCATCTTCAAGGATGAACTAACCGTCCATTGATCTAGGAATTGGGAGGTAACTTGTATCGAATCTATTGCTTAATATATTTTTATTCATTCAATTCTTGTTGATCATGATGTTTATCAACCCCTTTATTGTATAGTTTTGACCAAATGAATGGAATCGCAAGTAATAAAGGCCTAGAGGTGCGGATAGCTGCACGACCAAATGCATATGTCATACACTGACTCACCATCATGATAAATTGAACCTATCAATGCACGAGAGTGATAAGTTAGGGTCAGGTTTATATATATGACATAAATGACAGATAGGATCCATATGTTCTTGCTCTTAGGATATAGAGTGGATAAATTATTTAGGATGGAGACTGAACTATAATTTGACAATCTATACCTATCTTTCATGAACGAACCCAAATTATTGAATGATACTTTATTTAAATAAGCAATAGAGTAGATGCAAGTGAAACCCCAATCCTAGATTTCCCTCCTCCATACAGATCTTTATAACTGTGATTGTTTTGTTAATTTAATTTCCTAGAATAAATTAGTTTAAATAAAACAAATAAAAACCCCCCTTAGTTTAAATAACTACTGATTTATTTGATACTAGTATTCTTCTTGTCTATGTGGTTCGACCCTTGCTTCCCAAGCTATTCTGCAATAGTCTTGTGCACTTGCGAGGAATTAATTAAAATAAGACACGATCAACTGCTCATAGAGGTGGTGGTGCCTGCCCAAGTCGTCTCATTATCCAGGACAATGGTGATGCTGATGACAAGGAGGAGGACACCTCTGGAGGTTCTCATGCTGGTGAGACTGGGCCTCTTCTGCCCTTTGCAGAAGTATCTGGTCACGACTAGGACGTCGCAGACGATGATAGATCGTTTCTGGGTGGAGCTGCATGAAAAGAAGGGATAGTGGGGGGGGGGGGAAAGGGGATATAGGCAGCATGTATGTATAGGTAACTATATAGGAAATAAATATTAATCTATATGTCTTAGACACTTATTCCTAAGTCACACCTTTATGGACTTTATTATATTTTGATGTTTTATTTTATGAGCCATGTCGTGGTTTTTCTCTTTGGTCAATCAAGACCATCTTCTCTGAATATGTTGAAGACTTTTACCTGTTGGAGGTCAGATGCTGGGGATTGAATGTTGGAGATTGCTTTCCCTCTCTTTTTTCTCCTGTTTTTTTCTTTTGCTCTAACTTTTGCCTAGACCGCCCTTTCGGGTTTTCAATCTAGTGAGTTGGAGAGGAATGTAGTTGCCAAATATTAGCGACTCATGCATAGTATCTTTTGAGCTTTTCGAGATTGAAGGGCTGAACGAGGTCTTCCCCGTCTTGGTTGGTAAGAAGCACCGCGCCTCCTGACCGGATCTGTTTGACGATGTACGGTTCCATCCAAGGAGATTTCCATTTTCAATTAGTGTCGACATAACTAGGGGGTTTCTCACGAAGTACCAGATCTCCGACTTGGATATCACGGCCTTTGACTTTTTTGTTGAATGCCCTAGCTATTCTTTTTTGATATGCCCGAGTATGTTTTAGGGCTAGCAGCCGTCGTTCGTCTAATAGGGCTAATTCTTCGTGGCGCTATTTGACCCAATCGATTTCAGCTACGTCTGATTCCATCATAACTCTTAATGATAGATCTCTATTTCAATGGGCAACACGACTTCCATGCCATAGGCTAGAGAGTAATGGGTAGCCCCAATGGGTTGGCAAGGTATTTTTGACTTTTTCGAAGGCTAGCTAGCATTTTTCGTCCCAAACTCGGTCAGTGTCTTTCTTTAGAAGCTTGAATAAGGGCTCACACATGGAGGTCATCTGTCTGATGAAGCGGCTGATATATTGCAATCGACCAAGGAAGCCTTTGACTTTTGAGTTTTCAGCTGTGGCATGTTTATTATGGCTTTGATTTTGGCTGGCTCTATCTCGATGCTTTGCTCGATGACCAGGAACCCCAGGACTTTGCCTTTGGTGACCCCGAATGTGCATTTGGTTGGGTTGAGCTTCATTTGGTGCTTTCTTAACCTTTCGAAGAATTTTCGAAGGTCTTTGATATGGGCATCGTCTATGTTGTCGGAATGCACAATCATATCGTCCACGTACACCTAGACTTCTTTATGTATCATATCATGGAAGAAGGTGGTGGCAGCTCTTTGATATGTAGCCCCAGCATTCGTCAGCCTGAATGGCATGACAGTGTAGCAGTAAGTTCCCTAGGGGGTGGTAAATGAAGTTTTTTCTTGATCTTCTGCTGCCATTTTGATTTGGTTGTAGCCCAGCATGCCGTCTACAAAGGATCTTATCTTATGAGAGGCCACGACGTCTACCACAATGTCGATGTTGGGTAGAGGGAAGTCGCCTTTGGGCGATGCCTTGTTGAGGTCATGGAAGTCCATACAAATCCAAACCTTTCTATTGGGTTTCGGAACGGTCACTATGTTTGACAGCCAGATTGGGTATTCAACTACCCGAATGAATTTGACGTACAGCTGTTTCATGATTTATTCTTTTAGTTATAGTGACCACATTGGCTTGATTATGCAAAGTTTCTGCTTGACTGGTCTAGCATCGGGATAAGTGGGAATCCGGTGCTCTACAATGGCGGATCCAACCCAGACATGTCTTCATAGGAGCATACGAAGACGTCTACGAATTCTTTGAGGAGGTTGATCAGTGCTGCCCTTTCTGAACGTTGCAAGTAGCTGCCGATTTTGACTTCTCTGATTTCATTATTCAGCCCCAGATTGATAACTGACAAGTCTTTATCTGATGCTGCTGATTGATACTTTTCTTGGTGCTTGACTGACTTGGCGAGCTCAAGCAAGTAACTTTTATCTTTTGGGTCCATTTCATTAAATGATTTATTAATGCTAATTAATTCGTCTTTTAACGTAGGTGCAACTAAAGAATACGTGAAGACATTTAGATTATCATTATTAAGAGCAAACTGTATAGGGTTGGTTACATTATTGAGGCCCTGGGGTTTGAGGTCCTTAATTTTAGGGAGCGGATCGGTAGATGACCAATCCGTAAGGCTAAAGGAAGGAGGGGGAATAGTATATTCGAAACGGTCCACCAAGTCTGCGATCATTAGGAGCGGGCCGGTTGTAGTATACCAGTTCTGCAGAGGGTTATCAGCAATAGACTCGAATTTGGCTGGGAGCTTTTGATAGCTAGTCTTTCCATCTATCATTCCCAGGAAACTGTCTCCTAGAAAGTCATCATCTAACACGGCCAGGGTATAGTCGTCTTGGTCTATAGACCAGGTGTTTTCGACTGTGACAGTTTTATATGTAGGGCTACGGGGCCTGTGGTAACTGCTCCATTTCACCAGTGGCGAGGATCGACATCTTTGAAGATTTCCCAACCAGGGCGTCTCTTCCCATTCAGGTCTAACCAGGGCTTGGGAAACATGAGATAGGCATATGTTTCTCCTTTCCTTACAAAGTTTCCATTAAGAGTCTTTCTATATGGTTGGAAGGGAGGATCTATGTAAGGACGCTTTTCGTGTTCTGCCTTGCTTTTCTCACGTTTCTGTCTCATGACTGCAGCTAGCTCGACTGGTGTGGGTTTGTATCTTAGACCAAATGGAGGGATACATTCCTTAAGTTCATCTTGGACTAAATTGACAAGTCCCTGCTGATTTCTGTCGAGACCTAGACCATGCATATAATTCATTTTCCGAAACATGTTTAGTGGGACCATGTTTCCTAAAGGCGTGATTTTCTTTCCAGTGATGTCAGTCTCTCGCCCATATTCAATGACATTGACTCTGGCTTGGGGGATAACCTCGAAACCATTGAGGAAGATACCCGTGTCATCGTGTTCTATTTCGAGGATCCGGATGTCCCCACTTTCTTTGTTTTCCACGATCTTATCGGCAAGAATGATTACTATGTGGTCATCGTGGATAAATTTGCCACGCTGATGTAGTGAGGAGGCTACCCCTTTACCTCATGAATCCAAGGACGTCCCGTAATAGACTGAAAGTAGCGGGAATGTCTAGGACTTGGAACTCGATTGGCATAGTGAGTGGCCCAATAGTCATCATCAAAGTTACCACCCCTAGGACACATCGGCTAGTGTTGTCGTAGGCCCTTACTGTCTAAGAAGAAGGAGTCAGCTCTGATATTTTTGTTCCCAGTTTGGCTAGCGTGCTTATGGGACATACATTCAAAGACGAGCCGCTGTCTATCAGGACTCAGGGAACCCTTTTTACCATAACCCCCACAGTGATGTGGAGAGCATCGATGTGGTTGGTTCCTTCTCTTGGCAGATCTAGATCAGTAAACATAATCATGTTTCCAAAGTGTATGTTTTCGATCATTCGGGTGAGCTCATTTGGAGAGGTCTCGATAGGGACGACTGCCTGACTTAAGGTTTTGGCCAGTGTATCACGATGGGTTTTGGAAGCACATAGCAAGCCCCAGATAGATATGTTGGCCTGAGTTTTCTTCATTTGAGATAGTAGGGTATCATCCATACTTCCAACCCCAGTATCTGTTTCTTTATCTTTGCCAGAGTGGTCACCTTTTTCTTGGTTTGGTTGGTAGGCCTGACCAGATCTGGTAAGGTGGCTGACATCCCCACCGACCCAATTGGCTTTTTCAGTGCTACATGTATTTTGGCTACCCATGATAGTGTCCCAAGAAAGCATGTTGCAGCTAGGCTCTTTTATAGGTGGAAAGAAAGGAACAACGATATATGGTAATGGCTTTTTATTCCTTTCAAAATCGGGTACACAATTTTTTCGCCAACCTCAATCATATTGATTTGAGGTAGATGGTTATTGACTACATTTGGTCTAGGGGAGGTTTTTCAATAACCTTATCATCTATTAGGTCTGGATTGCGTTTTTGAACACGTAGCACTTGTCGGTGAGGTGACCACTACAACGATGGTAGTCACAGTACTGAGCATGGTTCCATGTGTTGGGCAGAGGATTCGGCGGCCTATAGTTTTCCATGGGTTTTAGTACTCCCTGTGCTATTAGCCATTAAAGTATCACAGACTGTGGAGCTTGCAGTTCATCATAGTGCCTATTTCCTCTGTTCAGACCCCTGAAGTTTCTGTTTGGACCATTGTTTCCACCCAATGTATTGACGGACCTCTCTGCTTCATAGGACCATGGAATAGTGTTGTAGCTCTGGGTAGGGAAATTAGTTGTTGGCATAACATGCGCATTTCCTACCATATTAACGGCTGATCCTGATGCGACTGTCTTTCCTTTTGAGTAACGGAAAGAGTTGGGACGCGTGCTAGTTTTTAAATGCCCAGTCTGTATATATTCGTCGATACGGATCCCTATCTCCACTATTTCTTTGAAATTACTATAGGGGAGGTACCACATGTGTTCCAGGTAAATAGGTTGGAGGTTTTTGATGAACATCCTGGATGATTCAGCTGGATCAGGCATGTCTAATGTTTGAGCTATTTTTCTTTTCCACCTGGTTGCAAAGTTTGCACAGGTTTCTTTTTCTCTTTGGGTGCACGCCTTAAGATCTCTTTTATTTTCAGAAGTAGTATTGTCTTTGTACCTTTTTAGGAATTCCTTAGCTATTTGGTCCCAAGTGCTCATGGTGCTATTATCTGCTAGTATTAACCATTGCTTAGCAGCCCCTATCAAGGTAAGGTGAAAATTGGAGGCCATAGCTTCAAAACTAGCCCCTTTTGACTGCATGCCAGTAGAATAGGATTTTAGGTGAGAGATAGGGCATCCAGTCCCATCGAATTTTTCTATGTCAGACATTTTGAATTTTGAGGGTACGATAGCTGAAGGCTGTAGTGCTAATGCCCGCGTAGAAAATTCTCATTTGTTTAGAATTTTGAGCACCATTCCTTTTAAGTTTTCCATGTCTGCTTCTAGTTTGGTAGGAGGGGGTGTTGGGTTTTGGTATATGCTGGAATGATTGGGGATAGGTGGGTTGATTTCTTGTTGTGGCATTTGGTAAGGATTTTGAGGATGTATTTGGTAAGGATTTTGGTAAGGATGTTGGGGAGGTAGGTTATTTGTAGGTGCTGGGTTTTGGTATATGCTAGAAGGATTTTGAGAAGGTGGGTTATTATTGGTTTCTGCCTGACGACTAGGATCATTGAAGGGTAAATAGGTTGTTACTTGGCCTGGTTGTGTATAGCTTCTGGGGTCCATATGTGGGCTATTTTAGAGTGGATTGGTGTTGGGAAATGGGAGGTCATTTGGATTATGGGGTATACCGGCGTTTGGGAAAGGATATGGTGGATATGGTGAGAAAGGGTTACATTTTGGATAATAGAGGTTTCGTGGAAATTTTGGGCTTGGGGTATTGGTGGTGTTTGGTGGTGGTTTGGTGTTTGGCTGAGGGTTTGGGTTTAGAGGAGCATGAGAAGTAGATACTTCTTGAGGGGTTGCAGGGAAAGGGGTTCCCTCACCACTGGGCTTTAAACTTTGTACGAGATTTGCCATTTGGCTCATTATGCGATCAGCACGTGCACCCAAATTTTGGTCTAACCACTGCTGCATGGCCGAAGTTGGAGTGTACCCACAGAGCCCCCATCATACCCATTGTAGGCGCTCATTTTCAAATTACGCTCAAATCTGTACCCTCTGAACTGATTCTGACACTTTCTGATCTGACCCTGATATTCTCTGACCTGACTCCTGTGCCTGTATCTCGTATCAATTGACCGGTACTATCTCTGCCTTTCTAAATTTGGGCCAGATTTCTGAGGAAAAGATGTTGGAAGGTATCAGAAGGGATTGGCTAAAGGCTTTCTATGTTCTGAGTACAATGTGCCTTTATTATTAATATTTATTATTATTATTCATTTGTCCTAAAATTGATCGGACAAGCACCTGCTTTGTTTTGGCAGTCTTAGGACTATTCCTGGAATAGTGGATTCTTTCTCCAGAGTATAGGAACCTCGTATTCCACCTGTCTTTCGACTCCCCATGACTGGACTGATCTCAGGCGAAGGGCTTATACTCTTTTCGAGATTCACCATTCAAAATGGTCTAAGTAGAATATCACGAAAAATATTGGTCAGCCCCTGTGCATATCTTTATTCATATATATATATATATATATATATATATGCTTCCTTTTTTTTTTTGCAACATGGATTGGTCAATAATTCAGGGATATAAAAACCGATCGGTCCATGAAGTGTCATGAGAATCTATATGTAATTTAACGTTGGTTGATGCATGGGGTAGGCTAGTCATGGTGTAGGGTAGCAGTTCAGAATATTTCTACGTGCGTGCATGTGTGCGGTATCTAAAAAACAGTAAAATATTTTTTTCAGATATAAAGCAATATATAAAGCAGATATAGCTTGTCTTTCTGTTTTTTGTGGATTTTCTCGGCTTATTCAGCTTGAGTCCTCGAAAGGACGGCGCGAGCAAGCATCCATTCAGATTAATAAATAGAAAGAAAAGTGGAGAATCTATCTATTCCTATTAATTACAAATTGATCCTAATCCCTAAAATAAAATGACTGAATAAAATAATATTTCCATATATTTTTTTTTGCGCGAAATAATTAAATAAAGAAGAATGATAGCAAGATAAAGCAGAATAAATCAATAATAAAATAAAGCCCCAGCCCCTTTTTTTTGTTATCCTGCCCGGATTTCTATTTTTGATTTGTTTTTTTGTATTCGCAACGGTACTCGGAACGAAATTGCTGCAAGTTTCACGGTTATTTGCACAAATATATATATACATATATATATAAAAATACAATATTTAAAATGTTAAATAAATATAATAAACATATTTACCCAAAAAGAAAAGAAAACTAGTTTTTCCTTTTTTAAAAAAAATGAGTCTAGCCCTCGGTTTTTATTGTTCTTTAAAATAAAAACAACGTCCCTAGCAGAGTCGCCATTATGAGTCCCCCGATTTTGCACGTCTTGTCTTCCCTTTAAAGAAAAAATAAAATCAAAACGTTTTAAGGCGCGTGGAATACGCCCGGTCTCATTGTGGACTCAAAATGTTAAAACAGTGTCGTCATCTTTATTTTAAGGAAAAAGAAAAACCAAATGTAACCAAATTTGTAAAAGGGTTCAGAGGCTAAGTTACGAGGTAGGGAGGTGCTAGGCACCGAACTCGCCCTTTCAGTCTCAAAACAAGTTTTTTTTTTGTGGCTAAAATATTTTTTTTATTTATTTAACAGATGAAATAAAACATTTAAATATACATATTTGTATCTATATTATTACAAACTTGCAACAGTCTCCTTTCGGGGGTTACAAATTCATTTATAAATATTTGGTCATAATAATTGGCTTATTTTAGTGCTATTTCCTATAAAAATCCAGCATCATAACTGCTTATTTTTATTATATGGGGCCGGCCTAAATAGTAACTTTTTAGTAAATAAAACTTTAAATAGCCTACCTTTTGAAGCGTGAGGGTTTTATCCCGTACCAACTAGCTTCTAGTAGATTTTAAGGTGCCCTCGCTCTGTCCTTTCGGGAGAGGGAGTCTTTTTGCTGCTATTTTGCTGTTGCGGAGATTCGGGCAGAGTAACTGCTTCCGAAAGTTGCTTTCTGACCTCAGGAGCAGGATGGAGCATCTGCTTGCTTTTTTGTTGTTGTTTGTTTGCTGACAGCGGAAATCAGGTAGAACAACTGCTTGTTTTTTGCGAATTTGACGTCTGGATTTGGGCAGAGCAACTGCTCTTTTTGAGATTTTTGGACCCGTGGAATATGGCGGAATCCTAGCAGGGCAGCTAGGTTTCACTTTGGCCGGTTGGTTTTGTGTTTGGGGGAGATTTGACGGAGTTTTGGGGCTAGAGGAGGAAAGCTCTCAAAGCGCTCTCTCAGAACTCACTGCAGAGGAATTTTAACTATGTGATCGTGGTGTGTGAACTGTGTGCGGTGTTTTTGCGGAGTAATTTTCACAAGTCGGGCCTCTTTATTTATAGGCTGAGATTGGGATTCCTTCGTCGTTAAGATTTATCTTTCTGTGCTTCATCAGCTTGTACCGCGTGTTTGGAAGATTGTACTCTAGACAAACTGCAACAGTGAAGTGGATACTATTGGGCGCCACCCATGGAGGGTGCTGGCGCGATGCCCAGAAGCACTATGGGTGGCGCCAGGGGCTTTTTTGATATTCTTTTTGGCACTTAGGCCTCTTGCATTTCACTATTTATGCATCCTGCTTTTTCATTTACATTTTAAACTCTGTAACTTGACATTCGTTAGCGTTTTAACATGTCTTGATATTTCATGTCATGTCACATACGAGGGGCACGGAATTGAGGTGTCTACAGTAGGCTCCTATAGTTGGGCCTAAATTTTGGGGCGTTACACACATGGCTTCAAATCTTTTAAGGCATGAATTATATACATATTGTCTTCACATTTCAATGAAAATTTCTATCATCATATATAAATATATTTTATTTATTTACTACAAAATTAATTATTCTAATTATATAGAGTACAAGTAAGAGTGGGTAATGAGATTAGGGTTTTAGAATGAATTTCAAATTTCAAAATTTACAAATTTGAGGATAAATGAACAAAATCACAGAGACCTCAATTTGGGGATAAACGAACAAATTTCCAATCAAAGCACACAAGGTTTTTTGAACAAGACCTCGATTTCAAAGCATAGAGATTAAGGAGAAGAGAGAGATACCTAGGTAGTGCGACGAAGGTGGTGTAAGGAGAGAGTGTTGGTGGTGGCAAAGACTAAAAGGACAAAAAAAAATCAGATACGGCGAACAAGGGGGAGAGTGAGAAATCTAGGGTTTGAGAGAGATAAAGAAGAAGGGAGAGAGGTACCGTACCTGAGCTTGTCGCTTGCGGTGAGGGCGTGGCGTCGATGGCGAGTGGAGGGATTGCGAAGAGAGAGAGACTGTGAGAGATACCGTGAGAAGGAGAAAAGAGTGAGATTGTTTTGCCGATACCTTTCTATAATTGTGAAGGGAGTTTTTTTTTTATATATAAGTAATCACTAACGGAACCTCCGTCAGTAATTACTGACAGATCGTTATTTAATTTTTACCGACGGAACGTTCGTCAGTATATATTATAAGGTGCCAATTTACTGACGAACTTCCGTTAGTAATTTTCATTTCTGGTAATTTTTTCGTCGGTAATAAGCATGTTTCTAGTAGTGCAACAAATGTTATGACACCCTTCTCTCAATTCCACAATTGTACATATTTAATTACATGCATACATAATATTTCACTTAATAAATAAATTGTTTAGAAATATTAATGAAGTTTGTGAACACTATTTATAAATTACAGTATAATTTTATTAAATATTCACTACGTCCTAAAATTAATGTCAACTATATTATTTAGGGACGTCTCAAACATTGTTTATTTTATTTTTTAAACGTTTTTCTCATATCAATTATCAAAAAAATTATTTGTGTTTGTGAAATTGAAAAAATATGAATTTTATTGATTTGACACTACTAATGATAAATTGATGGTTATTAAAAGAAAATTACTTAAAGTTCAACATTATCTTATATTCAATATATATATTAATATTAAAATATATTTTTTGTATTTATTCATATATTGTTTTCGATAACATTATTCGTGTGTTTGACAAATATCAAAAAATGTTTTTGAACATATTTTCAAAAAATTAGCAAACACTTAAAATATTTTCATTTTCTGGAAATCATTTTACTAGAAAACAAACATAGCCTTAGAATTAGATGTGGGACATTTTGATTTTTTAGGGGAGGCTACAATGGTAAAAAAGGGAAGACTCTTCGGGATCGGATAGTTGGGGAGATGAACCCCCTAAAATACTAAAGAAACTGTTTGTCCCCCAAAAGAAAGAAGATAATCTTAAACTCTTAAATAAGAGTATAAGACTATATTATTTGTTAGGGAGTGTATATATCTTCCGCATTATTCGTAACAAACTATTTGTTGCTTGGAGAAAACGCTGCTTTTCTTGTGAACTCTCCCATGTTTAACTTTTGAATCACGTTTCACACCCACACTCTCTCACAGTCACTCACTCTTATCTCTGGATAGTGAATATTACCTATTTCAATTATCTCGCTTGATTGGTGGTTGGCGATCATGTGTACCTCCACTCTCTTTAACGGCAATGGCACCACCGCAAAACCAACTCCAAGGGAAACACCTGCAGGTCGCCAGCCCTCCATATACAGCGAGGTTCAAGCTAGCCGCCTTACAGTACCCCACTCTCTCCCTTCTGTCCTTAAGACCTCCTTCAATGTCGTCGATGGCTCTCCAAGCTCGGCCGTTGGGAATCCAGGTATTTTTACATTTTAACATTACTACTATATTCAATGTATATACATTGCATGTACTCGTTTCGAGATTGACGTTGTATTAACAATGTAGATCAAATTGCCAATCTATTTCCCAACCTGTTTGGACAGCCATCAGCAATGGTGGTTCCCGGTGATTCACTGCCGGTTGAGAAATTGAGGATTGGTGTTGTGCTATCCGGTGGACAGGCTCCTGGTGGACACAACGTGATTTGTGGAATTTTTGGTGTGATCGAGGCTTTTTGTTTATTGATTTTCATCGACCATTTCCATGTTAGTTTAAGTTTTCCTATTTGTAGTCTTAGTTGAACATTGTTTGGCTTGTCTGTATGGCAGATTATTTACAAAATCGAACCAGTGGTAGCAAATTGTATGGGTTTCGGGGCGGTCCTGCTGGCATTATGAGGTGTAAATATGTTGAGCTGACAGCAGACGTTGTATATCCTTATAGAAATCAGGTTGTACTTCTTGTTGCTTGATTATTATGACCTCTAAAACTGAAATTTCAGCGAGTTTCTATAATTTACTACTCCCTCCCTTCCAAGCAAAAGTCCACTTTACTATTTTGAGATGTTTCACATAAAGAATTTACTTTCAAAAATTATGTTTACAACTTTCAAAATCTTTCATCTTTACCCTCCACCGGTGTTGTAAGCATATTAGTTGTTATTATGTATTTTTGTAATTATGACCAACTTCAATCATATTAATATATCTCTTAATTATTAGACTTTTCAAATAGGGACTCTTTGAGTGGAAGTGGAACGGAGGGAGTATTAATTTGGCCACTGTTTTGTAAATGAATATTAAACTTCATTACTTGTATACCTTACTCTCTCTTTTTGTGTGCTGATGTGCTCCATTTACAGGGAGGTTTTGATATGATATGTAGTGGCAGGGACAAGATTGAAACCCCTGAACAGGTTTTTTTGTTTTTTTGTTTTTTTTGTGTGTGAAATAGATTAATTATTCATTAATCGGAATTTCTTCATCGAGTTGGACTTTAGTGGTTTCTTATTACACTCGTATGCACATGATTACTGTCGTTGGATTAGACTCATATGTTAATACTAAGGTTGCCCTGCATTACAGTTTGAGCAAGCTGCACAAACAGTACTGAAGCTTGATTTGGACGGGCTTGTTGTCATTGGTGGGGATGACTCTAACACAAATGCTTGCCTTCTTGCTGAAAACTTTAGGTACAGATTCTGTTTCTCCTTTGTTCAGTGGTACAAATTTTCCTCTCTGTTGAATGAGATTATTCTTAAATCTTATTAACTTATGAAGGGTTAGAAAATTGAAAACACGGGTTGCTGGATGCCCAAAGACCATTGATGGCGACCTTAAGTGCAAAGAAGTACCCACAAGTTTTGGATTTGACACTGCATGTAAGGTAGTGACTGTTTTGATTTGATTGTTGTGCCTTTTTGGCTTATACCTTGATGTTTCTCTGCAAACATTGTGGTTTTCTGTTTTATACATACGCATATAGTTCAAGCTTCTATAAAGCTTCCATTTTTATTTTCTGAATTGTACATATCTTTGGATTGCAACTTGGACAATCTGCGACAACCATAAAAATGATTAGGTGCTACTTTTTGGCTCAAGGTACAAAGAAAAACAATACTCTCTCCGTCCCAAAAACAATATTCTCTCAGTCCCAAAACGAATGTCCCTTCTTGTCTGAAGTACCAAATTGACCTTTGATATATATCATGTACCAAAATGCACTTGCAATACTATGGTGTGGAGTGTGAACACTAAGAGCATTCATGTACATGTACTACCAAAAGTGCCTGGAAGAGAACTTTCTTAATTTTTACAAGAAACTAAACGGGACACTTATCTTGGGACGGTGGGAGTAGCATGAAAATAGCTGAGTTGCCTTCCATTCCTGAATTTGAATTATTGCATCTGTAAATAGCTCAATATAAGAAGAGTAAAAAAGGCAAGATATGCATATTTCTACGAAACATGCACTTTACACAGAGACCTGATAAGTGATAACTACATACCTGAAATCCCTGGTAATTCATCATATATAAGTCCACAAGTTCATTTGTAACTAAGCCATGAGATATTCATGACTCAAACTTTTGTATGTACATGATGTGACCAAAATGCAGCTTGGGCCGTCTGTATGATGGGTAGGATATTTGGGCTTGATCTGCTTCCTTGAACCTGATTAAGATCACAACAAACCTAAGTGGAAGTGCAAGGCTTGGCCTCGCGAAACCACTCCGGCGTGAGAGTAAGTATCGTGTGAGAGAGTCAAATTTGACAGAGGTTCTAGGCTCAAGGAAGAATGTGTACCTTGTTTGTGGTTTATGGAGGGGTATTTATAGGCCTCTAATGACCTAGAATCTTGGTGGGATTCAGTTTCCATAGATCATACCCCTTCAATTAAGGAGAGAATCCCTAAATTGTAGGCATAAAAGGCGGCTAGCCGCGTGAATGTAGGAGCAGATAAGGCAAGTATCCTGCTCGGATAAGGAAACCATTGACTTGTCTTGGGGAGCAAGTTTTTGGAGTTTCCTGCTCGATGCATGCCCGGGCGAGTAAGACTTTGCCCGGTTACTTGATGTAGACTGAGTTGAGGTAAGTGTGGACCCCGAACATGATCCCTAGTCGGACAGGCAAGGCCAGTGCCCGACCAGGTTTAGACGGGAGTTGCTCTATTCATTGCTCGATATCTCGGTTACTTTGTCCGCTAGGCTGGTGGGCCCGATACTAATTATGCTCGCGACTGGCACGTGATGCTAGCTCGTGCTTCGCTCGTGACCCGGCTTGGGCCGGACACATCAGCACTGTTTCTTAATCCTTTTTATAGTTTTAGGCAGATAAAACTTTATCCACTTCATTTAACATAGTTATTTTGAATGAGACTTGGCTAGTATTTTTCAGATTTAGTTATTGAAGCTTAAACAGAAATTGCATGACATTACCTGTGTATTCTCAATGGTTTTATGAACTCCAGATAACTTTTCCGATCTCGTTCTCTTTTCTCTGAACAGATTTATTCTGAAATGATCGGAAATGTCATGACAGATGCTCGCTCAACTGGAAAATACTATCATTGTAAGTGCACTTGCTACTGCATATGCCATATTTTGATGTGCTCTTCCTTTGATGCAATTAATAGATATAACATGAAGCTTAATTATGAAACCACTACAGTGGCTGAAACCGGATAATTTATTGCATTCTACATACTGAACGAGCCTCCTTTTTAAACTTTATCGCATTCTAGACTGCATACTCGTTGATTCATATAGTGAGTATCATCTTATTGATTAACTTCCCGATTCTATTATTTTAAGTCAACTTATACATCTATAAGTGGAGAAAGTTTTACTTTTTTTTCTTCGTAGTTGCTTATATGAGATTGGCAGGACCCCTATCCTTTGGGTAATTTCCTTTTCATCCAGTTTTATCTTTATGATGTGCTAATTCTATTGTGCACAGCGGAAGACTTTGTAAATAATTAACTGAGTAATCCAAGATCAATCAAAGAGAATAAAGAGAAAGATTTGGGTCAACGGACTATTGAAAATTTATTAATGTCTTACCTTAAACACGTTTTATGGTTACAACAATATAGGGATACAATACCAAATCCAAAATTACGTAATTAAGGAAAACCAAAAACAAGTAAGTTCGTACTGATGCGGTCGCATTGCCTTACGCGATGCGACCGCTTCGCCATCAGGTGCGGTCGCATTCCTTTCCTAAGTGAGGCCCCCATTGTCGACAGAAACTTCCTCCGGAATTCTCCTTTAGTGATGCGCTCGCACTGCCCATGGATGCGACCGCTTTGCAATGCGGTCGCATTGCCCAACCACAATGCGCCTGCATTACTGCCAAATGCCCAATAGTCCTCGGATGACTTGGCTTGTTTGCCAGGATAATCGAGTCATCTCGTTCACAACAAATTCAAACTTTATTTGATAGGCTAACAAATATATTCTTAAAACCCATCCATTGACCCAAAATGACAGCTCAATGAGTGACAAAAGATAGAAAATTGTATATGGGGAGTCACATTTGTTAAGCCATGTTATTAACGATTACATGTCTTTTAAACTTGAAATTCCTCCCTATTAAGCATGAAAATAGCATACTAAGGACATGTTATGGACAATCTATCTAATTGCTTCACTCATAAGGGCTATATATACCTAAAAATGTTTCATCTCAAAGGTACGCACACTCTTACACACCGAAACCTTGTCATTTTGCTTTCAACAAGCTTAATACTTACTCTCACGCCCGAGTTTAGGCCCCCCTTGTTAACTCTACAAGTGTTCATAAAGTTCATAAAGCCCATTTCACAATTAGTAACTCATTGATAACACTTCAAATTTATATCCTTGGATTTCCAGCCTTCGGCCTCCCCGCCCCCCCTCTGTTTCCCGACTTAGTGTCTTATCTGCCATCATCCATTTATAAAGGGGGGAGGGCTGGAAATGAATAAGGAAAATGAATCCTTTTTTGATAATACACAAAATGTCCTTTAAAAAATCTCCCACCAAATGATTAACTAGCCACAGATTATTCCACAACCTAAAACAGCAACCTCTAATAACCATAATACATGTTAACTCAACAAAAAGTCTTCAAGTTAGAAAGACGGTAAATTTCCCATGCATTTGTGTGCACCATGTGTACTAGTATTAATGACTGGACAAGGAAGAATCCCTCCTGAAGGCAATAGAGACCACTTATTATCTAGCTCTTGAAGCTTGTTTTTCCTTGCTAGATGTTTGTCAGGTGTTCATAATATTTATCTAATGTGAGTATATTCTAACCATGCATTGTGTAGCTTTGTTCCATCTGCGGGTTCATGCTCTTCCTCTCTAAGTTAACCCTCTGTCTGCAGTTGTAAGGCTAATGGGTCGTGCAGCTTCTCACATAACACTGGAATGTGCTTTGCAGACTCATCCAAACATTACTATCATTGGAGAAGAGGTATCATTTTCAATCATTAGGTTGGTTGCTCGGTGGTAATCATGTTTCCAAATTTTAGCGTTATAATATTCTGTATGCTCCAAGCAGTAACATTGCTGACCTAGATCTCTTGCAGGACATATTTTATTGGACATTGTGCCCTGAATATTTAGTAATTTAAAGGGAATAAACTTAGTGCTTAGTTCCATTCTGTCTGGATAATTTGTTATGATTTATGCATTGATATTCTTGTGCACTTGCTTTTGAAATGATCTTGCAGTTGCTTCAATGAAAGAAGTTATGTAAGCATACCTTTCCTGGATTATGTTGTTATCCTATATGAGATGGATTGGTTATTGAAGTTAATATGTTGAAATTTATTTGCATTGGGGGGTGGGTTGGCTACCTGATTGCCTATAAGCATTGTATTGTCTATACCAAAAAGGTCTGGTTGGCTATTTAGCGTGTCTAGTCTAAGTGTTTTCTGCAAATTCTTTTAATCTGGCTTAAGTATTCTGGCGTTTGTTGTGATTTTTATATACACTCTCTTTGAACCTTCACTGTAATAAGATTTTCAAGAAATTAAATATTTTGTCATGGGCTTTGAAAACCGTTCATTAGTCTGGAAATCCCGTTGTGGCCTAGGATTTAAAAAAAAATTAGTTAAGTTGTTTGTTTGTTTCATCTTGCTGCAGGTAGCTGCTCAAAAGCAGACACTTAAGAGTGTTACAGATTATATTACAGATATAATTTGCAGACGTGCACAACTTGGATATAATTATGGTGTAGTTCTCCTTCCAGAAGGCCTGATTGATTTCATTCCAGAGGTATACATTCTTTGTACAAAGCATATGTGATATATCCTGCTGCTCTCTCCACCCACCCCTCCCCCTGGCTCCCTCCTCTTTCTCTCTCTCTCAAAAAAACGAAGCCAAAACTCATATCAGAGTAAGTGATAAAATGTATCTTCAGAGAGCATATATGGTGACATAGATAAAGCTGCTAGCCAGTTTGAGTTAGTGATGTTGCATATTGAAATATGCAGGTGCAACAACTCATTGCAGAGCTTAATGAAATCCTAGCCCTTGATGTTGTTGATAAAGATGGCCTATGGAAAAATAAACTTCGAAGCCAATCTCATCATGTCTTTGACTCGTTACCTCAAGCTATTCAGGATCAACTACTGCTTGAAAGAGATCCACATGGAAATGTGCAGGTAGCTATTAGAGTATTAGCTTGATCCTTGCTAAATTTTAAAACATAAGTAGATTTTGATTCTTCTCTTGCTTTTGGCACCATGCTTGTATAGGTTGCAAAGATTGAAACTGAAAAGATGCTCATTCAAATGGTGGACGAGGAATTGGAGAAGCGGAGGCAGGAGGGTACATATGTTAAGCATTTCCATGCTCAGTCGCACTTTTTTGGGTAATACCTTCTGGTTTTTGTTACACCATATATATATATATATATATATATCCTACTTTCTTTACACTATTAATTCTTCTGAAAATCTGATTTTCTTTCTGCAGTTACGAGGGTAGGTGCGGTTTACCTTCAAACTTTGATGCTAACTACTGCTATGCATTGGGTTATGCGGCTGGAGCTCTTCTTCATTCTGGAAAGACCGGATTGATTTCCTCGGTTCGTCTTTGTACATTTTAGTTGTACTTTTCATCACACGTAATATCTGGCCTCTAGCAGTCATGTTTCTTTTGTTTCAGTTTCTTCAAACATCAGTGAGCCTACTTTTTTGTGAATCTTTTCGTCCTGAATATGAGCAAATAATCAATTACAGGTGGGCAATTTGGCTGCTCCAGTTGAAAGGTGGACTGTAGGTGGGACAGCATTGACATCTTTAATGGATGTGGAGAGGAGACATGGTATCTACTACTTCCTTTTGTTACTTAGGAAATTGAAGGCTACCCATATCCATAGTAGCTTTAAGGCACCCTTCTACTGTGCTTACTTGTGTACAACTGGAATTTATGTCCCATGTTTAATGCTCCCTTCTCCCCAAACACATACATGATATATGTTATATTCCCTTGCATGTTGTGTACTACACGTGTAGCCCAACTAACCATACCAGCCTCCTTGATGTCTCGGTTAGTAGAAAATCTGAAGGGTGGTGGTTGTGTTGTGAATTGTGTTGGATAAGACTGAATAACCTTAGCTTGCCCTAATTTTTTAGTTTGTTCCAAGACACATTTACTATTTATTTTCTAAAACTAGAAGTACAATCCCTTTTTGCAGGGAGGTTTAAGCCTGTGATTAAAAAAGCAATGGTGGAACTTGAAGGTAGCATTGGTTTTACTTTTATTTTCAAGCTCATGTTATATCATTGTGGGATGAATTGCCAGGGTAGTGTTACAAAACTAATCTGGTTCCACAGGAACCATAAAGTGCTCTCTCTCTCTCTCTCTCTCTCTGCTTGAGGCAGAGATAAAAGCTCTAAGTCATTCTTTCTGCATTTCTATAATATTAGGTGCTCCTTTTAGAAAGTTTGCGTCCATGCGAGATGAATGGGCCCTAAGGAATCGATATATCAATCCAGGTATATATTCTTCATGATTATTCCAGGCTTCTTTTTTAACAATGTGAAATGCAACATATTGATAATACATGAACATACAGCAGAAGTTGCTGAAATTGATAACTTGCCAGACTGTATTTGATTGTGTATGTGAGACAATATTCATGCAGGAATACCATTCTTCAAATTACATGACAATATCTGTCATTAAACTAGTGGCATAACATGCAGTTATGTTTTCCTTGGGATTGATTTATCCTCCCTGAACCATAATCATAGAGAGGCAACCAAGTCAACGATTGTTTAGCTAGTTTAGAACATGTTTACTCTTGTATACTAATTATATTATTCCTATTCAGACATCTCTCTTTGACAAAATTACAATCTCCTAAAAATCATAGGGGTGAACATATCACATATGTTTATTGATAAGCATGAGAGCCCTCTTGTGCTCTGCCACATGAACATCCCTTCTGCACACTAGTAATTTCAATGTGCAAGTTATACTAGTATTCTTGATTGGGAGAACTTTCAAACAGAAATCTATCCTGCCTAGAAACTGGCAATGAACAAGCTACGAAAGACTTCAGAAGATATCCAAGAAAATTAATAAGCTTAAGCGGTTAAGCCTGATCATCTTGCTTGTCTGTATTCTAACAGGACCAGTTCAATTTGTTGGTCCAACTGCAAATGCTATTAACCACACGCTATTGCTGGAGCTCGGAGCCCAATCATAGATCGATGCTTTGATGGATATGTATTTCGTTCATGGATTTTCCTCCACTGGGTGGTAATTCCTTAAAGACGTAAATTTGTGAATGCACATGCATCATAAGAGTCACCGGTTTTCTTTCTTGGAGATCTGTTTAGTTTTGCATGGATCAATTGGGAAAAATATGTTCACTAGCAACAATAAAGGTCTCTTTGGATTCATTGATTTTGAATTCAATAAATATTCAAATTCTATGGAATTTAAATAACGTGAAATTTGTTTTCAAAATCATAACAATTATATGGTTTGGATAATGTGAGAAATTCAATTGTTATTATAGATTGTAGTTAAAATAAGATTTCAATAATATGTCAAATATCTAGTCTAGTCTAGTTGTAGTAGTTGTTAGTGATTAATTATGGATGATAAAAGTTCAAACCTTGCTAACAAGAAAATTATAATTTTTTTTATATTTTTAAAAATAAATAGCATATAGTATTGGTGATTAACGACGGCGGTGGTGGATGTTGGAGTTGGTGGCGGTGGTGGTAAAGGGAAGGTGATCAGTTATTATTGTGTAAAGGAATATAAGAAAAAATGACCAAAATTTAGAATTTAAATTCTTAGGATTTTAGTATATAACTAGTATATGTGCTCGTGCGGTCGTGTCATAGGCACGATGTTAGTATGAGATCAGTTCAACGGATCCTCTGAATAAATTATAGATAACTATCTCATCAACAAAGCAAAACTCATAACTGAGGGGTTGGTTACATCGTAATTTGTTGTGAATGGGCGATTCAAGCGAAACATATAACTTAGGGGGTTTATATGTAACTTACATACTTATAACTTTTTTACACAACTCGATCGATGGTATGACCTCTTTTATAATATAGATTTCAAAATTCATTTTCCAACTTTTTGAAAGATTTTTAGTTTTACTAAAATTTCATAAATAACAATACAATATTTTATTGGTAAAAATTTAGGTAAGACGATCTTACGGATATATTTTGTAAGATGGATCTTCTTTACTCAATTCATCGTGTGTTAATGAGTTGAGATGTAAAAAAATAAAGTTTCGTCTTACGAATTAAAATCGATAAGACCGTCTTATAACAAACCTACCCTATTTTGTTTTGGTTTGGCCAATAGATTTTGCTACGGTCACTTTTGGACCCATTAATTTATCTGAAAGTACATATACTGATTTAATTAGCTTTTCATGAATACTACTCCAAGGAAAACAACTGAAAGCCAAAAATTACTTTGATTTAATTAGCTTTTAATTTTTAATTTTAATTTTTTGTTTTACATCATTTCATCTGTCTATGTCTATCTATCAAAATTCATTCATGGAAACTGTCATTATTAAATAAACTTTTCTAACTTTCCATTTAAAAAAAATTAAAATATAGAGGGTATTTAAGTCATTTGATCAACCATCAAAGTATTCATTTCAGGATATAAACAAAAATTTGGTAACGTATTAGCATCGTTTTCAAATATGACTTAGGCTCCGTTTGTTTCACGGAAAATGATTTTCGAAAAACGTTTTCCTTATTTTTCGGTGTTTGGTAACCTTAAGAAAATGCAATCAACATAAAAAGGTTTTCCGAGTCAACGGAAAATGAAAGCTTCTTTTCTGGAAAATGACTTACGGATTCATTTTCCGTAAGTCATTTTCCAAATGTTCGGACACCCTCCGCCCCTTTCACAATTGTACATATTTACTTACACACACAATATTTCACTCAACAAATAAATTGTTTAGAAATATAAATAAAGTTTGTGCATACTATTTATAAATTATAATTTTAACAAATGCTTATTACGTTCTAAAATTAGTGTCACCTATATTATTTAGGGACATCCTAATCATTGTCAATCTTCTATTTTAAAACGTTTTTTTTTTCATATCAATTAGCAAAAAAATTATTTGTAATTGTGAGATTGAAAAAAGATAGACATTGATTTGAGACCACTAATGATAAATTGAGGGTTACTAAAGAAAAATTACTTAAAGTTCAACATTATTTTATTTTCAATATGTGCATTAATATTAGAATTTTTTTTGTATTTATTCATATATAGTTTTCCGTAACATTCTCTAGGGACATCCTAAATATTGTCTATTTTCTATTTTAAAACGTTTTTTTTTCATATCAATTATTAAAAAAATTATTTGTAATTTTGAGATTAAAAAAAGATGGACATTATTAAAAAAAAGATGGTCCTTATTGATTTTTTAGGGACACCCTAAACATTGTTTATTTTATGTTTTTATTTTTGTATTTATTCATATATTGTTTTTCGTAACATTTTCCGTGTGTTTGTCAAACACTCGTAAATGTTTTCTGACATATTTTCAAAAGATTTACCAAACACCTGAAAATGAAATCTTTTGATTTTTCGGAAATCATTTTCCATAAATCATTTTCTAGAAATGATTTTCGTGAAACAAACGGAACTTTATTTTAGTAATTGTCTCAAAATAAAAGGTTTGACTCATTAAATATAATAAAGGAAATACAAATACGGCATATATTTCATTATTATTGGTTTGAAGTCATTTAGATCGTTTGGATTGATGGATTTAGAGATGAAAGCAATGCATTGAATCGTGCTAAAATCGTTAAATATCAGCTAGCCTTCTCTTCCTTCACGTTTAACTTGATTGATCATAATTAGGTGCGTAACGGGTATCGGTAAGAAAAATTAGTTTTTTCATCCATATATTTTTCTACTAAATTATACAAAAATAAAATGAAAAATAAAAATAATATTAAAAGAATGAATTAAGAAAAACTGTTTAAATAGAAATATATAATTGTAAGACTAACTATTGTAGATTTTGAAAAAATTTCTTCTACATAATATTTGTTGTTTTATTTGTTAGCTTATCATTCTACATCCGTATATCAATATCTTCAGAATGAGTTGTTACCCTTAAAACTACGACATATAGATGTTCATGACTTCCATTGACTTTTTGAATAAGAGTCTTATAAGCGATAATGATTGACGTTGACTCTTGTTAATTGTTATTGCTTACTATACAATAGAAATTTCGTTCTATAGAACTTGAAAGACAACGTGACATTTGATGGAATCAATAAAATTTTTAGGATAAAAACCAATAAAATAAGTATTAATTTTTGTATAACATATTCTTCATGATTTGCAATGCATTAAAAATATAATTATTTTAAATTTTAATTTTTTAATTGTTAATAATCATTACTTAGAGCAAAAAATACATAAGGTGAGATTATTTACTAAATAATTAATATCATCAATAGAAAAAATGGCATGAATAAGACGCATACAACTTAATAATCCAAATTTTAAAATGTAACACACAAAAAAAAACATGTTACATTAAGAGACAATAAATTTTCTTGTTTTGAATAACATAAACAAAATGATTTGAACCATTTTCATCATTTCTAGAATAAACACTTGACAAAATACTTGGGCCAGTAAAGGACAAAAAAATTATAGAAATTGATGTTTCATGTATTTCGTACTGATGATTCGCTGGAAAAAATATTATTATTGTAAATATATAAATAAAAAAAATTATTAAAATTTACTTTAAAAATAATATAATATCATATCGTTTGTGATATCCAATAAAGGAGACATTTAAGTCAGATTGACACATTTTTAACATAAACTCAAACATAATTAAGATTATTGAATTAAAAAATAAAAGTACACTAAATAAAGCATAAAATAACACTATTATTTTCACATGACATGTATTGTAATATACCCAAAATTTAAATAAAAAATATTAATTATATCAATTAATGTTGTATTTTATTTTGGGTTGACCTTAATATATTTTGAGCCTATTTTTTGTTAGATGAGAAATTTCGAGTTGGGTCACAATAGTACGTTGTTTGTTTGGGCTTTAGCCCAAAGTTGAGTTTCAGCAATAGAATGAACAATAAACTCTTTTATGGCTTGATCTATTGGTCTAGTAGTCTGAGTTAAATAATGATAACAATAAAAAATAAGGTGATAATAATTAAAATTAAAATTAAAAAAAAAGTAAGAAAAGATAGGAAGGAGAAATGAAGATTCTGCCTTTTCCATAAAGATTAGGGGAAGCTAGCTATTTTTAGAGTTAATAGAGTGAGAGAGAGGGGGGCAACAATGGTGGAGATTAGTCGAGACAGTTATGAAACAAAACTAAATTGGGGTATGTAATATAGCTTCGTGTTTTAAATTGGTTCTTTTGTAGTAGGGGGCTTGGGTTGGAGAAAAAAATGGAGAAGAATGTTGCACTGCTAAGGAAAATAAATAAATTAAATGTATAAAAATGACATGTTTTTAAGAAAACAATTAATACTCCCTCTGTCCCAAATAAATATTGCTAGTAGACAAAACACAAGGATTAAGAAATGTAATTAATGATAAGTTGTAAAATATGTTGTGACAATAATACCAATTATATATACTTTATCTCTCATTAATTATGTACATATTACACTCTATTTCTAAGATGTGCAATAATGATAATATTAAATGAATTGATATATTAAGAAGAATTATAAAAAAAATTGTACGCCAAAAGTCTTTAAAAATATTAGTTGGACATCCCAAAATAGAAAATAACAATATTTATCCGGGACGGAGGGAGTAACTAACAAAAAGAAATTATATGTTTTCAAGACAACAATTAAATAACTAATAGATTGACACTTTTAAAAAGAGTAATGGATTTGTATTTCTAATGTGTATGTTCCTAATACATATCATCTATTAATTGTTAATAAATATAAGTTTTCATTTTCGATAACATGTTTTTGACGAAAAATTTCATTTTCTAGACACATATGTCATTATATATATATATATATATATATATATTATTTTTATGGAATTGAGGCCTTTTGAATTACAACTCAATTCAATTCAAAATTTTAATTATGCTTTCAAACGATAAAACTAGTGTTGGAGGCCTCAATTTCAATTCTAAATCATAGAATTGGGGTATCCAAACATACCTTTAAGTTATTTTTTGCAGTTTTACGCCCTGTATCTCCAAAATTGCACTATCTACTATCGTTTTGTTGTGGTTCTTGTCAATTACCGTAGACAAGAAAAGCGACTTTAGAAAATCACTTCAAATTTTTTTTCTCTCTTTGCTCTAGAATCACTTAAAAAATAACTTTGTCTCGTTTAAAAGTGAAATTTTTTAAGAAAAAAAAGGATATTTCAAAATTGCCCCTAGCTTATGCTAACAGATTTTTGCAGACATACTGAACACTCTCCCTCCCCCAATCTCCCCTTCCCCTTCCCCTCACCTCCCCCTCCATTCTCCTTCCAAACCCACCCCAATTCGAGCTCATATAGAGCGATGGTACAGTCCTCGCCTTCCCTGCCGATCAATCTAAAGTCTAGCTCACTTTTACATTGTATCAACCCCAAATGGTGTTCGATTTGTATTCATCCTTGTCTACTGTAGAATACTCTTGGAATTCTCTGGTTTAGGGTGTTTGATTTGTATTCGTCCTTCTTTTTGATTTATAGGTAATCATTGTTCAAATTTAGTGGTTTTCAATGAATCCTTTTCAATTTTGATTTGTTCAATTATGCAATTTCAGTGACAAGACCCTTAAAAACCCTAAAAATGTACTTTGAGATTTGTGTGGAGCGCATGGATTCGCAATAGAGATTTGCAATTAACGAGGTCTGAGTTTTCAAGCTTGAGTTTAAATTTACATTTCTAGCCACAGTGTATAAAGGTTAAGCATCAATTTTTTTTTATTAGCATGTTAAATTTACAGAAAATCTGTGCCCTCATTTAGTCTTCGGTGGGTAAAGACAATGGTATAGCCGGTTTTCATTTCAGCCCTTGTGTGCTGCAAAGGGAACAAATGTTCTAGGTGAGCATAGGAGTGTTATATGGTTTTTCTTTGGTTACTTTTTGTTCCAGCTTTTTGCAGAGTATAATTGATTTTGCAATGTCAACTGTTTATCTCAAGGAAGGTGCTGAATTTTCCTCAATTCCATGCAACAAAACTTTCCCGATAAGTTTTCCGATCACCGTATTTTTTTGGTCGCAAGAAATATTTCTAAAGTCTGAGGTAATTTCTGGTGAAAAAAATTAGGGGCTGTAATTTTCCCGGTTTTCCCGACCCGACAAGATCCCGATCCCGACTTTTTCGGGATTTTTCCCATCCCGACTTGTTTCGGGACGGGGTTCGGAAAAATTTCCAATCCCGGCGGGATTTCCGTCCCGTCCCGACACTGTGCTGTATGTTGCCTGTGTGTGCGTCTATTAGTCTATCTCTCACAAAAGAAGCCCTAGAAATCCCAAATCCTCCCCCGCCGCCTCTTCTCTCTCAATTTCGTCGCGAATCGTCCATAGTCTCCTCCGGCCGCCGTTTCTCTCTCAACTTCCTCGCGAATCTCCCATCATCTCCTCCGGCTGCCGTTTCTCTCTCTCTCACTGTAAGTTTCTCTCAATCTCTCGCTCTCTCTCTCTCTCTCCATCTCTCGCTCTTCCGCTAGGTCACTGAAAGTCTGAAACAGCTTGCCTCGCTGTTGTGAACTTGTGAGTTGTGATTCCCTAATGGCTAATTCTCCATTGGCTGCCATAACATGTGAGGCTTCTTTCTGAAATATGTTCTGTGTTCCATGTTTGTTCTGTGTCTTTCTTTGTTCCGCCTTTATTTGCTTAGCATTTTGCACAGTTATTAGGATTTGGGTGTACCCATTTCATTTTCTTTAAAGTGTTCTTGGAAAGCAAATTTGAAGGTTTCTGCTTGTGGTATGTCATTCTCCAAATACCCATTTCTTGTTTTTGAGTGTTTTCATTTGTTTTGATTTTTGTTATCAAGTGTGTGTGTGTGTTTCTTTATCAGAGTTTGTAAAATTTATTGATTGGAAAGGGATTATAGATTGAGTTAATCTGATTTGGTTACACATTGCTCTGTATTGCCTTGGTAACCTCATTTTGTTGATGAGGACATTTTTATTGATTAGGTTGGCATGACTAATTGACTACATACTTTCTGGAAATTGTTTGGCATATTTTGTGAATGAATCTCATTGTAAGTCAAACTAATTGATTTCATCATTGGCACTTGTTTCACACATTTTGACTGCTGAATGAACCTGCTATTGACCTATGCCTAGTTTCAAATGTATATGGTACTTGAATTAGGATATTTCGCAATTTGATGGTTATGCATCAGTTTTCTTCGCTGTGACTGTCAATCGAGTATTTACTCTTTAGTCAACAATATTTTATGCCCAATTATGGACGTAGTACGGTAATCTTCTAGGAGTATTTCTTGTTGAGTTTACATTATCTTATAATTGTGATCAAATAAATTTTTAAGCTACAGACTTGATCATTTTTTTTAATTTAGACCTCATTTGATTTAACTGTAAACATAATTAATTGATTGAGTTTAATATAATGTTTGACAACTCAATTTCAAGTAAGTGAAACTGAAATTATAAACTGAAATTAATATTCTCCCTCCGTTTCGGGCAAAAAAAAATTATTTGAAAGTCAATTTTTTTAAGAAAATAATACTTTTAGTAACCCATTAGTCATAAAATGACACTTTCACACCTTAATTTTTTAAAATATACTTTTCAAGTGAAAAATTTTAAAATAAAATAGTGAACTTTTAGCTAGGACTAGATGTTTTTTTTTTCTTTTTTTACTTAGAAACCAGGATAGAATTCGGTTATAAGATGACTTCAATGAGATCTATCATTTGTCTCTCAGAATTGGACCATAGAGTGTGGTGGGCTCCAACTTTGAAACCAACTTTGAATTTAATTTTTGTTTCCAGGTGCAGGTGGTATGAAATTGTGCAAACATCCAATTGAATTGGGCAGCAAACATGAAATTTACTGTTGAAGATGACTGTTAACTAACAGTGGTGTCTTGACTCTGTTATTTTAGTCCCTTTTTTTTTGTTCTAATCAATTTTCAATTCTTTGAAGATGAGAAGAATCTTAAATTCACTTCTTCTTAGAATGTTTGAATAATTTCATTATAAATTATAATTATCTTTCTGTTTTTGTTGGGTTACTTCTTTGGCTATATCATTTCTATTATTTCCTTTTTAATTTTTATACTTTGATGGTCGGATTAATGATATGCTTAGGAAAGAAAAGATATTGGATATTGTTGATAAGATTAATGGGGACATGAATGTGGTATCAATTTACTTCTTCAAAGGTGTCAAAGAATTAAAGAAAATGAAAGACAACTTACCGTTTTTCTCCTATTTTGGAATTAGCAAAAACTTGGCCAATCTTGTAGGTATTGAATGAATGACATGAATATATATGGCAGTAGTGTCATAAGTCATAACTGTAAGTCTATAACTATGAAATGGAATAAGTAATGACTTGATTTAGTCACCTAACTCTTGTATTTAAAACTGAATATTTTTGTGTGAAATCTTTTACTAATCAGATGTTTCTTTCTTCTATTTTGATTTAGGTTTGGTGACGATGGATGATTCTTCTGGAATTGATAGCCCTTTGTCGACCGCACAACCTGATGCATCGGCTCACTCCACAACTCCAACAATTCCGGAGGAAGCAATAAATGTTGGAACCAAAAAGCGAAAAACAACATTTGTTTGGTCGCATCTTTGAAAAAAGTAGTAGAGAGAAACGAAAAAAATGAGGTAATTAACGTTATCGATGTTTGCAATTATTGTAAAACTAGAGTTCCCGCTCATATCAAACTGCAAGGGAATAATGGTATTACTAATCATGTGAACCGTTGCAAATTAAATCCCAAAAATGCAACACAATCTTCTCAACCAGCTTTGACAGCCTCTTCTTTGAGTAATGCATTGACACCCCATGTTTTTAACCAAAAAAGGCTTGAAGAGAAGGTTATAGCATTTGTTATTAGAGATGAGATGCCATTTAGGGTTGTGGAAGGGAAAGGGTTTATAGATATGATGAAAGAGGCTCAACCTCGAGTTAAGATTCCTAACCGAAAAAAAGTGGCATCACTTGTATGGGATTTATTTACAACAGAAAAAAGTAAGATAAAGAGTGTCATAGGTGATCAAAGGGTAAGTATCACAACTGATACTTGGACATCGGTTCAGAATATCAACTACATGGTGATAACAGCTCATTTCTTAGATGATGATTGGAAGTTGCATAAAAGAATAATAAATTTCACTAAGATCACTTCTCACAAAGGTGATGACATTGGAAAAGTTTTGGAAACATGTTTAAGTGATTGGGGAATAGAAAAAGTTTTCACGATAACAGTTGATAATGCGAGCACAAATGATAAAGCGGTGGAGTACATGGGGAAAAGGTTAAAAGACATGGGTACCTTATTGTTAGATGGTAAATACTTGCATTTGAGATGTTGTTGTCACATTATAAACTTAATTGTGAAAAGTGGTTTAAAATTTCTTAATCAGTCAATTGAGTCCATTAGAAATTGTGTGAAATACATTCACTCTTCTGGGGCAAGGTTGGATCAATTTAGAGAATATGCTATTTTGTTGAAGATGGATAAAATGTCAATAGTTCCTATGGATGTGCCGACAAGGTGGAATTCTACATATACCATGCTTTCTGTTGCAATCAAGTTTAAGAAAGTTTTTGGTAGGATGATAGACAATGTTCAGTTTCTTGAATACTTTCAAGAGGTTGAGACGGGGAAAAAAAGAGTAGGTCCTCCTAACGATAATGATTGGAAGAAAGCAGAGGTCTTTATGTGTTTTCTCAAAAGGTTTAATGATTCAACATTGCATCTTAGTGCAACCAAGACAACGACATCAACCTTGATTTGGGAGGAAATAGTGTCAATGAGGAAGGTTATTAGCAAAACAATGCTCGAAGTTACAAATCCTATGTTGCAAGAAGTTGCTAAGCAAATGGATATTAAGTTCAAAAAGTATTGGGGTGATCTTAATAAGATGAACAAGCTTATTTTCCTTTGTCAAGTTCTCGATCCTCGTTATAAGTTTCAATTGATTGGGATCCATTTGGAAGATAAGAGTTTTAATGTTGATAATGCACAATCATTCTTGGAGGATCTAAAAAATTGTCTCTTGGAGTTGTATTATGCTTATAAAGG
This sequence comes from Codonopsis lanceolata, assembly GCA_013146195.2. Classification (NCBI taxonomy): domain Eukaryota; kingdom Viridiplantae; phylum Streptophyta; class Magnoliopsida; order Asterales; family Campanulaceae; genus Codonopsis; species Codonopsis lanceolata. The sequence continues at coordinate 51,104,436 of CM028380.1, forward strand.
AAGTTATTCTTTAGAGTCTTCATGTGGAGTCGATGATGATGATGTAGAGAGAGAGTTGATGGAGAGTTTTAAGGATGATCCTTTTAAATTGGATTTTCATTTGCAAATGGCTCAAGCAAGAAAAGCTCAAAATCAAGCGGAAATAGCTAATGAAGTGGAGAAGTACATTTTAGATCCTTTTGTGAAATGGAGCCCAAACTTCAATATTTTGGAATGGTGGAAAGGGAATACAACAACATTTCCTATCCTTTCGAAGATTGCAAAGGATGTTCTTGTAATTCCTTCATCGATCGTTGCTAGTGAGAATGCTTTTAGCCTTGGGAGAAGGGTTGTGGATCCATTTAGAGCATCATTGCATCCAAAAATGGTGGAAGCACTTGTGTGTACTAGTGATTGGCTTAAAGGTGAAGAATTTCTTATGTACAAGGAGCCGACAGAAGCTGAAATCGACTTTTATAAAGATTGTGAAGAATTAACATCAAGTAAGTCATTATCATCTTGTTTAGCTTTTATTGATATTGTGACTTTTTTTTTATTTGCATAAAAAGAGACATTAATGTTTACATATGTGGACCACGTTATAGTTATTGACATTTATGGAGAAGAATGTGACTCAACAAGTTGAAGCCGGGTACGTTGGTTTTCGTACTTGATAATTGTGATGTGATGGTTATTTAATGGTTGTCATTTTACTTATTTGTTATTGTTAATCATATAATTTTTGTTTATTATATATAATGCTTATATGATTTTTTTTTTTGTTTATATTGTGGGTACCAGTACCATCATTCACCCAACATAGCAATGCGTCTTCAAGTGGATCAAGTGAAAATTTCACGACACAAGAAGATTGTTGGTGGATATGATTTGCCATTTTTCCAAGCCAAGATATTATCTTTCAAACAATTTTTATTTTGATAATGATGTTTGTTAACTTTATTTAATGATGTTAAATAAAGTTAAATTTTATTTTGTTAATGATGTTTGTTAAATTTTATCTTTCAAACAATATTTATTTTATTTAAAACAATGTTTATTTTGTTAATGATGTTTGTCAAATTTTATTTTGTCAGGATTATGGGATTTTTATCTCCCGATACATCGGGATCCCGACACTTATCGGGAACGGAATCGGAAAGAAAATTGAAATCCTGAATTTTATCGGGACGAGATCGGGATAAGGCTAATCGGGACGGGTCCTGCTCCGATTCCACCCCTAAAAAAAATTGAGGCAAAATTTTTCGGTCACCGTAAAAATTCTGGCAGCTGGAGGCAGTTTCCGACTAATAATATTTTGTAATTATAGTTTTTTTTTATTTTAATAAGAATATAATTAAAAAGGTGAATAATATTTTGTTAATTTAGCCTTTTAATTCTAATATGAATAGAATTTAAAAAGAATGGTATTTTTGGAAATTAAATAAAATTTATGCATTAATTTTTTTTTTTAATTTTTTAAGTGAAACGTCCAAAAATAAAATAGTAGACTCTTGTTCGGAACGGAGAAAGTACTTAGCGGTAAGCAGGATAGGAAAGCGCTTCCATTTTTTTCCGCATTCATTTAAGTTTAAAAGTTACTGCCTGTGTAGCACATAGCATGTTCTTTTGAAATGCTATATAGGGTGTCAATCTAAGTTATCAAATCATTAAATAAAATCAAACAAAATCGAATTAAATGGTTTGGACCGTTTGGTTCGATTTTGTGGCTTATATGTTTCAATTTGGTTTAGGTTTTTGAAAAAGTAAAAGGTTCGGTTTACAGTTTGACCTTCTGAGTCAAATCAAATTGAACGAAATTATTTTGAGTCAAATCACCAAATGATGATAGATTTTACTGTTTATTATTAAACCAAAATCATATCAAAGACTAAATTCGGATTATTTCAAGTAGTACGTATTAGAAACTCTCAACATGTGACATCAATTTTTTTCACAACGAATCCTCTCAAGCCCTCATCATCAAGTACTTTATGTGTGGAAGCATTTATTTCAAAAAAAATTGTTAAATAAATAAATTTTGGAGACAATTTAAAAACATCAAAATGTTACGGTCCTTGTATAATACGGAGTAGAGTAAATCTCTTGTACAAGCGTCTTACGGATCTTAATTCGTAAGACGGATGTTCATTCTCTTACAACTCAACCCACCAACACACGATATGTTGGGTAAATTGGATTCGTATTATTTTTTTTTTTGTAAGAACGACTTACCCAAATTTTTGTTTACCGAGTGTGTGTTTGTATTGGAATTTTTTAGTTTTTTTTAATAATTATTTTGGTTTACTTTTGGTTTATATCTCAATTTGATCATCCTACTTTCGGTTAAAATTCATTAAGTTCATTTTACTTTTTTTCCCTTAATTTAATCACTTAACTTGGCTTTGAAAGTCAATAACGTCAGTAGAGTCATTTCCGTTAGTTAAGTTGGATGAAAATCATTGAAAAGATAATAATACCTCTTACATTTAAAAGGTGTATGGACAAATTCAAGTCACACAATAAGAAATTATGTTTGACAAGATAAGGAGACCCTCAAAACCCCTAAATTTAGTAAGGATATTTTTTGATTTTTTTAAAAAAATTAAACTTTTCATCCAAATATATAAATAGAGTGATAAATGTGTTAATTATATAAAAATAGAGTGATTAAATTAAAGAAAAAAAAGTAAAGTAAACTTTCATGAATTTTAGCAAAATAAGATGACCAAATTGAGATTTAAACTTTGCTTTTAAGTCGGAAAAGAACAGCTAAAGCCCAATAACGGCAATAAGCCATAAAGCGCTTTTTTACCTATAATCATCGGTAAGTAATCACGCATTGCTGGAAAATGAAGAGCAGTTTAGTAAACCTCGCAAGAAGAGCAATTACAGTCGGCAATCCATCTTCAAGTCGGCGGTGTTTATGTTCTTCTCCGGCGACTCCATCTACAACTTCTAACAATAAACTTTTCGTAGCAGGTCTCGTTCTATCTTTTTCTCTCCTCTATAAGTTTTTTGTTATATCTATTCAATGTCTGTGTGTGTGATTCGGTCTGTGCTCTTACGGTGATGTTTGATATGGCTGATGAAGGTTTGTCATGGTCAGTCAATGAGAAGTCGTTGACGGATGCGTTCTCCTCCTTCGGCGACGTTACTGAAGGTAATTTATTCAGTTTATTCATAGTGCTCTCCATGTTACTGATAAAATGCCTAACTGAGGTGTATATTTTCAATTTGAGACTAATTGGACGTGGATTAATTTGTGTTTTTTACTTATTGGTCGATGTATCACAGTAACAGTATAGAAATTGCCTAATTTGGATGAAACTGATCTGAAGTTGGTGTTGGCTTACTGCCTACTACTTGAGAGGCTCTTATCAAACATGTTTGTGTTTTATTATTTCTCTTGTCTTAGTTGTTTAAGTGCATTAGAGTTAGCTGGTCATTCATTGATAAGTACCACCTCTGTCCCATAAAATATCTTAGTTTCACTTTCCAATAGTCAATTCGACACCGTTTCTAGGATTAGTATGGACGCAAAATTATGTAGTCTTAGATAATAACATACACGGTAACCATTACTGTATGCACAAAAAGTACACCATGAATCACAAAATTCTGGAAAAGCAAATAAGTTCAAATTCAGAGTTTCTTCAGAGAGATGGTCAAGTTAAAAGTCAGAATTAGGGCTCCTTTTATGTGACTGAGGGAGGAGTATATCACTATTTATGTTAACATTGGCTTTTCCCATGTCATAAGTTATGTTATGATACGGGTTTTAACGTTAAAAACACTGCTTCAATTTTTTTCCTGTTCACTTCTGTGATCTGTCTGTTCTTCAGATCTACTAGACTGGTGAGCTGCACTTTCATGGAGAACTGAATCTCAAAAAATGCACCTTTTCTTTTGTGTTCAGTAAGGATAATGTACGACAAAGAAAGTGGCAGGTCAAGAGGTTTTGGGTTTGTAAATTTTTCAAGTGTAGATGAAGCCAGTTCAGCGAAAGATGCCATGGATGGAAAGGTGAATGCATGAGCATTACCTTCATGCATGCCGTGCTGATTATCCAAATTTATTCTTTCTCCTGCGTGTTAGGAAATGGTCTATATTTAATGAAAGTTGTTTTTCGTTGCAGGCATTTTTAGGTAGGCCGCTGAGGATAAGTTTTGCTCTTGAAAGGGTCCGTGGTGGGCCTGTTGTAGTTCCCCGCCTCACAAACAATGGAGACATTTCTGGTCGGAATAATTGATCTTTTTGGGTGTCAATGGTGATAGTTTTTAAACTATTTAGTATAATGTTTGGTACTCCTCTATTGTAGATTAAATTGAAAGATCTAATTGAAAATTTTGAACCACGACGCCTTGTCTATTGAATTTACGAGGCTACTGTACTATTTATTGGATCAAAGTTCAAACGGTTTGGAGAAGAGTCCTAAAGTTGTGCGAGCAAGCCAAGAGCATATCAATACAGTTGATGCATGGCAGCTGGAACCTGATTCTTAAAACACTTTCTTTTAACCAGCGAGCGGTTTTAACTTCTGGCTCTGTCCCATTAATCAAAGATTCAAAATCAAGCCTGCAATATGATGTTACCAAAAAACTTTAGCATCGAAATTTACTTGTATACCATCTCTTTCATTATAAAATGGTACCAACGATACTCATCATTGCTCAAGTTGGGTGATTACGTGATGAACCAGGTTCTACTTTTGGTCTAGTTATTCAGTTTCTCTCTTAGTTGTTCATAAAATTAAAATTGTTGAAGAGAATCATATTCCATGATTTATTAGTGTGATATTCCTTGCCATGCCAATCTTAAAAACTGAAGGGACGATATTTTCAAATGACCCAAGCTAGGTTCGTATCCGAAGAAGGGGTCCAAGCCCAATTGTGTAGAACCATGACTATATAAGGAGAAGACCCCCTCCTTTGGAAGGGGGCTCTCTCATCTGATCTCACTTTCGCTCCCCTTTTAGCAAGCAACCCTCCTCCCTCCATGCTCTCTCCTCTCAGTTTGCATAAATGTACATTTTCCATTTTTGCTCTCAGTTTATGTATATTATACATATTGATTATCACGTCGGAGGGTTTTGGGGTACACCCCCACCCCCTCACGGTGTCTACATTATCCTACCCAACGACGGCAACAACGATCGAACGACACCACGAGCTGGAGCCACGGCTACGACGTCACAAGATCGAGCCATTTTGTGACCAAACGTCACTTTCGCCAGATATTTAGCAAATGATGAATTGAGACATAAGCTATCAATCTAAAATAGCATGACAGGTAACAACATGACTTAATAGATTAAATGCACAACAACTACCTCGATGTTGTTTAAAGAAGCGATAATTGCATAAAAAACTCCGATCTATTTTAGATTTTGTAAATTAAACCTTGACAATTGTTTATAGGCTTATTGAAACCCAGCCTATTTTTTATGTCTCAATTAGAACCCTCCGTCCATTTAATCCGTTAAATGGTAACGGTTTGCTGAGTAGGATGCCACGTTGGCATCCTACGTGGCCAATTCTATTTCATTATAAACCTTGTACAAATTTTGTAATTTCATAAAAAATCCTAAAATTTATTTTCACCAAATAAAGCCTTAAAATTTAAAATAAATAGTTATTTATATACCAATTTCATTTTAAGAAAATAAAGTTATTTTTTTTTAGAAAATAGGGCTCAAAATATGATGCAAGTTCCAATGAGTATTTAATATTTAATACACATCCGATCCTAAATAATCATCATGTTTGATTTCGCACACAAATTAAGAAAAACAAATTATCTCTATTATAATATTGGTATGATTTGTATAAAGTATTTATTTAATATGTAATATTTTAATAAAAATTAATATATTTGTTTTAAAATTTATTTGTAATATTTAATATTATATTTAAAACTATAATTTTAAATTATAAATTTTCTTAAACAAGTTAAAAATTAATTAACGCCCACTAGCCGAGTCGAATCGCCTCTTCATAGTCATAGTCAGGTCTGGCGCCTCGCATCCTCGGCGGTAGTCGCCTTCTTCTTTTTCCTTAGGCTTTCGGCCGACGAAGGGCGGCGCATCCGCTTCCTCATCCACAGTCTCCTTGAACAACTCCGTCGGCAACAAAACCTTGTCAATTTTATATAGCGCAACCGACTCTTCGTCCACCACCGTTCCCGTTATCGTCGCCGTCACAACTTTAGTCTTCAGCTTCACGTCGTTCCCGACATTCTTTACAATAAAATCATACTTCTTTTTCGCCCCCTCCGTTGCTAAGGTGTGTTCATCAATCCGTTCGGATCGCAACATTCCAAGTGAATTATACACGGAATGCCGTGATAAAGAAGCATGCAGATGATTTATCCTCCGCCGTTAAGTTCTTGTACTTGGGCATAAACGCCGCTACGGCATCGTCAGGGCAAACACCGTGACTCCGCCGTCGGCTATAGCGAGAAATGTCCCGATTGCCCTGCAGGTGGTCAAGAATCGTAAAACACCTTACACCCGTCCCTCTGCATTAGTGAGGTTAAGTTGAGATGGGCCGACGTGGGCGCTTCGCCTCGGGGGCGATAATATCTCACTAATCAATAACGGAAATGTTGTGCGGCATCTCTAATACGGATTTGGCGTAGATAGCATTGGATTGGGTATTGTCTTGAGGCAAACGGACTTTTCCTCCCTCGAGGTCGGTGATGTTGGAAAGGTGGTGCTTGGGGGCTTCACCAGGTGGCTTGGTACATGGTGGCGGTTGTGGTGGAGCCCCGGTGATTTGGTGGAGCTTTTGGAGCCAGTAGTCGGCGAGACGTGGAGGGAGAGGGCGTTTTTGATGGCGAGAGAGAGGCCCTTGGAGAGGAGGGTGGACATCTTGGGATTATTAATATTGGACATCATCGTCATTTCTCTTTTATTCATAGGGGTAAAATTGGAAATTCACACAAATACCAATATTAATAATCCGGTCAAATAGGTTTTCTTAAGCGGTGCTTGGTCAACCAAATAATTATTTAATTCTTTTTGAAACAACTATAATTTAAAATTTTCTAAAATATCAAATGGGTAACAAATTTTACTTTAATTAGTTTTTAACTTCTTTAAGAAAATTTATAATTTAAAATTATAGTTTTAAACATAATATTAAATGTTACAAATAAATTTTAAAACAAATATATTAATTTTTAATTTTTATTAAAATATTACATATTAAATAAATATTTTATACAAATTATACCAATATTATAATAGAGATAATTTGTTTTTCTTAATTTGTGTGTGAAATCAAACATGATGATTATTTAAGATCGGATGTGTATTAAATATTAAATACTCATTGGAACTTACATCATATTTTGAGCCCTATTTTCTAAAAAAAATAACTTTATTTTCTTAAAATGAAATTGGTATATAAATAACTATTTATTTTAAATTTTAAGGCTTTATTTGTTGAAAATAAATTTTAGGGTTTTTTATGAAATTACAAAATTTATACAAGGTTTATAATGAAATAGAATTGGCCACGTAGGATGCCAACGTGGAATCCTACTCAGCAAACCGTTACCATTTAACGGATTAAATGGACGGAGGGTTCTAATTGAAACATAAAAAATAGGTTGGGTTTCAATAAGCCTATAAACAATTGTCAAAGTTCAATTTGCAAAACCTAAATTAGGTCGGGGTTTTTTATGCAATTATCCCTTTAAAGAAGAATATAGTATTTTCTTTGCAAATGATACTCCTAAACTTTCAGGTACTAAATTGGACATTCATTACCTGCCTTCTACGGCGGCCCAGCACAAGGTTCGCAAGGAGTAGTCCCCGCCTAACCGGGGGCTCATGTTCCACCGTAGATTTCATTCCCGGATGAATCACAAGGTTATACTTAGAAAAAATTACGGGTCGGTCCACTCTTTAAAACTTTTAATCGCTAAAATACAATTTTTAAAAAAATTTCAACCGAAAAAGTCACTTTTGGTGGCAAAATGACTACGATACCCTTAATGAACCGTAGGCGCGCTACGGAGGTCATTATTTTTGCACCACGATTCATCAATTGTATCGCATTATTTTTTATACCGCGGTTCAATAGTGTAACCGCTAGTCTATTTTTGAACTGCAATTCATCAGTTTTTATTGAGTTAATTTTGCAACGCGGTTCAATAGTGTAACTGCTAGTCTATTTTTGTACTGTGATTCATCAATTATAGTGCATTAATTTTTACACCGCGGTTCAATAGTGTAATTGCTAGTCTATTTTTGAACCGCGATTCATCAATTTTAGTGCATTAATTTTTGCAATGCGGTTCAATAGTGTAATTTCTAATTTATTTTTGAACTATGACTCATCAATTTTAGTGCATTAATTTTTAAACCGTGATACAAAATCATAAAGAACCTGAATCCCTATTTCGTTACGAACAATTGTGATTTTTGAATTCAAAGTGTGTTGCAGGTGCTGTTGAAGAAGACGATGACATTTTTTGAACAATATTTCAAAAAAATGGGTGATCGTTCAAAAGATTAATCGCATGGTGTGACTTTATAATATGAAGATAAAATATAGAGAGAAGAAAAATTGACTGATCATAATATTAATTGTATGGGACTGTGGGGTGACTTGTAATAGGGAAAGAAAAAAATATGGAATTAAAAATGGATAACTACTGACATATGTGAATGTGATAGTGAATCTGAATCTCAACTGTTAAATTTTTTAAGAGAATTTAATCACAACCTCTGAATAGATCTAGTTAATTACCTAACTATTTTATTATATATAATTAGTTATTTCACTACATTTTTTTGCTTATCCACTACATAATTAGTTATTCCATTAATTAATGACATGTTTGGACAAATCTACCCATAATTACTTGCTCATATTAAGTTCCTTAATAAAGTTACTTTTCCAATTAATTACCTTTTAGCTTTATTTTTTTGAATAACATAGTTAGAATATTTTTATTTTTACTTTTTATTAAATTCTTGATCAATTAATCTTATGACTAAAGTTATCTTGCATAAACAATAAATTTATATCTTAAGAACATCATTTGTTTACCAAACTTTGAGAAAATGTGTACTATTTAGTTATTAAAAGTTAGATTTAAAGGATATATAATAGTAAAATATTTTTGTCCAATAGTCAAATAATAGTGTGAAATAGTATCATAAAATTCTAAAACATTTTGTCTACCAATAAAAATGATTTGACAGTTTAATTATTGGGTTGAGTAAAGCCAATATTCAATATAATAAGGTATATTGCTATTATTGGATTGATTTTTTAGAGTAATACTTTTTTTATTAAATTAAATTATTTATTTTGATAAATATTCAATTAATATTCTCTATAGCTTTGGTAGACAAATGTCTTGATAATATTATTTTTACGATAATAGAGTATGAGACATGAATCATAAATAAAATTGATTAAACATAATTATTACGAAAAAAATACCTTATTTGTTGAGACTTCAAAAGTATTTTGGAAAAAATAAAAAATAGAAAAAGAACAACTATCATTGTATTACAAATATTGGTGCAATATGTGATTTCCTTTAATACTCTTGAGCATGTGACCATAATTAAAGTATGTATAAAAAGTAAGGGTAAAGTGGTAAAAATGTTTCCTAAAAAGTAAAGTTTTAAAATATGACAATTATTTTGAAAAGGACAAAAAGTAAAATGAGGATAATTATTTAATAACGGGGGGGAGTAAAAAAAATAAGAAACTGATGATGGATTGGATGACGATAATGTTGAACCATCTATTGAGAATTAAAATGATGAAAATCATATTAACGAGGACAATGCTAATTTGAATAAGCCTGATGATGTAACAAATGCTTTATATACCGAGAATTTACTAGTTGATGGTCGACGAGTTCCCTCTGTGGATATTTATGATCCTTGAAATTGGGATAACTTGACGGTAAACCACTGGATATTTTGGGTGAAAAAAAGGCTTATAAGGGAATTGAATCTAGTGTTTCCTATAGATAGTACTTCTACGCATTTTTCATATGGTTTTTATCCTATAAAGTTGAGTAATGAGGGGATTAGCGATAGAAAATAGTTACTTTACTCTAAACATATTGACAAAGTGTATTATTTTTGTTGCAAGTTGTTCAAATATGATGGTAGCAAAAGTTTGTTAGCTAATGATGGATTGAGAGATTGGAAACATCTTAGTGAGAGACTTAGACAACATGAGAATAGTGTTGAGCATGTGACCAACATGAACACTTGGTTTGAACTAAAAGTAAGATTAAAGGAAAATCAAACAACTGACCAAGATTTGCAACAAGAATAGTTTATGTTGTTAAATGTCTTGCTACGCACAACTTGGCTTTTCGAGAATTGAACGAAAAACTTTATCAAGACAACAATGGTAATTTCTTAAGCCAAATTGAGATGATGACAGAATTTGATGTGACAAGATCATGTTAGAAGCATCCAAAATCATGAAATTCATTATCATTATCTTGGTCCCAAAATTCAAAATGAATGGATTTCTCTCTTGCCCAATAGTGTTAGAAGTTCAATCATTACAATGATTAAATAGACAAAATATTTTTCTATAATTCTTGATTGTACCTTAGATGTGAGCCATCAAGAACAAATGGCTTAATAGCACGATGTGTGAATATGTCGAGTAACAAAATAAAAATATAAGAGTACTTTTTAGAATTTTTGAAGGTTGAAGACATATTTGGTTTGAGACTTTTTAATGAATTATTAGATGCATTTAAATCTTTTGATGTTAATGTTGATGATTCGAGGGGTCAAGGTTATCATAATGGTTCTAATATGAAAGGAAAACACAAGGAGTTCATATTTACGTATGATCAATTCATTGGGGCCCTTATTCGCTGCTTCATCCCGGACCCATAAAATGTCAGGAACGACCCTGGTTATTCCCAACACGTTGAGAATTAACCTAAGGGTTTCGGTTCATTATGTAATACCCTAGACCTTTGCAAACTTGTCATGTGCATGATTGATTTAATTTATATTCATTATGTTCATATTTGTAAACCCTGCGTGTGTTCATGACCTTCAAAACATAACTTTGGTTTTCATTAGGATTCATTAAAACAAGTTTTGTAATTCTTTCGTCTTTCATAGTTTCGGTGGACTTAATTGTGGTTCAATGTCGTACATGTATTTGAGTCCATTCATTAGGTCTTTAACATGTTTTAGACGTATGTACGTGGTCATTCATTAGTGAATTCGATCGTTGGTTTGTCGTGCTTCGTTTTGATCTTTGTTTGAGTCGATTCAGACGTCGTTCGGGTGCGTTTCGAACTCGTGTTGAGCGAGGGAACACCCAAGGATGTTCGAGGTTGGTTCGGGGCTTGGTTAGACTTCAATTTGACCCCTTTGTGTTTGCTGGATGGAGCATTTGCGTCACCTTACTCCATTGCTTGTGTCACTAGGGCAGAAACCCTAGTTTTTGGAAATTCGCTTGGCGCGCTCGCGCTCACAGTTCAAAGTGACCGTCTGTTGTTTTACCTATGTACCCTTAATGAACCCCTACCAAACCCATCTGATTCAGCTATCATTAACCCCATTTTAGTCCTAAGATGTTAGGTTATGTCCTAGATGGGTCTTTAGTGAGTAATTGAGTGTGGGTTTACATTAATCTAATTAGAAACCAAACCATAAGTGGTTGACAACACAACACACCTAGCCCTAATCCTTTGGGATTTCCAAGACCAGCTGACACTCTCCTATTTTTACCTATTCTCAGTCCCTTCCCACCTATTTTTGGACTTAGAGAGTTCAACATAGAGAGAGAGAGTATAGGGGAGACTCAGGGTGAGATTGGGGAATGTTCTCTCTTCACCAACAATCCAACCATCATCTCTTCAAGCCAAGGCCACGAAATGGAAGCTCTCATCATCTACAACATGTATCTCATCCTTGTATTTCGTTTTTATATCTCATTTATTGGTGGAAGGTAAGTTTACTAAACCTCCTTTTTTATGTTCTAGGGCTTGTAAGTATACTATTCCCTTGTAGAACCCGGAATACATGTTACCATGATTTTCATGTCTAAAATGCTATTGAAAGTTAATTGAATGATATTTAAACTATGTTGGGGGTTCGTATGTAGGTTATTATGGGTTTTGTTGTGTTAAAGAAAAGCTTTAACCTCTATAACATGACTAGAACGCTAGGTTGTGATTTTAGAAGGGGAATGAAGCATATAGCATCAAACCCTAGAAATTAAAGTGTAGTAATTGACTCAATAGAGTTGGCTATAAGGTTAATATGATAGTTGCGAACATCATACTTGAATCCTACGATTTTTGGGAGTTGTTGGGTCTCAATTTTGAGATCCCGAGATTTGGACATGGGAGTCCGTTTAAGTGTTTATAGAACATGCAATGTGGTAGGACTTCTATTTAAGTCCCAAGATAGAATTAGTAAGAGCTTGTTGCTAACTTGATGTGCGCGAACGCATCTCGGGCAAGATTACCCGGCCGTATCAAGTAATAAAGTTCGTAAGTACGAGTCGATCCCACGAGGAATGCGCGTAATTCTCATTCCAATTAACTACCGAAATTATGCTAACTAATTATATTTGAGCGAAAATAAAATTGAATTAAAATCTAAAAATATAAACAACCTAAGAAAGCAATTAAATCTATACTACAGCGGAGGTGGTTTGGCAACAACAAATCAAGATAAAAAATATAGGAACACATTATTTCTAGTCTAGCCGGTGTTTAATTTAATTCACTTTTTGCTTTTCTTTAACTCAAGTCTTGGTAGTCGGACGCGCTATTTTATTCGCTACGGGCTTTCGCTACGAATAGCAAATCTAGCTATCTCTCAACCTTGCTACGGGCTCATATCATCGCAACACATAACATAGGGGAGAAAATAACTGCATGTGTAAACAAGCATCCAAAGACTATCTACGCGCGATCTCCTTTCGGTCTCACGCCACGCAAACTACTATTGTGAATTTCGGAATAATAGGAAGAGTTTTCGCTTCGTATCCTATCATTCTAGTGATCATCTAATGGTTCGCTACGCCATTAAAAGCATGAAGCACACACAATAATAACCAAGCGCATGGGTAATACTTCACAAAAAGAAACTCTTTATATTTTTCTACAATTCATGTTGGTAGCCGAGACTGCTAAAATTGGTTAACTACGGGCTCTCGCATCTTATAGTCAACCCTAACATCCCCGACCTCGCGAATGGCTAAGGTGGTTCGATCGCGTGTCAAACCTAGTCTCATTATGGCTATCAGTGTATGTCACAGAACACCAACTATTAATTTGATTGGTCCGAAATATAAAGGTAGCTCTCGCGGATCCTAAATATTTCTAAAATCATTTAATTATTGGTCAGATAATTAAAAGCATTAATTTCACAAAATAATAACCAACATGGTTGTGTACTAAATAAAGAGATAAATTAAATTAAAACACTACATTGGATATAGAAAATAATTGCATTTCCATAAATAATTGAAACACAAATCAATTCAACAATTACAAAATAAATCAACCTAAGAAACCATAGCAAATATCTAAAAATATGAGTAGAAAGAATTGAACCGAAAAATCGCGAATCCGGGGTTGAAATCTTTTGCAAGTGCGTCCTTGGCCCTTGATTTGATGTTCCAAACCTTCAATGGTGATCAAGCATCGGAGGAATTGGATGATTTTTGGTGAAATGGGGGCTGGTGCCCCATTTAGGGCTTGCAGCCCCGAATGGGGACTTAATTTTCAAAATGAAGGTTACCGGAAACAAAATGGAGAAGACAAAGGGAGGGCCAGACAAGCAGGGGTAATTTAGGGAAGACAAAGGAGATTTAAGGGCAAAAAAGGAAGAAAGAAGGAGGCTGGGTACGGCTGGCAAATGGGCAACCCAGGTGGAGAGTTCGCGGGTCACCCAGGTGAAATGGGTGAGAAGGTGTGAGGGAGACTGGGCTGTTAGATGGGCTGAAGGGCTAGAGCATTCGCGGGCCATACCCGGATCCAAGAAGAAGACACGGGCCGCACTAGTGGGGAGGATGCTGCTGACGGTGACAAGTGGCGCCAGCCATTGGGCGACAACGTGCAGGGGCTGTCCTGCTTTGCGCCGCCCTCCCCTGCATTTCCATTAAGTGCTCCGGTGCCCCTAGGATTTCAGAAATTGGCGCCGCTTTTCTGCTCCTTCCAGACTTCACAGAATGGTCCTCCGTTAGTGATTTCAGCCTCCGTTAGCCTCTATTAAGCCTCAATTGCCTTGAATATCTTGACGCACTTAACGGACTTTGTCCAAATAATTTCCAAAGTAACTTTTAAGCCCGGAATTGCCTCGAACTTCATGCTAATCACCATATAAAAGCTCTATTATGTGTGGAAACATATATTAAGCACAAAAACACAAATAATAATATTTCCAAAGCATAATTAAATCAAAAATAACACAAAATAAAAGAAAATTCCTGGGAAAATTCGTGGAAATCTTGCGCTCATCATAATTATTAGGCCCTATGAATTTGGGGGTATTTATGTCAAGATTATCGATTCATTGGAAATTTTAGTTCATGCACAATGATGCATAGACTTGTTTAAGGGTTTATTCACAATCCTTGTGGGTTTGTGGGAAATTAGGAATGTGGTTGAAGGATTGTTTCATTATGAGTGTTAAGGGTGTACCCCTTTGGACACCTGATGATTGGAGACTAGTTTGCTAGTCTCGGGTTCTAGTCGAAGCCATAAGGGAGTAGACTTGACTTGGTTTGAGATGAGACAGTCGATTGGTGAGCGTCGTCTTACTTGTAACTTCATTATGATGTTACGGGTTGATTACAAGAGATGGACTACAATCTCACACAAGTGTGGGTTGGGTACCCTTAGAAGGTACATGTGAGAGTACTTTGACTATGCAATAGTCATGTCACGCTCCGAGCGTGAGTTTGAGTATATCGATGTATACATTATGTGTGGGACTAATAGAAGTCAAAAATGATGACGATTTGGAGACTAATTGTATAGTCTCATTTTGGGAACGTGTGTAGACTAACTTACTACTCTTATGGGTTAGTGAGTTGAAGATCTAAGATGACTTCCTTGGGTGAAATTTGGTTAGACTCATGGTAGTCTCCCATTGTGAGATGTGGATTAGACTAATGATAGTCTTTGCGTATGAGTTGAGGTCGAACTAGTAATAGCTTCCATTCTTGATTTGAGGTTGGGTTAAATAATAAGCCTTGGTGTAATAGTAATCTGGGGATCATTGTGTACCATTACTTGGAGATATGTAACTCCGATGGGAGTAGTGTTTCATGACATAAGATGTGCATGACCGTGATTTACTTGTAGAGTGTAAAATCTACTTGACATGGGCTAATTTTAAATTAAATCCTTAATTAGGGAGATTGTGTGTTGGGGATCATATGGTACCTCCTCATGTATATTGGTAAAGGACTAAATATGTTGTCTTATTTTGTGTGGAAGACTTTCAATTTTATGTATGTACATTATGTGATTACCCCCAATAGGTGTTTGGAAATGTGTTATAGTATGAATATTAACCTACTTGGTTTGTTAAAGTTACCGGTTATTGGGGCCATGTCTGATATTGTTGTATTACAAGTAAACATCTACTTGAGCATTTGCATTAAGTCCAGCTGGCATGACTTGATTATTTGGTTGAGTTGATGATGAGACGACGCATCGCCTTCGCAAGTGGTTAAAGTGCGTGATCACTAAGGGTCACCGTATCGGAGATCGGTCGTTGCACACACCCCTCCACTGTTGGCCGCAGTGGGGATGTAGCTCTCCACTGTTGGAGCAATACGCCTGATTATGGAAGCTATGGAACTCGAGTGGGACTCGAGGACGTCGATGCCACTAGGTTTTGGGTATCGAGGGCACGCTTGGTTTTGCACGTGTATTGCAGGAGTAACACGATGGATGCAGATCATACGAGCACACCCTGGTCTATATGGTTTGTTTATGAGTATTGTGTGATCATCACCATGTTACATGGAACTTGTGGTATTTCTGGTTTGTTTGTTAAGTACCTAATATTACGCAGTACATGTTTACAATAGTAATCATATTGAGATGATGCCATGATTTTTATAACTGAGCATATTATTATGTCATATTATTAATTGTAGTAACTTGTTGAGTCTTTATGACTCATTTTGTGTTTTGTTTCTTGAGTGTGCAACTTGTTCGATAGCACACTTAGAAGGCGAGTAGATCGCAGCTGTAGTTGTGTGTGGATTTGTTCGATAGCTCGTGTCAAGGTCGAGTAGTTCGTTGTGGTAACAGTCGTTCATCTCGAGTTGTAACTTGTGGAGCCACAAGCTATTATTTGATATTTTATCGTTCTATTCATGTGAGGAAGGTAGTTGTCAAGCTATGTAGACTTTATTGTAGGGTAGTTCTCTTGGGTTATGTAGTCTTTGTAGTATTTACTATGGCCGACGAGTATTGTCAAGCTTCTGAACTTAATTTGTTTAGTTATATCTCAATTGTCTCCCGGGTATGCTGTAACTTCGGGGCTTTCAGTGTTGTTGTTATGTCTGACGTGTTAGCCGTTGACTTATTGTTTTAGACTAGTTGTAGTGTCGTGATAAGTTCATAATTTTTTATATTTCTCCCTATGTTTTATTCTCATTTTATATGATTTTCATATTTTTTTGCCCAAAGAATTGCATTTATTATGATTTTATTGTGTTTAAGGTACTTGGGCATGAATTCAAGCTTTAAAGGATCAATTCATTACAAATTGGGAAGATTCAAATCAATTCATGAAGTTTGAAGTCAATTGATCAAGGTTCGTTAGCCTTCTGTTAAGCATTTACAATGAAATGACTAAAATGATAGAAGAAAAAGGCTAACGGATGCTAACGGTCGTTAAAGAAAGAGCTAGAAGATGCTAACATAGGCTAACTAGACTAACAAAGGACCTAATTGCAAGACCTGGGGAGGAAGGGATTGCAGTTCGCTTATTGGAACCTTCAGGGGCACCGGAGTAAGTCTCTAGAACACCAAGGGAAGCTGGTGCCAATTCCTCAATCTCCTTCATTTTTGTGTTGTCGACCTCCTAGGCTGCCACGTCGCCCCCTCCTTTGTGGACTGACCCGCGTGCTAAAGGCTGTAGCCCTACCCCAGACCGATCCAGATCCGGTTCTTGCTCCACCTTCTAGTCCACTCTCACTTACGTCGCGACCCGTTTTCACGTGGGGGATCCGTGTGTTTTGCAATCCTGGGTTGCTCAATGGCTGCTGGCCCAGCTCCTTATTTCCTTTGATTTTTGTAATTTATTTTCTTTCTTTGTTTTGTTATGTTTACCCTAGAAACCTAGCCAAGTTCCAAATTGCCCCTCCTTTGCTTGGGCACTACTCTACATTTTTAGGATCAATATTTGAAGGGTGATTCAGATCAATTTTGGGAGACAGACGACTGGGAGGAAGAGAGAGGAGCACCATTTCTTGGGTTTTCATCATCTTTTACTCATTTTTTGTCAAGGAATGCTAAGGGATTTCCACTCAAATCTCCATTGAAGTATTGTATCTCATACTTGTTATTTTTAATATCATCATGAAATATTTTCTTGGAGTATTTGTGTGTGATTTCTTTTACATTACGAGCTAAATATTTGTTGTTAGGATTGTGATGAATCTCTAAATTTGAAGTATGCTCTAATATTTTTTCTCTCTCAATATTACTTTAATTTATTTTAGGGTTATTATTTTGTTGTGTTTAACACTTCTAATTATTTGGCAAATAATTTGATGATTTTAGAATTGTTTTGGATCCGCAAGAGCTACCATTACTTTTCGGACATAGCAATTTAGTTATTGGTATTTTGTATCATAGAGATATAACACAAAATCCAATAGTCATTTTAGAGAACGTGTTCTTATTGCAATTTACACATTTTATCTATAAAATGCGAGAGCCCGTAAATAGGTGTGTGAATTAGGGTTGTTACAAGATGCGAGAGCCTGTAGCAACTAAATTTGTGTTCTCGGCTACCCTAGATGAATTATAGGAAATTGAGAGAGTGGATAAATTGAGCATGTGGATAATTGGAGTGAAATTACAATCCTAACATTTTTCATCCTTGAGAAAACTCTTCGTTACTCGTGCGTGGTTGGTAATCAATATTTCTTGCTTGCTTTTATTGCTTTAGTTTTAGTTGCATCGCTAAAAATCTATTGTTTAGATAAAGTCATTAAATCTCCAATTTTAGTAATTAGGAAAATTCACGTCATAATTGTCTCTATGGGATCGATACTTGTGCTTACGCACGATATTACTTGTGGACGACTGGGTATTCTTGCTCGTTGCGTTTTTTGCCCGTTAGTTGGGTTCCGGCTATAGTGTCGCTGATGACTTGGATACTTGATGTTCTGTTTTGGTTTGGCACATGGTTTTGTTGTGCATGCGCAATGTTGCGGCTCGTGCTTCGAATTTTTAAACTGAGAGATTTACCATCTCGTTGGTTGTGTTCTCGCTTGGAGCTTGATAGCTTGGGCGCAATCATATATTTCGCTTCCGCTAGCTTGTCGTTGGTGTTTTGTATCGCCGTTATGGCTTTACTTTCTTGTTAGAACTTGTTAGCTCGTTAGTTTGATGGACGTCATTGTGCTTAGCAGGTGCCTATCCCTTGTTTAGTTGGTTTAGCGGCACAACCTCAGGATTCCATGTTGGAATTTAGGTCGGGTCGTTACACATAAAAAATCAGGAACGACCCTTGTTATTCCCACCTCGTTGAGAATTAACCTAAGGGTTTCGGTCCTTAAGAAACCCAATTCTTCCTAAAGGGTACTTATGCCTAGGTGCAAGGTTATTCCCACCACACTGGGAATTTACCTAAAGGCTCCGGTACATCCTGAGAACTCTGGTTCTTTCTAAACGGTCTTTACGCTTGGGTGTTCTTTATTTGGAGACATCTCCGCCATGCCCAGGAACTCATTGTTCCACCGAGGTCCTCGCCTCCGAGTGAGGCTACAGGGTGGTTCCCACCACGTAGGGGTCATGCCTAAGGACTTCAGTCCTAATTCCAATACCTTATGAAGGACGATTATCCCACAAAGACGCTCACCATGTTGACGAAGAGTACCAGGGCCTTACATGGGGATCCTCGTCGAAACGAGGACCAACTATATTACGACACTATGCTCGCATTAGAGCCCTAGCTTTTTTTTTTGTGCCCCTCTACGCTTTGCTTGTGCCGAAGCACGAGCTTCATTTAAGTATTTCCTTTCCCGTGCAAGTTATGCTCGTGTCATGCCCGAACCTCATTATTATTCTCCTGCTTGAGTACACTACGCCCACGCCAGTGCCCAAGCTTTATATTATTATTTCCTTGGCCATCCAAGATTTACTCATGTCAATGCCCGAGCTTTAGATATTATTCATGTGCCCGAGCACATGCTTCATTTCATGCCCATGCCCAAGCACGTTACGCTCCTCGAGCGTCGCATTATGCACGCGAGGATCACAGTCATGTTCGGTCTGAGCTTCATATTTTTCTTGCGCCGATCACATTACGTGTTTAACTGTTCTTTATATCGGACATCAGCTCGACCTTTATATTATCATTGCATCCAAGTGGATTGTGCGCCTTTCCACGCTCCCCCTCCCACTCAATTATCAAATTCAAACTAAATAAAGTTGAATTAAATAATCCACTTAAGCTTGATATCCGGATGAGCTGGACACGTCATGCTGTTCGAATGCAGACAAGGTCTGCCGCTGAATACTGCTGGTTAAGTCTGCCGGTGAAGCTTTCAGCCGGAGTTTTCTGCCTAAACCTGTGAAGTCTAAAACTATTCTAAGGCAAAGTTCTATACACATTTGCCACGCTAACTGGTACGCAGCCCATTTAGCCACTAAGTATAGAAACTAATGTAATGAATGATCAAATGCAAATCAAGATACATTGAGAAACAACAAACACGAATGTCGGGCCAAATTTGCCTGTTCAGACTAACCCACGTTTTGTTAATTTTTCTTTTGGTTTTTGTAACTTCAACATTTATAACTGACTTTATGTGCTGTTATTACCAGCTTTAATGAGAGATATTATTTGTCTATTGATGATAGATTTATTTCATCATCAATGTGGTTATTTAATTAGTCTCGTATCTTCTCCTATAAATGGAGATAACATCCACAATTGAAAAATACAATTAAGAACAATCACCTCAGACACTCTTGAATCGTATCTTGCTAGCGTCTCATTTGGCCTCCTATATTTCTGTTTGGTTATAGAGTCAGACACAATATCAGTTCGCTGGAAACCTTTGTACTAAAGGTGTGTCTCCGTTGTATCCTGGGAGACAGACGTCCAGTAAAGCTTCCAAGCACTTACGAGAAGGGTCGAATCCGTTTTAAGGAAACTGTGTTTGACACAGGCCTCGACCAAACAGTTTTTGCTTCATAGGTACACTTCAGATCTCTACCTACACAAGCAGACTTGAAGTCTACCTACAGGCTTCAAGACCACCTGCTGACTTGAAGTCTATCTACAGGCTTGAAGACCACCATCAAACGTGAAGTCTACCTGCAAACTTGGAAATCACCAGAAGACTTCCGAATTTATATTGTTTCTTATTCTGTAATTCTGTATTACATATTTTCCCGTGATATATTTCTAACACTATTTAAGTGAAACATCCCAAAATGGAATAATAGACTCTTTCTCCGAAACAAAGAGAGTATATTACATTGATTGACTGATCCATTATTTAGTTGCAAAATCTACAAATTGTGTGGTCAATAATTAGTTACTAACGTGAGATTTTGGGTCCAAAACTGTGCTGAAGAAATTCAAACGAACTTTAAAATGGATAATTTACTTGGGTTAATTTGTAGTCAATAGAGTTACTAACTTGAAATATGTTTACAAAATTATGTTAAAGAAATTCAAATGACGACCTAAATATGCAAAATTCCCTTGGGCGATAAATATTCCATAGTTTTGGAGCATTATGTGGCATAGTTATGTTACACAACGATCAATAACGACAAACTATACTGCGGAAGTAGTTAAAAAAGCAAGATCCAATTTGGATCAATTTCGCTTTGATAGTACGTTGCGTAAACATGCCACGTTATTCCATGACTATGAAATACTTTCTCAGAAGTACTGGCATACAATGGTGGAGAAAATATGATATGGTTGTCGAGAAAATATTTTAAGGTTCTGGCTCATAATGTGACACGCTTATGAGCTGGACTTTAATCAATAGCGAGTAGCGACACACTAAAATATTAAAGTGATTTAATAACTGAAGTCTATTTTAAATTCACTGTATAATTTTAATATGTGTAATTTTAACCACACTCTAATATCACATCTTTACACCATATGTACTACATTGAGATGATGTATTTTACGTTGTACAATGCAGTACATGTGGTGTAAAGAGAGGAAATTGGTCAAGACTGAAGAGACCCTTATAGGAATATAAGAATGTAACTGGGTACAAGGACTCCACTTGATGAACTAATAGTGTACCTGAAGAAATGCTACTAAAATTATATGTATTGTTATTATCAGTTTTAATGAGATATTTTATTTGTCTATTGATGATAGATTTATTTAATTATCAATGTGATTATTTAATCAGTCTCGTATCTTCTCCTATAAATGGAGATAACATCCACAATTGAAAAATACAATTAAGAACAATCACCTCAGACACTCTTGAATCGTATCTTGCTAGCGTCTTCTTTGGCCTCCTATATTTCTGTTTGGTTATAAAGTCAGACACAATATCAATTCGCCAGAAACCTTTGTGTTAAAGGTCTCACCGGTGTCTCCGTTGTATCCTGGAAGACAGACATCCAGTAAAGTTTCCAAGCACTTACGAGAAAGGACGAATTTGTTTTAAAGAAACTGTGTTTGACACGTGCCTTGAACAAACAGTTTTTTGCTTCATATGTACACTTCAGATCTCTATCTACGCAAGCAAACTTGAAGTCTACGGGCTTGAAGACTACCAGCATACTTGAAGTCTACCTTGTAAATTTGAAATCTGCCTGCAGACTTGGAAATCACCAGAAGACTTCCATCAAAACAGTAATGAATTTATATTGTTTCTTATTCTGTAATTATGTATTACATATTTTCTCGTGATATATTTCTAACACTCTTTAAGTGAAACATCCCAAAATGGAATATTATATTTTTTCGCCGGAACAGAAGGAGTATATCCCTCCGTCCCTAAATTATCGTCCTCCTTTCCTTTTTCGTCCGTCTTAAAATAATTGTCCAGTTTGAAACTTACCTTTTTAGAACATCACTTTTACCACTTTACCCTTACTTTTTCACTCTACTTTAATTATGGGCCACATACACTTGGGCTTTAAAAGAAACTACACATTAAACCAATATAAATAATCAAGTCAATTATTTTTTCTTAAACTGTGCGCCGAGTCAACTAGGATGATTATTTAGGGACGAGGAAATACATTGATTGGCTGATCCATTATTTAGTTGGAGAATCTACAAATTGTGTGGTCAATAATTAGTTACTAATGTGAGATTTTGTGTCCAAAACTGTGCTGAAGAAATTCAAACGAACTTTAAAACGCATAATTTGCTTGGGTTAATTTGTAGTCAATATAGTTACTAACTTGAAAGTTTACAAAATTCTGTGAAAGAAATTCAAATGACGACCTAGATATGCAAAATTCCCTTGGGCGATAAATATTTCATAGTTTTGGAGCATTATGTGGCATAGTTATGTTACACAACGATCAACAGCGACAAACTATACTGTTGAAGTAGTTAAAAAAGTAAGATCTACTTTGGATCAATTTTGCTTTGATAATAGTCATGTAAACATATCACGTTGTTCCATGACTATGAAATACTTTCTCAGAAATACTTGCATATAATGGTGGAGAAAATATTACATAGTTGTTGAGAAAATATTTTAAGGTTCTAGCTCATAATGTGACACGCATATGAGCTGGACTTCAATTAATAGCGAGTAATGACACACTAAAATATTAAAGTGATTTAATAACTGAAGTCTATTTTAAATTTATTGTATAATTTTAATATATGTAATTTTAATGACACCCTAATATTCCCTATTTACATTATATATATTGTATTGAGATGATATATTTTACATTGTATATAATACATCGTATTTGGTGTCAAGAGAGGAAATTGGTCAAGACTCAAGAGACCCTTACAGGAATGTAAGGATGTAACAGGGTACAAGGACTCCACTTGATGAACTAATAGTGTACACGAAGAAACCTAACAGCAAGTAGATATCCATCCACAGTCCACACACAAGAAAGAGACTAACTACAAATTCCTAAAGAAAGAGACCCAACAAAGAAAAAGAAAAAAAAAAAAAAAATGGAAGAAACGCAGGAAGCACAAGCAAAGAACCTCGACGCCGACGTCGAATCCTCCCACACCACCGATCTCATCAATGCCTTCATTGAGATTACCTCTTCTTCCAATCAAGAAGCCCTCTTTTTCTTAGAATCCCACAATTTCGACCTCGACTCTGCCGTCTCCACTTTCCTCGAATCCACCTCCGTCCCCGACGCCGCTCCCGCTCCCGCTCCCCCTCGCCGTTCCCGTAACCGAAACCGCTCTCCCTCCGATTCACCGTCCCCAACTTCGTCTCCTTCTCCTTCTCGTTCCCGATCGCGGTCACCTCCGCCTTCAGTTGAATTAGAGCTACCTGCCAATACTTACAATCTCCGCTCCAGGCGGTCCGAGAATAAGGCATCCGGTAGTCGCGCTCGTTCTATACGGACTATTTCTGATCTCAATCGATCAGCTAGTGGTGATGATTCTGGTAGTGATTCCGATGAACGCCAGGGATACTATACTGGTGGCGAGGAGAGGTATATTGTTAATTTCCTTTTTAATGTTCGCATTTCTGTTTCAATTTTTGATAAAAATTCTTCAAGCACAAGAGTTGATTTGCCGATTTATGTATTTTTTTAATTGAATGGGATTAAAAAATCTGATAAGCTATCAAGAATTGTTCCCCATTGTTTTGTGAATGAATTGATACCAAGAGATATTCGTAGAAACCATAGATTTTATTGGCATTTTCTGTGGATATTTGCTTGTATGGACATTTTATATATATGATAAATGATAGATTTTAATTTTACAATTAATGGGGTCCAAACATTGATGTACTGTCTTTGCCACTATGTATGGTTATTGGTTGTAACTTTTTTTTTTTTTTGATAAATATTATCTTAACTTCTATTAGGTGTTACTTGTATTTTACTTATAAAAAAAAAAAGGTGTTCCTTTTATCTGATGAACTCTCTTCATGCTGACATTGATTCGTAGAAAGGGGGGAAAATGTACTAGACATAAAGTCTTCTGTGACTTGTTATAAGCCA
Organism: Codonopsis lanceolata; assembly: GCA_013146195.2. Taxonomy (NCBI): domain Eukaryota; kingdom Viridiplantae; phylum Streptophyta; class Magnoliopsida; order Asterales; family Campanulaceae; genus Codonopsis; species Codonopsis lanceolata. The sequence goes on from CM028380.1 coordinate 51,128,796, forward strand.
CTATATCAAGGGAAAAAATGTTCAAGAAAAGGATGGCCAAGTATTGTAGAATTGCGCTGTGGTTATATGATATCTAAAGGACCCCTCCATTCTAATCAGAGTTGAAAAGTCTATTGTTTTAGAGAAATCTTAATGTCCTTGAAAGTTAAGTCTTTGTAACAAAGTCCTTATTTTTTCCACCGCTCTAGTATCTAGTAAGGGGATAACATTAAAAACACCATTGTAATTGTATAATTGTTTAGGAATGGACTCTTTGAGTGGACCATCTTAAAATGAAAAACATGGTCTCTTTTTAAGATCTAAAGTGAAATCGCCTTCTTTATCCATTGTCATTTTGCCAACTATAACAGAATTATCATATCTCTCTCTTTCTCTCCACTGAATTTTTTTGTACATAAGAGCTGTTTCAGCTAACGGGTGTGCTTTTTACAATATTAAACTTTTTCGGTAATTTCTTAGCCTGCCTAACTTTTTCTTGCTGCGGAATTACCACAAGTTTTTGTTACGTCATTGACAAACAGCAATCAAATGAACTTGATTCCTCGGTAATTCTTTCATATTGATACAGGACATATATGTATAACTCTTTATTTGCTTGCTCTGTGGTGTTACAAGATAGCATTTTTCATTGATCTGCAGAGGTTAATTATGAAATATGATTAAACATACTTGGTAATAGTTTGTACTCTTGCAATGTTTGTCGACAATTGCAGTGGAATGCTTGTCCAAGATCCACCCAAGGTGAATGATGTGGAGGCTTTGTTTAATCAAGCTAGACAGGCTGGTGCTCAAGAAGGACCTATTGATCACCCTCAGCCTTCGTCAAGCTCAAGACGCTTTTCTGGAAGAGCAAGACTTCTTTCTGGAGAGACAGTATCATCTCCATCCGCCCCGCAGGAACCTGAAGTCGTTACTCACACCATCACTTTCTGGACCAATGGTTTCACTGTAGACGATGGTCCTTTACGGAGGCTGGATGATCCTGAAAATGCATCCTTCTTGGAGGTAGGATCACTTACTTGCTGTCTAATATATTCATGCATTCTGCTGTTGAAAAACAAATAGGGGCAGCTCTCTCTCTCTCTCTCTCTCGGTGTTAATATCAAATTACTGTAACGAAAGAGTTTAGAAGTTTTAAAATGTGTATTTAGTTTTAAAAAATCTCGATCTCATGATATATTGCAATGCAGAGCATAAGGAAGTCAGAATGTCCAAAAGAACTTAAGCCTGCAACCAAGGGAGCTGCTGCGCATGTTAATCTCGTAAGGAAGTTGGAAGAGTGCCCTGTGAGTTACTTTTTTCCGTCGTTTTATGTCTCGTTCATTTAGCATACATGCTGCTTGTTCTTACCCACTGTCCTTGCGCAGGTGCCACAAAAGCGCAAGAAGCCCTTTCAGGGTGTCGGAAGAACTCTAGGTAACACCAGTGGCACCGTAACAGAGGAAAACACTGCTCCTATGACGATCCTCACCACTGCTCCATCTCCATCCATGGGGCTTGTTGTGGACCAGACATTGCCTTCGACGTCAATTCAGCTCAGGCTGGTTGATGGTACGCGTATGGTTTCCCGCTTCAACTTCCATCACACGATCCGCGACATCCGTTCCTTCATTGATGCATCCAGGCCCGATGGGCAGAGAGCTTATCAACTTCAAATAATGGGGTTCCCTCCGAAGCAGCTCACAGATCTCAACCAGACAATAGAACAGGCTGGGCTAGCAAATACGGTTGTGATCCAGAGGCTCTAGTAAGTTTGCAGAATTCAGTGCCAATTCGTATTAGATAGGCGAGACTAGCTTAGGAAACTTTGTTTCTTATGTTTGATCCGATCCAAATATATGGCGAGAATACTATTGCTTTAAAAAACTGGACACATGTTTAATCTTAGTAATTATGTTCCAGAATGAATGCATGTGTTTCCTCCATTTCATTTGCCCCTATTTGAATGATGTTAGTAGAATATAATGATAATGACACATTGTTATTTATTTGTATTCCTTAAAAGGATCAACTTCATTCATGGATTGGAGACATTGGAGGAACTGAGATTTATCATTTACGCTCAATCTACTCTTGACTTGAACAATATCCTCTATTTGTTTCTATTCTTAGGCTCACATTCTACTGTGAATTTCACTTTTTCTCTTAACTTTCTCATCCTTTCTCTCTCTTTATCCGACCAGAAAGCTTTTGTTTACCAGTATTTAGCGATTCTTCTCATTGAAAAGATTTATGTAATAAATATTTTCTCTCTTCTCCATTTTTCTCCTCCATTCTTTGTTTTTTGTTGTGATCTTTTTTGAGAGAAAAAAAAAGGGTTTCGAAATCCTTTTTAGGATGATAATTCACGTGTATTAACATCAGCTTTGTTTTCGTTGAGGCTATTAACATATATATATATATATATTAGTTATTAAATCAAACAAAATTTAGATTGTTCGAGGACTTTTATTTCTTTAATTGTTTGTGGTTATTTTGGAATTTGTATTGTTTTCTTTACAATAATTTATTTTTAGTCGGTTATTTTCTAATGTTTGATGTTAATCAAAATTAAAATCTTATCTTTGTTGTTATTATGAATGTTGGTTAAATTAATTAAAAATAATTTATATAAACCACAAAACTGAAACAAATCAAACTGAGTGGTTCGGTTCGATTTGAAAATTTTGGAAGCACTAATAGTTGGTTCGGTTTGTGGATTTGACCTAAACCAAACCGAACAACGTACACTCTTACCCTATATACCCTATTTTCTTCACAAAGGTCATTATTTATGTATATACAAATAGGGTATATGGAGTATACCAATATACTCCTTCCGTTTTCAAATAATCGTTTTTTTGACTTAGCATAACGTTTAAGAAAAAGTAATTGACTGTATTATAAAAATTGGTGTAATGTGTGGTTTTCTTTAAGACCCTTGAGCATGTTGTCATAATTAAAGTAGTTAGAAAAAGTTATGATAAAGTGGTAAAAGTGTTTTTTTTTTTAAATAGTTTTGAAAATAGACAATTGTTTTGAAACATGCAAAAAAGAAAAGAAAAATAATTATTTAGAAGTGGAGAGAGTATATCGGGGTGTTAATAGCCCACGTGCTGGTTTATCATTAAAGATAAATTGTAAGCCGGTACATTTTAAAAAAAATTAGCATGTTTAGTCCCTTATTTCTTTTTATTCCGAAAAAGACATTTTTATAATTTTCATCCTACAATGTGCCCACAAGCAATAGAAAAGAGATTGTAAATTCTACGATCGTAAACCAGATGTCATCTTCTTTCACGTCGAAGCTATGTTAAAATCAAATGGTTCCCTTTCCCCCAATTTTAAACTTAGTGTGTTGGGATATGGAGCTCGCCGCCTTCTCCAACTTCCAAATTAAACGTTTCTCGGGTAAAACTAAAATTTGAGGTTATCATAGAGTAATTCAAGAATAACCATATATATGTATGTTGAATTTTCGATGAAAAAAAAGGTCAAGTGGATTATCTAAAGTCAAAACACATGTTTCTTGTTCTCAATATAAATAATGTTGGTTTTTTTTTTTTTTTTTCGTAGAGTGTTAGGCACTTGAAAGAGTAATGCTTGGGTCACTTTCATTTTGCACCAAAATATAAGTACTCTATGATGTGGCACACTCTTATTGGCTGGAGTGTTGGGACCCACAAAATGTCCAACTAATAAGAGTATGTCATATCATAGAGTACTCATATTTTGGTGTAAAATGAGAATGCTCATAACATTGTCCCACTTGAAAATGAGGTGTACCATGTATGATGCGCTCAAGCTGGTCAAGGTGATTCTTGCGCGTATATGTGCTTTGTACGCAATTTTGTTATGGGTAATGAACGTAACGTATTTTATTATTTGTCATAGACATTTAGCCGTGATGTTCGAGTGGGGAAACAGACAATTTAATCACGATGCATTATTTTTGCATTTTGATGCACTTATTTAGAATTGTGATGCATAATTTAGAATTAGAATACAAAAGTAAATCCTGATGTATAATTTTTATTTTTTAATGCACAAACTAGATTACCCATGAAGAAAACCCGGATGCACAATTTTGAATGTGTGATGTATAGTTTGAAATTAGAATACAAAAGTAAATCTCGATAGACACTTTTTATTTTTCAATGTATAAACTGGATTACCCATGAAGAAATTTCGATGCATAATTTTGGATTTTGATACATAATTTGACATTAAAATACAAAAGTAAATTTATGCGATGCACAATTTGAAATTAAAAAATACAAAAGAAAATCTCGATGCACAATTTTTATTTTCCAATGCACAAACTAAATTACCCATGAAGAAAATCCTGATTCACAATTTTAGATTTGTGATGTACACTTTGGAATTAGAATACCAAAGTAAATCCCGATGCAAAAAATGGATTACCGATGCACAAATTGGATTCTTGATGCAGCGTGTCTAATCCAATTTCATTAAAAATATATTTGTTATTTCATACAGAAAATACATTTTACCAATTAAATATAAATATAAAAAAAACTTTTTTTGATTGACATTTTGGTGGAGGGGACTGACTAGTTATCAGTGTATCCTAATATCCTTAAGGGTTAATCGCACCATCGGTCTGTGGACTTTTAGTCATTCTCAGTATTAATCTCTTAACAATTTTTTGTCTAAACTGACCCTAAAAGTTTAAAATTTTCACGTCGTCAGTCTTTTTGATGGATGTTATTGGAGAAATTCTGTTAAGTACCACAGACATTTGTGTAAGGGCTAAATTGAACATTTTCCACCTAAACTTTTTTTTAATTCACAATCGAGTCTCTATGGTTTGAAAAAAAGACCAAATAGCCTTCTTCCCCAAATTTCTCAATAAAGATTGTAAAAACAACGTAAACGCTACTAGTTGTTGGAAACTTGTTTCCAATAAAGGTTGAATGAGGAAGTTGTGTAAGTAGTTAATGGGGAATTTCACATTGGGAATAAAAAGGAAAATAACTCTACTTTATAAAGAAGAGCGTTTAGATTTAACAATTGGCACTTGGACCACTACATTTTTGTGTATGAGGGAAGACCTAGCTAAGTGCATATCCAAACACATGCGTGCGCTCGTCGCCCGCCTGACCCGGTCCGGATTGGCTGGCTGGTTGGGACCCTTTCTTTTTGCTACCAGTTCATTTCACAGTCCAAGCCGTTTGTGTGACCCCTTTTTTGAATCAGTCAGTTCTCTGTCTAACGGTTATAGCAGCAATCAACGGTTGTGTCCCTTTCAGACAAGAACAGTTACATCGACGGTTACCAGCAGTTGTGTCTGAAACGTTTGTGTCTACCTCTTCAATCAAGTAAGCTTCATAATCCTGGGAGACTAACAGACTTCAAATCCGTCCAGACTGATTGCGGCACCTGTTTTTGTCTTAAGGACAAAGATCACTGATCTCGTAGAACTTAAAACACACACCCCTCTAATTCATTTTCTGCAGGGACCTTATCCAGATTGATAACAATCTTAAGACAAAAAGTTTTCTGGCATAGAGCTCCTGGAAGATCCTGGATATTGTTCCTGTCTTCTTCTCTTTTTTTTGTCCTATTTAATTGTGTTTTGATTCAAGTAGAACTCTTTTAAACAAAGTCTGTAGGTTTTTGTTATGTGCAAACAGAAACAAACCAAGGCATACTCCTTTCACATGAGGATTCAATTTAGGGGTGAGCAGAAGTTTTTCGGAACCGGACCGAACCAATGGAACCGGACCAGACCAGTCAAAAATGGACCGGACCAATACTTTGGATTGGTCCTGGATCTGAATTTTTACAGAACCGGACAATTGGATCGGTCCCGGTTCAAAACCAAACCAAACCTTAGGACCAATGTGTATTTATTATTATTTTATTATATTTAATATACTAATATAGTATAATTAATATATATATATATATATATATATATATAAATTGATAAGAAGATAATAAAAGGGATGCAACTTACAACCTAAAGAAAATATATAATAATTTGATTCAATATTCAACCAAGTTTCCTTATTTGATTAAAGAGAAGATAGGAGGGAAAACATTGTTCTTCCCTATTAATTAATTTCCTGCCTCTTTTTGTGATTCCAAACATTATTAGTTTGAAGGATTGTTACCTGTAAATTAATTAAATTAACCATAAGGGGATCAGAGAGATAGATGACTTGCAATAAATTTCCTTACAACTTTCTTTTTCGTTTATTTTTATTAATTTGGAAGTATTGATTTTTACCTTTAGTTTATTTTCACAAGAACAACGAACCCAACAAAATGTTGTATGAAGGAAGAACATGATTTGATTATTGATCATTGTTTTTTAGAAAATTTAGTTATCCTCTTGATCAAAGATACACATCGTACTGGTCCGATCCTGGTTCTCGTACGTCTTCAATTGGTTCTGGACCGGACCAATGTATTGGTTCTCAGACATATTGGGTTGGTCCTGGTTCTATATTTTTTAAGAACCGGACTATTGGTCTGGTCCTGGTTCTCTCAGTTTTTCTAAAAAAAGTGGACCGAACCGGACCAAGCTCACCCCTAATTCAATTATGTGAATTTTAATTTACAGAAAACAAGAGTGTTGTTATGCTTTTACACAATACATTATTGTAACGTCTACATATAAAAGATTTTGATCTTTATCTTATTGTGCAACATGTCTACTTCTGGAAAAGAACCTGAGACTGTTGTTGTTATCGAACAGCCTACAACTGCAACTCCTGGCCTACCGCCAGCAGTCCATGCTCATCATGGAGAATGCCCTGACAAGTTCAACAGCACCAAGTTCAAACGTTGGCAGCAAAAGATGTTGTTTTATATGAACACACTGAACCTGTCTAAATTCCTAAAAGAGACAGCCCCTGCTCTAAATCCTACCGAGACAGACAAGACAACAGTGGCAGCAATCGACTCATGGAAGCATTCAGATTTCTTGTGTATAAATTACATTCTTAATGGTCTCCATGATTCTCTTTATGATATTTATAGTCAGTTTAAAACTGCTAAAGAATTGTGGGAATCACTTGAGAAAAAAATATAAAACTAAGGATGCTGGTCATAAAAAATTTGTGGTTGGAAGGTTCCTAGACTTTTCTATGGTTAATGCCATACCAGTTGTCTCATAGGTCCAGCAACTCCAACTGTTCATCCATGAAATTGAGACTAAGGGAATGATAATTTCTGAGCCATTTCAGGTTGTTGGCGCGATCGAGAAGCTACCTCCCAGTTGGAAGGACTTCAAGAATTACCTCAAGCACAAACGCAAGGATATGTCTCTCGAAGACTTGATCATGAGGTTGCGGATTGAGCAGGACAACCGGATTGCCGACAAGAAGAACACTCGTACCATTGAAGGGGCCAACGTTGTTGAACAGGACTCCAAGAACAGGAAGCGTAACAGCTCCGGATAAGGGATGTCCAAACAACACAAGAAGTACAAGTTCAAAGACAAGTGTCTCAACTATGACAAGATAGGCCACAAAGTTGTTGACTGTCGTGGAAAGAAGCGGGTCCGGCGCGAAGCCAACCTCGTCAACGACGACATCAGCATGATCTGCGTGGTCTCCGAGACCAAAGTGACGTCAGGGGAGAAGCTGTTCATGGGCAACTCATCCACCTCTGGAGTGGAAGGCAAAGGGCAAGTGACGCTGAAAATGACGAGTGGGGGGGAATTGGTGTTGACCAATGTCCTTCATGTACCAGAAATTAGGAAGAATTTAATTTCTGGTTCATTGTTGATTAAACATGGTTTCAAGTTAGTGTTTGAGTCGGACAAATTTATTCTTAGTAAGAGTTGAGTCTTTATGGCCAAAGGTTACCTCGATGAAGGCCTTTTCAAATGTAATGTGATTGTGGTGAACACCCAACCACAGTTGATAATAATAAAACTAATGCACCTTCTTCTTACTTGCTTGAGAATTTTGACATTTGGCTCTATAGACTTGGTCACGTTAACCATGACTCTATGCGAAAACTAATGCAAATGGATCTAATTCCTACAATACGCATTTATAAAAAAGAAAAATGTCAAATCTGCGTTGAAGCCAAACAAACAAGAACATCGTTTAAATCGGTAGAATGTGACACTAGACCATTGGATCTAGTTCATAGAGACTTATGCGATTTAATATCCATAGAGTCCTATGGCGGGAAAAAATATTTCATCACTTTCATCGATGATATTACTCGTTTTTGTCATCTCTACCTATTAAACAATAAAGATGAAACCTTTGAAGCATTCAAGCTATATAAAAATGAAGTCGAGAATCAACTTAAGAAAAAGATAAAAATTCTTAAGTCTAATCGAGGCGGCGAATATGTATTTCTCTTTAAAGACTTCTGTGCAGAACATGGCATTCTTCACCAAGTCACTCCACCTTACACTCCACAATCCAAAGGGATTGCTGAGAGGAAGAATCGCACTCTTAAAGAAATGACGAATACATTATTGATTCAACCTGGTCTACCCGACGAAACGTGGGGGGAGGCGGTCCTCACAACAAATTACTTGTTAAACAAGCTACCACACAAAAAATTGGACAAAACACCCTATGAATTATGGAATGGTTGCAAACCTTCCTACAAAATCATCAAAGTGTGGGGGTGCCTGGCAAAAGTCGTAGTACCACCACCCAAAAAGGTAAAAATCGGTCCAAAAACCGTAGATTGTATCTTCATAAGCTATGCAGCCCATAGCAGTGCCTATAGGTTCTTAATCCACAAATCTGAAAATCCAGATATTGAAGTAAACTCAATCATGGAATCGAGAAATGCTACGTTTTTCGAACATATCTTTTCACTAAAAACCAATCATAATGGAAAACGATCATTTTCTTGGAGCCCAAGTAATGATGGAAATAAAGTCTCCACAAACACTGTCCCTATGGACATTGATCAAACAACTCCTCATAATGATCAATATGATGAACCTAGAAAGAGTAAAAGGGCCCGAACTATGAAAACATTTGGACTAGACTTTGTAACCACGTTCCTAGTGGATAATGAACCACGAACGTTCAAAGAAACAATGTCTACTCCAGAAGCTCCCTAATGGAAAGAGGCCATTAATAGTGAAATTACATCCATCATGCAAAACCACACTTGGGAGCTTGTTGACCTTCCCAAGGGATGCAAACCTTTGGGATACAAGTGGGTTCTCAAACGGAAGCTAAAACCCGACGGATCAATCGATAAGTATAAAGTACGACCAGTCGCAAAGGGCTTCAATCAAAAAGAGGGCGTCGACTATTTTGACACTTACGCCCCTATCACTCGAATCACCTCAATTCGACTAATTATTGCGTTTGCAGCCTTGCACGGTCATGAAATACATCAAATGGATGTCAAAACAGCTTTCCTAAATGGGGAACTTGAAGAAGAAAGTTATATGAATCAACCCAAAGGATTCATTGCTCCAGGCAACGAACAAAAAGTATGTCGGTTGGTCAAATCGTTGTATGGATTAAAGTAAGCACCAAAACAATGGCATAAACATTTTTGATGATGTGATACTTGCCAATGGTTTCAAACCCAACGAATGTGACGAATGTGACAAATGTGTATACGCCAAAAATACGCACTAGGGTTATGTTATTATATGCCTCTACGCCGACGATATGTTAATCATTGGTACTATCACATGATCAAGGAAACCAAGAGAATGTTGGCCAACATATTTGAAATGAAAGATCTTGGGGTCGCCGACGTCATCCTAGGTATTAAAATACCTAGAATATCCGAGGGGATTATACTATCACAATCTCATTAGGTTGAGAAATTGTTGGAGAAATTCAACAAGGATGATAAAAGTATTGCTAAAACCCCGATTGATCCAAACTTTCATCTTAGGAAGAACTTACACGAAAGTGTATCTCAAAACGAATACTCTCGTGTAATTTGAAGGCTTATGTATCTCACAAATTGCACGCGCCTAGACATTGCTCAAACAATCAATAGATTGAGCAGATTCACAAATAATCCAGGACCTGATCACTGGAAGGCAATTGTAAGAGTTTTGTGGTATCTATGATACACACATGACTATGGGTTGCATTATTCAAAATATCCAGCGGTAATTGAAGGTTATAGTGACGCCAATTGGATATCCGATACTAACGACTCAAAATCCACAAGTAGATTTGTATTTACTCTCGGTGGTGGTGCTATCGTATGGAAATATTCCAAACAGACTTACGTTGCAAGGTCTACAATGGAATCATAATTTATCCCTCTAGATAAAACAGCGGAGGAAGCCGAATGGCTACACAACTTTCTAGAAAATATTCCATCTTGGCCACAACCAGTACCAGCTATATGCATCCATTGTGACAGTAAGTCGCAATTGGAAGGGCACAAAACAATATGTATAATGGTAAATCACAACACATATTCGATCAAACGGAGTGATTACCATCGATTATATTCAATCAAAAGACAACCTAGTGGATCCATTAACTAAAGGTTTGTTGAGAGAGCAAGTATATAGCTCATCAAAGGGAATGGGCCTCAAGCCTATGAAATAGAAAATGATTTAGCGGAAAACCACACCTAGCTGATTGAAGATCCCATGGTCTAGGTTCAAAGGGACAACCCAACTAAATTAATCTCAAGATTAACACTAAAAGAATTTATAAAAATTATACCTATTCCTATGATGAAAACCACTAGTGTTATCTGTCACGGTTTAGGATAAGCCTTGCTTTTAATGATTCCTATGACTTGACTCGTCAAGTGGAGTTCTGACACAACAACTCCTTATAAGCAATCACCTATGTGAATGTAAAACTGACTGATCTTATGAGAATTTAGAGGCTAAAATTCTCTAACAAACATTCAAAGAACCAGGTATCGTTCAGGGCCAAAATGAACAAAACCGAAGAATCGAGCTCTGTTTAAAGGCAACTGTGAGAATGCTATTGTCTTGGATGACATCAAACACTAGTCAGTTCAAGACAGACCAAGTCACTGATTAGTAAGTCATCTCGATAGTACATCATAAGGAAAGGTTCAAAGCCAAAAGCTACCTCTTCCACTATAGCTACTCTCAGTTGTATTTCTGTATTGTCTTATCAACATGTCATCAACTTACATGATATCTCATTCAATGTGGGGGATTGTTGGAAACTTGTTTCCAATAAAAGTTGAATGAGGAAGTTGTGTAAGTAGTTAATGGGGAATCCCACATTGGGAATAAAAGGAAAAGAGCTCTACTTTATAAAGAAAAGCGTTTAGGCTTAACAATTGGCCCTTGGGCCACTACACTTTTGTGTAGGAGGGAAGACCTAGCTAAGTGCATGTCTAAACACATGCGCACCGCCTGCCCGCTCGGCCCGGCTCGGCTCGACTGGCCCGACAGTTGTGTCCGAAACAGTTATGTCTATTTCGGACAAGCCTCAACCGCTCCCAACTGTCTTAGATAAATACTGCAGGAAACTTATTTTTTGGGTTACGAAAATTTCCTCCCTTTTTGTATTATTCTTTTCTGCCCTCAATAGAGATACAACAGCAGTTCTGATTCACTGTTGATTGATCCAGGAAGTCTGCCTCTTTAATCAAGTAAGCTCCATAATCCTGGGAGACTAACATGCTTCAAATCCGTCCAGACTAATTACGACGCATGTTTTTGTCTTAAGGACAAAGATCGCTGATCTCGTGGAACTTAAAACACACACCCCTCTAATTCATTTTTTACAGGGACCTTATCTAGATTGATAACACTACTAATAATTAGAGCAGCCATTTCCCCACCCAACAATAATAACAAATGGAACAGATATTGGCCTTCACGTGAAAAAGAAGGTTGTTTTCCAAACATGGAGATTAACCCACAAAAAAAAGGAAATAAATTAGGAAAAATGAGAAGAGGATGATGAGAAAAGGAAAATATCATACCCAAATTTAACAAAGAAAACATGTTTTAACATGCTAAAATTGGTTATAAAAAATGTTTCCTTTTAAAGCCAATGGTGGCAAACAAATTTAGAGGCTTAGTCAGTTTCATTGTCAAAATCAAGTTGTGGATGATGATCGACTCACAAGCTTGATGAACACCTCAGATCCTCAATCCGGGTCGTGACCTCAGACATGAAAGGTCTTTTGTTAAGGAACTGAGTTGTACAATCTATTGCAAGCTGCAACAACTGAACCATCTATTCCTCGACGTTCTGATCCATGAGTAGCTCCATATCAAACACCTCAGAAGTCCACTCCTCTCGAACAATTGACTGTACCCATCCTGGGAGGTTAATGCCTTCTTCGTTTAAGAGGGCATGTGTGGGTGCTTTCCTCGTGAGAAGCTCTAAGAGGAATACATTAAAGATGTAGAAATCACATCGTATTCAATTCCCATAAGAGTCGCCCTATATAGACCCCCTTCCTCTAAGTTAACCCCCTTCTACGTATACCTCCGACCCAAATTTTAAAAACATGAAAACTCTTTGTTTACCCTGTGATTATCCATTTTGCCCTTTTTATTTTTTTCAACTACTTTTTACACAAACCCCCTTTGTAACCCATCATATCTACACTAACCTCCCTCTATACCCCACCCCCATCAAAACCGTTCCCCCTCCCCCATTTCGCACAAACTACACAAAAAGAAGAAAAAAACGGGAAGAGAAAAGAGAACCCAGCCGAAAAACTCTCTTTTGGCCATTGTTGAATAATGATTGAAAAGAAGAAGATATGAGATTAACTTCATCAACCTCATCTCTTTCCTTTGATTTAGCAAAATGATTAAATATATGTACAATTTTTTTTTAATTATAAGTTATGTTTTGTTGCAATGTAAGTGTTTTGGGTTGATATATCAATTAGGATTACTTGTTTTGTTTGATTGTGAGTAGTTTTAGGACTATAGTTTAGCAAAAACTCTAATTTTTTTGAACAATTTTCGAAAAAAAAAAATCGGGCCTAAACCATGGAACTAGGGCATGCTGTTTTGATAGATGCTTCTGAAAATCACAGATCTGTTCGGATCTGGCCTACCGAAAATCTGAAAAATGTTCGAACCTACCTCATCGAAAGACATAGACCTGTTCGGACCATTCATTCCGAAAAACTCAAATTTGTTCAGACGTAAATAGTCAAAAATCATAGAACTGTTTGGACTTCTCCATCCAAACATCCCTGTGATTTTCGACTCCTGTGGTCCGAACAAATTTGAATAATTCGAATGGAGTAGTCCGAACAGGTCTGTAATTTTCGACCTGGGGGTCCAAACAGTTCTATTTTTTGTCCCATTTTCATTTCAAACGTCAACGAACTCATATGTGATGAATGTCATGTCATGTACAAATAAGGTTTTTGAGATGAAGAATATGTCACTACATCAACTAGGAAATCGAAGCCTAACGCAGAGGCCCAGGCACAGACACAGGCCGAGGCACGGGACGAGGATGATAATGAGTATGAGGAGCAAGAAGCAGGGGAAGAGATGGAAGTGTTCTACCTCTGTATTCAGAACACGTAGTTCCAAGGATGTACGAAGGGCGAGAACGCAAGGTGTTGTTGAAGGTGTTCAATCACAAACAAAAGCTGTAAGCTTGGAAAATAACAAAAAACAACGTTTCTCAACAATGGATTGACTTAGTCCAAGTCACCCAACTTGTTCAATTAAAGAAAGTATCATATCCCAACAGCGATAAAGTATTGATCACTGCTTTTGTAAAGTGGTGGCATTTAGAGACCAATACCTTCCATATGCCCTTTGGTGAGATGACAAGAACACTTGATAATGTGTTTTGCTTTACTCGTCTTCCAATTGTCGGGAAATCAGTCTTTTTGGAAGGTCCAACTCTGAGTATTAAAAGTATTATCCATCATATTTGTACGTATTTAGGAGTGTCTCATAACGAGGCAATAGGTGGTGCTAGGGGGCGTCTGTGAAGTTAGAATGGCTAAGCAAGCGTTTTGCAAGAGATGCTACACGTTTGAGGATCCAGAAAGGGTTGCGTGCTTTGTTCGCGCTTATTTGTTGTACATGTTGGGTTGTACAATTTTTGCTGATAAGAGCGGAACTCGAGTTATCACGAGTTACTTGAGTTTCCTGGGCGATTTGGATGTCGTACATACCTACTTATGGGGAGCAGCAACCTTAGCCTTTCTATATAAACATCAAGGGAGTGCTTCATATGCCAAAACGAAGCAGATGACTGGATATTCCACGTTATTGGAGGTAATTACGTGTATATATCTTTAATATATATTTATATAGAAATTGTTAAATTGTAAAAAAACTGTGTGTATTTTAGGGGTGTAAGTGGTTCAGTTTATGTCAAAACCACAAACCGAACCGCACTCTATTAGTTCCAAAAATCTAAAACAGAACTGAACCGAGTAAGGCTTGGAACTAAACCACTCTGTTTGGTTTGGTTCGATTTTGTGGTTTATATAAATTATTTTTAATCAAATTAATCAACATTAAAAATAACAATAAAAATAAGATTTTAATTTGGAATTAACATCAAAATTAGGAAATAACTTTCTTACAACAAATTATCATAAAGAAAACAATACAAATTTTAAAATACACAAACAATTGAAAAAATAATAGTTCTCCAACAATCAAGATTTTATTTGGTTTAGTATGTGTCTATATATATATATATATATTAATGACTAAATCAAAGGCCTAGATTATGCATATAAGATGATCCAAAGGTTCAAAATAGTTAATAAATATAATATAATATATAATATATATTATATATTATAAATAAATAAATAAAAATATATATGTTGGTTTGGTTTGATACCAAAAACTGTGAACCGAACCAAAACGGGCGGTTTTCCAAATTTTGAAACTGAAATCGAACCGTCTTCGAACAAACCCGAACCAAACAGACTGAAACCGACTGGTTTGGTTCGGTTTGGTTCAATGGTTTCGATTTACACCCCTAGTGTATTTTGTTCAATATAGGCGTTGATATATGAACGATTCCCGATGTCTAACCCTGCTCCTAACGTGCACTATTACCAAGGCAAACCACTTGTAAAGAGGTGAGAGCACGAAACTGATTCCGGAAACCCCTTGGACCAATTGCAAGGTCTGCGGGGAATAACCTGATTCGCTTCGACATGATAATGTGAGTATTTAATGTGTATCTAAATATTCATGTGAGCATTTAAGTATTTAATGTTGTGTTTTAATCTCTTTTGTAAGTGTAACGCCCCAAAACCTTGGGTCCCACTACATGGGCCCAAATTTGGCCACGTCACTACAATTTCAAACTTAATTAAAGACTAGTCAAACGTCACTCAACCAGAAATTACAAAAGTCTCCAATTTAGAAATACAGTCATCCAAAATAAATTACGAAACAAAGTACCAAAATTAACTATGTCTCTAATAAATTTCAAAACTTATAAATTTGCCCTATAAGTCTTGTTTCCTTCATGGGTATCCTCTACCTCAAGCTTTGTCCTTAATTTGGACCTGGAAGAAGAGGGTTGTGAAGGGTGAGCGAACAAAGCTCAGTAAGATCATACGTCGCCCCTCCGGTTTCTAAGGAGGGGTGACTCAAAGAATAATCGTACTGTAAGTTAAAACAAAATTTAGAAATTTGATAATTTACAAAAATCAAATATAAGTATCGATCGACAAGAATATAAATTCTAAAACAAAAATGGTGAATTCAAACAAGACAATGTGGATCAATAAGTTTGTCATTACTGGTTGTCCCATACCAGCTAGTAATAACCGAAGATTCAAAATATTTATTAGGATCACATAAGGGTCTATTGATCAAGAACCAAATCCCCTGAAGGGTACACAAATCCCCCGAAGGGTATACAAATCCCCCGATGGGTACAAAATTAAGGTATATCCGGATAACCGTACTCACAGGCCAAGTGGTGCAAATTTCAATTATTTCAAATGTTGTCACGAAAATCCCCGTGACGAGTTGTTCATACTTATTGATCATAAATAATTTCAAAACATGAATAGTACTATCAATGTACTATTATTAAAACGTAATTCATATCAAAATTCGTCATTTTTAATACCAAAGAATATACCAACAGGGTTTACAAATACAGAGTAATTTCTCAATAACAAAGGTATTTCATGAAAATCAAAGTAGACATGAAATTTGCAAAAACGAAGGTATAATGAAGATATTTAATAAAGCTAACGACGGAGTCAAAGCAACTACCGACATGAGGTCGGGCATGGCAAATGAAAGAACGAATAATTTCAAGAATTTGCGGAAGTCTAACATTAAAAGTATTTTTTATACCTTTTCAAAGAACCTAAAAGAAACGTAATCCCTTTCCTCGAAGTGCTTAGCAAAAAGGGTCCGCAACAAGTATAATCGTCCTAACCTTCTTTGTCCAAATCTAAGTTCAAAAATATCATAATTACTAACTAAAAACGTACTAACCAAAACTTATTAATTTAATAACAATAATTATAATTATACTCTATTAAATAACTAATTGTCATTATTATTATTTTATTTTATTTATTATTATTATGATTATTTAATTACAACTCAAACACACACACACATATATATATATATATATATATATATATATATATATATATATATATATATATATATATATATATATATATATATATTAAGTGGTCACTTGATAAGTACTATTCCCTGCACACACACACTTCACACCACAAAAACACACACACCCATATGCACACAAAAAAGATAGATTTGTACATATAATAAATATAATATAATTCAAACACACACTAAAACACGCACACAAACACACAAACATACACCACACAAACAGTACACACACACAAAACAATTGTTCCCAGCCGTCATAGATTTTTCGTCATTGTACATATAATATATTTAATACAATAAATTCCACTGTTTATTAAATCAAAACCACTATTCATCATACCTTGGAAAACTGTGTTAGAGACTTTCTCCCAAAATATTCTGCCGGCTTTTTCTTCCTCCTCGGCTGCCGCACCAAAAATTTTTTTTCTCAAAAGTGTCAGGTTTCTCTCCGTCTCACCCTATTTATACAACCCTAACTGAAAACATAAAGCTAAATGGACTCAAAATAAATTTATGTAACTTTAATATGGAATTGTTATTAAAGTCTTAGTCAAAAGTGGGCCTAGCCCGACCCAATTAAATTAATTACTAAACATGTCCAAAACAAAAAAAAAATAATTAAAATTTTATTTTAATCAATACAAATTAATATTAAAATAATCGGAAAATTACAGTAAGTTATTTGGATGTCGTAAACTCAGCAGGTGTGGGAACACTTCCCGTTTCACAAGATATCCTTATATCAAGAATGCATAGGGTCGGTTGATCATGTTGAACCACACCACCCTGATCGCATCCTTTGACAGTTTGGATGAAGAAGATGAAGAAGAGGGTAGTTGAGAAGAAATGAAGTTTCTTTTTTGGGAAGAAGAGTTGAGAAGAAGGGGGTATATTTGTTTGGGGGTGGGGGTTTAGTTAGAGGTTTTTAGTTTTATGAAATGAGGGTGTGGGTCTACTTATCACCTACAAGAGTATAACAGACTTTATGATTGAGAGTATTTTTGTCATTAAAAGAAAAGGGGAATTGGGGGGTCAACTTGGAGGATGTAGGGGTCTATATAGCGCGACTCTTCCCAAAATTATTAAATTAAGATTGTAACATTAAGGCCTGAATATGAGTCGCGCTATATAGACCCCCCTTTCTCCAAGTTGACCCCCCCAATTCCCTTTTTCTTTTAATGACAAAAATACCCGCAATCATAAAGTCTCTTGTACCCTTGTAGGTGATAAGTTGATCCTCACTCTCCTTTCCTAAAACAAAAAACCTCTAACTAAACCCCCACCCCCCAAACAAATATACCTCCTTCTTTTAAACTTTTCTTCCCAAAAAAGAAACCCCTTTTCTTCTCAACTACCTTCTTCTTCATCTTCTTCATTATTGAGCACGCTTTCTTTCCCCAACAAATATACATTCTTATTCCAACATATCTTCCCCTTCTTTTCTTCTCAAAACCTTCCCAAAAACCTTCAATCGTCAAAAACCTAGGGATTCAACATTAAACTTGAAGAAATCAAGTATGGAGCCAAAAAATGTTAATGTCACACAAGTGGTAAAGATTTAAAACCTTTTTTTTTTGCTTTAAATATTGCTTGAGAAAGAGTTTTTTTTCTTGAAAAAATAGGTCCTCATCGTGATTTGTTCGAACCTGGGTGGCTGAAAATATTGGACTTGTTCGGCCACAGAGGTCCGAAAGTCTTCATGTTGTTCGACACATACATACCGAACATCATTAATTTGTTTGGCTCCCCGAACAAGTTCAATATTTAGTTGATATTTGTGTTTTTTTATGTGTTATTATTTTTGTTAATAAGATTCAAACATGTTGTCTACAAATCTTAGTGTTGTTGGTCCAGTCGATAATGAGATATATCCTATTCATAATGATGTGATTGTTCAACATAATCAAATAGTTCTGTTTGAGGCGGAGGATTGCACACAAGTGTTTGTGACCAATGAAATGTTTTCATCTCGTCAAATGTTGGTTGATTGGGTGCGTGCTAGGCGGAGGGTATTATTGACTTGTAAATGTATTGGGCAATACGGTGGACGTAAGAAACAAGAGACATCGTCACAAACAAATGTTGATGATGAAATTGGGAAGAAATATGAGGATGTAAGAAAACCAAAAGATAAGAAAGAAATCGGATCTAAGAAGCTTGGTTGTCCATTTAGTTTGGGGGGTAGAGAAGTATCAGTTAGAGAATGGTCATTGGTTATGAAATGTGGTGTCCATAATCATCAACTTGGATCGTACGCAGGAGGTCATTCATATGTCGGTCGATTATCAAGGGTTGAGGAGGAATATGTGGTTGATATGACACACGTCAATAGTAAACCGAAGGACATTTTGGTGCGGTTCAAAGAGAAATTTCAAGAAAATAGATCCACAGTAAAGACTATCTACAATGCACATTTAAAAACTACAATTATTGAGCGTGAAGGTTGATCACACATGCAACAACTTATGTTTATGTTGGAGAAGTATGGATATGTCCATCATCATCGGCGGTGCGAGAAGACGAACACTATGAAGGATTTGTTCTTCGCTCACCCATCCAGTGTTGATTTATTGCGTGACTTTCTGAAAGTCATATTAATGGATTGCACGTACAAGACAAATTGGTACAAGTTACCTTTATTGGAAATTGTTAGTGTGACATCTACAAATATAACATTTTTAATTGTAGCTACTTATTTAGAGAATGAGAAAACAGACAGCTATACGTAGGCGTGCACATGCTTGAAAGCACTGATAGACCAATGGTGCATGCCTAATGTGATCGTTAATGACAGATAAATTGCTTTAATGAATGCAATTGAGAGAACGTTTCCTACCTTGAGACATTTCCTTTGTCGATGGCACATCAATAAGAACATTTTGGTAAACTGTAGGAAAATATTAACAACAAAAGAAAAGTAAGATTCGTTTATTATGTTTTGGAATTTGTTGGTAAAGTGTGGTACTGAGTTACAGTATAATGAATCTTTGGAAAGACTAGTCTGATTTCAAGGAATTTCCAAGTGCCATCAAATATGTATTGGAGCAATGGATTGAGCCCTACAAAGAAATATTTGTGTCATGTTGGACAGATACCGTCATGCATTATGACAATGCCACAACAAGCAGGAATTAATTGTTTTTTTGTTACATATGTACTTCAAATTGTTGATGATTGTATGTACTTTCAGGTCGGAGAGTCAACACGCACCATTGAAAATCCAACTTGGATCGAGCCAATGTAATTTTGAGACTTGTTGGCGACTAATCCGCACTCTCATTGAGACTTCTCATAACGTAATCAAGCACTCATTTGAGAAGAGCATAAATGTAGTCATGCACAAATTAAAATCAATTATATACATGGAGTTACGGGGCATGGCATCCATTAAACTTGTCCAACAAATTCAATTACACATTCAAATCTAAATTAAACTTTAAGTTACACATTAAACTTGTCCAATAAATTCAATTACACATTCAAATCTAAAATGATCAAGTGTTTCTCCTGCGACGATGGCTAGATGGTTCTATCGATTATGGGGAACTTGTAGACAATTCTGTCTGTTGTTGACCTCCCAGTGCTTCGTATGCACCTTGGATCGCAAAACCCAACTCATCATACGACATATCTCGGTCTCTCGAACAATACCGCACCGCCATCAGTTCCAACAAACCGCGTGCTAAGGATACCATATTCCATGGATCTGGTAACCCTGCATCTGACGCAATCCTATAATGTAAAGAATGATGCTCGCGGTTACAAACGATCGGAGGAGATACGCGATTGTACCACTCCATATAGTTAGGTGCACATTCCCATGGTCTCTAACATTGTCTTCTAAGTTCTTCGTCAGTTAAGACTTGTCTTTTCCAAATGCCGAAGTATCAAAGCATCATGGCCAATATTTTCTTATTTGCAGCTAAACATCTCTTCATAATATCAGGTGCAATAGCATTTCCTGGAATGGTTTGAACATATCCAGACTGTCGGAGGACACAATTAGGGTGATATGGCTCGACATGATCGATCGACCCTATGCATCTTTGATATATGGATATCCGATGAAACGGGAAATGTTCTCGCACCTGCTGTATATACAACATCCAAATAACCTAAAAAAAATGGATGAAAACATAATAAGTAAAAACACAACTCGTGTGCCGTAACAATGCAGACATGCAACAACACCATCGGTAACCAAAGTACCGAAAAGAACACAACAACAACAACCTCAATAGCTAAAACATGTCGAAGACCATGCATAATATTTAGATACACATTAAATACTCACAACATCTGGTCAAATGGCATCAAGTCGTTCCTGCATCCCTTGTAATTGATTCATAGGCACTCTCGAACCAATTGTGTGCCCCCACTTCCTTGCAAGTGGTTCGTCTTGTTGATAGTGCATGTTAGGAGAAGGGCTACGTATCGGGAATCATTCATATATCCATGCCTGTATTGAACAAAATACACACATTTTTTTTTACAATTTAACTATTTCTATATAAATATATATTCAAGATACATACACGAAATTACCTTTAATAACGTGGAATATCCAGTCATATGTATTGTCTTAACATGTGAAGTGCTCCATAGATGTTTATATAGAAAGGCTATGACTGTCGATCCCCATGAGTATGTATGTAAGACATCCAAATCAGTTAAGAACCTCAAGTAAGCTGTGCTAACCCGAGTTTTGCTTTTATCAGTAAAAAATGTACAACCCAACGTATACAACAAATAAGCCCGAATAGAGTAGGCAATCCTTTCCGGATCCTCAGACGTCACATCCATCGCAAATCGTTGGTGTAGCCACTCTAACCTCACACACCCCTCTAGCAAATGTCAGAGTCGCCAAGGGACCTTCCAAAAAGACTGATTTCCCGATGATTGGAAGACCAGTAAGGCAAAATACATCATCAAGTGTTATCGTCACCTCACCAAAGGGCATGTGGAAGGTATTGGTCTTTGGGTGCCACCATTCTACAAAAACATTGATCAATACTTTATCGTTGTTGGGATATGATACTTGCTTTAACTGTGTGAGTTGGGTGGATCGTAGTGAGTCAATCCATTGTTGAGAACATGTTCTTTTTGTTGTTTTCCAATCTAATAGCTTTTGCTTGTAATTGTTTACCTTAAGCAACATCCGCTCTCGCCCTTCCTATATCCTTGCAACTACGTGTTCTGGATACAAAGGCAGAACACTTGCCTCTAGTGGACCCCCAGAACATGGAAAAGTAATTGGTTCCACCTCTTCATCATAATCATTACCATGCTCAACCTCTGCCTACGCCTCGGCCTGTGCATGAGCTTCTGCGTCGGCCCTCGCTTTCCTAGTTGATGCAGTAGGTCTATTCTTCCTCTCGAAAACCTTATCTGTACATGGCATGACAAGCATTCATCACATGTGAGTTCGTTGACATTTGAAATGAAAAATCGACAAAAAGTTTGTATTGTTCGGACACTAGTTGTCGAAAACAACAGCTCTGTTCGGATCCCTCTAGCCAAAAATCTCAATTTTGTTTGATCTAGTATGGTCGAAAATCATTGGACAGTTCGGATGTGGGGGTCGAAACAATTCAATGGTTTTCGGTAGCCTATGTCCGATCAAGATTGAGATTTTCGGCAAACCAGGTCCGAACATATTTGTAATTTTCAGATGCTCATGTCCGAACACCATGCCCTAGTTCCGAAGTTCAGGCCTGATTTTTTTTTTTTTTGAAAATTGCTAAAAAATTATCATTTTTGCAAAATTATGGTCCTAAAACTAATCACAATCAAACAAAACAAGTAATCATAATTGATATATCAACCTTAAACACATACATTGTAACAAAACACAACTTAAATTTTTTTTAAAAAAATTGTACATATCTTTCACCATTTTGCTAAATCGATAGGAACAGTTTGGATGTAGGGGTTGGAACAGTTCAGATGTGGGGGTCGGAACAATTCAATGGTTTTCGGTAGCCTATGTCCGAATAAGGTTGGGATTTTCGGCAGACCAGGTCCGAACAAATTTGTAATTTTCGAATGCTCATGTCCAAACACCATGCCCTAGTTCTGAAGTTCAGGCCCGATTTTTTTTCGAAAATTGCTAAAAAAATTATCATTTTTACAAAACTATGGTCCTAAAACTACTCACACTCAAACAAAACAAGTAATCCTAATTGATATATCAACCCTAAACATATACATTGTAACAAAATACAACTTAATTTTTTTTAAAAAAATTGTACATACCTTTCACCAATTTGTTAAATCGATAGGAAGGAAATGCGGTTGATGAAATTAATCTCTTCTATTCTTCTCTTCAATCATTCTTCAACAAGATGTTAAAGAGATTTTTTTTGGCTGGATAGGTTTTGAAGCTTCTCTTCCCATTTTTTTTTCTGTGTGTACGTGTAAGTGGGGGCATGGGTCACGGTTTTGGTGGGGGTGGGAGTGTAGAAGGGGGGGTGTTAATGTAAATAGGGTGGGTTAGGGAGGGGGTTTGTGTAAGAAGTAGTTTAAAATAATTAAAAGGGCAAAATGGGTGATAAAGGGGGATGGGGTAAACAAAGAGTTTTCAAGTATTTTAAATTTGGGTCGGGGGTACACTTAGAAGGAGAGTTAACTTTGAGGATGTAAGGGTAAAATAGGCATGACCTATTTTATTTTTGTTTCTCCTTTCTTGGTCCCTAAGTTTAGGCAATTTTGAAAACAAAATATTTCTATTGATTTGTGGTTTCTTGGTCCTAAATCTTAGGATTTGTTTTTGGAAACAAAATCTATGTCAAAATCCTTCTAAATATCGTGCCTTTAAGTTCTTGACATTATGGTAAGTAAATCTAGTAATTAAGGTAGTTGATTTTATTTCTAATTCGAATCCTTTGCCCTTCTTGGAGTTGGATTCCTTCTTTGTGTGTAGGTTTCCTCCACATTATAAATAGAAGACATGGGCAACGGCTGAAGGCATGCATCGAGAGAGAGAACAGAAAATTCAGAAGCAGAAATCAGATCCTGAAGCAGTTTCAGTTTCCAGAAGTGTGCATAATTTTGATTGTAGCTTCGAATGTTATAACATTCGAAGCTACATTGAGTACTGGTGTTGCTTTGTCTTCCTGACTATTTTAGGAAGCTGTTTGTTTCTTCCCACGTTTGTTGTACCTGTTTTCTGTGGGCTTTTTGCTCTCCAAGACTTGTTGTCTTGTGAGAGTATTTTGTTTGGTGATTTCACATTCTTTTTGTAAAACAATTCATCTTTTTTAGTGAAATCTTTTTGGCCATAAGGCTAGATCTACAAGCATAGGCTTGTGGATTGTTTGGTAACTATTTGTGCGTATTTCCTGCTTTTGTATTAAAGTCTTCTGCTATTTTACTGTTTTTGTGACCAATGTGTCTTCCATTGTAGCTTCTTCACAAGCTACATTGGAAACTGTATTGACAGTTTGGAGAATCCTAGCTACTTGTGTTCTAACAATTGGTATCAGAGCCTTCTTTTGACGACACTAAGAGTTGATTCTGGTTGTAGCCGTGATGGATCACAGTATGAGAATGTTGTTCGTCCTCCAACTTTAACTAATGCAAATTATTCTATTTGGAAAGTAAAGATGCGTATCTTCATCAAATCAATTGATGAAAGAGCGTGGCTTGCTGTTCTAAATGGTTGGAGTCCTCCTAAACAACTCATACTGATGGTGATGTTAAGATCACTAAAGAAGCTAATTAGTCTAATGAAGATAGGAATATTGCTTCTTTCAATTCTAAAGCCTTGTCTGCCATATACAAAGCCTTAGATGCCAACACCTTTAGGGTTATAGCCAATTACGAGTCTGCTAAAGATGTTTGGGAGGCCCTTCAAACCTTGTGTGAGGGGTCTGCTAGTGTTCGTGCTTCCAAATTAAGATTGCTTACCACACAGTTTGAAAACACAAGAATGAATGAATATGAGGATATCATGTCATATTATGGTAGGCTTCTTGATATGTCTAACTCTACTTTAGCTTTAGGTGATCCCATCACTAATGATCACCTTGTTAGTAAAATGATGCGTACTTTGCCTGAAAGGTTTAATGTTAAAATATGTGCTATTGAGGAAGCACATGGTATTGACAAAATGGGTTTTGAAAGATTGGCTGGTATCCTTCAGAATTTTGAATTAAACTTAAATGATCAACTCAAACAAAAGGGCAAAGGTCCATCATCTTCTACTCCTCTTATGAAAAACATTGCTTTGCCTTCTACTGTTGATGTCTCTTCTAATTTGCTTGCACTACAAAAGGAAATTGATGAGTTTGATTTTGGAGAAGATTCCATGGCTCTTTTGACTACTAAATTTAAAAAAAATTTGAAAGCCAAGATCCAAAACAGAACTCCATCATCAAGCTCCAAAACCTCTTTTAAGTCTGATTCTAGTAAATTTGCTCCTAAGGAAAATTATTTTCAAACACCAGAAAAACCTTTTACCAATCTTTTTGCTTCAAAACCCTCTTACAATGGAAAAAATATTGACTCCATTCAGTGTAGGGAGTGTCAAGGATTTGGTCATTATGCCAATCAATGTGCAAATACCTTGAGAAAGAAGGGTTTAAACTTTTCTGCAACTTTAAGTGATAGTGATGGTGAAGATCCAGGAGATCTCATCACTCTTACTGCTATGTACGACTCTGAATTTGATTGTGTAGGTCCTTCAGCCAATGTACCTTCGAATGTAGCTTCTTCAGAAACTACATCAGAAGCTACATTGGACAGAAGCTGGGAAGATTTTGTTGTTTTAATTCATCTGTCACAGAAAACGATGGAGAATCAGAATCAGACCTGCTGGAAGGTTACAAAGAGCTGTATAAGGATTGGGAAAAGAGGGCTCTCCAAGTTACATTGCTTGGAAAGACAAATGATATGCTAAAGAAGGTAAATGAAGAGCAGAAGGAGTGCATCACAAGGCTGGAATGCTTACTGAGTAAGAAAGATGTGGAGATTGAAGAATAAAAGAAGAACTCATCCAAGCCCATGAAACCATGGCTAAATGGAACTCTAGCCAACAAAAAATTGATGATATGTTGAAATCTGGGAATTCTGGTAAGTTTGGAATTGGTTTTATGCCAAAGATTTTTGTTATCTTTTTTCTCTCTCCTGCATATATATATATATATATATATATATATATATATATATATATATATATATATATATATATAATATCCCATATTTTCGATAAAATTTATGAAGATTGAGCCATGACTTTTTATTCTCTTTTATTTATATTTATTATTCTATACAAAAGAATCCTGTCTAATTCACTAATCCATGGAAAGAGGCGGAACTTTTACTTTTGTACATGTATTTGAAAAATGTTTCAGGAGGTATCTCTGAAGTAGATGGTGGGTGATAAAGGAACCCTTGATAAGAATTTCAAGTATGAATACTCGGCCCAACCTGAAACTTGTGATTGGTAGTAAAACACCGATTCGTTCGCGAAGACCTAATTCTATCTGCGTAGATTTCTCGAGATATTTTTTTCGAAGTTTTGTTATAACATCGATAACGGCTTCTGGTTTAGGTGGACAGCCCGGCAAATAGACAGGCTGGAATTCCTACTGAGTAAGAAAGATGTGGAGATTGAAGAATAAAAGAAGAACTCATCCAAGCCCATGAAACCATGGCTAAGTGGAACTCTAGCCAACAAAAAATTGATGATATGTTGAAATCTGGGAATTCTGGTAAGTCTGGAATTGGTTTTATGCCAAAGATGTTTGTTAGAGAAGGTGAAGGTATTTCTGAACCAAAACAGCCCACACAAGATTTTCAAAATCCAAACTTCTTTGAAAAGCCCAAAACAAGAAAGAAAAATTTTGTGTGCCACTATTGTCACAAGCTTGGTCATATTCAACCATTCTGTTTTCTTAAAAAGGCTATCTATGAGGAAGAGGTAAGGCAGGCTTATTTGGTTCATAATCAAATGCAGCATCGAATACGGTAACCAATGCAGCAACATTGGAAGCTACATTCGAAGCTACATCGGAAGGTACATCCTAAGAAACATTAGCCAAAAACTTTTAAAAAGATGTGGGTTCCCAAAGGCAGTTACAGGAGTGATAAGCCAAATACTATGAGCCTTTTGACATATGCCCCGATGCAAAGTGGTCTGATGATGAACAATGAAATGTAACCTTCACATCTTTAAAGTCTCACATAGCTGGTTCATGGTACTTTGATAGTGGGTGTTCTAGACACATGATAGGTTCTATTGAGAATTTGAAGGACTATGTGAGTGTCAATGGTGGGTCTGTGACATATGGAGGAGGAGTCAAAGGTAAGATAATTGGCAAGAGAACATTGAATGTAGATGGTCTTCCTAAGATCACCAATGTTTACCATGTTGAAGGCCTTAAAACCAACCTCATTAGCATCAGTTAGCTATGTGATGATGATCTTCAGGTGAGGTTTGATAAAAATTCCTGTGAAATTTTTGATCAATCTAACAAGTGTCTTCTGACAGGTACTAGATCATCTGACAATTGTTATATGTTCAACAATGCTCAAACCTATCACAATATTAGTCTTGATATCACAGATTTATGGCATCAAAAACTAGGGCACATGAGTTTTCGTAAGCTCCATGAGCTTGTGAAGCATGATGCAGTGAAAGGTTTGCCCAGTTTGGATAAGAACTTCACAAAGGTATGTGGACCATGTTAGAAAGGTAAGCAAACCAAGGCTTCTCACCTTCCCATATCTCAGTGCTCCACGCCTAGATGTCTTGAGATGATTCATACAGATCTCATGGGTCCAATTGAAGTAGAGAGTCTAGGAAAGAAAAAAAATACACTTTTGTTTGTGTTGATGATTTTTCTAGATACACATGGGTTGTTTTCTTGAGAGAAAAATCTAAAACTTTTGAGGCTTTTAAAATATGGTACACCCGTATTATGAACTTGTATGATCTAAAGCTTACTAGAATTAGATCAGATCATGGCACGGAATATGAAAATTCCTCATTTTCTAGCTATTGTGCCTCAAATGGCATAACCCATGAATTCTCAGCTCCTAAAACTCCACAACAAAATGGAGTGGCGGAAAGAAAGAATAGGACACTTCAAGAGATGACTAGAGTCATGTTGAGCTCTAAGAATTTGGCTAAAAGATTTTGGGCAGAAGCATTGAACACTGCTTGTCATATAGGAAACAGGGTCTTCTTGAGACCAGGTAGCACCATGACACCCTATGAAATTTTACTAGGAAAGAAGCCTACATTAAAATATTTTCATGTTTTTTGGTGTGTGTGCTATCTTCTCAATGATAGAGATCATCTTTCAAAATTTGATTCAAAAAGTGACAAGTGTGTTTTCATGGGTTACTCCACCAATAGTCGTGCTTATAGAGTCTTTAATCTTAGGACAAAAACTATTATGGAGTCTATGAATATTATGTTTGATGATTTAACGGATCTTGGCCACAAAACCATTGAGGATGATGTTTCAGGTTTGCTTGACTTTGGAGATCATGAATCATCTGCACAACCTTCAGAACTTGTACCTACACCAGAACATACAAAATTTGCAAGTCTTGGAAGTTCAGAGAATGTGACTCAGAATGTAGCTCCGGATGCATCTGCATCAGAAGCTACATCGGAAGCTACATTGGTCAGAAATCTGCCGGGTTCAGAAACAGGTCTTGAACAGCCAGAAACTCAGTCCAGTTTGACTGACCGTAGCCATGACATTCCAAGCCCAATTCAGAAAGTGCATCCCACTTCACAAGTCATAGGTAATGTACATGATGGGATGTCAACAAGGAGGAAAGGTAAGGTAGATTATAGGAAACTTGCTTGCTTGTCCACTCTTGAGTGTGAAAAAATCCATGTCTCATGTTTTGTGTCTACCATTGAACCTAAGAATGTGAATGAAGCCCTAAAAGATGAGTGTTGGATCAATGCCATGCAAGATGAGCTTGATCAATTTGCTAAAAATGATGTTTGGTTCCTTGTACCTAGACCCACCTTTGTGAATGTTATTGGAACTAAATGGATTTTCAAAAACAAATCAAATGAAGTGGGAGAGATAATAAGAAATAAAATAAGACTTGTGGCTCAAGGGTACACACAGGTTGAGGGGGTGGATTTTGATGAAACCTTTGCTCCTGTTGCCCGCATTGAATCCATACGTCTTCTTCTTGCCATTGCATGCTTTCTTGACATTACTCTTCAACAAATGGATGTGAAGAGTGCTTTTTTAAATGACATTCTAGAGGAAGAAGTGTTTGTTGAACAACCAAAAGGATTTGAGGACCCCCATAAACTCAATCATGTTTTTAAATTAAAGAAGGCCTTGTATGGACTCAAGCAAGCTCCTAGAGCCTGGTATGGGAGACTTACAGACCATCTTTTGAAAAGTGGTTTTAAAAGGGGAGAAGTGGACAAAACACTTTTTATTCAAAAAAGGGACAAACACATTGTGATTGCACATATTTATGTTGATGATATTGTGTTTGGGTCCACTTCTAAGTCCTTGGAAAAGGAATTTGTGCATTGCATGACATCTACCTTTGAAATGAGCATGGTAGGTGAATTAACATTTTTCCTAGGGATTCAGATAAAACAATTGCATAAAGGGATGTTCATATCTCAAGCCAAGTATGTTCTTAACTTGGTGAAGAAATTCAGTCTTGAGAATGGAAAACAAAAGAAAACCCCTATGGGTACATCCAATAAACTTTGTAAAGATGAGAAATCTGAAAGTGTTGACCATACTTTGTATAGAAGCATGATAGGAAGTCTGCTATATTTGACTCCCACCCGTCCAGACATCATGTATAGTGTGTGTTTGTGTGCTAGATATCAAGCAAACCCTAAAGTCTCTCATTTGAAAGCTGTCAAAAGAATAATTAGGTATGTTGGTGAGACTTGTGCTATGGGTTTGTGGTACACAAAACACACTAACATCAATTTTGTTGGCTTAAGTGATGCTGATCGGGCTGGTAGTGTTGATGACATGAAAGTACTTCTGGTGGATGCTTTTACTTGGGTAACAACTTGATCTCTTGGTTTAGTAAAAAGTAAAATTGTGTTGCCCTCTCCATAGCTGAATCTGAATACATTGCTGCTGGTAGTGGGTGTACACAACTTTTGTGGATAAACCAAATGATCAAGGATTATGGCCTACATAGTGAAGTGTTAACCATGTATTGTGACAACACCAGTGCTATAAGTATAGCAAAAAATCATGTTCAACACTCTAGAACTAACCACATTGATATAAGACATCATTTTATTAGAGACTTAGTTAAACAAGGTATTATTTGCATTGAACATATAGGGACAGACAATCAACTGGCTGATATTTTTACTAAGAGTCTAGATTTTGAGAGATTTATCAATCTTAGGAAATCTCTCAGTATGTGTGCCATGTGACCCTTCACTCACTATATATATTAAAAAAAAATTAGGCATTCTGCATTAAGTATTTAGGGGAGCACACTAGTTTCATCTCTTATGTTTTGTGCTTTGTGTTGCCTGGATTTGCATTCAAAATTTGTTGTGATTTTCATGTTCTGATTCTCTACTCTCTCTTTCTCTCCCAAAATTTTTGTTATTGAAAAATCTTTAGCCCACAAAGGAAAGAGTTACCTTTTGAAATCTAGGGATGTGACAATTTATCTTGATACTATGGAACTTAGGTTCTCATATGTTGATCTTGAGAAAATTGAATTCCCTTAAAAGAAAAAGTGTGAAAGTTACCTAACGAAAAAGAGCTATCTATGAACAAGGTTGTGGCAACTTTCTTCTGGGACTATGAATCCTTGGATTTCATGGGTTGATCAAAAGCAAAGTGACTTCCCTTGGTAAATAGTGTGAAAGGTTACTAGTGGGATGTTGTGAATATGCTTGAAATAAAGTAAAGCTATTCTCCTAGGGAAATAAAGTACCTATGGTATTTGTGGGAGATGAGTGTTGATTAAATGAACAAAAGATGAGAAATTTTACATAAAATCACAATTTTGGTGAATGCATCTCCCAATGCAGCTACATTGGGAACTATATTAAGATGATCTAGACATTATTCACATGTGTGTGGCTGTATTTGCTAGATTCTGTTTGGTCCATTCTTGTCATCTATTAGGCATCAATTTTAGGACATGTTCTGTTTTGATAATATCAACCTGTTGAGTTTTTGTCCTTATCCCAACAAATTGCAAAATAATTACCAAAGTATTCCATGTTGAAAATTTATGTGGTTGTCTAATCCGTGTGGTGTTCTAAGAGTTCCTATTAAGAATATAAGTGCTATTGAAAGTCTGGGTTGATACAATTTTGGTTAACCCTTTGGTGTGTTTGTTAAGAATCTTTGGTGATTTTGAAATTCAAAAATTCAGGAATGAGATTGGTTGTTACCTCACACACATAGCTCTCCACATTTTTCCCTTGTCAAAATCAGATTTTCTATTACACTTGTATATGATTTGGTTAACCTTGGTTTGGTTTCAAAAATCAAAAATTGGTTTATAGAGTTCACAAACGGCCTCTCCAATTCCTGAAATTTTGTTACTAACGGCTAATGTGTTTAAGAGGCTGTCTTAAGTGATCTTTCAGGCAGCAGGAATTATATCACTCTCCTCTTTCTCTTTTGCACAATCTATTCCCAGAAATATTGAAGGACCTTGCTGCCATTCCAATCTCTCTTTCTTCTTTCCTTGAATTCTTCCAAAATTCTCAATGGCCTCATCTTCTTCTACCTCCACAGGTTCTCTAAAACAAACACCATCTGTTAATGTAGCTTCGAGTGCTACCTCAGCTGAAGCTACATCGTCTTTTCTCTCCTCTCCTACAAATCTAGAATCCGCCATTGTGATAGCTAAACCCCTTCCAGAGCCTCTCACTATTATATTACCTGGTGAGAAGGGTAATGTCATAGATGTTGAAAACCCCGGTGACCTATCTGGATTTCCCCAAATTGGAAACGCTAGCTCGCGTAAATCCAAGCGATTACGACAATCCAAGTAGTCCTGACGTCGAAAGAGCCAAGAAATTTAAAGTAAATCCAGGTCAATTTGAAGAGGCTGTCCCCATTGCCAGTGACTCTGATGACGAGGATTTCGTTGCTGTGAATGTGTCTATCCCTAAAGCACATGCCTCTGCTCTACTATTGATGCCGACCCTTCTATTCCCGCTCTAGAAGACACATGCGATGAAGACTACCCTATCCCTTCCCCAACATAAATCTCCTACTCATGAAGTGGCTTCTTCTGCTGATCATTCTGTTGAACCCGAAACAAACTTCTCTGATCTGAGCTTCTCTGATGAGCAAAGAACTCTAGCTGACTACCTGATGCAGCTAAATAATGCTTCTCCAAAGAATCCTCCATCTCCAACAACCAGTCTTGCCAAGTCCTCCAGCTCATCAAAATTTGATGACAGCTCTGACCAAGACTTTATTGAAAAAGTTGTATCTGAATAAGAAGAGTCTAATGAAGTTCCTGTGAGATTCACAAGGAGACGAGCTGCAATGACCAATGTAGCTCCCAATGTAGCTACATCAGAAGCTACATTCACCCCTACCTCCACTGATGCTACTTTAGGTACTCCCTTCTCTGTTCAATTTATGACTGCTGCTGCTTCCTTAAGGTTTAATACCTCTAGGAAAATTGTGGACGAAAGAATCATTCCTAAAGATGACTTAATTGCACAAAATCTTGTATAGTTTTTTTTTCTGATAGAGGCCTTCTTGGTACTTTGTCTTCCTCCTCTCCTTATCATAGGAACATTATTATTGAGTTGTATGCCAACCTAGAGAAAAAGATTACCTCTCCTAATGCTTCTAGGTTTGAAAAAGTGTTTATTAGGAATCAGTTGTTCAATTTCTGTCCCTCCATAATCAATAACCATTTTGGGACTCCTGAAGTTGGGTTTGTTGGATTAGTTTCTGATTTAAATATGTGTGCCTAAGAGTTGACTGGAGGGTTAGTTTCCAAATGGCCTGAAAAAGGGGCCAATATTAGTACTTCCAAGCTCTCCTCTCTATATGTTGTGATGCATAAAATGTGTTGTGCTAATTGGGTTCCTACCACCAACTCTAATGCTGTAACAGAGGAGCATGCTAGGATTTTGTTTCAAATAGGAAATGGTCTGCCTTTTGACTTTGGAGACTTTGTCTTTAAGAAAATTGTTTCTCTAGCTGAAACTGAAGGGGACAAAAGGGCCCTCAATTTTTCTTCTCTCATCTACAATATATTGATTGCCCAATGCTTTGTCCCCCAGTAGGAGAACGACTATCCCCTCTCCTCGACCCTCTTCACATATCAGTCAAACTCTTAAAGGGAGATAGGGTGGTCAATTTGCCTTTAGCATATCCATATCCTCTCTCCTCTGCTCTGCTATTCCTGCACCAGATGTTTCTGTCTCTGCTACACAGTCTGCTGCTGTTCCACCTGCTCCTGTTATGGGCAGTGTAGCTGTCAATGTAGCTACATCTGATCCTTCATCAGTTACTGCCCAAATCTCTCTTGGACCCTCTGCTCCTATCTCCTTGTCTTTCATTCAAGGCCAGCTTATTCAAGTTAGGTCTCAGATAGCTCTCCTTCAGACCCTGGAGACACAATACACTGCCTGGCTAAGCTTACATTCTGGACAAATAGGGGGAGAAAATACTCAAAGTGTTCCACCTGCATCTGTTCCTGCTCCTGTTTCTGCTGCTGCACCTGAAGAAGAAGTTGAATTTGCCTCTGCTCAAGAAGAGACTGATGTCTGATCTGATTTTGTTTCTATTCCTTGCTTGTAATATGGCTTAATTCTGTCTGGCAAATTGGATACATTTTGGTCTGTAATATAAGTTCTGATCTGTGGATTTTTGCATAACTGTTTTGGGATATTACTTGCTTAGTAGTCTGTTCCATTTCTCTTTGTTAATAACTTTCTTCTGGTTGATAAATTCAGGGGGAGTTTTTATTAACATTTGCATATTCTTACTAACATTTGCAGATTTTTGAAAGAGCTTCCTTGTGTTGAATATGTGGCAACCCTTGTCATATTATTTGACCAGAAAGGCTCAACAAAGGGGAGGTTGTAAGGGTAAAATAGACATGACCTATTTTATTTTTGTTTCTCCTTTCTTGGTCCCTAAGTTTAGTCAATTTTGGAAACAAAATATTTCTATAGATTTGTGGTTTCTTGGTCCTAAATCTTAGGAGTTGTTTTTGGAAACAAAATCTATGTCAAAATCCTTCTAAATACCGTGCCTTTAAGTTTTTGACATTATGGTAAGTGAATCTAGTAATTAAGGTAGTTGATTTTATTTCTAATTCGAATCCTTGCCCTTCTTGGAGTTGGATTCCTTCTTTGTGTATAGGTTTCCTCCACATTATAAATAGAAGACATGGGCAACGGCTGAAGGCATGCATCGAGAGAGAGGGGAGAAAATTCAAAAGCAGAAATCAGATCCTGAAGCAGTTTTAGTTTCCAGAAGTGTGCAGAATTTTGATTGTAGCTTCGAATGTTATAACATTCGAAACTACATTGAGTACTGGTGCTGTTTTGTCTTCCTCACTGTTTTAGGAAGCTGTTTGTTTCTTCCCACGTTTGTTGTACCTGTTTTCTGTGGGCTTTTTGCTCTCCAAGACTTGTTGTCTTGTGAGAGTATTTTGTTTGGTGATTTCACATTCTTTTTGTAAAACAATTCATCTTTGTTAGTGAAATCTTTTTTGCCATAAGACTAGATCTACAAGTATAGGCTTGTGGATTGTTTGATAACTGTTTGTGCGTATTTCCTGCTTTTGTATTAAAGTTTTTCGCTGTTTTACTGTTTTTGTGACCAATGTGTTTTCTGTTGTAGCTTCTTCACAAGCTACATTAGTAACTACATTGGCAGTTTGGAGAATCCTAACTACTTGTATTCTAACATAGGAAAGAAGGTCTATATAACGCGACTGTTTAGGGAATAGAGAATTTGGGGAAGAAGACCATTTGGTCTTTTTCTAGATTATAGAAACTCAATGACAAATTGAAAAAAATAAATTAGGTATGAACATTTTCAATTTAATCCTCACAAAAATACATATGTACTTAATTATATTTTTCTAACGACATCTATAAAAAAGATTAACGACGGAAAAAATTGAAATTTTTTGGGACTATACCCCAGAAAGCTATTGTCCTGCCCGCACCCACTATTTGGGTAGCAGCCTAGTTTGTGATTGGAAAGCCCAATTTCAAACGCTCGCGGTCTCCAGAAAGCGCAGACATCGATGCTTTGTGTATGCTTTGAAGTAGACGCGTTACATTAATGTCCCGCCCGCACCCAAACAAAACCCCGCTTCTCTCTGTTCCGACCCTCTCATTCTCATTCTCTCTCCCTGACCCCCTCTTCCCAGCAGCTAGGGTTTCTATTCTTCGCAAAAACACAAATTTTACAGTCAATCGTACTCAATACTCCCACCAATTTCACTCCATTGAGCTCCGATTCTCTTTCTCTCACTAACAAATCCAGCTTTCTATCTCTAAGAAATCCAATTTCTCTCTCTAAAACCTCAGTAAAGTTTCCATTTCCGTCACTCTTTCCTTTTTACAAAATCGGTGCTCACATATTCATTGATGGCGAAGACCAAACCTGGAAAGAAAGATTTAGATTCTTATCCCATCAAAGGCACCAACAAAGTTGTCAGACGTATGTACTCCCTATCTATACGCGTGTGTGTGTGGGGTGGGGTGGGGTGGGGGGGAACTGACAAAGCTTGAATTTTTGGCTTTACGGAGTCGGTGTGCGTCAGTCTGTGGGACTGATAAAGCTTGAATTTTGGCTTTCTGGATATGGTTTGTATGTGTGTGTGGAACTGCTAAAGCTTGAATTTTTGACTTTTTGGACTTGGTGTGTGTGTGTGTGTGTGTTTTGGCAGCTGGAGATTGTGTGTTGATGCGACCATCGGATTCCGACAAACCTCCATACGTGGCACGAGTGGAGAAGCTGGAGGCAGATCATCGGAACAATGTTAAGGTTAGGGTCCGGTGGTACTACCGGCCCGAGGAATCAATTGGAGGGAGGAGGCAGTTTCATGGAGCCAAGGAGCTTTTTTTGTCCGATCACTATGATATGCAGAGTGCTCATACTATCGAAGGGAAGTGCATTGTTCACTCTTTCAAGAATTACACAAAGCTTGAGAATGTTGGTGCCGAGGACTATTTTTGTCGGTTCGAATACAAGGCTGCCACTGGGGGGTTCACCCCCGACCGTGTGGCTGTGTGAGTTTTGTTGTGTTTGTTTGATAAGAAATGTAGTTCGAGTTTGTTTGGGTTGTTTTGACTGATGTTTGGGTGGCTTGGGTTTGATTTGAAGGTATTGCAAGTGTGAGATGCCTTATAACCCGGATGACCTCATGGTGCAATGTGAAGGGTGCAAAGACTGGTATGAAATTTATGACTATTTCTATTGTGCATGGTTAGATGGTATTAAATTTGACATTTGGTGTTTTTACTTTTTAGGACTAAGACTAACTAACTTACTGACATGGTTTGTTTGACATTTTCTTTCTTCTTTTGAATTGTTAGTTTGAATTTCCAGTGCAAATCAGCGCTTTATACTTGCCTTTTATCTGTCATGGAGCATTTTCTATGAGGCAGAAAATGTAGTTGGATTAATTAAATGATATAAAAGAGAGCTTATCAGAAATTTATCAATTATTGTCAATGTTATGATATCAAAAACTGTCTACTACCATGATCTCATTACTTTTTGAATCTTGGTTAAGGGTGCAACTGGACAATCTGCTCAACAACCCAACTAATGATCCTGTAAATGGTGTGTGTTTAAGTTAGTTTTGTTTGAATATATTGTTTTCAAGGTCAACATAAAAGTGCATTTTAAATTGTAAGCTGCTAAAAGATAATGAATTGCCGGAGGATACTAGGATTTCTTCTGATCCATTGTCTACTTGCTTTTTCATATTGCCACTATTCACAGGTCATGTAATTGGCAACATGACATTGCCAGTTTGTTATTAAATGAAATAGTAAAAGTATTACCATTCTAGATTGATTATTCTTGGACAGTGAATTTCGTTATAAAGGTGTTAGTTTGTATATCATGTTCTTATGAAA
The DNA here is from genome assembly GCA_013146195.2 of Codonopsis lanceolata. Taxonomy (NCBI): domain Eukaryota; kingdom Viridiplantae; phylum Streptophyta; class Magnoliopsida; order Asterales; family Campanulaceae; genus Codonopsis; species Codonopsis lanceolata. The sequence goes on from CM028380.1 coordinate 51,165,407, forward strand.
CAAAGCTGTTGCAAACACTTCAAGAACCCTTCCCGTCACCATTGACCTTGATTTCTAAATTGATCATCACTAAGAATCTTTTCAGGGATTATTTCATACGTCTGCCTAGTATTGATGTGGTATTTCTAATGAAAAACTTCTAGCTTGGAAAAAGTTTAATTATAAGGATAAGACTGTTTCTCGGAAACATTGTATGTTTGTAGTTATAGTGCCTGAAACGTTTTCAAGAGTTATTGTGAGGAATAGACAATTGGTAAGGGTGTTCCATGTATGGGCGGTGAAGATTTAAGGGCTAAAATCTTTCCATAGACTATTTCATATTGCCGCCTAGTGTCGACGTGTATCTTTCTGATTATGCCTTTGAAGTACTCTCTCATATTCGAGACTAGCTTCAAAGACATAATTGCTGCTGCATATTATGATGCCGAATACCATTTAACTACTAGATTTCCATTAAGTTTTGCGGCAGAAGTATTGGAACGAGTTTCATATTATAAGTTAGGATCTCATCTCAGAGTAGATAACTTACCTTATTTTACTAGATCAGCGTTTATATATTTACGTTATTTTACTTGTAAAGCTTCTCCTTTCTCATTATTTATTGAAGTGGTTTGTGGAAAATATTTTGTCAGTTAAGATCTTTTGAGCCTCTTACCTAGTGTTATTATTCACTTCAAGCTGTACCACCTTATTCTAGCATTCAATATACAAGTTTAATTGTTTTCTACAACTATAATAAGCTTGCACCGAAGTATTAGTGGTTGCTTTTCCTTCCTATTGCGTGATAAAAAAATTATATAAAAAAACTACCTTATGCTTCTTTTCTTCATTTTTGCCAAACAAACCTTTTGGAGTCCACCTGGGTGCGTAACCTCACAAAGAAAAGGAGAAAGGGATGAATCATGCATATGTATATGGAAAAAAGATGAGCTATGATAGTCAAATTGTGGGGAACAGAATTAAGAATTGGGATGAGATGAATGGAATGGAAACTGAGGCAAATAGGCAATTTGATGTTATACCTTTGAGCTATTATGGTGCTCAGATAAAGTTTTGTATTCTCAAAGATATTGAGGTTTTACTTGGAAGAAAAGAGAGAAGATATTGGGCTTTTACTTGTAGACAAAAAGATATTTAGGTTTAAATTAGATATTGAGGATCTGGAGCTCCTTAGGTTGCTGATATGATGATATCCATTAAACTTTGGGATCATATGCATTTTGGTGGAGAAGGCTTGAATATGGCAAACTGATAGCATGATAATATAGTCTGCTTGCAGATCAGAACGGTTATTGTTGAGGTGGTCTGGAAAGATTAGGCTTATTATGGTCATGTTTAGATATAGGAAAATGTTTGATATTCTTGTAGTTTTTGCTTATGTTGAGTTCAGTAGATTGAACATGGTGCTTATAATACTTTTTCATTTCTGTGTATGTTGATTTGAGTACATTTAAGATGCAAATGTTTGAGATAAATTTTGAGATCTAGTTTGAGAAAGGTTTTTAATTAAAGTTATTATAATTGCTTTCATTTTATGGCTTATATATGGCGTATATGGGTGCTTTTTTTCCTACTCAAGTAATTTGCTAGCATGTATAGTTATAAACCCATCTAACGACTAAGTCAAGTATCCTCCATATGATACCAATAATTTGCAGGTTTCATCCTTCTTGTATGGGAATGTCCATTGAAGATGCGAAGAAGTTAGAACACTTCCTGTGCTCAGATTGCTCATCAGAAGACGATGCTAAAAGATCCTTGAACTCGTTCCCTGTATCACCATCGGCCGAGGCTAAGGTGAGGAGGCATCTCATCCACACTCTGGCGTAATTAGATCTGTTCATTGCTTTGTATCGTATTAAGTGTTTTTATGGTGAGGCCAATACGCCATCCAGTAATGACCTAATGATCATCGGAAACCTACTTAGATTACGTGAAATTTATTGGATGTTACATTAGATCAGATTGTTTTCTGAAAGACGTCCGGTATTGGATTTTTTTTTTTGGGTACTGTAGCCTGTATACAGAATAAACTGATGATTCCTCAAGCGAACACATGGTTCATTTATTGCATGAATGTGTTTGAAGTGTTACTAGATTCTGACAAGCACTCTGGACGCTAATTGTTTCTAAAAACAATCGTGCTGCTGTCGTGTACCACTAACCTTGACAACTGAGGTCTTTTTCAGGGAAACTTTCTTTTCAGCTGTCATGCTTTTGATGGTTGCCTTACTCTAGGTCTCATCATATCAGTTAATTTGAACTTCCTTGTGATATCCAGTTCTAAATTACTGGGTGGATGCCAGGAATCTGCATCTTTTGTTCATGAGGATCTGTTTTTCATAGTTTTGTAGGTCCTTGTTAAGAGAATGCAACTGACCCCCTAAGAATTTATGTATTCATTTAACTGGTGATTTGGTGTTGTTCCTTTGATTGGGATTTAAGTAACAAGAAGATAATTTGAAACTCAGTGATCTTGTGTATATAGGACGCGCCACCTGTTTTGACGCTCTGATATTTATACAATTACCTTTATCAAAAAAATTTGAAACTCGGTGATAGAGACAAAATAAGCTATTAAACTGTGGCGCTAGACTGAGTATCAAGTTTGCTCATATTCACTCTATAAAGTGATTCACTCTGTGCAGAAAGTCTAATACCTGATCATATGCAGTTGGGCTCACTAAGGTGTCTCCTTGAGGATATGCTCAGCACCCACGTTGTCTGTCATTTCACTTTCATTTTAGTATCTGTACCGGATACGAGCTTCAGCGAATGCAGTGGCTTAACTTTGGCTAACTTCCATTTGGGATTGCTGATAGGTAGTCGAGTTTATACTCAAACTGAATCCCTTTGTTGAGAGTCCCTGATCGTTAACCATTATGAGAACCTTGTTCTGTTTTCCTGCTCAGAAATTAAAAAAAGCGAGTGTAACCAAGGTAGGAAAAAGGATAAATAATAATTAAAGATGTCCTTTCATAGAATACATTGATCAAATATTTAAAATAACCCCAAGGCGTGGGGGAAATGGCAAGGGCTCTAAGGCAAAGACAATCCCCATACCAAGGGGCCATACTTATCTATCAACAAAAGAAATTTTGGATCTATATATTTAAAATAGTTATCACAATGTGAAACAAAAATGTTGAACTGTTCTTAGGATCCAACAATCAAGTGTCCTTGTGAAGTCTAAAGCTTGAGCAATCACATTTTTTACCTCCTACTTTATTTTAATGTTTGTCTTTTTGGTTTTTTGGTTTTAGTTGAACAGTGGGGTGCAGTGATTTTTCTGGAGTTTATAAAACACCATTGCTAACGATAATAGAGACCTGGGTTCAGTTGTACAGCCCATTAAGGTTTTCTCAAGTTGTACGATAATAGAGACCTGGGTTAAGTTGTACTACAGCCCACTAAGATGAGGGCAGATAGTTGTTGTTAGAAGATAGTTATTGTTAGGAAATCTAAAATCTGAGTTTGCCTTCAGCTGCTTAATAATTGTATGACTTCTGGATTTGTTTTGTGCTACCTATGGTGAGATTGTATCTATATATAGTTTGCTTTAATACGACATTATTTGTATCTTTGTTTTTTAAAACTAAACATTTGTCTATTGTTAGCTCAACCAGTATCGTGGTGTATTCGCTCCACTAGTATGTTAAACAATGCGACTGTTGTGTATTTCCTTGAATACATAGTTTCATGCTTGCAAATTCATTATGTTTTTTCTCACATTTTCAGGTGGAGCCTAAACGCAGAAAGAGATGACCGATCGCAATACACCATGAGGAGGTAATCATTTTGTTGTGTATTAGCTCCACTAGTGGTGTTGTATTGTGGAATTGTACAGTGAAGAGAAGATAGTACGCTTGCACAAGCCAGAGGCTCTTTCCCCTTTTTATTGTGTGAACTGTATTCTCTTTCTCTATCTGTTGTGTATGCTAGACTAAGATGGGGGCAGTATGGTCCTCTTATCATCCTTGTGATGCACAATTTATGCCAAAAATAGAGGAAAAACGATAGAAGTACTACCTGTCTTCAGATAAGTGCCAAATCCATTGAACAAGTCCGACTAAATGATTGAGAAACAAATGTCAAACCTGTTGTCATATGCTTTATTGGTGGGCTGGCATTGCATTTCTTTTTGTGTAATAGCTGTAATACTTCGGCTTCTCTATATTCCCCTTCTCTTGGCTACAGGAAGTAGGGTAAGGAAAAAAATAACAATATCACCCTACCCACCGAAAAAAAAGAAAAGAAAAAAAGATGGGTTGGGCAGAGTGTTTTATTCTATTCAAGCTTGAGCATGGTCGAGATTGAGATGCATTTGCTGAACCTTTTCTGTGGCTGTTTCATCGAGTAGTTTTAGTGGCTATCTGCTGTATCTGAGAGTTGGATTTGCACCTCAGCAGTGCTCTAGAGGAGGATCCTTCTTCCAAAAGCTTATTGTGGAGAGAGACCTTTCAAATCTGATGATTGAATACAAGTTTTGTGTATTCTGAAATGATATTTTTCTCATTTTTACGTTTAAGATACAAGTTGTACTAAATTATATTAGCCCATTACTGTGTATATGAGTTCACTTGATCCATGTTAAAGCCTATATTGGGGGTGTGATCTATGAGCTTGAGCTTGAGCTTGGTGCAATTCAATCTATTCACGGCTGCGGCTGCTGTGGGTGTTTGTGGGTGTAGCGTAATGGTTTGTTGTTGAGTTGCTGACAGTTAAGTGAGGTGTGTTGTATTTGCTCATGTTGGAGCATACAAGAAAAAAGGTTAATTGCACCATTAGTATGTTGATTTTGGTACATTCTCACTATTAGTCTCTTAACAATTTTTTTTATTAAAATTGAGTCCTAAAAGTATTAAATTTTCAAAGCGGCAATCCTTTTAATGGATGTCGTTAGATAAATATCGTTAAGTTTTTCATATACATTTAGTAAGGGTTAAAATGTAATATTTTTAAATCTAACTTATATCAAAATTTATAATTGAGTCCTTAGAGTTTGAAAAATGATCATAAGGTCTTTCTTCCCCAAATGTTTTGAAAAACCTATCAGATTTTTGAAAAACAATGTAACATTTAGGAAAGTTAAATTAAATAAAAACCCATGTTGAATTAAATAAGAACCCACGTTCAATTCATGGCTGCTTCTATTACGCCACTATATACAGTACTCTCTTCTCCAATAAAGCAGACTATTATTCCTAAATCATTATTCATTGCCTTGTCTTATCCCCATTCTAAGCAGCCACTCGAATTACGGCACCTTCTTCTGGTAAGCGTCGCACCAAGAATGTTTGTTTTGTCGTGCTAATTAACATTGTCCTAACAGTCTCCCATACAATTTTCTTAAGGTCCGTTTGGATGGATTGATTTTGAATTCAATAAATATTATAATTTTATGAAATTTAAATAATTTGGAATTTATTTTTAAAATCATGGCAATTCCATAATTTGAATAATGTGTAGAATTTAATTATAATTCTATATTATAGTTAAAATAAAATTTCATTTGCATATCAATTAGCTAGTTTAGCCTAGTGGTAATGAGTGTTGGTGATAATGAATGATAAAGGTTCGAACCTAACTACAAAGTTGTAAAAATTCATTCTTTTATTAGTAAATAGTATATAAAGGTGGTTGGACGACGGAAGTGGTGGACGGAGGTGGTAGTGGCGCTGTCGGAGGTGGCTGGTGGCGAAGATGACTGTGGTTGCGGTTGGTGGTGGTTGCCGAAGGTGGAGGTGGCGGTGGCAGAGGACAATGGTGGCTGAAGGCTGAGGTCGGAGGTGGCTGGTGGCAGTGGTCGAGAGTTGTGGCGGTAGTGGTGGTAAACTGAATGAAAGTTGTTATTGTTTATAATAATTGACCAAAATTTATAATTTTAGTTCTTAGAGTTTTGAATAGAATTAGTTTATGAAATTGAGGCATTTGGAATTTTAACTCAATTCTAATTCCAAATTTTAAATGTGTTGCCAAACAAAAAAATTATTTTGGAGGCCTCAATTCCAATTCCAAGCTATGAAATTGGGGTATTCAAACATACCGTAAATGTTTTGGAAAATACTTATGTTTTAATTCACCAAAATTTAAGTTGCAGAGCTGCTTTAATTATCTGTTTAAGTTGCGAGGGAGACGAGAGAGGTACGAAGGAGGTAGGGGTAGAAACCTGGTTGGTTTGATGGCAAAGAGAAGGGGGAGATCGCGAATCTATTTCTTAGCGAGAAGGGGAAAGGCTTGGGTTAGAGCTAGGGATGTAAGTGATTCGATTCGATTTAGTTTGATTCCAAAAATTCTCAAACCGAACTGAACCGCGCGAAGTTTGGAACCGAACCAAACCGAATAAGTTGATTCGATTCGATTTGGTTCTGTTTTATGGTTTCAAATAAAATTTTTAATTAACATATACAAGATTAAAAAAATTAACTTACTCACACTTTTAATTGAAAACAGTCATTTTTCAAACAAGCCTAAGAGGCTAGAAGTAACAACACCAATAAACAAACAATGATTTATATGTTTAATGTTTACTCTCTTCACAAATTTATTGCAAATTCCGAGTTATAAACAAACACAAAGGAAACTTGGAAATATCAACAACAATAAACGAGCAACAACAAACAATAAATAAGGTTAGAAAATAGAAATATCAAAAAATAAATATTATATATATATGTATAATATTAGTATATCTATATATATAATAAATAAATAATATATTTTTAAAAGGTGGTTCGATTCGATTCGGGTTGATATCGAAAATCTCAAACCGAAATGAACCACTCAGGTTTTTATTTTCTCAAACCAAAATCGAATCGTTTGAATTAAAAACCGAACCAAACCACCCGATTCGATTCGGTGGTTCAAGCTTACACCCATAGTCAGAGTTGTTGCCGGATTGGGGGAAGAAGTCGACAGCCATGGAGATCCAAACTTGGGCGGTGAAGTGGATCTGTTGCGGAGTTACCGCAGCTTGGATAGGGTGAGAGGTGAGCATGAAGTTGCTTGGCTGACGATGATGATGAAACTGGAACTGTGGCTTGAGTTTGTCGGACTGAAGCATGGACGGTGGCTGAAGACGAAAATCGTTGGGTCGGAGGAAAGAGGGAAGAAGACGATTGATGATGCTCTCAAAGAGGAAGACATGGGTTGAGGATGGAGATGGCGTAGGGGGAAGGAATAGGCTTTCTGTGATGGGGGTTTACTTTGAGAGGGAAAGAGAGAGAGATAGAGAGGGAGAGGGAGAGGGAGGGAGAGTATGGGATCCTCGCAGCTCCTAAGTCTCAACCTCCAACATTGGAAATAACGTTCAGTTGGAACTTGGAAGAAGGGTTCTAGGTCTTTTTCCAAACTTGAGGGTCTCGATTGTATAAGTTAGGTTTAAGAAAATTTCATTTTAGCTCTTGCTCAATGTACATAGCCAACCTGACGTTATTTGTCTAATGACATATATCAAAAGGATTGTGGCTGTGAAAATTTCATACTCTTATGATCCAATTTTGACAAAAAATATTATTAAGAGACTAATACTGAGAATAACCCAAAGTCAAGGGACTAATGGGCGATTAACCCAAAGAAAAAAGAAAAGAACCGCTCCCTTACCTTTTTTTGTTCTTGATTTTTTGTAGAAGTATTTGAGGACTAGAAAAAGAGATAATTAAATACATAAAAAAATTGTTATTCACGTTTGGTATTACAAACTTTTGTAAAGTGTGTGTGTATATATATAACTAACGAATACCCAAGCAGAGCTAGATGGCTTGAAGTTAATAGAGAATTGTTATTTTTAGGGGTGTAAGTCTGAATCGTGGAATCGCGGAATCAAATCGAATCGAATTGAATCGGTAGGTTTGGTTCGATTTTAACATAGGATGGTTCGGTTCATGTTTGAAAATTTTATAAATCGATCGATTCGGTTCGGTTTGCGATTTTTACTTCTAAACCGAATCGAACCGAATTGCCATATTAAAATATATGGTTTTATAATATATATATATATATATATATATATATATATATATATATATATTATAATTATATAAATATATTTATAATTTTATATTTATAATATCATTCTTAATTATATCATTTTTAAAATATCTTACATTTGACTTATGGATAAGGAGTAATTGAGTATTGAGCAGTGGGACAAAGGTCTTACGGACCAAATTTTCAAAATAAAAAAGAAGCTTCTCTCTCTCTCCCAATACAAACCCTAGAACTTCACAAAACCCGACTTCAACGTCGTCGCCGTCTAGCTCGCAATCTCGCATAGTCGCTCTCGCTCGCAGTCTAGCTCTCCAGTAGGCAGTAGTCCAATCTTCACTCTTCACTATGATAAGCTTTCATCTCCTTCTTTCTCTTACCCCATCTCCCTCTTTCTCTCTCCTCTAGTTTTTCTCTTTCTTTTAGAATTCTAATTTTCATGGTTGAGTTCATTACATCTCTTCTCTTCGACGGTTGTAAATCCCTACAAAGTACAAACTGATTCCCCATATTTAGCAACGCACACACACACATATATGGCTGCTAAGTGCTCACAGTGTGGTCATGATCTACTCAACAACTCATTTGATCTTGTGTATTAAAATATGATATCACTTTTTAAAATGAAGATAGATTGATATCATGTCTCATGCACACATACATATTTAATTTATTTTTTGCTTCGTACTAACTGCTGTTAATTTAGATTCCAGCTTGGGAATCATGGATCCAATTACTTAATTGAGGAAGAGCTTGAGACTCACTTTACATTTGCTTGGAAAAAGGGGAAATTGCATCAGAGTATGAGACCGACCTACTGGACTTTGTCTGGATGTTTGCTTTCAAGTTTCAAGAAAATTGTGCAAGAGAATTGTGATAAACATATTTGTTTATTTTTTTTGTTCATTTGGTTTGAAAATATGATTTTTAATGTTTGATTTGATGTAAGATGCTAATTAGCCTAACAATTTTTAATTTACTTTAATTTTTTATTTAAACCACCAAACCGATTCGAACCAAACCGAACCATTCGATTTGGTTTGGTTCAGTTTCAAACATCCCGTGGTTCGATTCGGTTTGAGAAACATGGAACCATAAGAAGTCGGTTCGGTTTGTGGTTTTGGTCTCGAACCTGTTATATCTCTGGATAAGGTCCCTGCAGAAAGGTGAATCAGTAGACTGTATGTTTAAGTTCCACGAGATTAGGGATCTCTATCCTTAAGACAAAAATAGGCGCCGCAATGATCTGGACGGATTTGAAGCCTGTTAGTCTCTCAGGGTTCTAGAGCTTACTTGATTGAAGAGGCAGACTTCCTTTGATCAATCAACTGTGAACCAAGCTGCTGATGTATCTCTGTTTAGGGCAGAAGGAGTAGTACAAAAAATGGGAGGAAATTTTTCTAACCTTGAAAATGAATTTCCTACAGTATTTAACTAAGACAGTTGGGAGTTGGAGCGGTTGGGGATTGTCTGAAACAGACACAGCCGTTTCGGCAGCGGTTGGTGTTTGTCCGAACAGACACACTGTTTCGGACACAACTGCCACCATTAACCGTCGCTATAACCGCTTGCTGAGAGGCATTAACCGTCGTTGTCTGAAAGGGACACAACAGTGAATTGGCTTAGCTGCTTGGACTGTGTAATGAACTGGTAGCAAAAAGAAAGGGTCAAGCCAGCCAGCGGGCGAGCGACCGACCGACCAACCAACCAACAAGCCAAGCCAAGCCAAGCCGAGCCGGGTCGGGTCGGGCGGGCAACGCGCGTGCGCGTGTGGCACTTAGCTAGGTCTTCCCTCCTACACAAAAGTGTAGTGGCCCAAGGGCCGATTGTTAAGCCTAAACGATCTTCTTTATAAAGTAGAGTTGTTTTTATTATATTCCCAGTGTGGGATTCCCCACTTCCTACTTTACATAACTTCCTCATTTAATTATTATTGGAACAGTTTCCAACAATCCCCCACATTAAATGAGATATCATGTAAGTTGATGACATATTGATAGGATAATACAGAGATACACCTGAAAGTAGCTGTAGTGGAAGAGGTGGCTTTTGACTTTGAACCTTTCCTTGTGATGTACTATCGGGATGACTTACTAATCAGTGACTTGGTGTGTCTTGAACTGACTGGTGTTTGATGTCATCCAAGACAATAGCAATCACACAGCTACTTTCAAACATAGTTCGATTCTTCGGTTTTGTTCATTTTGGCCCTAAACGATACCTGGTTCTGTGAATGTTTGTTAAAGAATTTCAACCTCTAAATTCTCATAAGATCGGCCAGTCTTACATTCACATAAGTGATTGCCTATAAGGAGTTGTTCTGTCAGAACTGCGCTTGACGAGTCAAGTCATAGGAATCATTAAAAGCAAAGCTTATCCTAAACCGTGACAGATAACACTAATGGTTTTCATCACAAGAATAGGTAGAATTTTTGTAAATTCTTTTAGTGTTAACTGTGAGATTAATTCAGTTGGGTTGTCCCTTTGAACCTAGACCATGGGATCTCCAATCAACTAGGTGGGGTTTTTCGCTAAATCATTCTCTATTTCATAGGCTTGAGGCCCATTCCCTTTGATGAGCTGCATACTAGCTCTCTCGACAAACCTTTAGTTAATGGATCCGCTAGTTTGTCTTTTGAGTTGCTTAACGATATTGTGACGCCTGCGTATGTGTCGTGATTTACCATTATACATATTGTTTTGTGCCCTTCCAATTACGGCTTGACTGTCACAATGGATGCATATAGCTGGGACTGGTTGTGGCAAAGCTGGAATATTTTCTAGAAAGTTGCGTAGCCATTCGGCTTCCTTCGTTGTTTTATCTAGAGCAATAAATTCTGATTCCATTGTAGACCTTGCAATGCAAGTCTATTTGGAAGATTTCCATGCGATAGTGCCACCACCAAGAGTAAATACAAATCCACTTGTGGATTTGGAGTCATTAGTATCAGATATCCAGTTGGCGTCACTATAACCTTCAATTACTACTGGATATTTTGAATAGTGCAATTCATAGTCCTGTGTGTATCGTAGATACCGCAGAACTCTTACAATTGCTTTCCAGTGATCAGGTCTTGGATTACTTGTGAATCTGCTCAATTTATTGACAGTTTGAGTTATATCTGGGCGCGTGCAATTTGTGAGATACATAAGACTTCCAATTACACGGGAGTATTCATTTTGAGATATATTTTCGTGTAAGTTTTTCTTGAGATGAAAGTTTGGATCTATCGAGGTTTTAGCAATACTTTGATCATCCTTGCTGAATTTCTCCAACAGTTTCTCAATATAATGAGATTGTGATAGTATAATCCCCTCTGATTTTCTAGATATTTTAATACCTAGGATGACATCGGCGAGCCCAAGATCTTTCATTTCAAATCTGTTGGCCAACATTTTCTTGGTTTCCTTGATCATGTTGTTATTATTGCCAATGATTAACATGTCGTCGACATAGAGGCATATAATAACATATCCCTGGTGCGTATTTTTGGTGTACACGCATTTGTTACATTCGTTAGGTTTGAAACCATTTGCAAGTATCACATCATCAAAACGTTTATGCCATTGTTTTGGTGCTTGCCTTAATCCATACAACGATTTGACCAACCGACATATTTTTTGTTCGTTGCCTGGAGCATGAATCCTTCAGTTTGATTCATATAAATTTCTTCTTCGAGTTCCCCATTTAGGAAAGCTGTTTTGACATCCATTTGGTGTATTTCATGACCGTGCAAAGCTGCAAAGGTAATGATTAGTCGAATTGAGGTGATTCGAGTGGCAGGGGCATAAGTATCAAAGTAGTCAACACCCTCTTTTTGATTGAAGCCCTTTGCGACTAGTCATGTTTTATGCTTGTCGATTGACCCGTCGGGCTTTAGCTTCCGTTTGATAACCCATTTGCATCCCAAAGGTTTGCATCCCTTAGGAAGGTTAACTAGCTCCCAAGTGTGGTTTTGCATGATGGATGCAATTTCACTATTAATGGCCTCTTTCCATTGGGGAGTTTCTGGAGTGGATATTGCTTCTTTGTACGTTCGTGGTTCATTATCCACTGTGAACGTGGTTACAAAGTCTGGTCCAAATGTTTTCGTAGTTCTAGCTCTTTTACTTTTTCTAGGTTCATCATATTGATCATTATGATGAGTTGGTTGGTCAATGTCCATAGGGGCAGTGTCTATGGAGACTTCATTACCATCATTACTTGTGCTCCAAGAAAATGACTGTTTTCCATTATTATCGGTTTTTAATGGAAAGATATGTTTGAAAAATGTAGCATTTCTCGATTCCATTATTGAGTTGACTTCAACATCTGGATTTTCAGATTTGTGGATTAAAAACCTATAGACACTGCTATTGGCTGCATAGCCTATGAAAATACAATCCACGGTTTTTGGACCGATTTTCACCTTTTTGGGTGGTGGTATTGCGACCTTTGCCAAGCACCCCCACACTTTGATGAATTTGTAGGAAGGTTTGCGACCATTCCATAATTCATAGGGTGTTTTGTCTAATTTTTTGTGTGGTAGTTTGTTTAACAAGTAATTGGTTGTGAGCACCGCCTCCCCCCACATTTCATCGGGTAGACCAGATTGAATCAGTAATGTAGTCATCATTTCTTTAAGGGTGCGATTCTTCCTTTCAGCAATCCCATTGGATTGTGGAGTGTAAGGTGGAGTGACTTGGTGGAGAATGCCATGTTCTGCACATAAGTCTTTGAAGGGAAAAACATATTCGCCTCCTCAATCAGACTTAAGAATTTTTATCTTTTCCTCAAGTTGATTCTCGACTTCCTTTTTGTATAGCTTGAAGGCTTCAAATGCTTCATCTTTGTTGTTTAATAGCTAGAGATGACAAAAGCGATAACTATCATCGATGAAGGCGATGAAGTATTTTTTCCCGCCATAAAACTCTATGAAGTTTAGATCGCATAAGTCATTATGAACTAGATCCAATGGTCTAGTGTCACGGTCTACTGATTTAAATGATGTTCTCGTTTGTTTAGCTTCAACGCAAATTTGACATTTTTCTTTTTTATTAATGCGTATTGTAGGAATTAGATCCATTTGCATAAGTTTTTGCATAGAGTCATGGTTAACGTGACCAAGTCTAAAGTGCCAAACATCAAAATGCTCAAGCAAGTAAGAAGAAGATGCCTTAGCTTTATTATCAACTGTGGTCGAGGTGTTTATCACCATTACATTACATTTGAAAAGGCCCTCATCGAGGTAACCTTTTCCCAAAAAGACGCCATTCTTGGTAAGAATAAACTTGTTAGACTCAAATACTAGCTTAAATCCATGTTAATCAACAATGAACCAGAAATTAAATTCTTCTTAATTTCTGGTACATGCAGGACATTGGTCAACACCAATTCCCTCCCACTTGTCATTTTCAGCGGCACTTTCCCTTTCCCTTCCACTCCAGAGGTGGAAGAGTTGCCCATGAATAGCTTTTCCCATGTCTTCACTTTTGGTATAAAAGGAGAACATCGTCGCGTCGCCACATATGTGACATGTGGCACCGGTGTCCACGAACCATTCATGACCTGTACACCAACCAAGTTCGTTTCGGAGACCACGCAGATCATGCTGATGTCTTCGTTGACGAGGTTGGCTTCGCGTCGGACCCGCTTCTTTCCTCGACATTCAGCAGCCTTGTGGCCTTTTTTGTCGCAGTTGAGGCACTTGCCTTTGAACTTGTATTGTTTGTGCTGCTTGGACGTCCCTTCACCGGAGCTTTTACGCTTCCCATTCTTGGAGTCCTGTTCAACTACGTTGGCCCCTTCAATGGTACGAGTGTTCTTTTTGTCAGCAATCCGATTGTCCTGCTCAATCCGCAGCCGCATGATCAAGTCTTCGAGAGACATATCCTTGCGCTTGAGATAATTTTTGAAGTCCTTCCAACCGGGAGGTAGCTTCTCGATTGCAGCAGTAACTTGAAACGGCTCAGAAATTATCATTCCTTCATCCTCGATCTCATTGATGAGTAGCTAGAGTAGCTGGACCTATAAGACAACTGGTTTAGCATCAACCATAGAAAAGTCTAGGAACCTGCCTACCATAAATTTTTTATGGCCAGCATCCTCAGTTTTATATTTTTTCTCAAGTGATTCCCATAAGTCTTTTGCAGTTTTAAAATGACTATAAACATCATAAAGGGAATCATGAAGGCCATTGAGAATGTAATTTCTGCACAAAAAATATGAGTGCTTCCAGGAGTCTATTGCAGCCACTGTTGTCTTGTCTGTCTCAGCAGGATTTAGAGCATGGGCTGTCTCTTTTAAGAACTTAGACAGGTTCAATGTGGTCAGATAAAACAACATCTTTTGCTGCCAACATTTGAACTCGGTGCCATTGAACTTGTCAGGGCGTTCGCCATGGTGAGCATGGACCGCTGGCGGTAGGCCAGGAGTTACTGTTGTAGGCTGTTCAATCACAGAAGCAGTCTCAAGTTCTTTTCCAGAAGTCGACATGCTGCAAAATAAGATAACAATCAAATCTTATATATTATGTACAATTACAATAAACAGTATCTACTGTTTGTGTTTGTAAAATAGTATGTTACAGAATTATTTTATGTATAATAACACTGTTGTTTTTTGTAACTTGAAAGTTACAGAATTGAATACTTCTGTGAAAGGAGTATTCCTTGTTTTGTTTCTGTTTGCACAGAACAAAACCTGCAGATGTTGTTCAAAGAGTTCTGCTGGAATCAGTACACTAAAAACAAGACAGAAAAGGGGTAGAAGAGAAGACAGTAATGTCTACCAGGAACTTTATGCCAGAAAACTTTTTGTCTTAAGATTGTTATATCTTTAGATAAGGTCCCTGCAGAAAGGTGAATCAGTAGACTGTATGTTTAAGTTCCACGAGATCATGGATCTCTGTCCTTAAGACAAAAACAGGCGTTGCAATGGTCTGGACGGATTTGAAGCCTGTTAGTCTCCCAGGGTTCTGGAGCTTACTTGATTGAAGAGACAGACTTCCTTTGATCAATCAACTGTGAGCCAAGTTGCTGCTGTATCTCTGTTTAGGGTAGAAGGAGTAGTACAGAAAATGGGAGGAAATTTTTCTAACCTTGAAAATGAATTTCCTACAGTATTTAACTAAGACAGTTGGGAGTTGGAGCGATTGGGACTTGTCCAAAACAGACACAGCCGTTTCGGACACAACTACTAAGAGTTGGGAGCGGTTGGTGTTTGTCCGAACAGACACACTGTTTCGGACACAACTGCCACCATTAACCGTCGCTGTAACTGCTTGTCTGAGAGGCATTAACCATCACTGTCTGAAAGGGACACAACAGGGAACCGGCTTAGCTGCTTGGACTACATAATGAACTGGTAGCAAAAAGAAAGGGTCCAGCGGGCGGGCGACTGACCAACCAACTAACCAGCCAAGCCGAGGCGAGCGGCTCACGCTCGCGTGTGGCACTTAGATAGGTCTTCCCTCCTACACAAAAGTGTAGTGGCCCAAGGGCCGATTGTTAAGCCTAAACACTCTTCTGTATAAAGTAGAGCTGTTTTTATTATAATCCCAGTGTGGGATTCCCCACTTCTTACTTTACATAACTTCTTTATTCAATTATTATTGAAACAGTTTCCAACAGAACCGAACCAAACCAAACCATTACACCCCTAGTTATTTTCACTAAAATAAAATAAAATAAGTTAGTAATAGAATTGTTAAAAATATTGAGCCTGGTCTTGCATTTGGTCTAAAATAATGACAAAAATTACGATGTGCTTTAACGCGACATACAAATAAGTTGTGTTTCAAAACAAACCTTTTGTTTTCACTTTTACGAATGGAAGATTTTTCTACAAGGCCTGCGTTTTAAGAAGTTGCACTTACAGAAAATCTTATGAGAAAATTATGGTCGGTCCATTTTTTAAAGTTTTTAATCCCAAAATTTCATGATTCTTTTTTTTAACCGTAAAAGATCATTTTTTCTAAATATTGTTCCAAAAATACCATCATCTTCTTCAACAGCTCTAACAACACACTTTGGATTCCAAAATCATGATTGTGTGCAACGAAACGGGGGTCGAGGGGGCAGCGCCCCTTCGTGGGGGTTCGGGGGCGTTAAAGATAAACGAGTTCTTTTATTCATAAAATACGAAACTATAATGAATCTGTGCGGAGTTGAAATTTTTTTCAGTTGAGACAAAGGTGGATAAAGAGGAGGAAAAAGAATACTTACGACGGAGGAGATGGAAGAAGTAGGTGGAGGACGTGGTCAGGTTCTTTATGATTTTATATCGCGGTTCAAAAATTAATGCACTAAAATTGATGAATTGTTGTTCAAAGATAGACTAGCAATTACACTGTTGAACCGCGGTGTAAAAATTAATGCACTAAAGTTGATGAATCGTGGTTCAAAAATAGACTAGTAATTACACTATTGAACCGCAGTACAAAAATTTATGCACTAAAATTGATGAATCGCGGTTCAAAATAGACTAGTAATTACTCTATTAAACCGCAGTGTAAAAATTAATGCACTAAAATTGATGAACCGCGATACAAAAATAGACTAGTAGTTACACTATTGAACCGCGGTGCAAAATTAATTCAATAAAAATTGATGAATCGCGGTTCAAAAATACGACTTATATCACATAAATAGACTAGTAATTTTTATGTAGGATCGGTTGGTTAACTAATTTCATCGCTTACGAAATTAGGTGCAATATAAGCCTAATACGACTTATATCCAAGGTTCTAAAAATCGTTAGGCGACCGCTAGGCGGCACACTAGCGCTTAGCGCCTAGGGGACTAGTCGGGACGTAATTGGGGCCTAGGCGGGGTTTAGAATTAAGACATAATTACTATTTTTTGATAATTTACATCAAAGATCAAACACATTGACTACAATTTTTCTTTTAATATTTGTCATTTTATGAAACACTTGTCTATATTTGTAAAATGAACAAAAATATACAAACCTACCATTAATCTCAATTCCCAACAACCCCAAAGTAATAAACCAGCCAAGTTT
The DNA here is from genome assembly GCA_013146195.2 of Codonopsis lanceolata. Lineage (NCBI taxonomy): Eukaryota > Viridiplantae > Streptophyta > Magnoliopsida > Asterales > Campanulaceae > Codonopsis > Codonopsis lanceolata. The sequence continues at coordinate 51,182,397 of CM028380.1, forward strand.
AGAATTAAAAAAAATATATTACTCCACCTACCTACTGCCCCTACAACCCACAGTCTAACCTATCCTCCCTAGTCTCTCCTCATTCTAAATTTTGAGTCCCGAGACAGCCCCCTTCTTCTTCATCTTTTTTCTCTCTATCTAGTAGACTGGCAACCCTTTTTCTTCCTTTCTTTTTGTTTTCTCTCCCTCTCCGGCAGACCAACTCTCCTCGTCATTTTTTCATCCTCCAATTTCTTTCCTCCTAGATCTAACCATTTAATCTATCCCTTCTCTTAGCCAACCAAATATCCACAAAATCAAACCCCTTTTCTTTCTACCTCCCTCTCTGCCTCGCCATTACCACTCCTCCTTCCTTTTCCGGTCATTGCATGCCACAAAATCAAAGCTACAAAAATAAATTAAGGTCGACGGGATTTTGCGTAGGCACCGACTTGACCGATTAGGCGGCGATTAAGAAAGTCGCGGTGGTGGAAAGACGCCTAGCGCCTAGGCGGATAGTTTTAGAACACTGCTTATATCACGTAAATAGATACATATATAGCCTGCAAATACATAGTATAGACTGTGGGGGATGATTAACCATAGATCGATAGGATGCAAACTAAAGTAGATTATATATAGCCTGTGAATGCATAGTAGACTGTGGGGAAGATTGGCCGTAGATTGGTAGGATGTAAACTAAGGTAGTTACATATTGTGAATGCATAGTAGACTCTTGGAGATCATAAGGGAGGCTTAGTGGTAGAGATGAAATCTTTATAATGTGTGATGTCTCAGGTTCGATTCTTTCCTAAGGTTACCTTAGGAGGGGGTAAAAAAAAAAGCTGGCCGTAGATTGATAAAATGTAGACTAAAGTAGTTACATATATAGCCAATGAATACATAGTATAGATTAGGTCCCACAATTACAACATGAAATCCGTTAACCAACCGATCCGACATAAAAGTTACTTGATCAAATCCAATCGTTTATGTTTTTGGGTCGAAACGGATTAGTGGGTAGAACCCATTACACATTTGACCTGATAGTTTTTACTCTATAAATGTATAGATTTTTAAGGGAATAATTGAGGGTTGGTCCTCTTTTATGAAATTATAACCGCTCCACTACACTCTTTTTTTCAACTGCAAAAGTACATTTTTCTTTTGTTCTTCATCAAATGCCATCGTTCTCACTTCCCACCTCTATGTGTTCATTCCCACTTCCCACCTCTTTTTTTTTGTATGTTAATAGTTTATAAAACCCAGTTCTTCAGGCCATGTAATTGATTCACCAAGTTATGACATCATTCTGCATTTAAATAAAAATAAAAACATATAAATCTAAAAACGGTTATTAATTTATTAAAGGTTACAACAAATCATCTAGTATCAGTGGATGACATACTATTCGAACTTGTAAGAACCCTCAATGTTGCAAAATTTATAAACTCACCGTTAAAACTTCATCAGATCCTATCTCATCACCACCATAGATAAAAGGTTGACCGTCACCATAGATAATTTGTTATTTGTTTAACAAATTATCCAACTTCAAATACTTACCAGATTTGCATCGATTTTGGATTCAAAATCAAGAAGTGGGTGTGTTGGCCATGACAACGACGCCTACATCATAGACAATGTTCTTGTACTATTCCTGTAGCTAAGGGCCTCGCTTTCAATATAATTGAGAGATGAAGGTTAGTCGAATTGATAAGAAAAGAGATGAAATTCCTGGAATCATCCTTTTCAATATAATTATGGTATTGGCTTGGCTTTTTTTGCTTTGGATCATTCCTACATTTTTTTGGGAAGTGAGAGAAGTGGGGTTGGTGGTGGGAAAGAGATATAATGAAGTGTGAAATGAATATAGAGAGAGAAATCGGGTAAATGGTCGATACAATTTTCTGTTGACGCACAAAATTAATGATTGATGCCCAAATTTATTATCGATGCCTAATTTTGGGCAGGGTTTTTTGTTCCAACACCCAATTTTTTCATTGCGATGCCTAATTTTGGGTGAGATGTCTTTTATTCATTAAAGGTATATTCATCATTTTATCCCCAAAAGTGTGCTTTAGCGATTGAATAAAATCATGATCGACTTTTGTGGTTAAATATTGTTCACAAGGTACTGGCCTGAATTTCACCCATTTTTTTGGAGAAAATTCGGGTCAAGATGAGTCGACCCGTTTTAGTCGGTTACTCCTTATAACCCAACCATATTAAACTAGATCAATTTTGATATGTTTGAGATGCGGGTTCTAACGGGTTTCAACCAATTATTCATCCCAACCCACCTAATTTCAGGCCTATTATAGACCGTGAGGGTGATTGGCCTTATATCGTTCAAACGTATATATATGATGTTAATGGCCCTATTTATTGTTTTATTTATTTAGACACTTTATTGTATAGTACTAGAAGATATATTATGTATACATAGGTAGTGTGTGTGTGTATGTGTTACTTATTATTAATCGGGTTTAGGGGTGAGTTTGGTTTAGTTTAGTCCAATTTTTTTAGAAAAAAAGAGAAAATCGGAATCAGACCAATAGTCCGGTTCTCAAAAAAATTAGAACCGGAATCAACCCAATATGTATGGAAACAAAAACTTTGGTCCGGTACAGAACTAATCGAAGATGGACGAGAACCAGGACCGGACCAATACTATGGTTTTTAACTACTTAATACAAGGAAATAAGAAAATCTTAAACTTCATACAAAGATTTAAAATCAATTATAATTGTCGAAATCTAGGCGCATAGCATAACCAGTGAAAAAAACCCCAAAATATTAAAAACTAAAAAGTAGAATAGAGAACAAAATAGACTAAATAGTAACTAAAATGTATTGCTGGTGCTAGCTAGAAATAGAAGTTGAAACTTGAGACATGGAACTTGAAACTGGTGTTGAAGGAAGTCATTATTAACTTTGAGTCTTTGAGATGAAGGGGACAACGCACAACGAAGCAAAAATAATAGCAGTACAAATTTACAAACTAATTATATATATATATATATATATATATATATATATATATATATATATATATATATATATATATATAGGTCTGGTCCGATTCCAGAACCGAATTATAAAACTCAAAACCGGAACCAGACCAATTATTCAGTTCTACAAAAATTCAGGACTAAGACCAAACCAAGTAATTGGTTCGGTCCAATTTTCATTGGTCCAGTCAGGGTTTTTTTTTTTTTTTTTTTGAAATGCTCACCCCTAATCGGGTCTGAAATCATTCATAAATTTTTGAGTGAGCTTGTGATGAATCTCATTTATACCTAAGGCAAAAACTTGTGTAATGAGCCCTAAAAAGAGAAAAATGAGGCTGTTGAAGCGGGTAATCTATCAAAAAAGACTACGGGTTACCGAGTAAGAAAACTTGTCAAAATGAGAGAGGTAAAATTGTTGAAAATCAGGCAGACAAGCTGAAACTCACAGGTCAAACCCGGATCCACTTTTGATGTGTGTGCATGGAAGAATTGTCCAAAGTTAATTGGGAGTTAAGCATTTTGGGCATGGCATAATTCTTACCTTAATGCACAAAGGGGTTGTTTGGGACTTCATATGGGGCGGGTTGGTAAAATGATTAAAGGCAACCATGGGCTTGCAAACAAAATCAACAAGAGGGGCACGACTTGGACCAATAAACCCTAAGGGGGCAGTCACGCATTGGTGCACAAGTTTTGGAAGGTGCATGGAAGATACTTGCACCGCAAGAAACAACATGAAGAAAGGAAGCAAGGGGGCAGCCGCATATGACTTCAAGGGGGCTGCCGAATTGAGTCCTTAAAATGGAAGGATTCACTCATTTTTAGCTTTAATTTACTTCCTTGTTATTTTGTAGTAAAATCCCTTAATGATTAGGATTTAATAAAAATAGTATCTTTTTTGAATTGTAATAAGAATCCCTTAAGGAGTAGGGCTTTAATTTTGTCTAATATAAATAGGGTTTTACTTTCATTGTATTTTTTGATTTGAGTTTTGAAGAAACAGTAATAGAAAAGAACAAGATTCCTGTCCAATTACCGTGTTTTATTTTCTTAAAGATTAGAAGGTAATTCACAAAGGAATCTTTACGTTAGGCGAGTAAAACCTAATCGGCAAACCCTCCATATATACCCATTCCACCATCTATCCTTTAATTTTCATTTTTATCAAGCTATCTCTTTAGTTGATTCTGTAAGCTAGAGTGGAGAGGTTCATTATACGCATCAACTTCAAAACTTGTGAGGTTGGCGAATGAAGGGGCGGGCTATGTGGCATCTATGGAGGTGACACCACATTAATGAAATGTTTGTTGATTTGTTCCAACTTCTTCTTTCAAATTGTAATTGGTGCCTCCCTTTTTCCGAATATGGCTATTAAAGTCCCTAAATACCCAACTTTCCATTTTAGTCTTAAATCAACTTAAAATTTCGATTAACATAATTTTTAAAAGTTACAATTTATGCTCAAAAGTGACATATTTAACAGTAAGAATGACACTTTATAGGTCAAAAGTGACACTTTAAAAGAAAAAAATTGATAATTTTCATTAAAATGCAAAGTGACACTTCTAAGGATTAAAGTGATACTTTTAATGTTAAAAAATGACACTTTTAAGGCCAACAATAACGATTTTTATTTATAATGCAAAGTGACACTTATAGAGTCAAAAGTAATACATTATTTCTAAAAAGTAAAACTTTTAATATTATAAAGTGATACTTTCAAGGCCAAAAGTGGCTGTTTTTATTCATAATACAAAGTGACACTTTTAAAAGCAAAAGTGACAAATGTAAAACTAAAAGTGACACATTTAATGTCAAACATTTACATTTGGGGGGGGGGGGAAATGATAATTTTAATTAAAAATCTAAAGTGTGATATATCTAGGGCCAAAAGTGACACATTTAATGTTAAAAAGAAACACTTTTAATATTAACATGTGATTTTTTTAATTAATAAATGTGAGGGGCGGTGCTGTAATTTTCAAAAATTATGAAATTGCTTTGAAATTTTTGAATTTTAATTCATTTAATGTAGATATGTATGTCTTACAAATCCTTAAGACTGTCTTGAATTCTTACTCCACACCTAAATACAAAACAGTATAGTTGTAAGGTAAAGCACCGACCACACATTTCTCCGTCGTAGTTTGTAAATGATAGATTAAAACAATGAATTATTGGTGGAGTTGCCTTTTTTTTTTACTTTTTTGGATAACGACCTTTGTTATGTGGTCAGAATTTGGGCCAAATTTTTTAAAAAATAAAGATTAATGTAATTTATTTTATGGGGTTATATTTATGCCCTTTTAATGAATTTTGGACTCCCAAAACTATTGGTAGTTAAATGAACAAAATCTCAAAATCCATCTCAATTCAGGGTCATTAAATGACCAAAACTCCAAAATCCCCAGAATCCAAAACGCCGACCCTCCGAGTTTAAACTTGACAGTGGTAGCATAGCCTTCAGATGATTGGACGGAGAAAGAAAGCTGAGCGGTGAACGCATTGCCCAAAAACACAACACGAAGGAAAGTAACTCCAAAGGAAACACTTTCACCGCCGGCAGGGAGAGAGGAAGGGATTGTACTTAGAGCTGTCAAAACGGGCAAAAGCCTGCGGGCAAGCCTGCCCCGCCGGGCGGGTTGGGCTGGTGTTTTCAATACCCGTTAGGATGCGGGCTTTTCGGGCTTTGCCCGTGCGGGTCGCGAGCTTTTGCGGGTTGGGGCGGGGCGGGTAGCCCGCATTTTATGGACTCTTGAATCTGGACTTGACTTGTAAGTTGTATTGTTATAAGTATTAAGTAATAACTAATTATTAACTAGCGGCCCAGGCCCACTCACAGTAAGTGTAAGCCCGTAACCGTAAGTCTTAAGGGTTAGGGACCTAGGGTTAGGTAATCGTGAATGACTGAATTCGTGATCTCGTCTCTCACTCTCTCAGTCTCACACTCACTCACTTCGTCTCTCTCATCTGTTCACGGCCGGCCACGCCTTCAGGCTTCAGGTTCAGACCCTTCACGGCTTCAGGTTAGACTCTCCACTCTCGTGATCTCGTCTCTCAGTCTCACTCACTCCGTCTCTCACCTCACTCTGTCTCTCTCATCTGTTCACAGTTCATAGCCAAGCCTTCAGGCTTCAGGCCCTTCACGGCTTCAGGTTAGATCAGTTCAGTAGTTCACGGCCTCTAAGTCTTTGGCTCTTCGGCATCTTTGTCAAGCCTCTAAGTCTTCGCCGTCTACGTCTCCGTCCCTGCTTCAGACCTCAGTCTCAGTGCCCCTCGGCGACGGCGGTATGTTCACTTCATTACGAGAGCGACACCTTCTACGAGAAAATCCCCGATCTTGTTCAAGAAGTCAAAGGCAAAGACACCCTTGTCTTTCACTGTATCAACAACAATATATATGATATTTTCAATCTTCGTCTTCTTTTCAAGTCTTTTAATTTTCTGTTTGTTTGTTTAGTAGAATGATGCTCAGTTTTTCTGTACTTGTTTTATTTTTATACATTAATTTTCTTTTGCGATATTTCAGGTTTTAATTCTATAAACGTAAATACTCTCCCGTTAATGGTTAATGCCTTTCGGAAGTTAGTAGTGGAATCGTTTTACGTTTCATGGGTTGAAATGGAAATACAGACAGAAACAGAAACATAATTGATACGTTGTATTGATAATAAATAAATAAATTTTTAAATAAACCATTTTTTTGCGGGCTAGCTCGTTTTGCCCGCGGCCCTACGAGGGGCGGGTTGGGCTAGGTGTTTTTAGGACCGTTGTATTTGCGGGCTTTTCAGGCCCGTGGGTAAACCCGCCATGCAGGCCCGTTTTGACAGCTCTAATTGTACTAGCGTTGTGCTTTCATACGAAAGTGGTAAATATATAAAGCCTTACGTATGGCTGGGAAAGCTGGAGAAAGGCGACCTACTCACAGTTGCCAACCACTAAAAAGAAGAAGAAACCTTTCATTTTCTCCGTCGTAGATTGGGTTTGTCCCGATGGTCATGACTTCCACTAGTGCCGACCTACCTGTATTCTCTCTCTCCCTTGTTCATTTGGAAAGTTGCAGCAACTCCGACGACTTACTCACTGTCGCCAACCACTTACAAGAAGAAGAAAGTTTTTATTCTTCTGCTTTTTCCCCTCTCTCTCTCTCTCTCTATATATATATATATATATATATATATATATATATATATGTATGTATATATATATATATATATATATATATATATATATATAGTTAGTGAGATGAAATTGCTTAGAAAGAAGAGAAAGGTCTTTGTTCTTAGAATAAGAAAGTGTGCGTATGTAGCGAAAAAGATGGGTTGTGTGTGAGAGTGAGAGGGAGTGTTGTGTAAGAGGTCGGTTAATGGTGATATCAATTGGCAAAGGAATATCCCTAAATTTATTAAAGGTATATTAGACATTTTTATACCAAAAATATCTTTAATTAAATTACATTTTTGACCAGTCAACTGTCAGATTATGGCTGCCAGTCTTTACCATTCGGATAATATCTGAAAATTTGATGATTACATTGAAGGGTTGGGTTAATGTTAGATTTTGGAGTCAATATTTCGTCCTTTCTCATTGCTTAACACGGTAATATAAATACTATAGAATCCAAACAGAATAAGGTAAGAGACTAACTTACCTTCACAAGGAAACTTCTAGGAAACTATGTATCGTAACCTTACCAAAATAAACAAAGTCCCTAAATTACAAAAGAGATCCAACAAAGTTGGTAAGGAAGCAAGGCAACGTATAGGCAGCAGGCTCACACAAACTGGCGCATCTGGTGCATACATGCAACAATATACACATCAACTCAACATCCCCCTCAAGTTGGAGTGTGAAGATCTCGAACACCCAACCTGCGGAGTAAATACCCAAACTTTGCTTCTCCAAGCGCCTTGGTGAAGATGTCTACCATTTGTTCCTGTGTCGAGACATAAGATGGTGCTATGAGCCCCTCCGTTATTGCATCACGAATAAAATGACAATCGATCTCTACGTGCATCGTGCGCTCATGAAAAACCGGGTTCTTAGTGTTGGAATATGCTTCTTGATAAATAACTTATCACTTTCCATATTCTGAAATATTTTGATTTGCTTATTCTCATTACCGTGTGTCATAACAAGTGGCTAAAAGGTCTGCGTAACGGTTAGTGTGACAGCTTATTTGACAACACATAGGTCTTAGGTTAGGTTGTCCTAATCTAGTCCTACCTTCTTAATGATGATTAACAGACTAGCAATTCATATGCACTAAGCACCAGCTGACTTGCTGTAACGTCAAAGGTTCTCTAAAGACTCATCACCAGCAGACCTGTCATGTGTACCAAAGGATACTTTGAAGACACGTCACTAGCAGACTTACTATAGCGTCGAAACTCTTCTAAGGACTTGTCACCAACAGACTTATCATGTGTACCACAGAATACCTTGAAGACTTGCCACCAGCAGACTTGCTATGGTTTGAATGTTCATATCGTAACCAGTAACCAACAGTTCTCTCTTGCAAAAGTCTGACTCATTGGGATTGAACATCTCACCAGCAGACTTGGATCTGTACGTGCTACAAAGAGACGAGATTGCAGTAGATCAAGACAAGACAAAAATGTTCAAGCCTCAAGGTCATTCAAATCTTTATGAAGCCTAACATCCCTGATACTGCAAGATTTTCTCTCTATCTCTCACGTGGTTCTGAAAAATCAAAAGAATCGACTTTATCAAACAGACCACCTAACAGTGCATCAATGAATCAGACTTATCCTTCAGAGACTTATCATACAGCCTGACATGATAATAATTCGAAGATCTTAAGAATTAAGTCTTTTATCCAACAAATAAAGAACTATCGAACCACATCCTTATCCATTAGTTCTCAAGACAAATCATTCAACGGATACAAAAATCTATCAATAGATCTCAACGATCAAATCTCTTCGGCCTATAAAAGAAATTCTTCCTTCTCTTCAAACACAAGAAGGACAACAAGAGTAATTGATGAACGGATTTATTCGTGAATCAAAGACACTTGCAACAAGAAGTTCTTCGTCAAGAACTGTGAGATCTATAGAGAGGTCATCTTCATCAACGCATCTCAGATCTTCACAAAAGATTACAGCAAGCATACCCATACCTTAGCAAAACACTCTCTGTGGATTGCTAAGAAGAAAAGTGTTGAAGAAGAAGAATAGATCAGAAACTTCTATAGACAGAGATCAGCGTCTTGGTCAAGAACCCAGTTCTTGATTTGAGTTCTTTATCCTTCTTAGAAGAACCCAGCTTTTAACAGAGCTTCAGGACTTTATTCTTAAAGTTAAAAGTCAAGCTCCTTGATCAATTTGAAGATAGATTCTCATATGTTACCCGAGGAAAATGAAGAGTTGTCTGTTTATATTGCATTCATATCTTCAGATTTGTATTCCATTACGAATGTTGTTGATTGTGCAATAATCAATCATCATAGAAGGTCGAGTGCTTTGCACTCATTCGTTCAGATAAGTTTTATCTGAAAAACCTTGAAAATTGTCTTCTCATATCCGTCTCTCGTTCTCGTCTCTTATTGCTCTCTTTACTTAAGAATTTGTCTATGAATAATTAAATACAAATAAGGCTTGAAAGGACGAGGACAGAAACTTTACATAGAGAGTCTAAGATGATGTATTATGTAATTTATCTTTGAATAAATTCAGATGTTCTTTCAAACGATTTATCTTTCTGTCCTTACCTCTCTACTAGCTTTTATAAACTTATTTATCCTTTGAAAAGCTATTCTCTAATGATTTCCTAAAACTGCATTTGGAATAAGGATTAAGTGTGTTGTTGTTCTGATCATATATTCGTGTACAACCACTTAAGACTTCTCTGAATCTAAGCCTTACTATTTCCACTGCTTAAACTCTCTCAAAACGGGCTTTTGATTTACTGGCAGTTCTCCAGCATGGTTCATTACTCGGCTGAGAGCAAGTCTGCTGTTAAGTACTACCAGCAGACATGCTCACTGTGTTAACTGTCTATGCCATTAAAACCTACACTTTAAATGTAAAATCAGAAATGTTTTAAAATGACAGAATATAATATTCACCCCCTCTAGCCTATTCGAGCATCATTGTGGACCAACACTTAGCAATGTAAAGTGCAGATTGGTTATCACAACTAATGTTCATTGCTTCATTCTGCCGCATGCCTAGGTCTTCGAGGAGACACTTTAACCATTTCAATTCACAAGTAAGAGCTTCCATAGATCGATACTCCGCTTCGACCGATGATCGAGGCACCGTGTGCTGTTTCTTGGTTCTCCATGAGATAGGAGAAACCCCAAGATGGACGATCCAACCTGTTAGGGACCGTCGTGTCAATGGGCAGCTATAGACACCCTAATTTCCTACCCCTGGTATGTAACATGGTATAAAATATCAAGAACTGTTAAAAGGACTAATGGATGTCAAGTTACATGGTTTAAAATGTTAAGCATGCAAAAGAAAAAGCAGGATGCATAAACAATGAAATGCAGGAACCAAAGTGTCAAAAAGAGGAAAGAAAGGAGCCTGGTGCCACCCACAATGACTCCTGGCACGACGCCCACCCCCTCCATGGGTGGCGCCCAATAGTGATGCACTGTAGCATTTTGTCTTCGATGCAATTTTCTCAGCGCGCGATACAAGTAGATGAAGCTTAGTGAATGAAACTTAATCACGAAGAAAGCCAGGATTTTCGCCTATAAATAAAGGCATCCAGCACTCAGAATACACACCCCTTTTCACCGCGCAGTGAGTGATCGCTTTCCTGAGAGAACGCCGAGAGATTTATTCCTCTAGCTCCGAAGCTCTACCAAAATCTCCCCCAAACACTAAAACTCTCTGGCTAAAGTGAACCCTAGCTACCCAACTAGGATTCCGCCCTATTCTTCCGGTCCAAAAATCCCAAAAAGAGCAGTTGTCTTGCCCGAATCCAGACGCCAAATCATCAAAAAGCAAGCGGTTGCTCTGTCCGATTACCGCCGTCAGCAAGCAAACAACAACAAAAAAGCAAGTAGTTGCTCCGCCCGGTTCCCGAGGCCAGAAAGCAACTTTCGGAAGCAGTTACTCTGCCCGAATCTCCGTAATAGCAAAAGAACAGCAAAAAGACTCCCTCTCCCGAAAGGACAGAGCGAGCGCATCCTAAAATCTACTAAAAGCTAGTTGGTACGGGATAAGACCCCCACGCTTCAAGAGGTAGGCTATTTAAAGTTTTATTTATTAAAAAAGTGCTATTTAGGCCAGCCCGATGTAATAAAAATAAGCAGTTATGCTGCCCGAATTTCCGTAAGAAATAGCACTAAAAAGAGCCATTATTATTGCCATAATTTTATAAATGTATTTTTAACTCAAAGAAGGAAGTTGTTGCAAGTTTGTAATAATATAGATATAGATATGTATATTTAAATGTTTTATTTCATCTGTTAAATAAATATAATAAAAGCATATTTTAGCCACAGAATTTGTTTTGAGACCGAAAGAGTGAGTTGGGTGCATAACATCTTCCCACCTCGTAACTTAGCCTCCGAACCCCTTTTACAAAATCTGGTTACATTTGATTTTTCGTTATTTCTCCTTAAAATAAAGATAGCGACTCTGTTACAATATTTTTGAGTCCACAATGAAGCCGGACGTATTCCACATACTCTTTACAATGTTCTTTTTGCACTTTTAATTTCGTTTTCTCTTAAACAAGGGAAGATGGAATGAAAAGAGCGTTGTCTTTTCGGAATCTTGTTTTTTCCTAAACAATGGAGGATGAGATACAGAAAAATCCAGGGCACTCACAGTGGTGACTTAGCTGGGGACGTTGTTTTTTATTTTAAAGAAAAATAAAAACGGAGAGCTAGACTCATTTTTCAAAACAAAAGAAAAAAAAGTTTTTTGGCTAAATATGCTTATTATATTTCTTTAACAAATTAAATATTGGATTTATATATATATATATATATATATATATATATATATATATATATATATATATATATATATATATATATATATATGTATATATATTTGTGCATATAACTGTAAAATTTGCAGTAACTTCGTTTCGAGTACCGTTGCGAGTATAAAAAAAAGAGAATAAAATAGAATTTCGGGCTGGAAAAAAAGCAAGGGGCTTATTATTGCTTTATTTTTGCTTTGTTTTATTATATTTTATCTCTGATTTATTTATTTATTCCGCGCAAAATATGTAAAGATTCTTTTATTCTGTCATATTATTTGCACATCCATATATGTTTGCATTTTTTTATTATCAAAAAAAATCTTCTTTCCTTTAATAGCAATATGCTTGTTTTTCTATTTTCTATTTTATATTTATTTGGCTTCTTGTGTGTGTATATATAATTTTCCATTCTAAAAAAATCGTTTTTCTAAAATTTAAAAAAAAAGAATTCATCTCTTTTTAAAAATAATAATAATTTCATTTTTTTTAAATGTAAAAAACAAAAAAGTAAAAAAAATATTATTCATTTTTTTCAAAAAAAAAAAACAAACTTGAAAAGGTTAAATGGGGATAAAAGACAAGAAGGAAACAAGAGGGGGTCTAAGTGTTAAAAGGGATAAGGTTAAAGATTAATGTGTCAAAAGTTAGAAAGTGACTATGACCATTTTGTTTTTGGCGCGGCGCCCAAATTCACTTTGGGCAGCGCCCACCTGTTTCCTACGTGGCCCGTTTCTCATTTTGAATAATTTTGTTCGATGATGGGTCCATTTTATCCGTCGGGTCGCCTATCTTTACCGTTTGGTACACCAATTTTTCCTGTTACTCCACCTTTCAAAAAAAAAATCATCAAAAACAAAAAAAGTTTTCTTTCCTTTAAATCTTGTGTTGTGTTTACTCATATTGGGATCTTTGTTGTTTTTTTCTTTGGTACCACTAACAATTTTGCAGGGGCTGAAAAATAAAAAAAAATTGATTATTATCATTTATTCTCTTGAGAGGATTGTCCAGAGGTACGTAATCATCACATCTCATTTCAAGGATCACAAAAAAACAAAAAAACAAAAAAAAGGAGTTTTCTAATAAAAAAAATTATGTGTAATACTTAGTTCTCTTTTCCTTTCAAAAAAAATATAATCGTTTCTTTTCATAAAAAAATTAATAATAATCATTTGAAAAAAAAAAGATTTCATTTTCTCAAAGAAAAAAAATCTCTATTCTTTCAAATTGAAAAATAAAAAAAAGATTAGCAAAATGAAAATTTCTCTGATAGAGTTGAACTACGATGACATGAGCCTCGAAATGAGGAACATAGGCAGCCTTCGGGTTCGATCAAATGCTTTGATTTACTCTTTTATAATTTATATATAAAAAAAAGAAGAGGTTTTTCTATGTGTTTTCATTTTTTCCAAAAACATGTAAAGGCAATAAATCTCTTCACCATTATACTCAATTTCATCTCCAAATTCATCTTCCCTCTTCACCTTTCACAAATGCATCACTAGTTGATTAGTGCATCGTTCGCTCTCGATTTGAAAACAAATTGCAGTGAGTCTTACTTCGAGATGTCAAGGTCTACCACAAAAAAAAAAAAAAAATCGATAGGGAACCTTGTCTTATTAGCCTACTCCTTCATATATCCATAAAATAATTTGGTCGGCCTACACTCTTTCAATGGTCGAACAGACCCAAGGGTCATGAACAACAAATTAAGTCTTGGGGCTTTCTTACCCCATGGGTGTCCCTTTTTGTCATAATTATTTATTTTTGTACCTACAACTCATCCTCGTAGAATATGCTCGCAAGTCTTTTTTGATCCTCATTTCTTTCAAACCAAACCAAGTCCTCAAATTGGGGCTTTTCAAAATTCTTGGTATATACTCAAGTCGTGTAAATTGGCATTTAACTTTATTCTTTCCAGCTTGTGGAGTCTTTTTTTCGGTCTTTGAGCCTTGCTTATTTTCGAGTATCTCTAGATTGTCAATCTTCTCAAAGATGATGAATCGACTCATTAAAAAAAACATGATAAATCTACACGAGTCGATGGTGAGTCATCCTGAAAATATGGACTCGCAAACCTTTAAACACACATGAAATTCAAAGCAGACAATTCATCTTGACAAAAATCACCTTCGACCCTTTGCGGCCAAGCTGTTAGTAGCATACTGGGCTTTCCACCATACACCAACACCCTTTCAAATCCACCACATGACAAAAACCTTTCAAATCCCATACCCAACCCATCCAAATCACAAATAACTCTTTGATGACCCAACCCAGTTTAAAACCTAGACCTTCCTACATCAGCCAAATAACCATCTCCATGATCCAGCTTCCCAAAACCTGGGGCTGCTCCACCCTTATATATATATTCACCAAGAGTGACCACCATTTTATCCCAAGAGAGAGAAAACATATATCTCTTCAAGCACTCTCCCAAATTGCTCCGAGAGGTCAAAAAAAAAAAAGAGCAAGGTTGAAAAAGAGGCCTATGCATATATTAAAAAAAAAAAAAAAAAGCCTCTTTTGAGCAATTTTCTCAAAATCTCTCTCGCAAAAAAAGAAAAAAGAAAAGAAGAGACCAATCACTCTTGGGCAACCCCATGACCCATAACCGAAACCAACTTCCCATCTAAACCCACAGCCTTAAAGGCCAGCCAATGATCGCTTCTGATCAGCTTTCCGAAATAACCAAATCCACAGCCCAAAATACCTTTGAGCCAAAGGCCAATCAAACTCTCAACCCTAAAGTCAATCCATCCCAAACACTTAAACACTACATCTTGGCCCGGTTGACACCTATAGCCCTGCTTCAATCGGTTAAAACATGATCTGAGTCAAGACAATTTCTTGCTAATCCATACAAAAACATCAAAAGATAAAAATCAAGTAGGGTCCATAACCCACCAATCCAGGGATACTCGACGACATAGTAAAACTCTAGATCCCGACTCTCTTATTTGTTCATTAGAGTCACTCTCATTTATTGAAACACATCCTTATATTTCCCCTTCAATCAATCCTATGTGGGGCTGTCCCCATCAACTGCACAAAACACATCATCAAATCTCCCTGGGGCTTCCCAACATTATTACAAGATCCGTCAATCAAGTCTTCCAGGAGCTTCCCATTTCTATGTGATAAGACATATCAATTATGTCTCCCTAGGAGGATGCCCCCATCCATCTAACAAAAATTACCGATCGAGTCTTCCTGGGGCTTCCCCATCAATTTCTCAACATCAATCTAGTTACTATAGGGCCTTTCCCAATAATTTGACAAAACTTTTACATCGAGTCTTCCTTGTGATTTTTATCAAATTTCACAAGATTCTTTAAGCAAGTCTTTCGAGCACACTCCCACAAAATCTTTCCCAATGAGTCATCCTAGGGCTTCTCCCACTGAAGTCATGAATTTTGGCAAGTCTCCCATCATCTCTGGAGACAACCGTCATTTCCATCTCACACGAAAGGTACAACAAGGGGCTGCACCCCTTCATCCCCAAAGTCATGATCCTTACTCATCAAAAAAATGCATGCATTGGATGGCAAGGCTCTCTGTCTTTAAAAAAAAGTGGTCCATACCGAGGCATCGACTAGTAGGACTCACTAATCCTGATTGAATTCCCTTTTTGAATGATGCACTAGTCAAAAGACTGAAATGTAAACCTAAGCTTTACCCACTTCCATCTCAAATATCACCATCAACTCCTATACTCATAGCCATTCAAAGCCAACCAGAAGCCACATCTCAAACTCTTATATTACATTTCTATCACCTTGCCCTATCTTGTCTTAACATGTTTAAGAAACGGATAACACACATGCACATTCAAGAGTCCATTTTTGAATAGGAAAAAGAAAGTTTCATTCGCATACTTGCATATTTTGTTTGCATCCTTTTACTACATCTTATCAGGTCTCTTGCCGCATCGGCCCTGGGTGAAATAAAAATGTTCTGCCGGCACCCTCCAAGGAGAGTCGACACCAATCACCGAAAAAAGCTTGTTGAAGCTTCTAAACAAATCGTCGCCAACGACCCTGCAAAACAAATCATGTCAACAACTCCTGTCCAGATCTCGCCTGAGGTTGGCCAAAACACTGCCAACAGCTCTGTCATCCTGCATAAGCAACACATCCTTCCAGCATCCCAATGGGATACCTCGCCAAGGGCTACTTCTTAAGCATTCTCAGAAGCGTCGCCAATGACCTTGCAATACAAATCATGTCAACAACTCCTGTCCAGCTCTCGCCCAAGGTCGGCAAAAGCACTACCAACAAGCTCCATCATCCCGCACAAGCAACAGATCCTTCCAGTATCCCTATGAGATATCTCATAAACAGCTCTGCAATCCAATAATCAATGACACTCCCTAGCAAATATCATAGACACATCAATCTCGCTGACAAGGGCACAACATCAAACATGACCGACAATGGCACATCATCAAGTCTGCCGATGTTGACACATCCATTAATCATGTCGAAGATGCCATATCTTGATTACAACATCACTTCCTTCAAAGCATCCCTACACGAGTCACAACAGAGTACCTGCATTTTATTTTAAATGTTTGCGTGCATTAAAAATCTCGTTTTCCATCAAAATTAGGATATTTTTTTAACATTGCATCACATTTTAAAAATCTTGACATTTTTAATACTGCCTGCATTTTAAACTTTGAATTCCTATATTGCATCACATATTTGGTTATCATGTTCATATTTCATCACACTTTCATGTAAAAACTTTGGGCGTTATAATGAATATTACAACATGACGTGAACGAAAACTTTTGAACGTTGCAATGAATATTACAATGCGACATTTAAAAATAATAATAATAATAAATAAATAAAGTTTAGGGCGTTGCAATGAATATTGCAATATAATATTTGAAAAATCTTTTGACATTGCAATGGATATTGCACTCTTTGAACAATATCTTTTGACATTACAATGGATATTGTAATGTAACTCTTTGAAAAAAAAACTTTTGATTTTGCAATGGATATTGCAATTTTTGAGAAAAAAATGGCATCATTTTGACTCATCTTGCAATAAATATTGCATTTTAAAAATTACGTTGGTTAAAAAAAATTGTTTTGCAATGAATATTGCAGCCTAAATCAATGTCTCTCTCATAGTGATGCAACTAATATTTCACCAGATATTTGTTGTAGTTGCTATGTTGGTAATATTGCATCAGATCCCTGCATTTACCCTTTTGGCCCACGTTTACTCTTGATATCACATAATTTTTTGCATCTAGTCTTTATGATAAATCTCGTGGGGATGCAATGGATATTGCATCTGACCTTTTGTCAGTTTGGTAATGATGCAATGGATATCGCACCAGATTTTTGCATACACTTTCTCTGTTAGTGATGCAATGGATGTTGCGTCGAATATTAGCTTGATTTTTCTCTCTTGGTGATGAAATGCATATTGCATCAGATCTTGCAACAAGTTTCGTAGAGATGCAATGGATATTGCATCAGCTTTGGTGATAGTCTTGTGGCAATGCAATGGATATTGCATCTCGTCTTGATGTAATGCGATGGATATCGCATCTAATTTTCTGATGATGCGATGGATATCACATCTAGTGTTATGATGCAATGGATATTGCATCTGATTTTGTGGTAATGCAATGGATATTGCATTTGATTTTAAGGCGATGTAATGAATATTGCATCAGATTTGGCCTTAGGTTCCTGATGGATGCAATAAATATTACATCTGTTTCTGCATTTGGTCTCACTTTGGATGATGTAATGAATATTACATCTGATTTTTGCTTTGGTCTCGCTCGATAATGCAATGGATATTGCATCTGGTCTTTGTGATGCAATGGATATTGTATCTGATTTTGCGATAATGAAATGGATATTGCATTTAGTGTTGTGGCGACACAATGGATATGGCATCTAGTGTTGCGATACAATGGATATTGCATCTGATTTTGCGATAATGCAATGAATATTGCATTTTGGTTTTGTGGCGATGCAATTGATATTGCGTCTAGTGTTGAGATGTAATGGATATTGCATCTGACTTTCTGATAATGCGATGGATATCGCTTCTAGTGTTGCGATATAATGGATATTGTATCTGATTCTGCGATAATGCAATGGATATTACATTTGGGTTTGTGGCGATGCAATGGATATTGCATCTAATTCCGTGGTAATGCAATGAATATTGCATTTGGTGTTGTGGCGATGCAATGGATATTGCATCTGGTCTTTGCGATGCAATGTATATTGCATCTGTTTTTGCGATAATGCAATGGATATTGCATTTTGATGTTCGTTATTTTCACTAGGTTGTAATGGATATTGCAACTATCTTTCCGCATCGCAGTTTGTTCGCTAAGGCCAAATGACGTTTGATTTGATTTCTTTTATAAGGATACATAGGCAACCTATTTCGATAGGTCCGACCATTGCAACATAAAAAGATTTGCATCGCTGAAGCCGAACTACGTTTGGTCTAATTCTTTTTATAAGGGATATGTAGGCAGCCTATTTCGGTAGGTGCGACCATTAGAGCATTTAATTTGTATATCTACTTAGAAACTACGATAACCTGCTATAACCGACTAAATATGTCTAGGGTATGTGAGATTTGGACTACACCCTATAAACTGTTGCATTATAACTGCTACCTCTTGCTTTAATCCCCATTATAATTTCCACGAAATTTGGGAGTCTATTTCTTATCAACGATGTTCGTTTACTCGGTAAGCTTCGGGTTACCCGTAAACTCCATCGTTGAGGGGCTCTGTACACACCCCAATTTCGTATCCATGGTATGTAACATGACATAAAATATAAAGAACTGTTAAAAGGACTAACGGATGTCAAGTTACAGGGTTTAAAATGTTAAACATGCAAAAGAAAAAGTAGGATGCATAAACAATGAAATGCAGGGGCCAAAGTGTCAAAAAGAGGAAATAAAGAAGCCTGGTGCCACCCACAATGACTCCTGGTGCGGCGCCCACCCCCTCCATGGGTGGCACCCAATAGTGCTCAATGCACTGTAGCATTTTCTCAGTGCGCGGTACAAGCCAATGAAGCTCAGTGAATGAAACTTAATCACGAAGAAAGCCATGATTTTCGCCTATAAATAAAGGTATCCGGCACTCAGAATACACACCCCTTTTCACCGCGCAGTAAGTGATCGCTCTCCCGAGAGAACGCTGAGAGATTTATTCCTCTACCTCCGAAGCTCTGCCAAATCTCCCCCAAACACTAAAACTCTCCGGTCAAAGTGAACCCTAGCTACCCAAATAGGATTCCGTCCTATTCCTCCGGTCCAAAAATCCCAAAAAGAACAGTTGCCCTGCCCGAATCCAAACGCCAAATCATCAAAAAGTAAGCGGTTGTTCTGCCCGATTTCCGCCGTCAGCAAGCAAACAATAGCAAAAAAGCAAGCAGTTGCTCCACCCGGTTCTCGAGGCTAGAAAGCAACTTTCGAAAGCAATTACTCTGCCCGAATCACCGCAACAGCAAAAAGACTCCCTATCCCGGAAGGATAGAGCGAGCGCACCCTAAAATCTACTAGAAGCTAGTTGGTACGGGATAAGACCCCCACACTTCAAGAGGTAGGCTATTTAAAGTTTTATTTATTAAAAAAAGTGCTATTTAGGCCGGTCCGATATAATAAAAATAAGCAGTTATGCTACCCGAATTTCTATAGGAAATAGCACTAAAAAAAGCTATTATTATGGCCAAAATTTATAAATGTATTTGTAACTCCAAGAAGGAGGTTGTTGCAAATTTGTAATAATATAGATATAGATATGTATATTTAAATGATTTATTTCATCTGTTAAATAAATATAATAAAAGCATATTTTAACCACATAATTTGTTTTAAGACCGAAAGGGCGAGTTGTGTGCCTAACACCTTCCCACCTCGTAACTTAGCCTCCGAACCCCTTTTACAAAATATGGTTACATTTGGTTTTTCTTTATTTCTCCTTAAAATAAAGATGGCGATTCTGTTACAATATTTTTGAGTCCACAATGAGGTTAAACGTATTCCACGCGCTCTTTACAACGTTCTTTTTGCACTTTTAATTTCGTTTTCCCCTAAATAAGGGAATATCGAATGAAAAGAGCATTGTCTTTTCTAAATCTTGTTTTCCCCTAAACAAGGAGATGATGAGATACAGAAAAGTCCGGGGCACTCACAGCAGCTTGCCTAGTCCGAGTCACACCAACCCGAGAGCTGCAATTTACTGCTCGAGCGAAGGAAAATATGGAGCCCAGATTTCCCTTTTAAGTAACGAACCACTCGAAGTGCGGCATCCCAATGCTCAGTTCGAGGCTATTGCATAAACTGAGACAACACTTGGATTGAGTAGGCTAAATCAGGTCGTGTCACAGACAAATAAATAGGTGTCCCATGAGTCTTATGTATTTTTCCGAGCCGTCAAGTAATTCACCTGTCGCGAGTGCTAACTTATGATTTTGCTATATGGGAAACTTTGCCAGCTTCGCACCCAACAATCCTATTTCCGAAACAATGTCATGAGCATATTTCCGTTGACAGAGAAGAATGCCCTTAGGATTCCTGGCCACTTCCAGCCTAAGAAAATACTTCAAAACCCCTATGTCTTTCATATGAAAACACGAACTCAAATATGATTTGAATTCAGTCAAAATTCCCAACTCGTTTCCAGTAATTATCAGATCGTCAACATAAATGAGAACAGTGAATTGAATTACTCCGCGAGCAAAAATAAACAAAGAGTAATCCGAAAGAGATTAAGAAAACCCAAAAAATTTAAAGGTTGTAGTTAGTTTAGCAAACCAACACCGCGGAGCTTGATGAAGACCATATAAAATTTTTCGAAGTTGACATACCTGGTTTGGCTTGGACAAGGAGAAACCATGAGGGACTTTCATATATACCTCTCTATCCAAATCCCCGTGAAGAAAGGCATTATGTACATCCATTTGATGCACTATCCACTTCTTTGCAGCAGCAACAGCAAGAAATGCTCGAAATGTTGTCATTTTAGCTACATGCGCAAATGTCTATGTGTAATCAAACCCCTCAACCTGATGGTTCCCAAGTATTACTAACTGAGCTTTAAGTCTTTCGATGTTGCCATCAGAGTTGTATTTAATCTTGTATACCCATTTGTTTCCCAATGCTTTCTTTCCTAAAGGATGCGTATCTATAGTCCAAGTGACATTATCCTCAAGAGCTTTAATTTCAAACGTCATTGTTGCTCGCTAGTCTGCATGTTTAACCACTTCCTTAAAAGATTTTGGCTTTGCATTCGTTGTTATAGCTGCAAGAAAATTTATGGGTCGAACATAAAAACATTCACGATTAACATAATGTGCTATAGGATAAGGAGTACTTGAAGACGATTGTGAAGACGGGGAACTCGAGAGAGAGAGGACTCACTTTCCGTATCGTATGCGTAACAAAGTCACGAAGAAGAACAGAGGATTGCTTAGATCGCATTCCCCTCCCTAGCTCAGCAACATGAGTTTCCGTGTCTTCAGTGGTCACTCCCTCATTATCAGCTTCTTCTCTCATTTCCAATCCCTATTATATCATCATCATCATCGCCAACTAGAGGTATCTGTTGTGTTGGTTGTCCAGTGTCTGAAAAAGGAAACTCGTTCTCGAAGAATTTCACATCTCGTGACACAAATGTCTCCCATGTATCCAGATCATACATGCGCCATCCTTTCTTTCCAAAAGGATACCCTATAAAAACACACTTCCTGCTTTGCTAGTGAATTTGTCATTTTTATGGCGTTGATTATAAGCATAACACAAGGAACCAAAAACCTGCAATAAACTGTACGATGGTGGTTTTCCAAATAACATCTCATAAAGGGTTTTATTGTTAAGAACACTAGAAGGAGTTCTATTGATCAAGTGACATGCAGCCATAACACACTCTCCCCAAAAAGATATAGGAAGATTTCCTTGAAAACGAAGGGCTCTAGCAACGTTCAAAATATGCCTATGTTTTCGTTCTACTTGCCCATTCTGTTGAGGAGTCCCAACACAAGATGTCTCAAACATGATTCCATTTTGTTCAAAATAATCAATCAGCCAACGAAATTCTGTCCCGTTACCACTTCGCACGCATTTCACTATTTTGTTAAACTGCCGAGCAATCGTTGCGATAAAATTTAAAAACATCACTTCAACCTCAGTTTTATCAAGCAACAAGTAAACCCAAGTTCTTCTAGATTAATGATCAACTATAGTCAATAAATAGGACGTACCGCAAAAAGGAGTTCTATAACTACCCCATATGTCACAATGAATTAAATCAAATAAGCTGTCAGCTTTGTGTTTACTAACAGGAAAACTTTCTCTAGTCTGTTTAGCACATTGACACACATCACATGCTTTATTTGTCCTATCAAAATGACCTACGTTTGGTAACAATTTCTCTACTTTCAGAAGGATGCCCTAGTCGTTTATGCCACAAATCCATTCTTGCTTCTCCCCATAGCTTGAATATTAGGAATGCCACGAAAAAAGTAGAGTCCATCTCTTTGTTCACCCGCTCCAATCAACGTCCTCGTCATACAGTTCTGTATAGCACACATATTATTAGTGAAGTGAACAACATAATATGTTTTATTTATGAGTTGAGACTCATAAATTAAATTGCATGTTAAACTAGGCACATAAAGAACATTCTCAAGTTTTAATCCTCCTTCTAAAAAAACAGTTGTCGAGCAGCTGTCATTTGTTGTCCATTTGGTAAGCCCACCAGACAGTTCTTAATGTCATGCATATTTATGAAGGAGTCCATGTCACCCGTAACATGATTCGAGGCTTCAGAATCAATGATCCAATCACGGCTGACATACTTACCACTCAACTGATCTTGAGAACATTTTGAGGTATTGAGAAGGTTCAGCAATTATTGTGAAACAGAAACGAAGCTGGGCAGCCCCGACGCATCACTGGAGCTGGCGTTTCCTTGCGTGTTAGCACTGCCGCCTGTTGTGTTGTTGGCACGAACCTGTTGCGTCACAGCTTATTTGTCACGCCCTTGTGATGCACCGCTGCTGAACTTAAATAAGTGTGATATTTAATATTGTTTTTGTGACTTAACTTGTTGTAAATGTTGCACTTTTTATGGGTATTTTGTATGTTTGGTGATTACAGGTCTATGAGAGATTGATAGTGAAAAAGTGAATAGAAAATCAAGTTTAAAGAAGAAATTCGGATATCATGGTACCGAATGGGCATTCGCCATATATTTGAGGTGAGCTGGAACTGAATTTGGAAGTAATGTCACATTTTAATGGGAATTTCAGACATTAACCAATCTCCATAATTAGGGAATTATTATTTTTCTCTAAATTGTGGTTATTTCTTTTCTTTCTCTTTTGTAATTAATGAAAAGATAGGATAAGAAATAGATTAGATGTTGTGGACTTTGTCAACAACTACCTAGGAGTGGGAGTTAGAAGTGGAGATCATGGCTTCTATAAAGGAGGAAAGACTTGGAAAGCAAGGAAGGCTCAGCTATTAAGGAGAAGTCAGTTTTAGAAGTTGGATCCAATCACAGACAACACGTCTGATACACATAATCATACACACACATATACACTCGAAGATTTTGGTAGCAGCTTGCTCGTTTCTTCCATTACACTGCTGGGTTTATTTTTCGTTTTGAATTCATTTTGTAAGTAATCTTTAATTAATTATGTTTAGTGGCTAGTTTTATTTCTTTCAGTTAGTGAACAAGTAATTCTTTACAAGTTTCTACTGTGAGATCTAAGTTTTTTAATTTTCAATTGGGTTTAAGTATTTATTCATTCTCTATTTGTTTATTGCAAAAGGAATTGTGACTTGGGATTATTATGCTTAGTTAATGTTTGTGGCCAAAACCTTAATTAACATAATATTTCATTGCTAGTTATAACCGTTGATCCGTAATTGTCATCGGGTTCTAACAAAGTGCAAGTGACACACCGTTTAAGCATCACAAGCATATTCGGTTGTGTTGCGGGAATGTGTAATATACATTAAATGATATTGCTTCAATATGCACTGTTTAGAATCGGGTCTCTCTCTCTCTCTCTTAATGTTTTCAAAACATTAAATCCTACGAGCGTCTCGGGGTTGTCTTTTGATTAGGGAAATAGTTAATGAGCTTGTTTTGACTATCGAGACAGTAAGGAGAGATTGGGTGTCTGGCGGTTGTCGACAACTATAACTAGTTTATTTGTAGCCAATTGAGTCATCTTTGTATCTATGATCAGTAGTAAATTTATGGGATTATGTTTAGTTCATTGACTGGAATTTTTTCGTTATTAGATTCAAACATCATTTTCTGTTTTGTTTACATTTAGTCATTTAAATTTAGCCTTTAGTTAATTTGTTTGTTAGTAATTAGTTTAGATTAAAAACTTTATTCTTTATTTTAATTACTTTGTTAAAATTCTTAAGAGAAGTAAATTCGACGTTTCCTGTGGATACGATCCCTATATACTCGTTATTTGGGAAAATAGGAAATTATTTTTGACGGTTTGACACCCGTCAAATTTTGGCGCCGTTGCAGGGGAACGGTTTTGCTATTTATTTCTTTTTAAGAAATTTATTTTGTTATGGCTTTCTATGCACAACAATTTGGAAGTAGACACGATAACTTTCCACGACTAGGGAATGAGGTAAATTCTAGTTCTATTGATCAAAGATTGAATGCATTGACTTCTCTGGTGAATAAGTTTCTTGTAAATCAAGTATCAAAAGCTCAAGTTTGTAGAAATTCGTTGGTTGCTAGACATGTTACAAATTATTATCCTCCATGGCAAGATAATATGCAACACGACATGGCAATGAGAGGATTTCCGGGACAAACTCATGATGACCATGATCCTTATTCCAATAGCTACAATCCAGGATAGTGGGATCAACCAAATTTCAGTTGCAAAAATCAAGAAGGGCAACTGATATTTCTGCAACAGAATTATCCATTCTCACCTCCTCCATCAGTTCAACCCACTACCAGTTCCAGCACATCATTGGGGGGTCTAATCAAAAGTTTAGGTGAATTAGCTCAGCAAGTTAGACAGACTCAACAGCAAGAAAGATTAGAGACCAAGGCTAGCTCTTGAAAATCAGATTTCTCAGTTAGTCGTGTCCGTGAGCAAGCTGGAAGCGAATCAAGTTGAACAGAAAAATGGGCCTGTTGATTGGCGGTTGTCAAACCGTCAAAATTAATTATCCCTTTCCCCAATAACAAGTATAGGGTAGTAAGGTTCGTATCCACTGGGAACGTTGTATTTTATGTCCTTAAGAAATTTATATAGTAACCAAGTCAGTGATTTGAGGTTTTAAACTAACTAACGGCTAACCTTGAATGAAATAACATATGAAATTTATAGACTGAAAGAAAGCAAACAAGAAATATATTTAATTCAATTCTGATAAACGTCCAGTTAATGAACTGATGCAATTCCAAAAATTAGCTATTGATCATTGATTCCAAACCGACTCAATTGATTGCAAATAAACCAGCTATAGTTGTCGACAAACGCCTAATACCCAATTTCTCCTTACGGATTCGAAAATTAGGATAAGCTCGCTAATTATTCTCTAATCAAAAGACAACCCTCGAAATGCTCGCCTGCCCAACCAGGGGCCACACCTGGGACCTATATATATCTCGAGTCAGTAAACACCAAACAACCGAGCAGAGCTTTGCTCGCCCTGGCACATATCATGCATGGAGCTCTGGAAACTTGCTCACCAAGACGGGTCAAAGGTTTCCATATCCGAGCCGGACACTTGCTTTATCTGCTCCTGTATTTACGCAGCCAACCGCCTATCATGCCTACAATCAAGGGATTCTCTCCTTGATTGATTAGGTATCTAAGGAAACTGAATCCCACACGGATTCTAGGTGATTAGGGCCTATAAATACCCCTCCATAACCACCAATAAGGGACACACACTTTCTTGAGTCTCGACACTCTGTCAAATTGCTTTTTGACTATCACCTATGATACTTACTCTCACGCCGGAAGGGTTTCGCGAGGCCCTGCCTTGCACTTCCACTCAGGTCTTTTGTGTTCTTAGCCAGGTTCAAGGAAGCAGATTCAAGCCCATATATCCAACCCAACACACGGACGACCCAAGTTGTGATTTTGCCACATCAGTTGGTTTCAAAACTATTTAGATAAAATACTACTACTATTATTATTTTTATGTTATAACCAATAGAAGAGATATATCCCACATTGTTTAGAAAGAGATGTTGATTTCAAAAGTTTTTATATAAAAGACTATTATTATTACTATAGAATAATGTATCTCACATTTGTTAGAAATTAATGTTGGTTTTAAAAATACTATTATTACCAATAGAAATTATGTATATCACATGGTTAGAAAAAGATTTTTGTTTTAAAAGTCTTTAGATAAAAACCTTAAACTTTTATTATCAATAAAATAGAAAAGAAATATCTCACATTGTTAGAATATGAAAATGGTGTATCTTACATTGTTTAGAAAAAAGATGTTAGTTTTAAAAGTCTTATAGTAAATACTTTTACTCTTATTACCAATAAAAGATATGTATCTCACATTGTTTAAAAATAAATGTTGGTTTAAAAAATCTTTAGATTAAAGACTTTTTCTTACAAATAGAATAGATGCATGTATTTCACATTGGTTACAAACTATTCTACTATTATTATCAATAGAAAAGATGTATCACACATTGGTTATAAATTAAAGTTGGTTTTAAAAATACTATTATTACCAATAGAATAAATGTATCATACATTTGGTAGAGTGTAATGTTTGTTTTTAAAGTCTTTAGATATAAGACTTCTACCATTATTATCAATAGAATATGTATATCTCACATTGGTTAGAAAGTGATGTTGATTTTTTAATTTTAGATAAAAAACTTTTACTATTATTACTAATAGAAGAGATATCCTACATTTGTTAAAAAATGATGTTGGTTTTAAAAGTCTTTAGATAAAAGATTTTTACTTTTATCATCAATATAATAGAAGAGATGTATCTCTCATTATTTAGGAAGAGATGTTGGTTATAAATTTTTTAAAATAAAAGACTTCTACTATTATTACCAAATGATGATATGTATTATACATTGGTTAGAGAGTGATGTTGATTTTAAAAGTTTACAACTATTAGCAATAGAAGAGAAGTATTTCACATTGGTTATAAAAGTGATATTGGTTTAAAAAGTTTTTAGATGATGTATCTTACATTGGTTACAAAGAAATGTATCTCACATTATTTAGAAATGAGTATTGGTTATAAAAGTCATTAGATAAAGACATCTTTTGTTATTACCAATAGAAAATATGTATCCACATTATTTAGAAATGAATGTTGGTGAAAAAGTTTTTTTATCTACTACTATTATTACTAATAGAAATTATGTATACCATATGGTTAGAATGTGGTGTTGGTTTTAAAGTCTTTAGATAAAAGACTTAAACTTTCATTACAAATAAAAATATAAAATAAGTATCTCACATTGTTTAAAAATGAATTATGATTTTAAAAGTTTTTAACAAAATTTAAAAGTTTTTAACAAAATGACTTCTCAAATATTATTATCAAATTAAATGCTTTAGATAAAAGTCTTTAATAAAAAAATTATTACTATTATTATTAATACAAAATATGTATCTACGTTAGCTAGAACGTTAGCTTATATTAATTTTACTTATATTAATTAGGTAAAAAATATTTAATATTAGTAAAAGTATTTAACCATGAAAGAGTAACAATACAAAATTATAATATATAACTATATACAAAATAATTACAATTAACAAAGCACTTAGTAGATACGACTAAATAACTAGTACAATGTAAGTAACTTAGTAGATATGAACATAACTCTTAATTATATCTGCAAAAAAATATTTATTTTAATTTTAACAAAAAAATGTAAAAGATTTTTGGGGATACTTACAAAATTGTAATATAATATCCACTATAACAAATCGAAATTTTACCCACGACAACACGCCTATTCGACTTTTTTTTTGTCTTTATGTACTGGTCATCAATGCTTTTAAGTTTTAACTACTCTCTCCGTCCCGAGGGGAATTATGGAAATCATTTCTTTTTAATGTTAGCTTGACCATTAAAATTTGAGATGGGTTTACTTATTTTTACTTACAAGACATGATAAATTCACCAGAACACCTAAACGTAACATCATTTAAATGATAAAAAGACTTAACTACCCCTAGCTACATTTACACATTACCAACCCCCTCCATTAATTCCTAAACCAACCAACACCCCCCCTCTCCCCCCATTCTCATTCCCCAACCCGTCCCCCTCTCTCATTTGTGAACTGCTTCTCTCACTCTATCTCTTATATCTCTCTTCTCTTCTCACTCTATCTCAAACCGAATTGAAGCTGCCAATCTGCCCCCAACCCGAATTGAAGTTAATTTCCTGTTGAAGCTGCCCCCAACCCGAATTTAGAGGTATGTTTTGTTTTCAAATTTAAACTTACTCATTTACCACTTACTTTGTTTGAATTTGTTATTGAATTGTTTGAATTTGTTGTTGAATCTAAGCCTGTAACTGAGTGTTGAATTTAAATTGCCTGTTTTTTTTCAATTTTTCGCAAAAGTACCACTAGGGCACAACAGACGTTTTATAAAACAACCGCGATACACAAGCGGTAGTTATATAAAACATCCGCGAATTTGTAGCAGATGTTTTATATAATTACCGCTTGTGTATTGCGGTTATTTTATAAAAGGTCCATTGCTCTGTTGCGGTTGTTTCTTCTTAAAACCACTGGTATTAAGCGGTTGTTTTTTGGTAGAACCGCGATTTTGTAGCGGTTGTTTTGAAAAAAAATAATTAAAAGATGTTTTTTTGAAAAAAAATATGTCATTTGTGTAATATATATATATATATATATATATATATATATATGTGTGTGTGTGTGTGTGTGTGTGTGTGTGTGTGCGTGTATATATATAGATAACTTATGTTTATAGATAACTTTTGTAAAAAAAAAAAACTTATGTAATATATGTGTATTTATAGAATTTGTAATTTTTTTTGAAATAGAACCAAAAGTGGGGGATTATTTGTGTTTTTTTAAAAAAAACATGTATATTTTTTTTAAAAAAAAAACTTGTGTAATAGATGTAATATATGTGTGTATATATAAAAAAAATGTTTAACTTATCACTTCATAACTTAACTTGCATTTTTTTTTTGTAATAGATGGAATCCGAACGTCGACGAGGGAAACATCCAGTACATGCAGAGGATCTAGGTAAACTACGTAATAGAGTTGTGACTGCTTCAGAACGCAGGAAAGCTGCTAATCAGGCACATACAACCACTAATGAGGGGGATGAGAGTGCTTATGCACGGACCCCCGTTCACGGAGATGATATGAGGAGTCCAGGCCCCACTAATATTCTATTTGAGTCTCCTTATAATGCTCCATTGAGAGGGAAATGACATCCACCTATTACGAGAGAGGATGAGGAGATATAAACCTCATTAAACATGATGGATGGTATGAGTGGCATGATGGATGACATGGGTGGTATGGGTGGCATGAGTGGTATGGGTGGCATGGGTGGCATGAGTGGTATGGGTGGCATGAATGATATGAGTGGTATGGGTGGCATGGGTGGCCCGAGTGGTAGTTCGAGCATGTTACGCAGACGTGGAAAGGGTCCGATGAATGTTGATGTATTTACTGCACTACAAGATAGACAACGGTTAGTTGATGAAGAGGACGATGAGGAGGAGGATTTGGGTTTTGATCGACGACAGAGAGCGGGCCGATGACATAGTAGAGGCAGAGTAGGAGGTTGTGGTGATGGTGGTGATGATGACGATGATGATTCAGACGATGAAGTGGATGGGTATGGTTGGATATTGATGGAGTCACATGGAGGTGGACCTCGAGAATACAGAGTTACTTACTGGATTTCTTGGTCATATTGCATCTGCAAAATGAAATAGCGAGGTAATTTATTATATTGACGATGATAGTACTTACTCAAATTTATTAAATTGGCTACGTAGTATTGTTTTAATATTGATGAGAGATTATTTCATTATGTTGATCAACCATTTCAATCTCAGCCTTTGTCAATTTCGATGTAGAAGTGTGCCATTTTTCTCCAATTGAAAATGGATGGTTGTGAGTATTGTTAAACTCGCTAACTTTAAAGTTCCAACCATCATCTTTTACTTCCTGCAAATACACTTCAAATTTACACAAAAGCTTCTTCGAACCATTTTTCTTTACATCTTTCAAATCCTTTTTACCATCGTACCGAGGTTTTTCACCATTCTCACAATTCAACCAAACTTTACAAGTGTTATCAAACTTAGTTTTACTTCTGGACACGTAAAAGTACATATCCTCGGCACGTCCGATATCTCTAACTCATTTTTCTGCAGCTTATCGATTAATGAATTTTTCATCCGTCACAAAAAAATGAGATACATCTGGAAATAAATTATTCTCGTTTTTAAACTGATAATCCTATCAATAAATAACAATAAAACCATATTAATAATTAATAAAAAAAAAACAAATTTTCAGCAAATTAAACCAAAGAGCCGCTACACAATAGCGGTTATTATTATATATAGCTGCTATTGACAAGTGGTTCTAATTAAATATAACCGCTACAAAAAAAGGAACCTATTACATAACATCCGCTTTTAAAAAAATGAATATAACCCTAAAAATCCGCTACTCTGTTGCGGATGTTTGATAAAACATCCGCTGTTCACTCGCGGCACTTTTGCTAAACATCCGCTATGCCCTAGCAGATGCTTTGCCCAGTTACGATTTTTTTTTCAAAATTTCAGTGAAATAACATTTAAAAATCAATATTTACCTGAAAATAAGCATCCTTGTTAGCATTTTCATCTTTATTAGGATTACAATCATAACCCATTATGAGTTGGGTGGAGAGTTTTTTTTTTAGATGAAGAGGATTGTGAGGGAAATAGATTGAGGATAGTGAGAGTGTTTTCAAATCAGTTGGGAGTAGTATTGGATTGGGAGGGTGGTGGTTGGTTGAAGGAATAAATGAAAGGGAGTAAATTATAACATTTCTTAATAATTATTCATAAGGGTATTTAGGTCATTTTATATATTAAATGGTGTTACGTTTAGGGTCACTCTATATTCATAGTAGTGTTATATGCTATCCTCCACAACTAGGTAAAAAATATATATACAAAAACTCAATCTGATAAACCATCCATCCAATAGGCTGAAATAATACTACTATTGATGCAACGTTTGATTATGCCATAATGAGTATCCATTATCAGATTACAGGGGGTTATTTGACAAATAAATGAATAAAAGGATGTTGGATACAATTTTCCCATTATTAATTTTTTTCCCGTTAATTCCCTTGTCCGACTCCGACCTTTCTTCCCTTAAAAAAGAAAGGAGGGGTTAAATTGAATCAAAAATCAAATCGAAAGAGAAAAAATTAAAATCAAAGTAGCATTCGAAAATTAAAAGTAATACAGAGAAACCCCCTTTTCGTTCCTTTTCTAGGGTTTCTTTGTAAGCTCTCCCCTTCACGGATCCTCAGCCCTGCCATTAATGTAAGTCCTCCCCTCCTCTCTCTTTCCCCTTCTACAGCCAATCTCCAATTGGAAGAGCTCCAAATGATTCGATTCGATGTTAGTCCCGACAAGCCGCAAATCCAAATTCAAACCAATTTGAAGTTCACAGTCGTTAACGTTGTTACTATGTGGGTCCAAGGTACGAGATTGTGATAATTTGTGCAAATCGTGTATTCCATTCCACCCTCCCAAGGCTTATCTTTGTTGTTATTGTATTTAATTTAAATAATGTTTGCGGTTTGGGATACTTCGAAGTGGAAACTTTGATAGTAAATATATATTTATATTGGGGGGGGGGGAGGGGGATAGGGTTTGGGGTTAAAAAGGAATTAGGAGTTGGTGGATATGATTAAGCAAATATTGGGAAAGCTTCCAAGGAAGCCGTCGTCAAAATCTTCACACAGTGATGGTAATAATGACGGTGGTGCTTTAGCAAGCATGAATCCAACGAATTCTAGTGCTGTTGGTGTTAATAGCAGTAACTCTAAAAGCACTTCTTCCTCCTCTGGGAAAGGTTCTAATTCAAATTCAAGTGGATCAGTTGGGTTGGGTGCTTCTCGAGCTAGTAATGGTACTCATAATTCAACGGTGAAGTCAACTCAGGGAAAAAAATCAGGCTCTATGGCTGCTAATCAGGCGGGTCAGGTGATAAATTATGGTGCTTATGAAGCGTTGCCTAGCTTCCGGGATGTGCCCAGTTCGGAAAAGCAGAATCTTTTCATCCGGAAGTTGAATATGTGTTGTGTTGTGTTTGATTTTAGTGATCCTTCTAAGAACTTGAAAGAGAAGGATGTGAAGAGACAGACTTTGCTTGAGCTTGTTGATTATATATCATCCGTAACTGCAAAGTTCAATGAGGTCACAATGCAGGAAATTACGAAAATGGTGGCTGCTAATCTTTTTCGAGCTTTGCCTTCTTCTAATCATGACAACAAGCTACAGGATGTGTTTGACCCGGAGGATGAAGAACCGAGTATGGAACCTTCGTGGCCTCATCTTCAAATTGTTTACGAATTTCTTCTCAGATTTGTGGCTTCATCGGAGACAGATGCTAAGCTTGCAAAAAGATATATTGACCATTCATTTGTTTTGAGATTGCTTGACCTCTTTGATTCTGAAGACCAGAGAGAGAGGGAGTATCTGAAGACAATCCTTCATCGCATTTATGGGAAATTTATGGTGCACCGTCCATTCATTAGGAAAGCCATCAACAATATCTTCTATAACTTTATATTTGAGACTGACAAGCACAACGGGATTGCTGAATTGCTTGAGATCTTGGGTAGTATAATTAATGGGTTTGCGTTGCCGTTAAAGGAAGAGCACAAGCTTTTCCTCATCCGCGCATTGATTCCCCTCCACAAACCAAAATGTGTATCAATGTACCATCAGCAGCTCTCTTATTGCATCACTCAGTTTGTGGAGAAGGACTTCAAGCTGGCTGACACCGTGATCCGAGGTCTTTTGAAGTATTGGCCTGTTACTAATAGTTCAAAAGAGGTCATGTTTCTCAGTGAATTGGAGGAAGTTCTGGAAGCCACCCAAGCTGCAGAATTTCAACGTTGCATGGTCCCTCTATTTCGTCAGCTTGGTCGCTGCCTCAACAGCTCACATTTTCAGGTACTGATTTGGGTTTGGACTACTTTTTCCTTTCCATATTTGCCTACGTCAATATTTATAGCTAGTTATAAATGCAAATATAAAAAAAAAATTGGACGTGTTCCTTTTTTTCGCTTTTACTAAAATTCTTTTCACATGGGTCTTTCCATTCTTGTGTTCTTATCCATGTACCAGGTGCCATTACTAGCTTCCTCTGTGTGTGTGTGTGTGTGTTCTCTACTGATTACGTTTGCGTTTTAGCCTCCTGTTTATGACTTATCTCTATGATTTGTCATAAGGTTTTGTTCGTAATTTAGATGCAGTGTTGGTTATGAACTTTATGTTGATGTATTTATTCCAGCGGTTCTCCACAATATCAATGTGGAAAAATGTGTTTATACCTGTATTTAGCATCTTTGTGAAGCATTTTTCTGAGATATTTTTACATATACCCACCAAATTAATCTTCTTTATCCAGGAACATGTCTAGATTTGTTTCACTCAATTCATGCTATTATCTCTTTTTGTCTGCTCCATGTCTCATGCTTTTCGAAAATCTTGCAATTGCACCCTTATAAAGGTCAGTTGATTATACAATAGTATGAAGTAATGATGTACAAATTTTTCCATGGTTGATCATAGATTAACCTCAGCTTATGATCAACCTCAGCTTTGAGTTGGTTTGATAATATGATTTAATGCATTAGTTCATATTTCAGTTGGAAACAATCACTGCCAATAGTTAATGATAGTTAAAAAACATGATAGATGAATTCTTCTCTACCTCGAAGCCACTTGGAAACAAACTATTTAGCTCAAGAAGCTGAAGCTATGGACTTGTTATATTTTGTTGTTACCCTCTTGTAGTTTTGAAGTTTCTGATTAATCCTGTCAATCAATCATTGACACATTTCTTAGCAATTAGCCACTTAGAAACAAACTATTTAGCTCAAGTAGCTGAAGCTACATACTTATTATATTATGTTGTTAGTTGTTACCCTCTTGTAGTTTTAAAGTTTCTGATTAATCCCTATTAATTAATCATTGACAAATTTCTTAAATTAAATTGCTAATCGCTCTTGGCCCGGTCCAGTTGTTGAACTGGGTAGCTGACATCTACATTCATCAATTACCCTTGCAAACACTCCAACAAGAGTCCTTGCTGCCATAATTGACAGGAAGTAGCCTTCACCCCCTTCATTGAACCCTATATTCCTTCTCATCAACAGTTCATACCCATTGGAATCATAGACAAGAACCTACAAGAGCCCCAACCACCAGTGTGTGCCCACAGCAGCTCCTAGCAAGCCTTCAATTACCGATCTAGATCTTGCACATCTATGTACTTCTTTGGCTTGGAAATCTTTGGGAATGTTAGGAGTTGATGCACCAAAACTAGTAGTGGACAACTAGACTAGCATCCATCTTACCCACCGTCTTTAATCATTGGTCCCTTCAGAGCGTCAACTCCATCATTTCTCTTTCTCTCTCTCTGCCATATCTACTTGCGATTTGTGGAGGTGTTGTGTAAAAAATTATTGCAGATGAGATTGCGAAGAGAATGAGAATATCAACTCTACTTTTACCTATCATTGACACTAGTAATATTATCAACGCTTTAAGCAATGGAGTTTAATGGTGATTTATGTAGTTATTGATGAAGATGGTGGCCAACTGTGAGATGACAGCATGAGTTTGTGATTGACACTGATGGAAGCATTGATTCAATTATGATCGCGGCAGCTGAGTGATTTGAATGAATATGGAAGCATTTTTGGGGCTATTGTTTTGTGTATCCATGTGAGAGGGGAGAGGGGGGTGGGGTTTTTTAGTTGGTTTAAGCTTGACCCTTGACCCTTGACCTGGCCGTGAGAATTTTCCATGACTGACAGTGGCATTGAAGATGATTGAGGTCTCGGACAGAAGATGGTTCAGCTCGAAGCTGATTTGAATCTCATGATGGGCCTATGTGAGAGTATTATGTAGTTTTGGAAATGAGTCTAGATCTAAGCTGAAGAGTTTTGAATCTCATTGGGCATACGGGAGAATATACGTAGTTTTGGAAAGGGTCTAAGCTGACGAGATTTGAATCTCACGATAGGACTATGGGAGAATTATTAGATATTGTGTAGTTTTGGAAATGAGTGTTGGAAAGGAGTTTTTGAGTTGCTTGAACCTTGGAGATAGGGAAAATAATGGCTAAACTGTCATTTAAGAGCTGTTTGGCATATCCAATACCCTTAATTGTCTTTTCCGATTGGGTTGGCTGAAGCAGTTAGAAGTTCATTTATCAACTGAAAAACGTTATGGTTAATGCCTGTTCGTTTTGATGTAAAATTGCTGGAAAATATATCGTATGGAGATACTAGGATATTTCTTTTCCCTTCCATCTGAAAATACAATCACTCATACCTGAGTGATTGTCATTAAATCTGTGTTATAGGATTGCAGTGTTTTTCTTTCTAGATTATGTGCTTAAAATTTATTCTGTAAAGCATTTTACTCTGAAATAAATTGAGTGCATCATAGAACTTCAGGCATTCAGTCAAGAACCAAGTTCATGTATGACAATGCAGCTAATCCTGAACGTGGCATATTAAGTTATATTACCTCTGTTGATGCTAATGTGATGAAACTTGTGAAACGAACCTGTACTTAATTATGCTCTTTTTTTTCTTTTTTCTTTTTTCTTTTTCTGTATTTATTTTGGCAGCTATGGAAAATTCATGCCAACGTGGTAACTTTCAAATACTTTTATTGATTTTTTCTATTTCCATTCTACCTCATCTTTCCATACAACAGAGGACGGTAAAAATGTCACAATGGCTGATTTCTTGTAATACTCCGCCACAACTATCTGTTTTGATTATAAGCTTGAAATATGCTTTTAATAATCCCAAAGTTTTCTTGGTTGGCTTATCTCTGTCTCTTAAACCTCCATTGTCACGTTTGCATGAATGCGTAGCTGTTTAGATATTTTCTGCTTATAAACCACTGGTCTGATTCTTGGATTTCATCACAGCACCGTGCTTTTCTCTGCATTTCATGGTCCGCAACAGGTAGCTGAGATTTCAATCATGATCACACTTGGCAATCTCCTCAAACATTTATAACAATTAGATGCTTTTTGAAGTGTCCTTCTGTATATCTTGTTCTTGTGGTTTGCCAAAAACTCTACTACAGATAAAACGGCTTTTGGTGTTTTGAAAATAAAATTTTTAAAAAAGCAATTTTTTTTTCTTTCCCTTTACTAGGAATGTATGCCGTTGGATCTCAAGTAGATTTCAGTGTCAATAGAAGAAGGAAAACATTCAAGTAGGTTTAGGGTCTATATGATGGTTGCTTTTTAGGATGAAATAATTTTTGGTCCCTTAACTTTCACCCTAAAAAAAAACTACAGGTGCAAAAAGCACCATCATTTATCCAATAAAACTTACTAACAACGTCACTCTAAAGTAACTACACTTACTAATCTTCATGAGTTTCAAAGTTCAAACCCAGGTTTAACAAAAAGAAAAAAAAGAAAAAATATATAATTTTTTTTTACCTGCTTAAGAAATAACCAAGTTATACCAACTTTCAAGGTCCAAAGTCCAAACCCACTAAATAAACAATCAATAAGGGACACTATTTGTAACCATTTCAAATTTGCCAATCTAAAAACCAACAAACAAATAAATCAAGAATCAGCAGTCAACAATCCTGATCAAATTTTCTAAAAAGAACAAAACGATTCTGATCAAAACTATGGGCCATCTCCTTTGATTCAGAAATAACCACCAGACAAGCTAACTTCTTGAAAATTGCAACTTTCAAGGCAAATCTAGTAATGAGGGCTAAAGCTAGGCTTTCATTTCAGTTGCGTCAGTGGTATCATCACCAGTTGTGGAATTAGGGTTTGGGCATCAAATGAACATGGATTATTATTAGCGGTGATTGAGAGTTCGGGAACTATAGAGGGTTCTAGGGGGATATTAGAGAGGGGAGGCCTTCGGATTAATCTTCTTCTGAAAATTCAAACGAAAAGGAAGAGTTGGGGGGGGGCTTTGGATCTGGATGAAGGAGTTGTGGTGGGGTTGGGGAAAGGGGGGGAGGTGGCCCATGGTGGGATTCGGGGATGGAGCAGGTGGAGAGAGTAGGTGGGGGGGGGTGTGATTGGAGAAGATTGGTCTAGGTTGTCTATAATGTCATCTGCAGTGTCAAAGCCTAATTGACAAAACAAGATGAAGAAGATTGGTCCATGGTGGGAATCGGGGATGGAGCAGGTGG
The DNA here is from genome assembly GCA_013146195.2 of Codonopsis lanceolata. NCBI lineage: Eukaryota > Viridiplantae > Streptophyta > Magnoliopsida > Asterales > Campanulaceae > Codonopsis > Codonopsis lanceolata. Next base: position 51,219,875 of record CM028380.1, read on the forward strand.
AGAGAGTAGTGGGGGAGGGGGTGATCGTAGAAGATTGGTCTAGGTTGTCGATAATGTCATCAGCAGTGTCAAAGCCTAATTGACGAAACAAGATGAAGAAGCGTAAGTGCCAGATGGCTTACTAACATTAATGAGAACAATCTTGACATTTCCAATAATATTTGGCATAAGTTCTAACGGTAATTGCAGGAGGGAGCAAACTCACAGCTAAAATCAAGTCGTAAGACCCAAAAAATAAATTTTAAAATGGTAGGACCAAACAAATAAAAGAGTGGAAGTTGAGGGACTAAATTAAGGCTCTGTTCAACAAGTACACTGGTTTCTGTTCAACAAGTATTTTTGTTTTCAGGAGTATTTTCTGCCTGATTAGTACATTTGAACATTCTTTAAGCTTTGGATTTTGTCATTTAGGGATTGGATGGAGACCTATGTTTACATGTTGGAAGGTTTGACATACAAATGCTTATAAGCACCTAGCTCTGTGTACAAGGTCTATCATGTGGTTTTCTTCTTTTTTTCTCCCAATACATTTCTTTTCTTGATTTTAGTGGAATCAATATACTCCAGTAATAAATTTTGTCTAATTTAATTTTAATATATTTATATTTTAGCTGGACCAGTTTACTCCTTGCATGTCAGTGGATGTTGGTTGTAAGTACACCTTCCTACGCCAAAATGAGTGTCCATTTTCAGTTCTTTATGGAAATCAATGAAGTTGATTTTAGGAATTTTACTAGCACATATACATGAATGGCTTTACATGTCAGCCGCTGTCAGTCAGACTTCACATATCTAATGGAATCACCGTCTATAAATTTGTGTTTCATTTTATCATGTTTTCACCCATATAATTACCTTGAAGAGGGTCATATTAATTGTTGCAGTTCGACCAAATCCATGATCCTAATGTGAATGTATAGGGGACACTATGTGCCATGATTGCCTGGAGCTCACGAGTGAGAAGATCATCCCACATGCACTCGATCCTTGCTCTGATCACTTTCACTGCTCTTATAGTATGAAACTGCGTTAATTTTCGTCAACTGGATAGGAATATCTGAAACTGCGTAAAGTCTGGCATGAGGATTATTGGATCCCAGTAGCAAAGGAGTAACAAATTTTACATTATAAATTTTCTAGCCTATTTGTTTCATATTTAATTGACCAAGTTTGTCTAATTCGGGTGTTATTTTTATGTTTTTGTCTGGTCTTTCTTTTCCAGTAACAATCTCTTTTCTTTTATTCCCCCTTTGGTGGTAGGTTGCGGAACGTGCCTTGTTCTTGTGGAATAATGATCACATAAGAAATCTGATAATTCAGAACCGCAAGGTGATACTGCCAATAATTTTCCCTGCCTTGGAGAAAAACACGCGGACTCACTGGAACCAAGCTGTTCAGAGCTTAACCCTGAATGTGAGGAAAATATTTTCAGATGCTGATCAAGCACTTGTTGATGAGTGCCTAGCCAGATTCCAAGAAGACGAAAGCAAGGAGAAGGAAAGCAAGGAGAAGCGAGAATCAACCTGGAAGCGCCTGGAAGATGTGGCAGCCTCCAATGCTGTACTGAATGAGCATGTCCTTGTTTCCAAGTTTGCTTCTTCTGTTGGCATTTCTTCTGCAGCAAATTCTCAAGCAGCAGTTGGTAGTTGAAATGTTAAGATCTTCATCCATCGCTACATTATATTTATGTAGGCTTCCAGGGTTGACTAGCCAAGGTGGGCCGAAAAGTTCAGTGATTCAATTCATATAGGTTGGGTTCCCCTGAGGATTTTTTTAACGTCTCCATTTGACCAGCTGAGTATGGAAGGTGAAGGTAGGGGGCTCCATTGTGGATAGATATCAAAGGTCACTCCTGGTTTCTTTTGTTCTTTTTCTTTCGATTTGGGGTTGTTGGCTCTCGTTCCTATTTTGTATTGTCAGCCATAGAGGTGTGTATTATAAAGAATCTGATTCGATAGGGTAGCGTTTCTTCGGATTTCCTACCCCCACCCACCCACCCACCATAATGTTTTATTTATATGAATGATGCAAGATTTTCTGCCTTTGTAATTTACAGCACTGTTGTTCTTTTCTGATGTTCATCTATAGAATGACTTATATTGTTGCTTTTGCATTTTTATTATGTTTTTCCTGCAAGGTAGTATCCAAAAATAATACAAATTCCTCAGCAGCTCTGCGAAAAGTAATTCACATAATACTCCTGCAATTGTTTTATTAGCCTCTGCCATTGTGTACACGAGGTTCCTTCTGTTGGGGAACAGCCGGGACGATAATGCACAACAAATCAGATTTTTTCATTCCACAACAGAAGTGTAAAAGAAGTACATACAATTATACAGTCGATCTAATGGCACAAATTTTGGAATGCAGTTATCACCTCCAATCCTCTCTTCAATTTTTCGTTCCCTAATGACCAACCGCAAGGAAAGTTTAGATTAAAAAAAAACATTCTTACAAAATAGAAGTACATGTATTACTTTTGAAAGTCTTAACCAGAAAATGCTGACACACAATTACTAGGCATCACCACATATTTGATGCAACAACTACTAAACATCACCATATGCTTTGAAGCTGTATCGCTCTTGGTAAGGACCATTGAAGAAGAGGTCAGCCTCAAACCATTTAGGGTACCGAACCAAGTCACCAGCCACAAAACTCATGTATTTGTCACTCCCTTCAGGCACAACCCTCACTTCACCTTCCTCAACGTAAACCAACTGATCTACCTGCCAATCCCAGGGATACTGGCACTTGCCAGTTCTCCATACTGACCATTTTGAAACCCCAAGCTCTATCAATCGCTTTTGTGATACATTCCTTTCCACTCTCACATTGTAAAGTTCTTCCAAAGGTTTCTCTATCCTCATTGCTCTGATACCCTGACCATAGGTAGAACATGAAGTTTTATACTCTCTTCTGCTTCCTTTGAAGAATGAAGCAAATGGGGGAGCCATCATCATACTTGCCATAGCTAGGGACGATTACCTTCAATTTATATCACCAACACAAACACAAGGTCTACAATTTCATAACAGTTCAAAACAGATCATTAGAAACCTGCATGAAATAGTTCCATACATAAATGGATAATGTTGAATCCCATAATAGTGCTACAAATGATAATACAAGTGGTTGGGCTAAGATGCTTGACTATGAATAGGCAGCCTGACCTGCAACAAGTGTAATATTCTTTTTCAAAGTTACATAAAACTATTATTATTCAAACACTGCAAAAACCTAGCAATAAGCAAAGGCTTGGTTAAACCAATTGGCTTGGGTCCTTGGTGTCCAGCCGTATTCTGGGTTGAAACTTATTTGAGTAAAACCCTCGACGACCCACCAAAATTGTATTTCCTATCTTGGTTTCTTACAGAAAAGGGAGTTCCATTTCTAAAACAAGCATGAAACCATATACTCCCTCCCTCCCTTCCAAGTAAGGAGTGCACTATTTTAAATAAAACATTAAAATAGTGAGAACGACATCTGCAGAGATTTTGGCATCCTTGCCTTCGGGCTTCATTGTTTTGTGTGAGAGAGAGAGAGAACCGGGGGGGGGGGTGGATAACGTGTACCGACTGCGGGAAACCTTGATTGCAGACAGTAAAAACTTTAGGAGCATACTTGCAGGGCAGCTTCAAAGGAAACAATGGAAATAAAAAACAGTTTAAAATGCTTAACTCTCTAATTAGGACTCTTTTGCTTGACACACATAATATAAGGAAAAAATTTAGAATCAAATATATACACACTGAGAAGTTAAGCTGCATCGAAACCACTATTATATTGTCTTTTCTTTCACGAAATTCCTGATAATAAGTTTTATAGCCCGTCTGTAGGGAAAATCAATTGCCTGATTTAGGGGTTGAGAAGTTAGGACTTAGGAGTATTTGAAAAAGACTATGTTATATGGCCTTAACTAGGTCCTTAGGGTTTCTAACAAATTGGATACTTTATGTCAATTGGTAATACTATAATTTCTGATGTGATTGGTTCTCCATATAATCTCATCTTGTGCAGCAGCTACTCTGCACACAAAATTTTCACCAATCAGCCTTCAGGTACTCGCAATTACAATATCTAAATTTGAAGTTGGTAGGCAGAAGTATATATATATATGAAGGTTCATAATAAATAGGAGTAATAAGCAAAAACAACCACTTGGTTTCAAGCACATCTCATATACCTGGTTGCAGAAGATTAAATGACTTTCAACACAAGCACCGTAGTTCCTCCTTCCTCCACACACACACAGAGTAAACATAATTCAACAAACAAACACATACATACAAGATACAACACACAATGTAATGAATTTTAACATGAACCCTCACTCCTCCCCTCCCTTCCGACCCGCGCAATACAACAATCTTATCAGAAATTAAAAGTAAAAAAGAGAAGAAGGAAGAAGAAGAAGAAGAAGAAGAAGAAGAAATTGCTTACCTTTTCACAACTTGTCGGAAATGGGTCTTGATTTTTGGCTTCGCGAAATCAACCAAAACATAGGAAACTGGCAAAATAATTGCAAAACCCTTTCGAGCCAAAGGGTTTATGGTAGCTTTATCCAAACCCTCAGTATGTGGGAAATGATAAAGCCACCCACAACAAAAGGGCCAAACTAGCGCTACCCTTGACGTGGCTCCGTGTGAGGCACGTGACTTGGAGGTTAGGGGCCCTTTGAAAATTTGTACCGTTTGGGTTCGTTAACGTGTCCAATGTTTGTAGACATGTTAAATTGGGTTGGCCATAACCCTACAGGGTCAGCCCTATAGGGCCGTGACCCTGGCGAGTTAAGCGGGTCATTTAAACGGGCCGCTCAACTCGTGAACCTGACCCTAACCCTGTAGGTCTCGATTTAATAGGGTCAGTCCTATTAGACGATTAACAATAATACGAATATATAATCCAAAATAAAATAAAGTCATACAACTTAGCTACTTAAGTCACAAAATTTAACACAAAACAATTAACAACTTCAAGTCTTCAAGTACTAGTGTACTAATTAAAAAGTACATTAACTTATAACTCCATAAAATTGCAGGCAACAGAATGGGAGAATGAGAATGGGAGGGACCAATACTGCTACAGTGAGACAGACCCAATCCAAAAAGTGGGCTATACTGGAAGCGGGACGGATCCAAGAATGATGAGAATAGTGGAGGAAGCCATTGATGACCTTAAAACAAAAAGAGGTTTGAAGGTACAAATGATCAACGTAACTCAGCTATCAGAATACAGGAAAGAAGGGCATCCATCTATTAATAGAAAGCAATGGGATGCTCTAAACGAAGAACAAACAGCAAACCCAGCTAGCTATTCTGACTGTATACATTGGTGTCTTCCCGGAGTTCCAGATGTTTGGAACGAATTACTTTACGCTTACATTTTTCAATAACGACATTGAATTTATTTGACTTCTCCGCCTTTCTTTAATTGAAGAAATTGAAGCCTCGTAGTTTATCTTTTTTGATTTGCAACCATGAAATTTCTCTCTTTATCTCGCATTCACAACAACACACATATAAAATGACTGCTTTAAAATGATGAAATTTCAAATTAGGGTTTAATTAAAAACTAACCAGTTGAAATCTTGACTCTTGAAGATGACGGCGAGTCGGCGAGATTGAAGACTGAAGAGTGAAGCTGTGAAGACGACGGCCTCCCAGTTGGCCTGTCAGATTCGCCGAAATCCAGCACGGTCGGCAGCCCCTTCCCTTCTGCCGTTTGCCCGTTCCTTTTTGGAGTTTTTGGGTGAAAAGTGAAGACTGAACTGATGGCAGGGACCAGGTCTCCGTCTTTTATTTTTATCCGGTTAGTTTTTCCCCCAATTTGTTTCGCCAGCCCGCGAACCGGCAGCCCCATTTCCGCATGGGATCGACCCGTTTAGCCCGTTTATTAAACGGGTTGGATATTTCCGACCCTTATCCTTTCCGATTTTCCGGATAATGCTAAACCATTCTAATAACACTCAATTTTAGGTACCAAATGATGTGGTATCTTATATTGTTAACATAACTTTTTAACTTATAGTAGAACTCATAAAATACCAAATAAGATGACACATTAAAAATCACGTCATTTAATGCACAAATTTAAATGCTCATTTAGTAGCTCTAGCATTACTATTCTGTTAATAGGATCGACCAACGGTTCCGACCGTTTTAACATCTCTGTGTACCCCCGCACCACCACCACAAATTTGGTTGCTACCCTTTTTGCCAAGGAAATTGCGAAAAACGTAACTCAAATTTTGGTCATGATTTTGGTTCAGTTTCAACTGCACCCATCAATTGTTAATGGCGTTTCTAAGTACCCATTTGCCAACTCAAAATCTAAGAGACCAAAGACCATGTCCTTGCAAGTCAAAGCCCTCTCTTCAAGAACTCAGGTACCCCATTTCTTCTACTATTTTCGATTTTTAGACTTTTAGTGTTCGGTCAGTATTCGCGACAATGATCATTCAATTTCATGTTATTTTGATAAGAACTTTGTTCGTGATAATCAAATTGCAAGAAAAAGAATCGCGATTGTTGCATAACAAATAAGTACTTAATCAAGTAGAGAAATATGAGTGATGATTATTTTTATTGATTATGTAGAGGATAATGGAAAGTATTCCAGTAAGTGGTGAAGTTGGTGGTGCTGGGGGGTCCTACTCGTATAATTCTTTGAAGAGATTGGATGGATTATGGTCAAGCATTTGTTCTGCTCAAACAGGTACATTGCTGCTTCATCAATGTCTTTGTACATTTTTAGTATATGGTTCTTTGAAAATTTATGATTGAAAAGAGAGAGAGAGGAGAAAAAATGTTTATCTCAATACTTTGTTTCAGCCGTTGAAGAACCCCAGCAAGTAGTCTCAAGAATTCCTAGTTTGTTTAGCCAATCTCGACTCGCTGACAAGGAAGTAGATACATTTGATGTGGTGGTTTGTGGGGGTACATTGGGAATTTTCATTGCCACCGCATTGAGTTGCAAAGGCCTCCGAGTAGGCGTTGTGGAAAGGAATCTACTCAAAGGGGTATAAGTTGAAGTGGAATTATTATAGTCAAGTGTGTGGTAACGCTTATGATGACTGATATGTGTAAGATATTTATCAGAGGGAACAAGAATGGAATATATCAAGAAAAGAGCTCTTGGAACTCGTTGAAGCTGGCATCTTGACTGAAGATGACATTGAACGAGCTACAGCTGCTATATTTAATCCCGTAACATTCTTGAATCCTTGCAGATCCCTAGGAACATGAAACATATTCACTTGTTATGAATTAACATAGCAACATCTAGTTTTTTAAAATCCACCTTCCTTCATACAAGACTGTCATTTACTTATGAAATGTGGTGATGGTTGAACTATTTTTTGTGGAAACCTTGCAGAACAGATGTGGATTTGAGAAGAAGGGTGAAATTTGGGTAGATAACATTCTTAATCTTGGTGTTTCGTAAGTTTTCTACATTTGTTTTTGTAATACTTTATTTAACCTGTTGCCAAATGTTTATAGCACTGGGCCTGCTTTTCCATATATAACGTAAAATCAGATTTGTGCCTCCATCGTTGTAGGCCTGCAAAACTTATAGAGATTATGAGGAAACGTTTCAATTCTCTTGGTGGTGTCATTCTTGAGGGCTACAACGTGTCTAGCATATGTGTATACGAGGATTCCGCAGTAAGATTCCCAATCATGCTCTTGTTAAGAAACCATGACAGGTTGGCGTTTCCATCATTCATCTGGAAAGTCATCTTCTGAGTCTGAAAGCATTTTCTGCTTCAGGTCAATAGAATCACTGGAAGCGTGTGTGTGTTTTGGGTGTGGGGGTATTCCATTACTGGAGGTGTATTTTGCATACTCATTCCAGTTCGGCACACTTCTTTTACCAATACATATACTCATAATCACTTTCTTCTATAGGTCTTGCAATCAGTGGAGGGAAAGATTTTGTCATCACGTCTCATCATTGATGCAATGGGGAATTTTTCCCCAATGGTGAAGCAGGTTAGCTTGTCCACAATTGCTTCGTTCCTCTGAATTTGCTGTAGATCGACCACAGGATTCAGGTATGTGCAATATAAATTAGATCTAAACAGCATCCGCTTCTTTATATGACTTCGCAGATAAGAAAAGGACGGAAGCCAGATGGTGTTTGCCTTGTTGTTGGTTCTTGTTGTCGTGGCTTCAAGGAGAACACTAAAAGTGATGTCATATTTAGTAGTGCTGAAGTGAAACAGGTTGGAAACTCAGAAGCACAATATTTTTGGGAGGTAATTACATGACATCTTGTGCTTCTTTACATGCTTTACACACTTGCAGAATAGGTAACCTGTATGTTGGGAAACTCTATGCGTGTGAGGATTGAGCTTTCTCTGGATGATTCAATAGGCATTCCCAGCTGGCTCAGGTCCCCTGGATCGAACTACTTACATGTTCACTTACGTTGATCCTCAACCTGGCTGCCCTAAATTGGAAGAGTTACTTGAAGACTATTGGGATTTGATGCCAAATTATCAGGTTAAAACTTAGATGGACATTTGTGCCTTTTTTCTTTTTTAACTTAAGGGATCAAACTTAGTGAATCCCTAGGCATACCACTGGGCACTCTTTTGAGGTTAGATGTAACTTTGTCACATTAGTGTGACCTGTTTCATGGCCACATTTGCAAACTAGTAATACTGATGTCAAGTTTTTTAACTTCGTACAGGGAGTCTCTCTTGACAATTTAGAGATCTTGAGAGTATTATATGGCATTTTCCCTACTTACCGTGACAGGTAAAAGTGCAAATGATAAATTTGCTGCAGAATTCTCGTTGCTGCTTTCAATTTTCTATTCACACTCAATATGGCTCAATCTGATAACACACTTGTCTCGTTAATTGGGGAATTTCTAAATGGACAGTCCATTGCCAGCATCGTTCGACCGTATTTTACAGGTGTTTTATGTTACATCCTTTTGAAGCCCTGAATGCGTTAGCTAACATTAGAAATGGAATTCATGAGCATCCCAAAAATTACTCCTCTGCAGTTTGGTGATGCCAGCGGCATACAGTCTCCAGTGTCATTTGGTGGTTTTGGGAGCTTGACCAGGCACCTCGGGAGATTATCAACCGGTATATTCGCCTAATAGCATTTTATTATGCTTGAACTTCTAATTATTGATTAGTAGTGTTTCAAAATTTATAATTATGCATCTTTTGCGTGTATTAATCAAGGTATACATGAAGCAATAATAGGGGACCTTCTGGATGCTGACAACTTATCCTTGTTAAACCCTTATATGGTTAGTGTCTCTGTATACATTAGATTTGCTTGGCATCTTCTGTAGGCATTCATGAAATTTCTGTGGCAGCCCAATCTTAGTGCGTCTTGGCTATTTCAAAGAGCTATGTCAGCAAGGAAAACTGGTGTTTCACCTGATTTTATCAATGACCTTCTTTATGTCAACTTCCAGAGTATGCAGGTACATATTTTTTACCAATATCACCTTTATATACTCCCTCTGTTCTGCTCGTAGTCAAAGAGTTCACACTTGAAGGTCAAACAATTTCAGGATTGAAATAAATTTTCGTAGATATCCATAACTAATAATGAAAGTAAGATCGCTAGTTTTAAGTTACTGTAAATTTGGAAACTAGAAAGTTCACTGGCTAGATTAAAATTTCAAAATTGGACTCTTTGAATGTAATAGAGGAAATATCTTATTTATTTATTTTTGAATGTTCATGCTCTCGTTTCCCCTTCCAAATGTGTATTTCACCAGAGGTTGGGGGATCCGGTGCTAAGACCATTTCTTCAGGTGATTATCCTTGTTTACTCGTCTCTTTGAGATGTTTTTTTCACTTCTATTTTCATTCTTCAAAGTGACTAGACGATGATAATACGTTTAGACTCTATTGATACAGGATGTTATACAGTTTGGCCCCCTTGTGAAGACACTAGGGCTAGTTATGCTAACCAAACCTCAAATTATTCCTTCCATATTCAAGCAGGTAATCTCTGTTTAGGCTATTTCAGTTGCCAGTCTCATTCTTTAAGACTACTTCTAAGTGGTGGCTTTGTCTTCCAGGTTGGTATTCCAGTGCTGCTCGACTGGTCTGGTCACTTTGCCGCATTGGGTTACTATACATTTCTTTCAATCTTTATTGACCCCATAATGAGGTAATACCTTCTTGAGGTTGTCTTTAACTCTTGATAATTAAAGAGAAAAGTCAGCCGTGTCCGTGTGTTGCATTGTTACCTATATCATCTTCAATAGAACACAAGTATATTCTGTCAATTTTGTTTGGAGCATTTACAGTTATCATTATCTGTATTAACTAACAAGCTGCGTGTTTTATAGACCATTGATAAGTTCATTTCCAACCAAGACGAAGTACAAATGGAAGCGTCAACTTGAGGCATGGAAATATGGAGCTGGCCTAGACTACAAATTCAGTGCCGAAGGTATAACTACAAAAGAATCTGCAACTGGGAAAACTCGAGACTCATGGCAAGAGAACAAGAGTCTCTCTTGAACCTTCGTAATGGCTCCTTGCTCTCTTATCCTTGTGCAACTTAAATGACCAATTTTCTTCTTCAAAGAATGAAAGCTTTCTTCTTTATACATTGAGATTTCTTCCAACATTATTCAAAAAACAAGAAATATTTATTCAATTGTTTCTCAGAACAAGCCTACAAGTCAAAAGAACCAGCGGAAATATGCAACAAGGTGAAAAAGAACCTAAGAGAAGAAATCAGTCAGGCGTCTTAGCCACCCAATGTTTTTGAGAACTGTTTTATGAGTGGCTTCTCTTTCATATTTTCCTCCCTTTCCCGACGCCATTTCTTGGATTTTCCCTCAGCCTGAAAATTAGGAGGCAAAAAATTAGTTTATGAGCTTTAAGTAATATTAGAATCTAAGCCACTACGCAGATTTTCTTTTTTCTGACATACCCAAGTTCTTAATGGAATCACTTGGTCTTTGATAACGTCAAATTTAGGCTGAATCAAGTCTTTTCCTTTAGTTCGAATGTCATCACTCTGTTAAAACATTTTACAATTAATTTCATAATTCACAATGCGGTCTTAACAAATAAAAGAATTGCACGCAGATATAATCTCATTCTGATCAGGAGAAAAAGCAGTCTGCACGAGAAAAAGGAAAAAGAAGAAGAATTTGGCGTACAAAGTAAATCATTTGTGAGTACTTACTGAATGCAGGTCTAGCTTGGAGGCTGCTAGTCCAAATATCAAAGTGGCACTGCCAAAGACAACACCAGTGGCAATAGCAAATGCTAATCCAACTATGGTGAATTTCAAACAACAGCAGACATTAGGATGCTTTAAACAAACTAAGTTCATAAACCCAATCAAATTACATGAGAAAACAATTACGATGGACTGTGATTGGAGTTGTAAGATGGCACAAAAGGCTTATAGGAAATGCAGCATAAACTACATTGCAGGGTCTTGACATAAAAACAGTTGCTTTAGATGAGCGCAAACAGAAAGCCAAACAAACATTTTTTTAGTAGAAAGAAAAGCGTAAAATAAAGAGAAATTAAGATCAACCAAATGACAAGTATAAACATATGGGTACTGAAACCTACGTTGTGATAGTCCTGCAGCTGCAGCTATTAACTTGTCTGGATTAACAGGGGGGTACTTATCTTTACGCAGATCATTTGCAGTTGACGCTATAACTGAGTTACCTTGTTTGCTTAACTGCCATCTGCAAGTAATACCTCATCATTAAAACTAGAGCATCTAAAAGTGATAATTATTTAATAAAGCTTAAAATGAAGGGAATAGTTCATACTTCATACACGGAAATGTATGCCGTAAATATTCTTAGCTCAACTTTGACTAGTAAATTTGACTTTTTTGCTCTTTCCTAAATTTCTCAACGCAAAAAAATTTCAATAAATATATGCAAAACTCATCAAAACTATAGATTAATGATTAGAAAAAAAAACGATAAATTTAATTAATAAAATGAAAGTAAATGAATAAGAGAACCTTTTGGGACCAAATGTGACTGGGGGCAAAGAAACGTAGGCGCTTAAAGGGTTCAAAGCGTCACGGGAGACGGAAGACACGTTATTTTGATCGGAAAGTAAAACCCATTTGGACCCAGTGGAGAGAGACGAGGCGGGCGGCGGCCGGAAAATCTCCGACGGCAAGGAGTGCCTCAGAACCTCCGGTAGAACGTCGGCTTCATGTCCGGTCAACTGAGAAGATTTGGTCGGAAATTGGGCTGATATCGGATTAGGAGTGGACTTAGAAGTCTTTTCAACGAGACGGCCGACGGCGTGTTTGGATTCTTGTAAGAAATAGGCACCCTCTGTGGCTGCCAATCTTCCGGCAAGGAAACTCATTCGTACTGTGTACTTTCCTATTTTCTTCTCTCCGGAAACTCTCTTTTTTCTTGTTTTGGTGGACATTTGAATTTTTACGTGGCGTGTATATATAGGTTAAGAGTTTTTCGGGGGTGTTTGGTTATTGCGGTAACTCTATTCCAGCTTTGTCAATATTTCTGTGTAAGGTTCATTTCTGTATGTCCAATTACAGTATTTTTGGCCAACAAAATACAAATACAAATACAACCATAGAAAGGGGGAGTGCTTGCGCCCCTTTAATTTTGAAACATCGTTCATAGCACCCTTAACTTATGGAAAAAACAATTTTTAGTAAAACGAAATATTAACAACTTTTTAACATTCTGCCCCCTTTCTTTTGGGAAAAAAAAAAATCCCCATATTGCCACGAAATGCACTAACATCAAACTTTCTATCCCGATAGTTTCTCAATTATTAATTTGAGTCCATGACTGTGCATTTACTTTAGTTGGGAGAATTGAAGGTAACTAATGGGGTAGTTCAACATATATACTTAATCTTATCTCAGATTTCATTACACAAATACAGAGCGAGCCTGAATATGTAACCCCGCTTATCATTCTTAATTTTCCTATCCGTTAACAAGATCTCACCATTTTGAGAAAGGAATAATCTTTAAAAAAAAACTCAAAAGTTAATTGTTGAGCATTATCACAGGTTGTATGTTGGTGGCATTGCATGCGCTGGTGCACGTTGGTTTAGCACACGCTGGTGTGTTTGCTGTGGGGTAAATCTTTATTATGGTTGGTTAGTTTTCTATAAGGAAAGGTGGTAGGTTTTGGATTTCCTTGTTGTAGTGGGTTTCTTCTTATTAATTGATTACAGTAGGAGAACATCAATGTAACTATATATATATTAACCATGTAAAGGAATAACATGCAACACAAATTAATTTGTTGACTTTAAGCTTATCATGGTATCAGAGCGGCAGAAACCCTAAACCGCAAAAATCATATCGGCACAATGACGAGTAAGGAAGTAGACAGAACAAAGGAGGCGAAGATCAAACTTAAAAAATTGATTCTTCGTCCCCATACTTTATTGGATCTCCAGATAATCTAGGGAATGTTATCACCCATATTTAGCTCCGTGGCAAGAACTACGATGAATGGGCGAGATCTATTCGTTTGTCGCTCAAGGCGAGGCGAAAATTTAAATTCATTGATGGCACTTTCACCATTCAGGAGGAGGAAGAAAGACTAGACGACTAGCAAACAGTCAACTCAATGATTGTTTCATGGATTATGAACACAATCGAGCCAAGTCTACGTTCAACGACCATATCGTACCACGAATAGGTGAATTTCTTGTGGAATGATTTGAAGGAGTGATTCTGTGTCGTTAACGAACCTAGAATTCAACAAACTCAAGCCAGCTTTGGGGGAATGCAAACAATCGAAAAACGAAAGTGTGGGTAATTATTATGAGCGTCTCAAACAGTTGTGGGGCGAACTTCGCAAATTATGAGTCTCTTCCGGGCTGTGAGTGCAGAAAGTGCATGTGTGATCTCGATACGAAATTTTCAAGGACTCAAAAAATGGATCGCTTGCATTGTTTTCTTATGGGACTGAAAAACATATATAGCGATGTATGGTCCAATATTTTGTCATTGGATCCTCTTCCTTAACTGAATCGAGCATATCATAGTATGATACAAGAAGAACGTATGCGAGGAGGAGTTATGTCTAGAACCAAGAAGGAACGTGAGACTGTTATGGATTTCAAAATTCAATCTGATATTAAAGGAAGAGGAAAAACTTATGTATTTGCTAAGTTATGTCGTCACTACAATTGCTAGGGACATGAAGAAAGCGGGAGCTTTCAACTGATCAGGTTTCCTGAATTGTAGGGAGACAAACCTCGCGGTGGAAAAGAAGGACAGAGAGGAGGCACAACAAGTGATCGAGATAGAGACTAGGTTGGTACGTCTCAAAGGTGCGATAAGGGAGTTGCGCGCGTCACAGGTGCGTGCGCATAATACTACTGACGGCAACGTGAATATGCATGGGAACAACAGCACTAGCGGTAACGTGAATGCAAATGGAAATTACAGAAGCACCAAATTGTCGGGTCTACCCATAATAGTTACCGCGACACAGTGGCAACAATTATTAAATCTACTTAATAATTCTAAACTCCCTTCTTATCAGTTGAATGGTAAAGCATGTTACTTATACTTGGATTATTGATTCAGGAGCATCGAACCATGTCACGAGTAATTTGAATTCTCTAATTGATGTGCATTCAATAATGAATTCTCTGGTGGGTTTACTAGATGGACAACATGCCTTAGCGACATGTGAAGGCACTGTGATATTGGATGGAGGATTAAAACTTGAGAATGTTCTTTTTGTGCCTACTTTGACATGTTGTTTAATCTTTGTTTCACAATTAATAAATAAAATGGATTATGTTGTTTACTTCACTAATAACATATGTGTTATACATGACCACATGACGAAGACGCTGATTGGAGCGGGTGAACAAAGTGACGGACTCTACTTTTTCCGTGGTATTCCTCATGCTCAAGCTATGGCAGTTGATGGAGAATTGGGAATGGATTTGTGGCATAGACGACTGGGGCATCCTTATGAGAAAGTAGTGAAATTAATACCAAACGTAGGTAATTTAGGTAGAACGAAGAATAAAGCATGTGATGTGTGTCAACGTGCAAAACAAATTAGAGAAAGTTTTCCTGCTAGTAAAAATAAAGCTGACGGTATTTTTTATTTAATTCACTATGATTTGTGGGGTGGTTATAGAACTCCTTCCTCTTGTGGCGCACATTATTTTTTGACTATCGTTGATGATTGCTCTCGAGCTACTTGGGTTTATTTGTTACGAGATAAAACAAAGGTAGAAAGAGTGTTTTTGAATTTTGTCGCTATGATTGATCGACAATTTAATAAAATAGTGAAGTATGTGCGAAGTGATAATGGGACTGAATTTCGCTACTTGATTGACTACTTTGCTAAAAATGGAATCATCTTTGAGACATTTTGTGTTGGGACTTCTCAACAAAATGGTCGAGTGGAACGTAAACATAGGCATATTTTGAACGTTGCTATAGCCCTTAGATTTCAAGGTAATCTACCTGTGTCTTTTTGGGGAGAATGTGTGTTAGCTGCATGTCACTTGATCAATAGGACTCCTTCTAGTGTACTTGAAAATAAAACACCTTATGAACTGTTGTTTGGGAAAGCACCATCGTATACTTCATTACGAGTCATTGGATCTTTATGTTATGATTATAATTAGCGACACAAAGGTGACAAATTTGTTAGTAGGAGCAGGAAATATGTATTCGTAGGATACCCTTTTGGAAAGAAAGGGTGGCAATTGTATGATTTGGATAATTGAGAAATATTTATGTCATGAGATGTGAGATTTTTTGAAAATGAGTTCCCTTTCTCGGAAACTAGACAGAAAACGCAGCAGGTACCTATGGTTGGAGATGATGACCTCTTAGGGGGGCATGGTTCAATTAAGGGAGAAGAGTATACGAAATTATAGGGTTTGGGTTGTGGCTTATCGGGTTCGGGCCGTTATGACAATGACAATGTAAGGACACGATAAGATAACTAAAATATATAGTAAAAATACTATGGGTTATTCACTTCTTACGAAATATTTTCATGATTATTTCATAGTTTTATCATTTGAAAATTTATGACTTTTAAACTACTTGACTATTTATATTGATAAATTTTCAAATATGTATTAAAAAATCAAAATTATATATTTTATAAGGTTTAACGGGCTTAACGGGCTTAACTAAATAAATCGTGTTTTTTTGCTTATCGTGCCTATCGTGCCGTTTTGTGCTTTTCGTGTTTTTATCGTATCGTGTTCGGATTTTAAAATTACTAAGCTAGGTTGTTATCGGGGGGACCGATGCCACCCCTAGGACTAAGCAACCTTAAGTTCTTCTTCGTGATTTTGTTACTCATACCATACGAAAAGTGAGTCACCTCTCTCAGATTTCCCCGTACGTCTTCACAGTCGCCCTCAGGTACTCCATATCCTATAGCACATTATATTAATTGTGAACGTTTTTTCTGCAAGACACAAAAATTTTCTTGCAGCTATAACAACCGGAGACGAGCCAAAATATTTTAAGGAAGCAGTTCAGCATGCAGGTTGGCGGGCAACCATGACAACAGAAATCAAAGCTCTTGAGGATAATGCTACTTGGACTATGGATACCCTACCTTCAGGAAAGAAAGCTTTGGGAAACAAATATGTATACAAGATCAAATTTAACTCGGATGGTAGCATTGAGAGACTCAAAGCTCGGTGAATGATACTCGAGAATCATCAGGTTGAAAGGTTTGATTATACAGAGACGTTCGCTCCTGTGGCTAAAATGGTGACCGTGCAGGCATTTCTTGCTATTGTTACTGTTAAGAAGTGGACAATACATCAAATGGATGTACATAATGCTTTTTTGTATGGAGATTTCGATGAATAGGTATGCATGAAAGTACCACCAAGTTTTTCTGTCACCAAGCCAAATCAGGTTTGTCGACTTAGAAAATCTTTGTATGGTCTTCGGTAAGCTCCGCGATGTTGGTTTGCTAAAATAAATGCAGCCTTGCAGAATTATGGATTATCTCAATCACACTCAGACTACTTTTTGTTCACCTCCGTTTGAGGGGAGACTCAACCCATAGTTCTCATTTATGTAGACGATCTAATTATTGCAAATGATTTGGGAGCTTTGACTACGTTTAAATCGTATCTGAGTATATGCTTTCATATGAAAGATTTGGGTGTCTTGAAATATTTTTTGGGGTTGGAAGTGACCTGGAATCCTAAGGGCATTTTTCTATGTCAACGGAAATATGCTCTTAACATTATCATAGAGAAATGATTGTTAGGCGCGAAACCAGCGAAGTTTCCCATCGAGCAAAACCATAAGTTAGCTCTTGCGAAAGGAGAGTTACTTGATGACCCGACAAGATACCGGAGACTAGTTGGGCGTCTCATTTATCTGTATATGACACGACCAAACTTAGCCTACTCGGTTCATGTGTTGTCTCAGTTCATGCAACAACCACATGTGGAACATTAGGAATCTGCACTTTGGGTGGTACGCTATTTAAAATGGAAATCAGGACAAGGGGTTTTTCTTTACTCAAACAATAAATTGTCATTGTCTGGATGGTGTGATTCCGATCAGATAAGATGCCCTCTGACGCGTCGATCGTTAACATGTTGGTTCGTGTGTTTTGGTGTTTCTCCCATCTCATGGAGAACCAAGAAACAACACACAGTATCTCGATCGTCGGCTGAATCAGAATATCGGTCTATGGCGACACTTACGTGTGAATTGAAATGGCTAAGACATCTTCTTGAAGACTTAGGTGTGCGGCAAGATACGACAATAAGCATTTGTTGTGATAATCAGTCTTTGTTGTACATTGCTAAAAATCCCTTTTTTCATGAACGCACGAAGCATATAGAAGTTGAATGTCACTTCATTCGTGATGTAATCAAGGAAGGACTTATAGCCCCTTCATATGTTTCTACACATGACCAATTGACAGACGTTTTCACAAAGGCTTTAGGAGAGGCAAGGTTCACGTATCTTCTTCGCAAGTTGGGTGTTCGAGATCTTCACACTCCAACTTGAAGGGGATGTTGAGCATTATCACAAGTTGTATGCTGGTGGCATTGCATGCCCTGGTGTACGTTGGTTTAGCACACGCTGATGTGTTTGCTGTGGGGGTAATTCTTTATTATGGTTAGTTAGTTAGTTTTTATAAGGAAAGGTGGGAGGTCAATAAGGAAAGGTGGTAGGTTTTGGGTTTCCTT
This sequence comes from Codonopsis lanceolata, assembly GCA_013146195.2. Classification (NCBI taxonomy): domain Eukaryota; kingdom Viridiplantae; phylum Streptophyta; class Magnoliopsida; order Asterales; family Campanulaceae; genus Codonopsis; species Codonopsis lanceolata. Next base: position 51,238,062 of record CM028380.1, read on the forward strand.
GTTGTAGTGAGTTTCTTTTTATTGGTTTCAGTAAGAGAACACCAATGTAACTATATATATTAACTGTGTGAAGGAATAACATGCATCACAAATTAATTCGTTGACTCTAAGTTTATCACTAATGGTGCGTAAATCATGATTCCGAGAAATTGCGATGTTTCTATTCATAATTTGAAAGGGTTAATATCAATTTTGGTACTTTAACTTTATTTATTTTTTGCTTTTGGTACCCTTCATATTGACATCATCAAATTTCATCACAAACATTTTCTAAAGCTAACGGCTGATGTGTTGGTAACGTCTAATTGTCATAATATTACATACTTTACATTTTCAATTGTCATTAGTTTACATACCTTCAGTCGTTAGCTTTTGACAGAAGGTACGTAATTTGATGACATTTGCAAACGTTCATGATGAAATTTGATGAATTAAGTACAAAGAGTATCAAAAACAAAAAACAAGTTAGTGTATCAAAAGTGATACTAACCATAATTGTGCTTAGTATTCTAAAAATCGCTAATATGGCGTTTAGGGCGCCTAGGCGAGGTCTATGTTGGGCCTAGAATTAAGAATAAGAGTCGAACCTTCAAATATGTTAATACTCCCCCGTCCTTAAATTATCGTCATGGTGAACTTGACGCATGGTTTAAGAAAACACATTTGACTAGATTATTAATATTAGTTTGATGTGTAGTTTACTTTAAAGTACATGTGTATGTGGTTCATAATTAAAGTAGTATAAAAAAGTAAAGGTAAAGTGGTAAAAGTGTTGTCCTAAAAAAGAAAGTTTTAAACAAAACAATTATTTTGGGACGGACAAAAAAGAAAGTAGGACAATAATTTGGGGACGGAGGGAGTAGTAAATATCACCAAGTAATTTAAAAATAATGATTACGCTGTAATATTATATTTTAAAAGTAAAACCAAGTAATTTAATATTATACCAATGTTCAGAAAGTTTCAAAAATAGCCAATAACTAAATACTCTATAGGTCTATTAACAAATTACAAATTTACAATATATAATTTTGTAATTCTAAATTGATATTTATTATTATTATTTAAAAAAAAACCCAAAAAATTATTTTGGGCCAACAAATTTAAAAATAAATAAAATTAGTAGCTAAGCGCCTAGAGCTCCTAAGAGAAGCTTGACCAATTTTTGGCTGATTTGTCAAATTTCTAGGTGCCTTGGGTGGCGACTAGACCAACTTTTATAACAATGATTATACATGGATAATTGTTTCACACTCGACCCAAAAGCTTCTACTTAAAATAAATAAATGGATTGTTTCTAGTTTTACCCAAAGAGCTTGTATTATATTTTTTTAATGAGTAGGTCTCATGTGAGGCTGTATTTCTTAATCCGTAAGACGGAACCTCACTATCCCACAAGTCAACCCACCAACACACGGTAGGTAGGGTCAAAATTGTTTTACATAAAATACCCGTAAATCATCTTTCCTAAGTTTTTCCCTTTTTTTTTATTATTAAGGGTATAAGCAATACTCTGATCCCTATGCTCCTAATTAATTATCATATTTTCTTTTTTTGTCCGTTCCAGTTTCTAAACTATTTTTTAGAAAAATATCTTTACCTTTTTATCCTTATTTTTTTCTTATTACTTTAATGATAGCCACGTGCACATGAGTGCTTAAAAACTATATTTGTACCAATTGTATAATATAGTCGATTAATTTTTTTCTTATTTTGTGAGCTCTAGGATGATTTTGGAACACATCGATGAAATATTAAAATTAATTATAATTATAAAAATACTTAAACATAATTGACATGCTTATTTACATGTGAAAATAAAGTTAAGAAGTTAAAAAAACAAGTATAATATTTAAATAAATGTATCAAAATAAAATAGTGGCCAAAACATGAAAAAACATCTCAAAGTAACCAATCAATCCCATAATGCCCCATATATTAAAATTTTCTTAACTTCATACCCAATCTTACCATTTGTCCCAATTAGGACCCTCCCGTCAATAACCGTTAGAAATGCTAACGGATGAGGGGTCATTTTTGTCATTTGATTCGGGGGGGCAAAGTGGGATTTGGCTATAGTTAATCATTTAGTTGATATTTAAGATATTTTAAGTGAAAATGGTTTTATAACAATCAAAACAATTTTTTTAAAAAAATTATATTATTTTTAAAAAAATTAAAAACAATATAATAGTGCGATTCGGTTAATAATTAATTTTTACTATTAATTGAACTTGCATGTGTGGCATAGGTATAATATCTACATTTAGTTAATCTTTTGATTTTTAAAATAATTTTGATTTTTTTAAAAAATATGCACATGAATGGCCTCAATTCATAGAAATTTTGAAAATATTAGACCTAAAAACATCACTAATCAATTCCCAAACCTATCGCCTACATTGTCCGCAATGTAGCCAAAAACTAGGAAGGGGCTGGATCGATCATATTGGGGCTGGAATGGATCAGTTTAGAGATGGTGTTGATTGCTCGAGGTTGGACGGTCAGAGATGGCGGAGCACTTGCGAGGGGCCGTCACCTAATTAGGATTTAGGTTGTGGACTGTTGGGCAACGATGGACCAGCCCTTAGTTCGCCCCCATTGATTCAAAACTGAAATAACGTTGGAATTCCGGAGCCTAGAGTGGATTTGTCATGTCCATGATGCCAACGAACAAAGAATATGATGGGAAAGATATCGTAACGCCAACGGCGAGAATTGAAGCTAGAGGAAACAACTCGTCGTAATTGAGAAAAGAACGAGGCTAGGGCTGTGATAATGCGAGAGAAGAAAGCTATGGCTGAGTGGGGTTGAGAATCCCTGTGGTGGAGATCGACGGTGGAGCTCGATTGGGTGAATATCGAACTAGGGCAAGGGCTACGCTGGAATTGGGTTGCCACCGGCTTGGATGGTGGCGGGTTGGGAAGTCGGAGAAAGAGAGGCGCATCACGATGGCACTAGATGATGATGGAACTCGGCTATGAAACCAAACTGGGGTGGAGAAGCCGGCATGAGTGGCTCGCGAAGGAGGCGGATTGGACAGATAGAGATGAAGGGGCACAGAGGAGGCGGATTGGACAAATGGAATATAGTTATTTAAAAAAAATTAATTATTTAAAAAATGTAATTCAAAATTATTTAAAAAATCAAAAGATTAACTAAATGTAGATATTATACATATCCCACATATGCAAGTTCAATTAATGATAAAAATTAATTATTAACCAAATCTCACTATTATATTGCTTTTATTTTTAAAAAAATAATATATATTTTTTAAAAATAAATTGTTTTGATTGTTATAAAACCATTTTTCACTTAAAATATCTTAAATATCAACTAAATGATGAACTATAACCAAATCCCACTTTGCCCCACGAATCAAATGACCAAAATGACCCCTCATCTGTTAGCATTTCTAACGGTCATTGACGGGAGGGTCCTAATTGGGACAAATGGTAAGATTGGGTATGAAGTTGGAAAAATTTTAACATTGTGGGACATTATGTGATTGAGTGGTTACTTTGGGGTATTTTTCATATTTTGGCCTAAAATAGTAAATTCTTTTGATAAAGTGGAGTAGATTGCAATTTGCAACAAACTTCATGGCAATTCTTTCAATCGGTGAAAAGTAGAAAGGAGACGAAGCGGAGGAAATATTAAAAAGTCAAAGAATTGTAAAAGTGTTCAATTTTATACTCGATTGTTCATTAGAAATCTTCTTGGCAAACAAACGTGGGATTTGACTTTCTTGTTAAGGCTGTATTTGAGAGACTTTTGAGCCCAAATGTATTTGTATTTGCATTTGCTAAGCAAGTTTGGGAAATCTGTCAATTGACTGTTTGCTTCATTGCTGCTGTGCTGGGTTCGTGTTACCGCCACACATTAAGTTTTTTTCTTTCTTTCCTTTTTTGTGTTGAAGTTAGCCTATTAAGCAACTTAGAGCGTGTACAATGGTTTTAAAAAATCAAACCAAAAATCAAACTCAATCCATTAAAAACCAATAAAATAATTTATTAGATACTTATTTGATTCAAAATCACCCAAAATCCAACACATTTACGTACTTTACCATCTTTATCTCTATTAATAATTACTAAAAACTTAAAAAAATCATATAATTTTTTTTTTCTGATATCCAAATGAAACAAACCAAGTCTTTTTTTATAAGTAAAAATGTGTACTTTAATTCAGATAAAAAAATTAAAAATAAATAAAAAATTTTGGTTAAAAATTGATCAAGAAATGCAATGAGAAAAAAATAATATATCAATCACTTAAATCATGCCACATGGAAAAGTAACCTTGGATTTGAAGTCTTTTGGGTTCAAGAGGTGATTTTTTTTTTCCAAAATCACTTGTTGATTTAGGCTAGATTTTTTTAAATTTACCATTGGAAGAGATGATTTGAATTAGATTTTGGGGAAAACCCCCATTGGGTTTGCTCTTATAACAAGTCATAACTCCCTCCATCGCAATTAAGAATATTTTTTTAAAAATCATATGTATGAAACAAGTTCATTTAAATTTTAATCAATCATATTGAAATGAAGCTCAATATTAGTCTGATGCATCATCTCCACACGGAACTTGCAAGTTTGGAGAAAAACAATTCTTATTATATTAATTTAAATATATTTATTAAGATATATATATATATATATATATATATATATATATATATATATATATATATATATATATATGTACTTGTAAACCTGGCAAAGGAATGGATACAACCCGATCAAAATTGTGATATGTTGATTCATGGATGAGTGTCATATATGTGTATCTTTTATGTCATACTCTATTTTTTTTGAATCATTAAGAGAAAATCCATAACGATTTAAATTGTTTTAGTGCTTGTTTGGTGGAGTGTTTTGACCAAAACGTTGACAAAAAAATGCAACATTTTCTCTTTAAAAGTGTTTCAATACAATGTTTTAAAACATAACGTTTTAAAATGTGTTGTATTTTAAAACGCTCCAATTTATAGCGTTTTAAAAATATAATGCGTTTACAATTACTCTATTTATGAAAATAACGTTTAAAAATAGTTTCTCAAACGTGTTTAAAAGAAAAATACTGCATTTTGAAAATGTTATGTTTTCAAAACATTGCACCAAACTAGACCTTAATTTGGTGAATGAAAGAGAAGTTATGCCCAAAAAAATATTAGAGTAGTAAATAAAATGACATTCATCAACGACTGCCAGCATCCGAAGCTACGGCTGCCACCACGCCTAAATTTATATATATATATATATATATATATATATATATATATATATATATATATATATATATATATATATATATATTAAATATGTGTGTGTGTCTAAGTGTCTTTGAAATCATATTTTATATGTAGATCATTTAAAAAGAAATTTATAGCATTTTGAATAATTTCAATCGAGTGACGAGAGAAAACATATACCCTAGAAAAAATCAGGTAGCGAGCAAAATGTTACCCATAGCAACTGCAAATGTGGGCGTTAGCGACCATCGACAATTTTACTTACTACCCTCTCAAATTTTTGGGCATAATTTCTCACTCTGCAAATGTAGGCGTTAGCGACTCTCGACAATTTTACTTGCTACCCTCTCAAATTTTTTAGCATAATTTCTCGCTCATTGAGCTAATGTAAATTATTTAGTGATGAAAATTTCTTTCTAGATGATCTATGAATGTAATGTGACTCCAAGATATATTAAACATTTGTTCTTGTTTCTTTGGTTCTATGGAGTATGGACAACGACAAGACAATTGTCGAAGGTCATTGGACGACAATTACCGAAGGTCGTTGATGGTAAGACAACATCTACTAGAGGTTACGAGTGGTTGAACAATGGTACATGGTAGTGGCCGGAGAATCGTTAGACATTGGTGGTTGGAGGCTATATTGAAAAGGATAAAAATTTCCATCTATCGGTGGTATAAAATATTTTTACAAAGTGGTCTTTGCATCATGTCACATATCAATCACAAACATTGTCTTGATTTTTTAGATTTCATTTGGGGATGTGTCATGACTCAAATGTTGCTTGTGTAAAAAAGATTTTACATCGTCAGTAAATAAAAATTTGATTCTTTTGAAAAAAAAAAAAAGTACTTAATAGGTTATTGTATTAAACATGCTTTAATCTGACAAATTTAATGGGTCAACATGGATTATCGATGTTAACCCATTATCTTATTGAGTTGAGTTTGATGTTAACAAGTTGGATCAGGTGAGTAACTAGGTAACGTGTAATCATTATTATTATTATTATTATTATTATTATTATTATTATTATTATTGTTGTTGTTGTTGTTGTTGTTGTTGTTGTGAAAAGCATGATCCAGTAGTTTATAAATGTAGACAAATGTGATAGATGAAATTGAATTCAGATGAAGACCCGCACTAATCCACCCCTGGACTCGAGAATTTGTCTGTTGTATGGTGCTGGACATTGTAAAGTGTAAAAAATACACTTTTCTGTAGCTACAATTACAAATGGACGGTTGTACCCCTGTCAGGTTTGCACATTGCTTTGAATGGGCGTGGGGCTAACAATACTCATTCTCTTAGTTATAGTGGAATGAATGTATGTGTATGTATTCATTTATGTTTCAAACCTGTAATAATTTGTTCAATTACTACTTCTGAACCCCATACCCCCTCAAGCCCCCAATACCCCCATACACATTACCAACAAAACATAATTATACTCTCAACACATGAAAGGCAAGTGGGAACTCTATACAACACAACCCACTATATGATATATCACCCCACTAATCTACTACTGTTGACAAATCAGTATAATAATCAATACCGAGCCCAAACACTTGATTAATTTGAGGATCTATTAAGTGAAAATTGACTAAATGATACGAGTACGTTGTTAAGAACTAGAATTAGAGAAATTAGAGGAAGACTAGGAGCAATTTACTTAATTATCAATATCCCTCTATTTTAATTCACCATTAAAACTATTTCTATTAATATTGTTAACTAGAACACAAGAAAGTAGAGAAAGTGGGGAAAGTGGGGAAGTGAAATTAATTAACCCTATCATTCCTTCCTCCTTTAGTTATCCGGAGTCATCTTCGGGCACGGGGCCGTCGACACTAAAGATGAAGAGAGTAGCCCAGCCCAACTGTGCGGCACCAGTAATCATGTCTATGACGTAATTAGCGTGTCCGGTGCAGTCAACGTGACCATAGGGGCGGCTAGCAGTCTTGTAATCGATGGCGGCGGTCTTAATGATAATAACTCCGGAGGACAATAGAAGAAATAAACATCGAAGAGAGAGAATTGGAAGGGATCCAACCACTCGGGCTTCAATGAATTTCAGTAATTTGAGGTTGGTGTGGTGGCCTACTGGGGCTTTGTAATAGAGAAATTAGAGGGAGACTATAAGCAATTTACTTTATTATCAATATCTCCCTATTATTATTCACCATTAAGACTATTTATATTAGTCTTGTTAACTAGAACACAAGAAAGTGGGGAAAGAAGTGGAAGTAACAGTATCACACGTGTTAGGCTTTTAAAGCACAACTTGTTAATTAAATAATACTTCCTCCGTTTCGAGTAAAGAGTTCTCGTATGAAAGTTAAACTTTTTAAGAAATGTCATTTTTAGTAACCATTAGTAATAAAATAATATTTTTATGTCTTAATTTTTGAAAATAAACTTTTTAATTAAAACATCTCAAAATGAAATAATAGACGATTTGTTTACGACGGAGGGAGTATATGAATTGGTCTGTATTCAGTATTTAGTATTTATTGCCGGAATCACCAAAAACCTCGTTCTTGTTCTTATTCCCTCTCTCTCACTCACTCACTCGACAACAACATCCTCCCCCCCCCCCCAAGAATTTATGTTTGTACACATGCACAACCATGAGAACAAAAAGAGTACAACAGTGCGAAGCAGGAATTGAACTGCTTATCAGCTTATGTTTATCTCCACTTTAATTGCAGTGAACATTGTACATTCTTCTTCTCCTGTAAAGGAGGGTCTTATTAAGTGCAAGGTGGTTGTATGTAATTATAAGTATTTACACTTGCTATTTAATTTTGGGTCCCTGCTGACTCATTGCCGAGTGAGCCGACTCATAACTGATCAACGATGATCGCTTAACTCGATCATTTAAAATTGAATTTTTCACATTTTATTGGTTTTTAAATGGTAATTCCCATTTGTTGATCTAAATAAAAACAAATTTAACATTCAACCTTTTCTTTCCTTGGATAAGAAGATTTATATATATATATATATATATATATATATATATATATATATATATATAGAGAGAGAGAGAGAGAGAGAGAGAGAGAGATAGAGAGATGATTCAAATTACAAAAATAAATAATCCTATACGAGACAATATATTGATAACAGGGTTAAATCAGTAGGCAGATAACTATTTCTATTAATGGTGATTCAAAATCTATTTCCACAAATAATAGATTTTGAATCACCACAATGAAAGGCTATTCTATATTAATATAACTAACAAAATTAATTAATACAAAGTAAGTGTGCGTAATTAAGATGATAATATATATGTAGCTATATTATATAGTTGAAGCAAGGGGAAATTTGAACACAAACTCTTAATCATCGTTTATTGTGTAGTGGATTTGATCCTGTGGGTACTCTTCGCATGTCCGAGTTGAAATCATTAGTAATTGGATGAGAAGTATTTACGGAGGTACGAAAAACTTGTTGGCTTTGAGTCGATGGGCCGGAGAACGGACGACCCCTGCCGGTGGCTTCAACCATTGAAGAAGTAGTGCTGCTGCTGAAGAGAAGGAGAGAGAATATGAAGAGACATAGGTGATAATAGTTCATGGTTGAGGGGAAAGACGGACAAAGATAGAAAGACAAGGTGGTGGGACTTTATATATTGGGAAAAAAAAATTGGTTAGTTGGTTGGTTGGTAATTTTAATGATCCTTTTTTGAAAGTCAATGTGTAATATAATGCACAATATTAGCTTCCAACACGCTAATAATAAATATAAATTCATTAATTTATGATTTGATGTTTAAGGAAAATAATGCGAGCTAGCAATTAATTCTTGTGTATCAAATTTCCTCCATTTGTGAGGTGATTTCAATAACGATTAATGGTGTAGAAAGGAGGTTAATTGTTGGATGGGAATGGGAATGGGATTATCCGATTATGGGACTGGGGGTGGTGCCGGTGAAGTTTTCAAAGTCTATGTGAAAGCGTGAAGGCAAGTTTTAGGCTTGGCGGTGGCAGCGCATTATTAGATTGATCCTTGTTTAATTTACTTTTTAAAATTAATTAAAGTCAAACGCCGACGCACTCCATGAGGATTAGGCTCGTTGAAACTTGGAAGTTGACACTAGGCAGGCACGCACGCACAACTTCATGGTTTAGACGCGCCTCATTAGTCATTCCCCTTCCTCTTCATGTTTCTTTGGTACATTATCTGTCCTATTCACTGTTCTATAGTATATGGGAAATCTCTCAAAAAAAAAAAACAAAAACAAAAAAAAAAAAAAAAAAAAAAAAAAGGCCAACAAATCTATCAGATTTTATTTTTTAGTTGACAAATATTCATGTAAATAAACTATCGATGAAATTGGTGACATTTGAGGGCTACCGTTTAAGTTTGAATGAAATCATTTTCTACCAAATATTATTAATGCGTAGTTTTAAATGTTATCAAATAACATCTATTAAACTTAATGAGTGTTATGAGATAATAATCAATTTTATTAGTTAATAAATAAGTATTATCTGGATAATACTCAATAAACTTGGTCGCCTTAAAAAATATATATATAAACTAAATTTTTTTGAAGTTGATATCTCATTAAACACTTTATGCATTAGAGTATTGTATAGTACAATATATTGATGCATTTGTGTGAAATTCTTTACTAAATACAAAAAATAAAATTGTAAAATTTATATTCATTATAATTATAAATAACAATAAAATATTCTTTAACCAAAACAAAACAATAAATACTTTCATCATAATCAACTTTTTTTGATTAAAAGGATTTTTTTTAATGATTACTAGTTTATAAGTACTTGTACTCTTGCCCGTACCGATGACACAGTACCAGTTTGAGAATTTATTAATAAATAAAATAGATAATATAAAAATGAATTAATATTTACTTATAATTTGTAGGGATTTAATATATGTACCTTACACAACGAAAATGACAGAAAACCCAAATACCTAACAAAATAAAATATTTTACTTCGATATTTATTTCATAAGAAAACCAAGAAATAAATATTTTAACTGTAACTATTGTGAAAATACGGAAAGAAAATTTTACTATTTTCTCAATAATGAAAACTCAGTCTTCTTCTTCTAGGGGTTCTTGCTTAACAACAATGATTGGTTTGGAAACATGAGATGCAAGTGTCTATGCCAATGACACGGTGCCAATATGAGTGTGATCAATGTATGAACCGCACATGATGAAAATAAATTAATATATTCTTTTTTTAGGGGTCGTATTAATGTAAATTACACAATAAATCCCAAAAATTAAAAAATAACATATTTTATTGGGTGTAAAAGTTTATAACTCATCTTAAAAGAGTATAATTAAGCATCAAAAAGTATTCTCTTTCTCTCTCTCTCACACACACACACCAACCCAACACCTGTTAATTGAAATAAAATAAAAAATGAAAATCTCCGTAAACAAAATACTATTTCGAAATCGAAATCACAAAGATTTCAGACCAATAAGGGAAACTAAACACAACTTTTAAGAAATTAAAATACAAATATTCAAAATTACAAAAGTTGATTACAAAACTTAGAAGTAAATTTTTTTGGACAAAAATTAAACTGATTCAGTTAATGAACTACTAAATATTTGTAAAACCATAAAGGTCATTTTATTATTAATGAAATACTAAAAATAGTATTTTCTTAAAAAATGACTTTCAAACGGGGTCTCTTTACCCGGAACAGATGGATTAATTAATAGTTTGTATACGACATTGCGGGTTGAAAAAAAAAACGGGCCGGACAAAAATTAAATTGATTGAGTTAATTACGATAACAGTTAAAATGAAAAAAACAAATATTTCAAATTACAAACCTTATGATTTTTTTAATTTTTTTTATTTGTATACGAAATTGTGGGCCAAAAAAAATTAAATTAATTAAGTTAATTACGATAACAATTAAAAATACAAAATTTCACAACCATAAAACTGTAAAATTGTAAAACCCTAAAATAATAACTATAAAACGGTAATATCTCAGTAAACCCGATGATGATTACGACTTTGGAGAATGCAGTTGATGTTGATTTTATTGCGGAGCCATGATACAAAGAGAAGGAGCATGAGAAGAATGTGTAGTAAACCCGAAAACCAACGTAAGGAGATGGGTCTTATGAGGAATTCTTTGTCTATGTCAATGAATGAATGTGAAAAGATAAGTGATATAATTTTCATTGATGGTTAAAGGAGCTTCATTGTTATCTGGATCGTTTCGTTTGGCGTCTTGTTTCTTGAATTTCAATCTTAGATTGGGTTAAGGTAGGGTGAAACCGGCAGACGGAGAGGCCGAATTTGCTGCAGATTTTCCAATATAAGCAACTTCATTACAATTTACATGACGTTTTTCAAAAGGACTCGACTTCTCGCATCTTTTGTATTGATCGTTTTTCAAAGAATACTTGGTCACGCAAAATAATTGAGCACACGGTAAACATAATTCTTCCTATCGATATGCTCTCACACAAAAATACATATACAAAAAAATGCAATAATAAAAAACAGGTTTAAAACCGGGTAAAGTAAACTACTTTCATTTCCCATACGAATAAAGAGATACATCAATACATACACACAAAAACATATGTCAAACAGATATTAGAAATGTCAGAGCCAACAGAATCAACTCAAGAATGGAAACAATAATTTATACAGGCACAAAGACACGTAAACGCACACAAAGCGCAAGAGGGAGACCTTGAGAGGATACAACCCGGCTTTGATTTCTCGAGCCTGGCGTTCGCGATCTTCAGCATCTTTATCAGCGGGATTGAACATCCATCTCTCGTTCACTCGATTGGGCTCTCTTACAAACCCTAGCCCGATGTATTTCTTTATCTAGTCAGTTTTCTTGTGGGGGGTTTGGTGCTGTGGGGGAAGAAGGTGCAAGTAAATATGGGTACATCCACAGCCTGAATATGGGAACAAATAGGACCTACTGACATTCTTCATATAAGATCATACATCTATATAAATGCATCTAAAACCAGAAAAAAAAAACAAAAAAAACAAAAAACAAAGAACAACTTATGAAAGTTGGAACGAACACTTTTGTGACAACTGACAGCAGTGCACTAAGAAGAGGTGTAATCGCAGTGACATTACAATATGAGTAATTAGAGCGGCAACCATCTATAAAATCTCAACTCTAGAACTAAAGAGCGTACCTTGATCACCCTTGAATCGGTTCCGTTCCTGATCTTCCCAAAATTCAGTCCAAACAGAACAATTCCCAGCTCAAATTGTTGTGCTATCCCACATAAATCTTGAGGTCCAAAGCCTTATTCTGGGAACCCAACTTTGCCTTCATAGATGCTAAGTAGTTCAGGAACCTGTGCTTTGTACTTGATAACAAACTTGTCCAAGAATTGCCTCTTAGTTAGCCAGAGAAAACCACGAAGACTTAAATCTTTTTTTCAGGAAGCCCTGCAATTGTAAATGCCTAACAACTGAACACCTTGGGATGACTCTCTTCTCCAAACTATAACTGAGAACCGCTGGATCTTGTTTTTCGGGCTGTCATATTCACATCAAGGGGTATCAGAGCTTGGCTTTCACAAATCCTTATTCATGTAACGATCATGGAAGTCACAGATCAGAGAGAACGAATTTTCAGAACTCGTGGGTTAGTTCAAGAGAAGGCTTGTTGTTTGTGCAATGCAATGTAACTAACAAACCGATTCAAAGAGAGGAGCAATGGAAGACCGGAAAATTAACTATATGCCGTGACTCGTGATAATCGAAGAAGAGAAAGGAATAGGTTAGGAAGAGAGAGGAAGAGGAGATTGAGAGAACATGTGTGAGAATGGGTGCAAAGGGGGTTGCTCAACCGCCGTTCACACATGTGAAATTGGGCGGCGATTATGACCGTATGATCTCGGTAAAAGAATCGATCTCAGCCCCTGAATAGCTTTTGTCAATTGTGAGCGTGCGAGGCTTAGCTCTATTGTATTATATTTATAAGTATATTAAACTTTCAACAAATATTTCAAAAAAGTAATCTACCTTAGCAGTTGCTAGCCTTTGTGTAAACAATACAGTCTTAAGTTTAATTTTTTCCTAATAACAAATTAGATATCTATTTATTTAAAAAGTAAACAGAATATAGTGGTGGTGGGAGGCAATTGCCGGCGGTGGGCTAAGTGGTGGTGGTATTAGTGGGTAACTCTATGGACACTATATGGGTTTAAATCTCAATTTGGTCACCCTACTTTCGACCAAAATCCATTAAACTCACTATACTTTATTTTTCCTTAATTTAATCACTCTACTTTCACATAATTAGCACGTTCATCACTCCATCCATATATTTGGATTGAAAGTTTAACTTTGTTAAGAAAATAAAAAAATACTCTTACTAAATTTGGGGGATTTGAGGGTCTCCTTCTCCTCTTAAACATAATTTCTTCTTGTGTGACTTGAATTTGTCAACACACCTTTCAAAGTTAAGGGACATTATTGTCTTTTCAAAAATTTCCATCCAACGTAATTAACGGAAATGACTTTAGTGACCTTATTGACTTTCAGAGCCAAGTAGAGTGATTAAATTGAGAAAAAAAATGTAGAGTGAGCTTAATGAATTTTGGCCGAAAGTAGGGTGACAAAATTGAGATTTAAACCTTTTATTATGTGTCTTTAATGAGTGTTAACAATAATCACCCAATTAAATTATTGCATGTGTTTTAAATGTTAAATTCAATAAGTCTTTTATAATTGATATATTATGTAACCTAGTGGTTAGAGAAAATCATTGAGAGATCGAGCTTTAATAAGCGATTGATTCATACTTGATCCTAGATAGCCAGCTCTAGGTAGAGATGTTTTTACTAACTCTTCTGCCTGAGCTTGCCAGTCAGATTATTCCTTAGATAAAATATTGTCACCCATACACCGGAGTGTCATAAGTGTTGTGTGATTGTGTGCATGATTATAACGTATTTTCTCCCCCTTAAGAAATAGTCTCAGTTTAATATTGTACGTTTGCTTTGATATATTTTCAATAATTTTCACTTACATGAGTCCCATGACAACTTTAGTTTGGGCTAGAGTATTTAACACTTGAATTTCTACTACAACACCATACTGTGCTCTGAAATGTGTTGTTCAAAATTAGAGTGTTAAAGTAAAATAAAAGGCTTTCCTCAATTTTTAAAATTATTTTTAATATAAGGCTAATATTACAAGGTGTGTTTTGCTGTGTTGTAATTTGCCTCTTCATATACCTAATACCCAAACCAAACACACAAGTTTTTTCTTTGAAGTATAACTAATAACTATGGTCTATGAATGATCAACGAAACGACTATGTAAGTCTCAATTAATTACAGTACATTACATATACAACACCCAGTAACAGTATTATACAGTATAATTCAATGAAATATACTTCAACTTCCTAATTACGTGCACAAAGAAAGACATGCCAAAATACAACTCCCATCTCTCTCTCTCTTTCTCCATTTCTTGCATTACAGCAGTTCTACGGAGAAATTAAGACACAAGAACTTGAGTAGGTCTCCTACAAGACGGTCTTATGGAATCTTCATAAGACGGTCTTATGGAATCTTCATAAGATGGAGCCTCACTCTCTTACAGTTTAATTCATCAATACACAGTGAGTCGGATAAAGATGATTCGTCTTACAAAAAAAAAAAAAATCATCCGTAAAACGGTCTTACTCAACCTTTTGCCCCCAAGAAGTTCATTAATGGATGCAATGAATTTAGATTCAAGAACTTCACGTAATTGACCGACCTGATCATGTGTTTAAATTAAATTTGTGTGCCTTAGCACTAACAATTTCTTTTGTACAGCATGTATGGTACTACTGGTACATAACATATTTATAATCTCAAATTGAGTAGATAGATTAATGTCGCATTGAAGAATAGTACCTGCTGGTTTTCCAGATCATTAACCAACAAATTTCACTTCTTTTTTACTTTACTACTGTTACTATGTATTCTTAACCGACGGTGTGAGATTTCCCCTTAGTGTAGAAGACTAGGCGCGCCACAAGTTTTCAGAACAATCATATACGTACTGCAAATTAACCCTACTTTTCCATGCTTCCTTCTTTTGTTTCTATACATTAACTAGTTTTTGCATCCGTTTATTAAACGCACGATATATATATTTTTAAATTAAATTATATATAAACAAAATGAATAAAAAAATCAAAATTAGAAGATGAACACATATCTTAAATGAAAATCGATCAACACGTATTATGAAATGAAAATCAAATTATTTTGAATTTTTACAGATCAAAATTGCTTCAATCTTTTCGTGATTTTATTATTAGAGAATAATATAATTTTTGTATATTACAGAATAATATCTTTTTATTATTCTTGTTTATTTGTAATTAGTAATTAGTGGTAATTTCCTTGTAGAGTTATTTCCTTATTATGTTATCTTCCTTGTATAGGTTTCTTGTTCCCTACTCCAAGTGTAACTCTAATTGTAACTCTCCCTATAAATAGATGATTCAATCAATAGAAAGGCTATGACATTATTCCAAAATTTTATTAGTTTCTACATGGTATCAGAGCATTGCTCCTAAACCCTCGTCTCCTTCCTTTAGCCGCCGCTTTTAACCCTTCTCAACCATGGCTAACGGAAATCACTCTCTCACCATTAAAAACCCTCTTGATCCCACACAAACCTTCGACCTCATAAGCATCTCTCACCACAATATCACCAAACTCACCTCCACCAACTATATAGCTTGGAAACTCCAAGTTGAGGCCACCCTCATCGGCTATGACCTCTACAAGTTTGTAGATGACTCACATCCATGTTCGCCTCCCATTGTCCTCACCAAGGATGCTCAAAAATCCAAGAACGTTCCCACACCCAACTCGCATTACCAACTCTGGATCTTGCAAGACAAACTTTTGTTTGGTGTTCTTATCGGCTTCCTCTCTGCACCCTTGGTCCCCTTGATCCAACAGGCTGCCACTACCCGTGATTCTTGGCAAACCCTTGCTCACACCTATGCTCGCCCAACTCGCGACCACATCAAGCAGATCAAAGATTATCTCAAGCGAGCTTCCAAAGGCACTCAGTCTATTTCCGACTACATGCAGTTTGTTAAAGGAAGGGCTGATGAACTCGATGCTCTAGGCAAACCTCTTGACCACGAGGACCTCATTGAAACCATCCTCGGTGGTTTGATGATGACTACCGCCACATCGTGGATGTGATTGAAGGACGGGACACCCTCATATCGTTTGATGAGCTCTGTGAAAAACTCATCAATCGCGAGCTGCTCTTGAAACAGTCTCAGCTCGCGTCCTCCTCGCACCCTGCTTCGGCCAATCTTGCAGCCCCAGAGGATCAATAGCTCGTCTGCTCGACACTCCTCCTCACAAGCTCGACTTCAGTCCCAACCTCGGCCGCCTTCCCAGTCCTCGGCATCTGCTCCTCGCCCACAGTGACCATACCTAGGCAAGTGTCAAGCGTGCCGCCAGCAGGGCCACTCGGTTGCTCACTGCCCCAACTTCTAACTGGTCCCCACCACTTCTCTGCCCGTTACTCCCACCTCGGCAATTGGCTCCAAGTGGCAACCACGGGCTCACCTCGCAACCTCGGCTGACATAGGGCCACCGAGCTGGTTGCTCGACAGTGGTGCTTCTCACCATGTCACTAGCGACCTTGGCAACCTCTCGCTTCACTCCACCTATACGGGCATGGACGACATGGTCATTGGTAATGGTACTGTGTTATCTATTTCCAAAACTGGTTTCTCCTTTCTTCATACACCCACACACAACTTTTTCCTTCATAATGTTCTCTTTGTTCCTGATATGAAAAAGGACCTTATATCTATATCTCAATTTTGTATTTCTAATAATACCTCCATTAAGTTCTTACCAACTTCTTTTCATGTGAATGATCTGCTAACATGGAGAATACTGCTGATCGGACAGTCTAAGGACGTTGTGTATGAATGGTCGACCACAGCTACCCCACCTCACCCCTTTGCTTATGTCATCTACAAAGTCTCTCACCAGGATTGACATCATCGTCTTGGTCATCCGTCTGGCCCTGTCCAACGTCAGATACTATCTAGCCTAGGTTTAGATTTAGACACTACTCGCACTCGTTATCTTCATTGTAATGCTTGTCTTTTTAATAAAAGTCATAAACTTCCTTTTTATCACAATACTATTGTGTCTACTATCCCACTGCAAACTATTTGTACTGATGTTTGGACCTCTCCCCTTCCCTCCATTGATGGGTTCAAATATTATGTGATCTTTGTTGATCATTTTACTCATTACATCTGGCTTTACCCGCTCAGACGCAAGTCTGAGGTCGCCACCATCTTTCCCACATTTAAATCCCTGGTCGAAAACTTTTTTAAAACAATCATTGTCACTCTTTTCTCGGACAATGGAGGCGAGTACATGGGACTTGCCCGGGACTCTGGCTTGGCCGCCTACCTATCCGCCCATGGCATCTCTCACCTCACCTCGCCCCCTCATACCCCACAACACAATGGGTTCTTCGAACGTCGCCACCGTCATATTGTTGAAACTGGTCTCTCTCTCCTCTCTCGAGCATCTCTTCCGCTGCCCTTCTGGTCGTTTGCCTTCCAAACAGCGACCTACCTCATAAATCGTCTACCTATACCTACCCTTGCTCACCAGTCTCCATACCACAAACTCTTTGGCTCTCAGCCAAACTATTCTAAACTTCGTGCCTTTGGCTGCCTTTGCTACCCCTGGTTCCGCCCTTATTCCGCTCACAAACTTGCTGCTCGCTCCACCCCTTGTGTCTTCCTCGGCTACTCGCTCACTCAGAGTGCCTATCTATGTTATGATCCGAGCACTACTAAGCTGTTCACTTCTCGTCATGTCCGCTTTGTCGAGTGTGTCTTTCCCATGTCCACATCGACCTCCACCCCTGCTCGCCAGGATACCTACACTAGTGTCTCCTGGCTCCCCCTACATGATCTACTCTCGGGTTCCCACACACCGTCCACTGCCCGCTTTGGTACCTCCCCGTCCATGGCTTCTAGCACTAATCAGAAGCTCGCCCCTACACCACTCTCAACCACCGACTACTATGCCCGAGGATAGCACTGTGCCCGCTACATGTCTTATGCCTGCTAATCAAGCCTCCTCGGCAGCTACCTCCATGCCCGAAGACGATACTGTGCATGCTACTCAGCCTTCCTCGGCAACCAATACCATGGCCGAGGATAGTCCTGTGCTCGCCAGTCATATTCCCACTACTTCTGTGCATATGCCTGCTGATTCAGTTCCTGTGCCCGCTGGCACCTCCTCTATGGTGACCCACTCCAAGAATAATATCTTCAAACCTAGGACCAAAATGAGTCTCTCGGTGCAACTAGCAGTGGATAGCGAGCCAACATGCGTCACTCAAGCTCTCAAAGATGTCAAGTGGCGCCAGGCAATGTCCGAAGAGTACGATCCTTTAGCTCGCAATGGTATTTGGGATCTGGTTCCCTCAGCGGATGTTCGCAATGTCGTTGGTTACAAATGGATATTCCGCACCAAGCGAAATGCAGATGGCATCATTGATCGCTACAAAGCTCGTCTTGTGGCCAAGGGGTTTCACCAGCGACTAGGAGTTGATTACCATGAGACTCTCAGCCCGGTGGTCAAGCCGACCACTGTTCGTCTAGTCCTCTCACTGGCTGTTTGCCGAGGATGGGATCTTCGACAGCTCGAAGTCAACAATGTCTTTCTTCAAGGCACACTGTCCGAGGAGGTATTCATGGCCCAGCCACCTGGCTTCCTTGACAAATATAATCCCCAGCATGTATGTCGGCTTCACAAGGCTATCTATGGTCTCAAGCAGGTCCCCCCGAGCATTGTTCCATGAACTGCGTCAGTTTCTCCTTACCTCCAGCTTCAAAAACTCGTGGCATACACTTAGTTGTTTATACTTCATTCAGGGGGCACTACCATCTATCTCCTTGTCTATGTGGATGACATCATCATCACTGGGAACCTACCCACTGCAGTCCAGACCTTCATCTCATTGCTCACTTCTCTCTCAAAGACCTTGGAGCTCTTCACCATTTCCTCGGTGTTGAAGTTATCGAGCGATCTCCTTGCTCGCACCGGCATGACAGATGCTCGCCCGGTTGTTACGCCCCTAACCACCCCACCTACCTTGACACTTCAGACGGGCACTGCTCTCACGGATCTTACTAAATTTCGAGTAATGGTTGGGAGTTTTTAGTATTTATCTCTTACTCGGTCGGATGTTGCCTTCGCCGTCAACAAACTCTCATAGTTCATGCATCGGCCAACTACCGAACACTGGAATGCGGTCAAGCGTGTTCTTCGGTATCTCTGCGGTTCTATCAATGAGGGCATTCTTCTTCATCGGCAGTCTCCTCCAGCTCTCCACGCCTTTACTGATGGTGACTAGGCAGGTAACAAAGATGATTACACATCCACCAGTGCCTATATTATCTATCTTGGAAGCAACCCAATCTCTTGGAGCTCCAAGAAACAACGCACTGTTGCTCACTTCTCGACTGAAGCTGAATATCGGGCAGTGGTTGCCACTGCTGCTGAAGTTCGGTGGATTGCGTCTCTCCTTGGCGAACTCAGTATCACTTCCTCCTCCCAACCTGTTATCTATTGTGACAATGTGGGCGCCACGAGCCTCTGCTCGAACTCGGTTTTCCATACTCGCATGAAGCATGTGGCCCTGGACTTTCACTTCATCCGGCAACAAGTTCAGGATGCGCTTATGAGGGTTTGTCTTGTGTCCTTGGCAGATCAGTTGACGGATGCTCTGACCAAGCCTCTTGCTCGCCAACAGTTTCATCAATTACTTCACAAGATTGGTTTCTCCTCTCGATCGTCCGTCTTGCAGGGGCATATTATAGAATAACATAATTTTAGTATATTACAGAATAATATCTTTTTATTATTTTTGTTTATTTGTAATTAGTAATTAGTGATAATTTCCTTGTAGGGTTCTTTCCTTATTATGTTACCTTCCTTGTATATGTTTCTTGTTTCCTACTCCAAGTGTAACCCTAATTGTAACTCTCCCTATAAATAGATGATTCAATCAATAGAAATGTTATGCCATTATTTCAAAACTTTATTAGTTTCTACATTTATAAGTTTGTTTTAATGTTTGCACTGTCTTCTTGCACCTTGTGTATCAATATTCTTGATATAATTAAATATGATAAAAATGATATCATGTACTTAATTTTGTACATGTGAATCATTGTGTGTTGTATATGAATCATTTGACTTATACATCTACTCAATAGCTGATAAGAGATTTTATTAATCATTACGATGCATGAATATACATCAATATTTCAACCTTTGAAATTATAATAGGATAATTATCTCTAATTGTGTATGTTCAATCTATTAATAAACATGATTTTTATATTATAGTATTATGTAACTATTTCAAAAATTATTTGACATTTATGTGTCCCAATACACACACACACACACACACACACACGAATATGTAGTAAGTAGTTTACCAAAAACATGAACTAAATTTGCACAATTTGTTTTGGATGTACTTGAACAAAAAAAATAATAGAAATTTGATAAACAAATATGATTAATTAACCTTACCACTATAAACTATTTTTTATTTTTTTTATACCAAAAACGGTACTAAAATTTGCACCATTTGTGTTTTAAGTACTTCAACCAAAAAATAAAAATTGATAAACAATTATGGTGAATTAATTTTTCCACCGTAAAATATTTCTAAAGTGTTGAGAATAATAAAAATTATATTTTGATATTAGATAATTAATGAAAGAGAAAATCAGAATATATATGAGTATAAGTTTTATACTTACCTCGACATCAACAATGATTAACGTTATAGTATATTTTGGTACAAATTATTAAATTAGATTTATCTTTCAAAATTTTAGAGACTATTTTTGAAGGTTCACTAATAAGTGATATATATATATATATATATATATATATATATATATATATATATATATAGAGAGAGAGATTTTCGTAGACAAAACTAATGATGCAGTGGAAGTAGGGGTGAGCAGAAGTTTTCCGGAACCGGACCGGACCAATGGAACCGGATCAGACCAGTCAAAAATGGACCGGACCAATACTTTGGATTGGTCATGGATCTGAATTTTTACAGAACCGGACAATTGGGTCGGTCCCCGGTTCCAGAAACCAAAAACGCAGAATTGGATCGAACCGGACCAATGTGTATTTATTATTATTTTTTATATATAATATACTAATATAGTATAATTAATATATATATATATATATATATATTGATAAGAAGATAATAAAATGGATACAACTTACAACCTAAAGAAAATATATAATAATTTGATTCAATATTCAACCAAGTTTCTTTATTTGATTAAAGAGAAAATTGGAGGGAAAACATTGTTCTTCTCTATTACTTAATTACCTGCCTCTTTTTGTGATTCCAAACATTATTAGTATAAAGGATTGTTACCTGTAAATTAATTAAATTAACCATAAGGAGATCGGAGAGGAAGATGACTTGCAATAAATTTCCTTACAACTTTCCTTTTCATTTCTCTTTATTAATTTGGAAGTAATGATTTTTACATTTAGTTTATTTTCTCAAAAACAACGAACCCAACAAAATGTTGTATGAAGGAAGAACATGATTTGATTATTGATCATTGTTTTTTTAAAAATCTAGTTATCCTCTTAAGCAAAGATATGCATCGTATTGATCCGGTCTTTGTTCTCGTACGTCTTTAATTGGTTCTGGACCGGACCAATGTATTGGTTCTCAGACATATTGGGTTGGTCCTGGTTCTATATTTTTTAAGAACCGGACTATTGGTCTGGTCCTGGTTCTCTCAATTTTTCCAAAAAAATGGACCGAACCGGACCAAGCTCACCCCTAAGTGGAAGTGAAACGAGCAGTTTGATTTTTTAATTGTCTTATTTCTCTCTCAATTGAAAAGTACACTTTTTTGGAATAATTTTAGTCATTTTGACCGATTTTTGAATTAAATAAATAAGGGCAAATTACCTAAATCATCCCTGTCCTTGTACTTTACCACTTTTTTCAGCTTCGCCCTTGTAAAAAAATCAATTAAACCTTATTGATCCTTGTACAAAAAGTTTTAATGGAAATGGTCCTTCCGTCCACTTTCTTTATTTTTTTTCTGTTAAGTTAACACACAACGCGTGTCTCATGTGATATTGACTAGGGGTAAAAATGTAAAATAATCATTTAATTAAGAATGTACAAGGACCAATTCTATGACAATGTCGTCTTCATAATTTGAATTATCGATTATACCACTAGCTATTATCATGTCTTTTACACATGCGTTGACCTAACAGAAAAAAAGAACGAAATTTGACGGAAGAACAAATTGCGTCATAAGGTTTAGTAAAAGGGCGATTTTTAGGAATTTGAAACAAATTTAGAAAAAAAGGGTAAAGTACAAGGACTATTTGGGTAATTCACCCAATAAATTACCTTAAAATTAAGTAGAGGGTGGCGCTATTCAGCCCCCCTTTTTCCTATAAGTTGACCCTCCCAAAATTCTTAAAAGTGTAAACTACTATTTTGCCCTTTCAATTAACCCCCAAATTTTTCAAAAAGTTCGGACCTCAATGGCCGAACAACACTGTGTTGTTCGGATAGAGCATGTCGAACAACACTGTGTTGTTCAGCCAAGAAGGTTCGAACATTTTGTAAATATTTTTAAAAAAATTAAACTTAGTATTGTTCGGCATGCTCTAGTCAAACAACACAGTGGTGTTCGGCCAAGGACGTCCGAATATATTGGAAATAATTTTTAAAAAATTAAACTTAATGTTGTTCGGCATGCTTTAACTGAACAATTGAGGGAAGGGGGCGGTGGGGGGGTCAACTTATAAGGAGGGTAAAATAGAAAAAATGAGTTTTGAGAATTTTTGAGGGATCAACTCATAGAAAACGGGGCTGAATAGGGGCACCCTTAAGCTGATAGAAATATTTAGTTGATCAAGGGGATGCCTTATTGCCTTTACATGATTGATTGATCGAATTGATCTAAATTTAGTGGACGACCTTGAAAAGGAAGGTCCTGGTTGAATATGTTGCGAAGTATAAATCAAAATTTTGACAAATAATAATGGCAAAACACAGATGGGTCACGCAACTTTTTCACTTTTTACAATTCGATCACCGAAAGTTTGATATTTTTATTTGAGTCATCCAACTTTAGTTCTGTTGCAAGCGACCTCATTTTTTAACGGACGTTAGGGTTAGACATTAAGCTTGAGTCAAATCCCTATTTTACCCCTATAAAAAAGGTCTAACTGTAAATAATAAATTTTTTTGGTGAAAATGACGTGTGTGTGAGCAATTGAGGAATCTGAGAATTTACAAAATTCCGCCTCCCCTGCCGATTGTAGAAAAACATCGACTTGCTCAATTACAAAAATTGAAAATTAAAACACTGCACAAATAAGAACAGAAAATTGAAAATCAACAATGCCAAATAGAAATTGAAAAGTAAAATCAAGCAAACAAACAATATCAATCCCAACCCCCTCTCCTCACTTTCTCTCTCTCTATAAAACCAAACACATGTCTCTTTCGCTCTCTACAAAAACCCCCAAATTCCACACTAAACCCAGCAACCCCTTTAATAGATCTTGGTCCTAACCCGCCCTATGAAGAAGTAGTACACTAAATTACCTTTGTAGCTGCTCCGGTGCCCGACAAGCTGGCGTTGAGTGCGAGAAACATGTGGGGGCGCAGACGGGTAGTAGGATGACAAGATCGGCTGTGGGGATGGATAATTCGGGTTGTTGTTATTTGCTCCTACGCTGCGTGACGACGGTGGAGGCGAAGGATGATGACGATGGTGGGGCTGATACTCGATGATGTATTGGGCATGAACATGATTCGGAGGGATGAATATCATCAGCCTCATGACCAAATACACAAAAGAAACAGAGGAACAAGAGCCCCTCTCTCTCTTCGAGTTGGAAGAGCTGTTGGCTGGTGATTTTGGGAGATGGTCAGGTTGGAGGCGGAGAACAAATGTGGGAGATGGATCAGGCATAGATGGTAGTTTTTTAGCCGGAATCTCGTTGCTGGATTTGAGGGAGATAGATGAAGACTGGGGTAGAGTGGATTTGAGAGAGATCGTAGAGAGAAGAGAGAGGCAGACCCCTCATGGGTTTTCTTCCCCATTTTTTTTAAATGAGCTGTTTTTGGGTTCATTGTTGGGTTCGGCCGGAATCGAAGGAGATTGGATTTTTTATTTGACGAGTTTTATGAAATATATGCATTTGTTTTGTTTTGTTTTCCACAGATCTACTTTTCTTCCCCTTTGTTTTTTATTTACAAGAATCAATAATGAGTTTGATATTAGAAAAATTCGTCAGATCTACTATTTGTTATGCTTACAAAAATTGTTTTCCCACATTAATGTGATTAGTCAGGAACTGTTGGTCTGAATTAGCAGAAGAGATAGAGAGAGGACGGAGAAACCAGATAAGATGATCAGAATCGATGTAGGGAGAGCTTGACAAATCAAATTAGTTTTGACATTTTTAACGTTGTTTTTCATATTTTGTCCCTTAAGTTAACGTCATAGTCTAACGTTCGTTAAAAAATGGTGTCGCTTACAACAGAACTAACGTTGGATGGCCCAAATACACATTTCAAACTTTCGGTGGTCGAATTACAAAAAGTGGGAAAGTTGGGTGGCCTATTTGTGTGTTTTGCCAATAATAATTCCACTTGTGCAACCTACCACACCAGCTAACATAGGTTCCTGTGTGTATACCATTAATGTCATTTTGACACCAAACATTCCCAAGTGTTTTTGCATTACCAGTCCAGGTATGATGTGGGGAACACTAATTAAAAACCCTAATTCCATGTAAGGTTTTGAGGTGGAATGGCAATATATATGACATAGCTAGTTAGCTTAGCCATATTTTAATTGTTGCCAATCAATCGTAGGTATTCGCGTTCAAGCTAAGCAAAAAAACTTAGCAGATGCAGATTGAGTTTGACTTAAGCTAAGTTAGTTTGTAACTCATTTACTGAAAATATATAAACTATCTAACATGATTTTAAAGCTCATTGAAATAATGCATGCTTAACTAATTATATATTCTCGACGAGTGTTTCTTATACTCATGATATTGTCTGTATATTTATCATACAGTTCGCCATGCAAGTAGCTCAAGTTTAGCTTAGCTCATCTGCTCATGATACGATCGAGTGAGCTTATATGTTTGAGCCTAGCTAGATCATTTAACTCGAGTCAAGCTTGTGTTCGACTCAAACTCGTCTAAAACATTGTTTAGCCAAAGATGGACTTGCAAATATACAGTCTGGATGGGAATGAGATATTGGTTTATTTACAGGTTACAGCCTAGCGAAAATGATGGGCCGGATCACTATTAATTCTTTGGGTCCGTATGGCTAATGCTGAAAGCTCGTTAAGAGATGCCCTCTTTTGTAGGTCTCATGGTAATAAAGTGAGTCTTCTCCGACCTAAGTGGGAAATTGAACATCAGTTCTAGAGAGTGTGTGTGTGTTTGGTGGGTTGGCGGCAAGAATTGCTGGTTAAACTACATTAGATCCGAAACGAATCTTTTGATTTTGTGGTATGTTTTCCATTGGATTACTCGATAATGACGCTGAAGAAAACAATGATTTGTCCACCCTCATATAACTTATACTCCATCTGATCGCAGTAAGAGTTCCCAAACTCAAACTTTCTAAGAAAATGATGCTTTTAGTAACCAATTAGTTGTCAAATAACACTTTTATACCTTAATTTTTTTTAAATGGACTCTTTAAGTACATCTTAAAATGGAATAGTAGAATATTTACCCGGAACGGAGGAGTAACTAGCAGAACATACTTCCAAGCAATTTAAATTTTATAATTAATGACAGTCACATAAAAATAAAAATAGTAAGTCTCCTGTAAGACGGTCTTACGGATCTTAATTCGTAAGACAAAGTTTCACTCTCTCACAACTCAATCCACTAATACACGGTAGGTCGAGTAATTAAGGAGGATCCGTCTTACAAAAAATTACCATAAGACTCTTACCTAAGTTTTTGTCAAATAAATGAAATTAATAACATTTGCGCTAACCCTTATAATTTGGCCATCTCTCACAACTATCCCTTTTTGTTAGATGGAATAATTTCGGGCATACCTTTTGGTAGAAATTCAATCATTCAAGTACATCTTTTTTTTTTAAACCGCAAAAGTTCAATTGCATTAATTTTTTGGTTTAAATCTCAATTTGGTCACCCTACTTTCGGTCAAAAGTCACTAAGCTCACTTTACTTTTTTTTTTCCTCAATTTAATCACTCTATTTGGACATAAATATCAAGTTCATCACTCCATCCAATTATTTTGTTGGAAACATTAAAAAATTTCTAAAAATCCAAAAATACCCTTACTAGCTTTTTTTAACCTTACGGAATTCTTGGAACAATGGAGATTCATCGGGTCAGGGGCGGCGATTCAGAGGATTCCAATGTCTTAGGTATCACAAGCTCACTAGGGATCTCCCATCTCTTCTTCACCCTACAGCTTTCAGTTCCACGTGATTTCCCCATAGACGAAGCACACTTTTTATCACACCTTTTACCCTCATCCTTATCACTTTCAGGCCAAGACCTCTTCATGATTACTGAATTTGTAGTAGACTGATTATACCGACTAGCTATAACCCTCCCGGGCTTCATTAGCTTCTTAGCAGGAACTGACTTCTCCCCATCTTTAACAAACAACTTCTTTGGTGAATTCTTTGCCAAAACCCCGTCTTCTTTCTTCAAACCCTTCTTTGACCCCACAGTTGTAACAGCCTGTCTTGTACTTTGTGCGTTTTACCAATGGATTTTCTTGATTTAGGACTGAGACTAAACCTCGAACTCTCCCTTCTTCCTCCTTTACTCAAATCTTCTTCCTCAATATCTTGTAATTTCCAAAAGCAAGATTTTCTTCTGCTCTGTATAGATGGAGTAATCTCCCCTTGGTTGCCTCGATTTCCCAACTGCCATGATCTCATTCGGTCCCATGCTAAAACCCCTTCTAGAATTCAATATTTCTTTGACCTTAGGCACTCCTTCACTGTTCTTACCACTTTGTTTCTGCTCCATGAACTTCGCAGCCACCGCCCTCCCATTCTTTTCAAGATTCTTTGCATTTAGCTCCGTCTTTTCAAGCCTCAGCACTTCCAATCTCGATGCCAACCGACTAATCTGACTCTCAATTTCTTCAATCTCTTCATCGACCTTCTTTTCAAGGAGCTTCTTCTCACCAAAACCCTGTTTGGGATTCGGCTTAGTTGGCTTCTTTGTGGAGTTTCCATTACCAATTTGGACACTGTTGAGGTTAAATGACCGGAATGGTACCACCATAGGAGAGTGTATGGTAACAATGGCTTTGACAAATCTTGGGGTTTGATTTTCTTTACTGGAGAATGAATCGAAAGAATCGGATGGATTAATCGAAATGGGTTTGATGATCAAATTGGAATCCTCTGATTCAGAAAGGGGTCAGCAATGGAGATTCGTCGGGTCAGGGGCGGTGTGAGAACATGCTGGAGCAGAGAGATGGAGATGGGTGAAGGGTGAGAGAGAAAGCTTGGGCAGCGCTTGGTTTTGTTTCTGGGCATGAAAATGAAGATAAGGCCAGCACTTTTGGGGCTTGTTGCTGCCACAGTGAGAGAGGTGAGAGAGATGAGAGAGATGAGAGAATCAATGATACCCTTTTTAGTTTTTATTTGTAAGGTTTAGTTTTTATTTTTTTAGTTTGAACCCTCAATTTTTAACATTGAGAGTAAAACACTTCAACTTAATAAGGTTATTTTGGTCTTTTCAATGATTTCCATCCAACATAACATACAAAAATTACTCAAGTGACCTTATTGAATGACGAAGCCAAGTAAAGTGATTAAATTGGGGAAAAAAAGTATAGTGAGCTTAATGACTTTTGGCCGAAAGTAAGGTGACCAAATTGAGATTTAAACCTATTTTTTTCTAAAAATACTCACTACACCAAGAACTATCCTCTCACTTTTACCTTTCCTCACCCGTTTACTCCCTTTTTTTTCCCCACATGAAGTAGCTCACTCTTAACATGTCGAGTAACTAGAGCAATATAATCTATTATTTGATCATAAATTATTTTTTCCTATGTTTCCATAATTCCCACAACACTAACGATGGAATGAGTATAGAAAATTGAACTCTTTGATTTGAGCCACCAAGATAAGTGGGCTTGATGAGTAGAAGAAGTGGTAAATTTCATTTCATACTCTTGAAAGAAATTGTGTCAAACCGAATTAGTAGTGATACTAGAAAGAAATTTCAACGCACTTGTCTTCATCACCTCCAACGATACCCACAATGATGCCCATAACGATGCTCGACATCTAGGCAACGATACCTCGACTCCAAAAAACGGGCTAAGCCCACTCTACCTCATTACCAACCCTCTTATATCTCGTGCAGATGTTCAAAGCGAGGCCAAGTTCTTCTGATTTTTTTCAGTATCTAGGCGTATTATTTGAGACTCGTAATTTGCTTTGAGCTTTCTTTCTTTCTTCCCTATGAATGGTTTAAAGAAAGAAATCACAATATGGGTTAGAGATAAAGGGAGTGAACTGAGAAAGAGTTTACACTTATAAACATGAAAAAGGAAGAAAAATAATAATAAATGAGAATGATGAGGAGAGAAATGATCGATGAGGATTTGGGGGTACTAAGACGAAAGAAGAGCTTGGAATGAGAAGGGAATGATGAGGATTTGAGTACTGAGGAAAGAGGTATGTGGTGTGAGAGTGTGTGAGAGGGAAAGACAAAGTCAATTTTTTTTTAATTCCCAATGTCACTATTTTTGCATTCCAAAATTAATAATCGATGCCTAAAATTAATGATCGATGCCTAAATTTTATATTACGATGCCAGATTTGGGTAAGCGATGCCCAAAATTTGGGCAACGGTTTTTTACATTGCGAAGCCCAAATGCATTATGATGTCCAATTTTTTAATTGCAACGCCCAAATTTGGGCAATGGCTGTTGAGCGACACCCAAATTTCTTTATCGACGACTAAATTGGGATAGTGGCTTTGTGTGCACGTCTTTCCTTCTTTAAGGGTATTTTCGTTATTTTTTCCCCAAAAGTGTACTTTAGCGGTTGAAAACAAATATATGTGACTTTTTTGTTATAATATCATGATAGGGGACCAACTCAGTTATCACCCTTGTTAGATTTTCTTAGTTTTAAGTAGGGGTGTGCATAGGCTCTAAGTCTACGGGCTTTGGCAAAGCCCAGTATCCGCCCATCTCGCCATGAGATTCAGTTTCCAATGCCCAATATAGTGGGCTTCATGCGGGCATAAAATTGATGGGCTTTCATGGGCATTACATGGGCACGAGCTTTGATGAACTTATGGATTGAATTATATGTTTTGAAAATTTTTATACCTATCAAATCTTGAGCTTTAAAATAATTTCAATCAATATAATTTATACTCATCAAAATTTTAAATTAACATAAATAGTTTCTAGAGATTAAATGAAATAAACTTTTATCATCTCAACTTTAAACAAAGAGTCTTGCCGTGTTGGACTCAATGGACTGATAGAAGAAGAAAAGAACTAAAGAAGTGATGCGGTGGGGTACTAGTGTACTATGTTTTTTTAAACTTAATAGTTATATACACTATAAAATATTAAAACGGTATAGTATTACAAGTAGATGGGTCGGGCTGGGCACAACGGACATTAAAAAAGTAAGGGTCCAATCTTATCCGAGCCCATGGGCATCCCTAAGTTTTAAACTTAGGGCAAATTTCAAGTCATCTA
This sequence comes from Codonopsis lanceolata, assembly GCA_013146195.2. Lineage (NCBI taxonomy): Eukaryota > Viridiplantae > Streptophyta > Magnoliopsida > Asterales > Campanulaceae > Codonopsis > Codonopsis lanceolata. The sequence continues at coordinate 51,268,208 of CM028380.1, forward strand.
GGACCATTAATTTTTTGGATATTTCATGTAACTACAAATTGGTTGTCAAATGACAAAAATGCCATTAATGAAGACAGATCTAATCCGGCCTAAAAAAATTCAAAAAAGTTGATGCCAAGGTTTGGCATCAGCTTTGATTTCACAGTTTATTCAAACCAAAAAAATTTCAAAAAGCTGATGCCATGGTTTGGCATCAATAGGTGAAAAAAAATCCAATTAGACTGATGCTAAGGTTTGGCATCAGCATTGATTTCATAGTTTATTCAAACAAAAAAAATTCAAAAAAGTTGATGCCAAAAAGCTGATGCCATGGCTTGGCATCAGGTGAAAAAAATTTCAAAAAAGCTGATGTCAAGGTTTGGCATCAGCATTGATTTCACAGTTTATTCAAACCAAAAAAAAATCAAAAAATTTGATGCCAAGGCTTGGCATCAAGTGAAAAAAATCCAATAATCCAAGCATCAGATTGCTGATGCCAAATGCTCCTGGCATCAGGTTGACAAACCCAGGCACCATGTTGTGTAACGTGAATTTTAAAAGAGGGTCCCCAGCTGCGATACCAACAAGATGGGGTTAAGCGAATGAGAGTAGCAATGAAGATTTTTTTGCTAGTATGCCATTCTTCATCTTTTCTGGCCCAGCGAGCAATCCAGCTCCTTCTCCAAATCCTCAAACCCCAGTGACCTTCGCCATCCCCAAATTATCCACAACACAAAGCTATCGGCCTTGTCCTTTTTCCTAATTTCCTTCGCCCAAATCCTCTGCACCCAGCAACCCAGTGACCCCCCATGGCCAACCGCCTACTCTCCAACATATCTCCTAGCTCTCTCCTCCAATCCGCCATAACCACCGGCGAAATCCCCCCCCCAATTCCCATCTCTACCCTTCTCCCAAACAAGCTCCACCTCCATTCCCTGTAGATGAGTCCAATATTTAGAATGGAAAAAGAAGAAGAATTGGATTTGGGTCCTCCGTGGTTGAAACCAATGCTTAAAGTTGATTACTTCGTCACATGTCCAACCCATGGGGATTCCAATAAGAGTGAATGCAATATATTTTGCTTAGACTGCTCTGGAGATGCTCTCTGCTGTTACTGCTTGACCCATCACAAAGATCATCGCATTGTTCAGGTCTCTTCGGCCTTCCATTCCATTCCATTCCATCATTCATTTTTATTTATTACTATCTTGAACCTTGGTTGTGGGGGGGGGGGTGTAGCTCTAATTAGGAATTTGGGTGTAGATAAGGAGATCGTCATACCATAATGTGGTGAGGATGAACGAAATTCAAAGAAAAAGGAGACCCGATGTGACCAGAAAGAACAGCTAGTGATCGGTAGGAGTGGAAACAGGGGAGAGGTATTCTGAGGATTTGAAATTGGAGATTGAAACGATGAGACGAGGCCGGGTTGTCGTCCACAAATTCATTATCCACTCGTAAGAATGCGTGCATAAAGGGGTAGTGACGTATTTTCGCTCCAAAATTGTACCTGAAAGATATGTCTAAAAAATAGTTGGATTCATTTGAAAATATGTTTTAAAAGATGTACCGGCTTGTAATTTTTTCTTAACTTATGAAGACTTTGTGGGAGCATTGTGGGCTTTATGGGCTCATGGGCAGGCTTGCTCACCCCTAGTTTTAACGGTCCAATTAAGTGTATATATGTTTGTTCCCCTCCGTCAACTCGATCACCATTCTCCCCTTCATTCCCTTCACTAGTCTAGTCGAGCATAATTGTTACTTAGCACATCAGGTTACACACACCATCTCTCCAATCTTTCAAGTAGAACCGGTTGAGTTATTTGACTATATAGTATAGAGTATATATTGTTCAAGAGGTAAAGTAAGGTGGTGTTTGGTTAGAGAGATAAGATTATCCCACGCATTGCAAATTTAGATCTAGAATTCAAATTCGGCAAAGTAAGTGCATTGCAAATTTGCATAGAGTCACTGACCTTACATGAGGCATCTCCTTTAGCCAAAGCCTGGTGGGACGATCTAGGCCCACTAGCTTGACTTAATAAAGCCCAACTATATTTACTTACTTAGAAATATCCCTTCTGGATAATTTGCACTGGTCCACTTTCTTAAATATTTAACTTATTAAGTATCTTTTTGAAAAATTTGTGGGCCGGTCCACTTTTTGAGATTTCTAATCGCTAAAGTATTTTTTTTCCAACAAGAAAAAATCAATTTTTGTGTCAAAATGACTACGATACCATTAATGAACCGTAGACGCGCTACGGAGGTAAATATTTTTGCATCGCGATAAAACAATTGTTGCATCATGATGAAACTAATTTTGAACCGCAATATATAAGTCTTAATTACCTAATCTACTTTTTGCACTGCGATAAAACAATTTTTGAACCGCGATACATATACCTAATACAAATTGCACCGTGGTACCAACTTTTATGTATTGCGATAAATTAATTTTTGAACCGCGATACATAAAATATTATCTAATCCATTTTTGCTCCGCAATACAAAATGATAATAAGTCAGACCATGTCCTCCACCTTCTTTTTCCATTTCTCTATCGAGCCTTCTTCTCCCCCCTCCTCCTCCGCCTTCGAAAAGTGGCCTTTTGCGGTTGACAAAAAAATGGTACTGGAAATATTAGAAACTTTGTAAAAGGGACCGGCCAGAATTTTACCATATATTTTTTTTCAACCGCATAAGTCCACTTTGTTAAAATTCTTCCTTGAATGCCCTCGTCCGTTGAAGACATTGTCTATTGAATGCCCTCATCACAACGAACTCGTCTCTCTCCTCCCCATTTATCCTTTGTTTTTAATTTATTCTGTTGAAGATGAGTAATTATGTTGAATTGATCAGTGCCTTAATATTACGTATGATATAGAAATTACAGCTGAATTGCAGGGATGAAGAGGAAGAGAGTGGCGAGGTTGAATGGTAAAGAACACTTGTGTGTTTCATCTTGGATTTGATTAATCCACCCTCTAACTTGTCACTCTCTTTTCTTCTTAATCTATTCGATCTTCAATTTTAGCAGTGTCTTCATTATCATCATCATCATTTGTGTTTGTGTATTTGATTCAAAATATATTCATTTTGTTTGTTGTATTGCTATACATGTAAACTATTCGATGAAATGCTTGAATAGAAATTTATTAGTTATTGGACCCCATTTTTGAATCTGGATGCATCAATTTTAAATCATGATCCATCATTTGTAAATCATGATAGATCAATTTGGATTTGCAATGGGGAAAAGAAGCATCAATGAATCATTTGTTTGATTGTGTATAGGAAAGAAAGAGACACGAGGTATGGTTCATTTTGTGATGTATCCAATTGGATAATTGATACATGAAAATCATGCATCGCCATGAGACATGAGGTCTGGTTCATTTTGTGATGTATCCAATTGGATAACCGATACATAAAAATCATGCATTGTCATGGGACATGAGGTCTGGTTCATTTTACGATGCATCCAATTGGAATTCTAATGCATAAAAATCATGCATTGCAATTTCAAATTTATGCATCGTTAAGGGACATGAGGTCTGGTTCATTTTGTGATGCAACCAACTGGAATTCTAATGCATCCTATTAGAACAAGCAGTTCCACCTTCATTGTTTACTGAAATGCCTTGAGATAAATCTTTTTTTCCTAGAAGCTTGTTTACACACTTTATTGGCATCATTTGCATCGATAAAACCTTCGTGTTGTGTCACATACACATCCTCAATGAGATTTCCATAAAGAAAAGTCGTTTTGACATCTATTTGCCAAATCTCATAGTCGTGATAAACTACAATAGCAAACAAGATCCTAATGGGTATAAAGCATTGCCATTGGGGAAAAGGTTTCATCATAGTCTATACCATGAACTTGTTGAAAACCTTTTGCCACAAGTCACTCCTTAAAAGTATACCATCCATACCAGTCTTCTTTTTAAAGACCCATTTACATCCTATGGGTTTTACCCCTTTGAACGGGTCAACCAAATTCCATACTTGCTTTTGCATACATGGATTTCATTTAAGATCTTATGGCTCCAGGTCATTTCTAAGAGTCTAGCCCATTAATGGCCTCCTCATAGGTTGTAGGCTCATCTTGATCCTTGAGCAGTACATCACCAGGTTGTGTCATGAGAAATCCATTTCTCTCGGGCACATGACGTACCCTACTTGTCCTACGAGGTTTTTGTGTTACCTGAGTAGGTGGTTCTTCCACAACTCTTTGTGGAGATTGACCATGTTCCATATCTTGATCAATATTTGTTTGTGAGTCTTGAATTTCTTCAAGGATTATGTTTCTCCCTCTAGTTCATTTAGAGACAAATTCTCGTTCTACAAGTACACCAGTTCAAGCAACAAACACTTTGTTCTCAACTGGATTGTAGAAGTAACATCCTTTTGTTTCCCTAAGATACTCCACAAAACAACAATTATTTGGTTAATGGCCTAACTTATGAGTTTGTAAACGTTTTCCATAAGCTTCAGACCTTCAAATTTTCATAAAAGACATATTGGGACGTTTCCCAATCCACATCTCATATTGTGTCTTTTGAACAGATTTGGATGGAACATGATTAAGGGTAAAAGTGGTTGTAAGTAGTGTATGTCCCCCAAAAATAGTTTGGAAGATTATCATGACTCATTATAGATCGAACCATGTCTAACAAAGTTTGATTTCCCGTTTCAGACACACCATTCCGATGTGGTGTTCCAAGTTGAGTGAGTTGGAATAGGATCCACACTCTCTTTGATGATCATCAAATTCTTGGCTTAAGTATTCACCCCTTCGATCAGATCGAAGTGCTATTAAATCTTTTAGTATTAATGTTTATAGATAGGTGTATCAAGATCAAGGACATAAAGTTCATTAGACAATTTGATATAAAACATTTTGATGTCATATTTTTTAACCTCGCAAGTGTACGAATCAATAGCAAGCATAGTGCATGAAAAGCAAGGGTCGAACCACAGAGACAAGAAGTATCCTAGAGCAAGTAAGCATGTAACAATTAAACTAAGGTGAGTTTTTGTTTTATTTATCTAAATTATTCTACTAGAAGCATGTAATCTAATTAACTAATTAAAGCAGCAAACACATTTCGTGAAGATCTTATGGTGGATGAGAATCTAGGAATATGGATTCACTTGTATCTACTCTAATGCTCTTTTACTTAATATATCAATCAATTAATTTTGGGTTCACACTAAAGATTGGTATAGGTCGTCAAATTATAACTCAGTCTCCATCCTAAATAATTCATCAGAGTCTATACCTTTAAGAACAAGAACATATGAATTTATGTCTGTCACTCAAAAACATATATATGAACCTAACCCTAATGGTGAGCCAGTGTACGACATATGCATATTGCCGTGCAGTTATCCGCACAATTTGGTCTTTGAATCCAACGATACTATTCATTAGGAAAAAGTCAAATAACAAAGAGATTGATAAACAATGTGATCAACAAGATTTGATTGAATACAAATATATAACATAGTAGAAGATTCGATACAAGTTACCTCCAATTCCTAGATTATGGAGTGATTAGTTTATCCTTGATGATGAACAGATCGATGGGATGAAAGAATACATGAACGATCCTCTAAACTATGATTACAAACAATAAAAACTATAAATTACACACTAAAGTCAGATTATTTCTATCCTCTGGCTTAGGGCTACAAGACTTGTATTTATACTAATATGTACAGGGGTAGGAGATACAATTAAGGTACAACTCCCAGCTTTGCAAAACGGAAGGGCTTACGGGGGCAAGGTGCAGGGGTCATGTGGTCGCAAGGTCTTTACTTCCTTTGGGCTCACGTACTAGAGACCTTACGGGGACAAGGGTCTTGTGTCTTGCGGCCGCAAGGCCTTTTGTATTTCCAGTACATCTTCTTTCTCTCTTTCAGCACTTTGCACCCTTCATTCAATTTTTCACTTTAAGCCTTGTTATTTCCATAATTCCACTTAAAACCCTAAAACTTACAATTAAGCTCCAAAACACATATTAGTAGCCAAAAGCCTCGTGAAATTGTTATTTCTAAGCTGGATAAGTACCTAATAGATGCATATAAAACACATATATCACATTTCATTTTAATAAATAGAACAAGTTTTGTTCTTAATAATAAATGAAAAAAATTTCTTGTCCCAACAAGAAAATGAAATAATATTAGCATAATATTGGCATAGCAGCAATTGTCTAATTCAGATATAACCCTAGAGGGCAAGGTCAAATAAGAAGTTCCTACAACTTATGCAACAACTTTTGCTTCATTTTCAACACGTAAGTCCACCTCGCCCTTGGACAATCTTTTACTTTTCTTTAATTCATACACATTTGTAAAAATGTGAGAACTCCAATCAGTATCCAGTACCCATGATGAAAAAGTAGAAAGACTTATTTGTATAACAAAAATGCCTCAAGTGGAAGCCCCGTTTCCCTTCTTGATTTTCAACTTTGAGGTATTACTTTTTAAGCACATACATATTTTTTCCCTTTTGAAAACACTTCTCAAGTTTCTATACTAGTCTAGAAAGTTATTCTGAGACAATTTGTCTTTATCAAGGAACGGTCACAACGATAAAGTTTGAGTTTGAGTATCACTTTCTAACCATTGTAGAATGCATCTCATCATTTTATAATAATAGTATAAGTTTTTTATCTAAATTTTTTAAACCAATATCTCATTTATATAATGAGATACATCTCATCTCATCTCTTTTATTGGTAATTAATAATATTATTTTTTTTAACCAACATCAATTTCTAACAAATGTGAGATACATTTCTAGTAAGAATGAAATTCTTCAATCTAAATACTTTAAAATCCAACTTTTCTTTTTAAACAATGTGAGCTACATATTTTTTATTGGTAGTAAGAGTAAAAGTTTTTTATTTATAATTCATCCGTACCAAAATTATTGTTCTGCTTTCTTTGTTCGTTTCTCTCAAAATAATTGTCTTTATTGGAAACTTTCCTTTTTAGAACAACATTTTGACCACTTTACCTTACTTATTCATTCTACTTTAATTATGAGCCACGTATACATAGACTTTAATGTAAACTACACATCAAACTAATACTCCCTCCGTCCCAAAATTATTGTTTTGCTTTCTTTTTTCATCCGTCCCAAAATAATTGTCTTGTTTGAAATATTCATTTTTAGGACAACACTTTTACTACTTTACCCTTACTTTTTTATCTTACTTTAATTATGAGCCACATACACACGAGCTTTAAAGTAAACTACATATCAAACTAATATTAATAATCCAGTCAAATGTGTTTTCTTAAATCGTGTGCCAAGTCAACTTAGACGATAATTTTGGGACAGAGGGAGTATTAATAATCTAGTCAAATGTATTTTCTTAAACCGTGCGCGATAATTTTGGGACAAGTCGCCCAAGAATTTTAAAACCAACATATATTTATAACGAATACATCTCTATAATTTTGGAAATATTTCGATCGGTTATAAAGATATTAATATTAAAAGAGTAAAACATTTTTTTAAAACTAACATATTTTTCTAAACAATGTAAGATACATCTCTTCTATGGTGATAAGTAGAAGTATATTTTATCAAAAGAATTTTAAAACCAACATATATTTATAATCAATATGGAATACATCAGAATAAAATAGGGATGGAAAAAACGTGATACGGTTGAGATTGTGAGATTAATGTTATCATTAGAAGAAATATTAAAAACCAATGAGAATTGTTTAAAAAAATGTACATTTGTTATAAATTTATATTAATATTAAAAGTCATTAGATTATTCTTGAAAACTTAGTAAATTTCTCACGAATAGTGGAGGAGTTGGAGAGAAAGAGATGGGGTATTTTATTACCAATAGAAGAGTTGTATCTCACTCTCACCTTTTATTATTAATAGAAGAGTTTTATCCCACATTAATTAGAAGTAATGTTAGTTGTAAAAGTTTTTAAATATAAAACTTCTACTATTGACAATAGAAGATATTATATATACTAATATTAATACTCCTTATCATTTTGATTATTATTATGTATTATTATTAATTAATTGCTAGAAAACCGAAAGTTTTTAAAACCTCCATAATGAAGATTTATCAAAAGGTGGTGATGTGTCATTTTTCCTCACCAACCACCTTGTGTGTGTGTGTGTGTGTGTATATATATATATATATATGTTATTTAATCGACTCTATGTACTGGTTACTCCAGACGTATTAACCACCATCTTGTTAATTTGTTAGGTGGAGACTAAGACTCGCACTGGTTAAAGATGAACAAATCTTAAAAATCTCATAACAGGCGGCGCCACTGTGGGTAAACTCCTAAATTATAAATAATAGAAGACAGTTGTTTTCAAATGTCAACCTCAGCTCGTTGGTTAAAGAACTCAATCAAAGAACACGTGACGTTCAAACTCTGACTAAGAGTCTAAGAGCATCTCCATCTCTTGTTCTTAGCTAAGATAAGAATTGTACACCATTGAGAGTATTCCTAACAAATTATTACACAAAAAAATTCTTACCAAATTTTATATTAAGAATTTGAAACGAAAGAGAGTGAAAGAGGCGAGAATGGAGAGAGTGTGGTTCACCTCCCCTTCCAACATGGCGTGTGTGGCGCACCTCCCCCTCGGCGAGTGAAGCCTCTGAAATGGCTGGTCCCCACATGTTCCCCACCCACTTTATTCAATTAACTATAATAAAAATATTTTTTCTTTTTTTTTGGTTGCTTTTTTTCCCAAAAAGGGTTCAAAATTAATTTTGTTCACATTTTCCAAATGTGAAAATTATGACTTTTTTTTTCAATTGGACCGTTTTACTTAAAAAAATAATCTTGGTGTTTTATGTATTTCTTTAATTATTTATGTTTTTATGTAATTTTAATTATGCATGTTTTTAATTAATTTTAATAATTGACGCTTTTATATAATTCTTATTGTTGAATTATTTTTATGTAATTTTAAGTATTCTCATTTTATGTAACTTTCAATTATGTAATTTATTAATTTTAAAGTTTTATTTTTATTTTTAATCGTTTTATGATTTAGTTAGTTTTGAAAAATATAAATATTTATCAATTAAAATTAAATGAAATAAATTATGAAATATATATTTTTATAAATTATTTTATTATTTACATGAAATATTTGAATATGAAATATAATAATTAAAGTTAAATAAATCTATTTATTTGAAAAGTATAAAAATAAGAAAGTTGTAGGAATAAAGAGGATGATTTCGTAGTGGGACTCATGTAAGAATTGAGGAAGAATGAAAACCATTGGAGAGAAACATTTTTAGAGAAGAATATTCTTAAAATATGTAGGTAGCAGTGAGATCTAAGCTAAGAATTGATGTTAAAAAAATTTCTGATGTAGATGCTCTAAGACCACTTCAATGGTAGCTAGCGAGTGATTTCAACATCCCAGTCCTAGGGCGGCAGCAGACATCAGTACTAGTATGCATTTAGTTGTCTCTTCTTCAGACAAATCAATCATTTAACGACAACCAATATTATTCTCCTATTAAACAATCCATTCAACCGCCACCATTCCCCAACTGTGCAGTTCCCTCATGGCCCCTAGTCTCTCTCCCTCCAACAAATCATGGTCGACCTCAAATTAGGATTAGCAATATTAATTTCACTTATCAACTCATGCCTCGTCAGTGCCCTTCTACTCTGGCTCAAATACCAACTCCAGTAGGAATGCCCGTGTAGCAAATTTATTTGTTTGAATCCAACTGTAACCAAGGTTGCGATTTGGCGTTGGGTTCATACTACGTTTTGCTGGGCTCAAACTTAACTTACATTTCCCCAAGTCACAGACGATGATATCGACAATATTCTTAGATACAATCCTCAAGTTCCTAACCCGGATAGTGTCCTATCTGGTACTAGAATTAACGTGCCTTCCGATGCGATTATTTGTAGATAATTTCTCGTGTGGTCACGTGTTTAGGTACACTGTAAGGCCTAGCGACACATACAATCTAGATGCTAATAGGAACTACGCCAATTTGACGACGACAGTGTGGATGGAGAGGTGCAACATTTACAAGGCGTCCCAGATACTCGATACGTATGCGGTTCTCAATGTCACCGTCAATTGTTCGTGTGGGGACAGTGGGGTTTTGAGGGATTACGGGTTATTTGTGACGTACCCGCTCGAGCCCGATGATAGCTTGAGTTAGATTGTGTCCCAGACGAACCTTAGTCCAGATTTGTTGCAGAGGTATAATCCCGATGCTAATTTCAGTGCTGGGGCTGGGCTGGTCTATATTCCCGAGAGAGGTTAGTTTTTTTTTCCTCTTTTCTGTATTTTAATTTTAGTTTTTTAATTTTTTTCTTATTGATCAAGTATAGTTTGCAAATTTAGTTAAGACAAATAGTATTACGAGTTGGAACATGTAGTATTATGACGTGAGTTTAGTGTTGGAACCAAAATTACTAATTCATTTTGGTTGCATATAGCTCACCTTCCGAAATTGATTGTCCAAGGCTATTTGGAACCTACTCAAGTGTTGGTAAGGATAATTATGGTTTACTTGCTAATTAGGGTAATTAACGAGTTTCAGCTTTCACAGTTTCTTTCACTTGGGAGATATATCATCTTTTTAGGAAATCTGTTATAATAACTTGATCTCTTAATAATAATAATTAATAACCATAATAATAATAATAATATTATTATTATTATTATTATTTATAATAAAATTACTATTACTATTAGTAAGATAATAAAAAATTATTAATAATAATAATACAAGAAATAATAACGATAATAATAAGAATAAAAGTAATAATAATAATTATTATTATTATAATTATAATTATAATAATAATGTAAATCACATTTTGTGATGAGGCTATTTTAGTCTTTATATTTGAATTCATCATTTTGTAATTTATTAATTAAACACCGACACTAACTTATGAAAGCTAATCTGCAATTTCAAAATGTTAAATCAAACAACATCAGTTATTAGTCATCAGTTATAAGTCATAAACAATAAGTAATAAGTCATAAGGAAGAAATAATAAGTTATAAGTCATCAGCACATTTTATCGTGTGTTAGATGTTGAACCGTATCATGGTAATGGAGATAAAGTTACCACGTTCCTGAATCCTTTCATTGAGTTGTCTGAGCAAGGGGATTTTGACAAAGGTCCACTGCATTTTGAGTTGAAACTCGGAAGTAATGCATCAAGAAGAGCCTTCACAAGGAATGGCCACCGAGAAACATGGTCATGGGACAACACATGCATGCGTGTTGGAATTCACTGCAGAAGAAGGTTCCGTAGGGCTTCCTTTCGGCCATCGTGAGTTGCCAAGTACTCTGTAAACAACGACTTTGTCACAGCCTCCATGGATAAAATCATCTCCATAAACTCTTCAATCGGCCGTTCTTGATCTTCCGGAAGGCCATCGGAAATGGTTTCGAAGGTGAAGCTTGGATAGTAGCTTCGAGTGATTGATTGTCAAATGTTGAAAAGAAAAGAAACAACGATGATTGGACTAAGAAACGGAGACCAAAACCACAAAATGGGGAATTAGTATTACATTATTTCTTTAAACGGAGTTCCAGGATAAAAGGAATATTTGCAGTGGAATGGCGTAATCATTCAACATTGATGTTTTATATGTGTGTGTTTTTGAAGTAGTGGGATTAGGTTTTGATAGAAAGGGAGAGGGAAAGAGAAAGGGGTTTATCAAAGAATAAAGTGTTGAAAATTTGCACCTCGTGATTTGAGTTGGAAATCTCTCTTTCTCTCTCCTGATAATTGTTTGGAATTTCGTTTTCAAATTACACAGTGGTGCTCACGCCTTATTATTTTACGATTTTACGATTTTACGATTTTACAGTTTTACAGTTATTGTTTTACAAATATTGTTTTACTAATATATTATCGTCATAATTATCCAGTTTTTTATCGCCATGAGTATCCAGTTTTTTCTCCGTTAACTTGCATAACTGAATCAATTTAATTTTAGTGAAGCGGTAAGTTTTGAATATTTGTATTTTAACTTAATCAGTTTAATTTTTTTTCTGAACCACAATTTCATATACAAATTAAAAAAATTAAAAAAATCATAAGTTTTGTAATTTGAAATATTTGTCTTTTTTTTCTTTTTAACTGTTATCCTAATTAACTTAATTAATTTAATTTTTGTCTGGCCCATTTTTTTGTTCGGCCCGCAATTTCATATATAAATTATTAATTAATCCCTCCATTTCGGGCAAAGAGGTCCCGTTTGAAAGTCAATTTTTTTAAAAAAATAATACTTTAGTATTTCATTAATAAGAAAATGACCTTTACGGTTTTACAAATATTTAGTTGTAGTTTCTTAATTGATTGTTATCGTAATCAGCTAAATATCAATTTAATTTATGTCTGGCTTCGATTTATTTTTTTTATAAAAAAAAATTGTTCTGAAGTTTTGTAATTAATTTTTGTAATTAAATATTTTTATTTTTATTTTTTTCTTTTAGTAGTTCATTAATGATTCTTTTTAATTTAATTTTCGTTCACCTGTTAGATTTTTGTATGATAATATGTGGGAGGATTCAAGTTTTGTAGATGAATCAGAAAATTTGGTTAACTGAATGTGTTTGAATTTTCTTTGTCTGATGGGTAGGTGGAAATAATGGACAAAGTTATTGTATATCATGTTTCCAAACTAACCATTGTTGTTAAGCAAGAACCCCCAGAAGAAGAAGATTGGGTTTTCGTTATTGACAAAACAATAAAATTTTCTTTTCGTATTTTAACAATAGTTACAATTAAAATATTTATTTCTTGGTTTTCTTATGAAATAAATATCGAAATAAAATGTTTTATTTTGTTAGATATTTGAGTTTTCTCCCCTTTTCGTTGTGTAGTATACATATATCCAACACATACAAATTATAAGTAAATATTAATTCATTTTCACATTATCTAATTCATTTATTGATAAATTCTCAAACTAGCGTCGTGCCATCGGCACGAGCAAGAGTACTAGTATATATATATATGGAGTAACTTGTGTTCCACAGAAGCTCCAAACACTCCTTTGGTTGAAGTTCATTATGTGTGGTTACCGAAAGGAACTTATGCCAAGCTGAAAGTACGTGAACTTGGCGTTTCAGATACACCCAATCACAATTCACAAAGCAGTTCTTGAAACAAGCCTTGGGCAACATGTTGTAGAAATTCATAATTGATAGGAATAATGGCATAAGTCTTTCATTAATTGAATCACCTAGCTATTTATAGAGAGATACAAATTAGAGTTACACAATAAGTAGATCGAGTACAAGAAACCTATACAAGGTAGGAGTTCTGATAAAGTAAGAACTATACAAGGAAAAGAACTATATACGATAATAACCACTAAATAATAATTATAATTATTTATTCTCTAATATTGATACGATCTTGACAAGCCTTGAAAGTGTTTCCAAGAGCTCGGGAATTCATTTGTCAAGTTTGGAAGCTTGGAAAACTGTTTGAGTACTTCAGGGGGTCAAAGTGGCAAGTCAGCAAAGTTGAAGCACTTTTGGACGCAACCTTCTGTAAAGGATGCGATCGCATGATCTGCTATGGAATTTGACCGCATTATCTAGATAAAAAGTGATGTGTTTTTTTAATTGTTTTACTGTGGGGTTTTATTGTTTTTACTGTTAGGGTATTTTTTTTTTAAGTTTCCTTTTATTTAAGTTAATTTCTTTTTCCTAATGTTTAGGTTTAAAATTTCCTTAATTTAGTTTTCTTTTTTTGCAAGAATTAGGGTATATTTTGTAAGCCTATATAAAGGCATTCTAAACATTATTTTTGGGAGTTGATTTTTTATTAATAAAATTGAGTTGATTTTATGGATTGAAAATTGTGTTCTTATTTGAATATTCTTGGATTGGAAGCTCGGATTATAAACATCGTGGATTCGTTGTTTACAATTGAATTCGACTTATCAGTTGGAGATTTATCCCAATTCCCAATTGTGGCATCATTCACAATTCCAAGGCTCGCGTCATCTCGAGGGCAATGGATCGCGGAGTCATTCATTCTAAAACCTTTCTAGGAGATCTTGAGTCCTCATCAAATATGCCCCCGCAAGATGGACGTCCGAGATGAGAGACCTATCTTGTGAAGTAACTTTTGGAACCGCTGGCTAGTAAACGGTTTGGTAAGAGCATCGGCCAACTGATCAGTCGTGGAGACATGAGAAACTTGTAATAGCCCATCGTGAACTTGTTGCCGAATAAAATGAAAGTCAAGAGCCACATGTTTCATGCGAGTATGGAAGACTGGGTTTGAGCAAAGATTAGTAGCGTCCACATTGTCACAGTAGATGATGGGTTGAGTGGAGGAAGTTATATCGAGCTCGTCGAGGAGAGACACTATCCAGCGAACTTTAGCAGTAGTGGCAGCCACAGCCCGATATTCAGCTTCAGTTGAGGAGCGAGCAACAGTGAATTGTTTCTTGGAGCTCCAAGAGATCGAGTTGCTGCCAAGATAGACAATGTAACCAGTAGAGGAGGTATACTCATCTTTGTTTTCCACCCAGTCAGCATCAGTGAATTGTTTCTTGGAGCCACAGCCCGATATTCACTTGATTGAGGAGCCAAGAATTGTTTCTTGGAGCTCCAAGAGATCGAGTTGCTGCCAAGATAGACAATGTAACCAGTAGAGGAGGTATACTCATCTTTGTTTTCCACCCAGTCAGCATCAGTGAATGCATGGAGAGCAGGTGAAGACTAACGATGAAGTAGAAATATTCCAACATCGATAGTCCCACATAGATATCGTAGAACTCACTTGACCGCATTCCAGTGCTCGGTGGTCGGCCTATGCATGAACTGAGAGAGTTTGTTGATAGTATAGGAAACATCAAGGTGAATAAGAGATAGATACTGAAGACTCACAATTATTGTCCAAATCTACAATGTAACCGCGCTGGGAGAGTAGGATACCCCTTGGTCGCTTGACAACTTCCACACCAAGGAAATAGTGAAGGTCACCAAAGTCCTTGAGCTAGAAGTGAGCAGAGAGATGAAGGTCTGAACAGCAGCAGGCTCGTTACCGATGATGATAATGTCATCCACATAGACAATGAGGTATATGGTGGTGCCCCATGTATTAAGTATAGACACTAACGTGTTGGCCATAGAGTTGTTGAACCCGGAGGCGAGAATAAACCGACGCAACTCATTATACCATGCTCGGGGAGCTTGTTTGAGACCATATATAGCCCTGTGAATTCAAAAACATGTTAAGGATTGTCTTTATCAATGAAACCAGGAGGTTGAGCCATGAAGACCTCATCGGAAAGAGTGCCTTGGAGAAAGGCATTGTTTACATCTAATTGCCGAAGATGCCATCCTTAGTAGACGACCGGCGAGAGAACTAAGTGCACAGTGGTGGGTTTAACCACCGGGTTAAATGTCTCATGGTAGTCGACACCTGGCCGTTGGTGAAATCCCTTAGCGACAATGCGAGCTTTGTAGCGATCAATGATGCCATCAGCATGACGTTTGATGCAAAAGATCCATTTATAGCCAATAACATTATGAGCTTCACCCGAGGGAACTAGGGCCCAAGTACCATTCCGAGTTAGCGCATCATATTCTTCAGACATGGTTTGACGCCACTTGACATCTTTGAGAGCTTGAGTGACACAAGTGGGTTCGATGTTCGCTGTTAGTTGAGCCGAGAGACTAGGTTTTGTGAGTGACTTGTAGATGTTATTCTTGGAGCAAGTAACAATGGAAGAGGTACCAGTAGTAGTGGGTACAGGAACTGGGGAAACGATCATTGAACATCCTCAAGCTCAGCAGGCATAGGAACTGGGGCAGCGGGCACATGAACAGGGGCAATGGTCACTGGAACAACCTCAGGTTCAGCGAGCACACGACTGTCCTCGGGCAGGTTACACGGTGCCGAGGAGGAAAAAACAATTGGTATAGAGTTGTTTGCTAGGTGAGGTTGGTGTATGGGGGAGTTGAGATCAACCATGTTCGGATTAGTGCTAGGAGCAACTGGTAGGAAGTTACTAGGTCATGCAGCGAATGGTGTGTATGAAGTGGGAGCAGTTCATGGGAAGTAACCAAATGGTCCTAGTGGAGTTAGTAGGGCGAGCAAGGTGGGTATCAATGTTAGACATGGGAAAGGTAGAACATTATGTAGGGAAAAAGTGTGTAAAGGTGTATGAAGTGAGGAAGAACCAGTTTTGGTGATAGTTAACACAGTACCATCACCAATGATCATGTTGTCTGTGCCAGTGTAAGTGGAGTGTAGAGAGAGGTTGCCAATGTCGCTAGTGACATGTGAGAGACACTACTGTCATGAGTCAGCTCGATGTCTATGTGTCTGACGTGGTTGCTAAGTGTGACCGGGATTGCCACTTGGAGCCATTGGTTGTGTTGGGAGAAACTGGCAGAGGTGTGGTGGCGACCAATTAATAGTTGGGGCAACAAGCAACCGTGTGGCCCTGTTGGCGACATCCTTTACACTTTCCAAGATAAGGTCGCTGTTGGCGAGGAGCAGTTGTCGAGGACTAGAAGGTTGCCGAGGTTGCGAGGAAAGTTACCGAGTTTGCAAGGATGGTTTCTAAGCAAACGAGCTGTTGGTCCTCGGGGCAGCAGATTGGCCGAAGCAGGATGCGACATGTGACTGTTTGAGAAGTAGCTCGCGGTTGATGAGTTTTTCATGAAGGTCATCGAACGAAATAGGAGTGTCACGGCCTTCAACCACATCAACAATGTGGCGGTAGTCATCATCCAAACCCTCGAGGATGATCTCAATGAGATCCTCGTGGTCGAAGTTGTTTCCCAAGAGCAGCGAGCTCATCAGCACGACCTTTGACGGACTGCATGTAGTCCAAGATTGAATGAGTGCCATTGGAAGCTCGTTTGAGATAGTCCTAGATCTGCTTGATATGAACGCGAGTTGGGCGAGCATAGGTGTGAGCAAGGGTTTGCCATGCATCACGGGTAGTGGCGGCCTGTTGGATCAAAGGGACCAAGGGAGTAGAAAGGAAGTCGACAAGGGCATCAAACAAAGTTTGTCCTGTCGAATCCAAGGTTGGTAGTGCGGGTTGGGTGTTGGAACGTCCTTAGATGTTTGAGCCTCCTTGGCGAGGACGGTGGAAGGCGGACATGAGTGTGAGCCATCTACAAATTTGTAGAGTTCATAGCCAATGAGGGTTGCCTCAACTTGGAGTTTCAAAGCGATGTAGTTGGTGACGTGAGTTTGGTGATGTTATGGTGGGAGATGTTTATGAGGTCGAAGGTTTGGGTTGGATCAATAGGATTTTTGATGGTGAGAGTTTGGTTGCTGGTAGCCATGGAGGCGGAAGTGTTTGGATGGCGGCGACGGCAGGAGGAAGAAGGTTAGGAGTAAAGCTCTGATACCATGTAAAAATTCACAATTGATAGGAATAACGACATAAATCTTTCATTGATTCTCTTACCTATTTATAGGGAAATACAAAATATGGTTACATAATGAGTAGAGTACAAAAAACATATACAAAGTAGAAGTTCTGATAAGATAAGAACTATACATGAAAAAAAAAATTATCTACGGTAGTAACCACTAAATAATAATTACAATTATTTATTCTCTAATACATGCTACTCTTTCTCAGGAAGAGGTTGGTTTAAATAAATATTTGGTCCTTCGATTTGCACCTAATTTTTTCTTTGATCCTACAATTTGAAAAAAAAAATAGTTTGGTCCTACATGTTTCATTTTATTGTTAGATTATCTCCTCTCCCCGTCATCGTTAAAATACCCATAAATTTTTTTTAAAATGGCAAAAGTACCCTAACTTGCATCAATACACAAATGAGGGTATTGTTCTAATTTTATGGATTCATGCATCATCTTCATCCTCAATAAGCAACCATCAACATCATCATTTGTTATTTCCGTCCACCACCATACAATACAACCATCACCATCACTGTCAATCTACTTCCATACTGTGTTGCTCTCTTGAAAAAAGAGCACTAAAAAAGAAAAAAAAGAAAGTTCATATGATGACTTCCATGAGAACTCAATAAATCAATCATCACTTCAACTGTGACTCATAAACTTCCACATCAGGTTTTCTAGGCTTTCTATCAACCCAATTAGAAATAAAAACAAGCGAAATTGGAGATTAGACGATGTTAGGGAAGATTCAGGGTTCTTCAATTTGCACCCTCTAAATTGCCGACACTAACACATCCTTCAGTTTAATCTTCTACCAAACTTGATATGATAACGAATCCCAAACTATGGATAGAGAAAGTGAAAAGTTGAGGTGGCCGGAGATGAGAGGATGACCGGAGTTGAAGAGGGAATTGATACGTTTGCTTTCTTTAATGTAATAGTTTTGACTATAGTTAAAATTGATTGGATACACAAATTTCGATTTCAATTAACAAGTAAATCCTATTAACATTTTACCCAACAACTTCACATTGATTCTTCATGTTCTTCTCTAAATATATATGAATAAAAAATCCTGTAATTTGTAGAAAGTTTAAATAATCTTTTAATCAAAACTCTATAGAACAACATATCAAATAAATTGTAGGAAAAACAAATTAAATGGGGAGAATACAAGGCTTGGATCTGTAACGATCGGGCAAAGAGAGGGAGGTTTGTCATGGTTGTAACTTCAGATTTTACTTAGATATCGTTTCACATCACAGCCGAGGCCGACAAGCTTGGCTTGAGACGGAGAAGCTACATATCGGAGTAATGGAAAGAGATGAAGAGAGAAAGAGACCCTCTCAGATCTGGAAGAGAGTGAGCACCGTAAGGGATAGAATGACTGGAAGAGGTGGACTTAACTGGAGGGACGACTAGTGGTGGCAAGGTCTTTGGCTGGAGTTTGGGCGAGCGAGACCAGAGAATGAGAGATCGACGACCATTGCTGGAGATTTGAGAGTGATAGAGAGAGTAGGGTTTTAGAGCTACCAATTTAATGAAAAAGCCATCATCAATATAATAGGCTTTGTTCAAGCTAAGACTTCACCTTTTCCATGGTGTTATCTCAGTAAATGAAAATCAATCCTAAACATTGATGACAAGTATAGTTTGAACATTTTCAAATAAAATTAGAGTGAAATTGTAACACGACGGGGAGAGGGGGAATCTATCTACAAAATAGAATATGTAGGGCCAATTTTTTTTTCCTTTTTCAAATTGTAGGACCAAACAAAAAATTACGTACAAGTCGAAGGACCAAATAATTATAACCTGACGATGTTTTATGAGAGTAAATAATTGATGAGTAGTTGCTTTGGAAAGACAAATGCGACTAAACAATTATCATGAGTTCCTTGATAAATAATCTGAATAAATATATTAAATAATAATAAAAATATGTTAATATTTCAAATTCGAAGTTGTAATTACAAAAATTCTATCAATCGAATAATTTTTTTTTGACACATGTGGATCCAAAAATTTATGAATTTTGTGTGTGACTAATACATGATAAAATCTAGATTTGAGAATATAATGATGAAATTTAACATTTAATGACATGCAAAATGTATATTGGTTCACTTAAATCAATTAGAAAACTATATTTTTTTTGGTTTTAAATAATGAGTATATGCTTTCCTTTTTATTTGTTCCAAAAAATTATCTTGTTTCTAAACTTTTATGTTTTAGAAATTTTTTTACCAGTTTACCCTTATTTTTTACTTTAATTATATCCACATGCACAAGGGATTTAATGACAACTATAAGAATGAGTTTGTTTTCTCCAAAATTATTTTTCTCTATTCTTATATTTTTTTGTATTCTTCTTCATTTTGTTTGATTTTAATTTATTTAAAAATATATATATGTCTGTGATATTGTAAAACTAGTTGTAAATAAAACACAAAAAATGGAAAGTACTTTCTCTAATGCAAAATACATAATTTATTTTTAAAAATAATCATTAAATGGGTGTTTAATTTTGTATTTGTTTCATTCCAAATTGATTTTTTAAATTTTCAAGAAATTACAATTGATATTTAAGTTATTATAGTAGCACATATACATAAATAGCAAAAATTAGGAAAGACTGTCATACGAGTATTTTTTGTAAGACGAATTCCCTAAGCTCGACTTAGAGAATCCATAGTGGTTGAACTCTAAAACACCATTTGTACAACCCCTAATCTTTTTAGAGGCCCTCTAAAAAAATTTCAATTCTAATGAGCACCCTCTATAACCTTCTAAAACCAGACTCGACTTAGAGAATCCGTAGTGGTTGAACTCTAAAACACCCTTTGTACAACCCCTAATCTTTTTAGAGACCCTCTAAAAAAGTTTCAATTCTAATGAGCACCCTCTATAACCTTTTAAAACCTAACTATTAATATATTTCCCTCTTTTTTATTTCTATATTTTACCACAATCGGAATAATATATATATATATATATATATATATATATATATATATATATATATATATATATATATAATGAAAAAATATTATATGTTTTGATTATTTTAATATTTTTATTTAAATGAAGTCGTGTCACACTTTTTAATATAACCAATATACCCCTAATTTTAAGTTATAAATAATATGAATAATGAATGATAAGTGCAAAAAAAAAAACTAATTTAATAGAAATGTGGAATGAAAAAAGAATTATGAAAACAAATCAGTGAGATGCACATATTTGTTGTATTTTAATTGAAGTTAACATGGCGGAAATAATAAAACTTTAATTTCAAAATCATCCCAAGATTCATGCGAATTAATATAAATTAGATTTAAAACACTTACCGGAATATTAGAACAAGTGATCTTTGATAAAATCACATTTGAATCACGATTACCGCAACAAACGATTTGCACGACTTCTCTATGTTATCCACAAGAATAGAGATTGTATATGATTAATCCAACAATTCTGTGCTAGACAATTGTTGAATCAAAGTAGGAAACCCTTCGTCTAACAAATAAATAATCCTTAATTTTTCTCTCTATGAATTTAGTGTTTCACAAATTCCTAAAATCATTTTGTGTCTAACACTACTTTCATGAGCTCATTAATTCAATTAATGGTCCAAATGAATTTCACTCAAACTCATTTTAAGTGTGTGACCCAATATGTGCCTAAATTATGTTGACAATAATTAATTATAAATAATGAGCGGCATCTAGATATACATCATTGTTAGCCAAGTAATAAGAATTATTAGTGATTACAAATAACTGATTGTGACTTAAATAGTTTTATTCCTTTGGCCAAATATTTGATTAAACACAAGGTATGTAACATGTCATCATTGTTATAGTTTAATCTAGATTTTTTGATCTCCGAGTAGACTTATATAATAAACAAATAAACTTAATATCTCATATTAATTTATTTGAGCACTGTCATGTATTTACTTAAATCTCACTCATCAAATGACCCATAAATATTATACTATCATTATGTAGGAGGGACAAATTCTATCTACATCGCTCATATTCTTCAGCATGATTTGTGGTATATCTAATATCCGACTTTATAATCAACCTTGTTACAGAATAAAATTTATCGATATCAAAATATATGACTCCTCATCTAAGGTAAATAACGACTTCAAGTCAAAGGAAAACGAATATATTTGTCACTATGAGAATCTATTGGAATATGTTTCTTGATAATTTACTTATCACCTTGCATATTCTATATATGTTGATTTGTTTGTTCCCATTACAAGTGAGTCATCATGAGTGGCTAAAATGTCTGCATACCGGTTAGCGTGACAACTCGTGTGGCATCATATAGGTCTTAGATTAGGTGCAACCTGATCAAGTCCTACCTTTCTACATAATGATCAAACAAACCAACAATTCATATGGACTAAAGCACCGGCAGACTTGCAGTAATGTCAAAAGTCTTCAGTAGACTAGTCACCAGCAGACTTGTCATAAAAAGATCAGAACACCTTGAAGACTCACCACCGGCAGACATGCTACAAAGTTGACTGTTCGCACCAGCAGACATCAGTTCTCCTGAAACAGAAGACCTGCTCTACTGGCTGAATATCCTACCGGCAGACCTAATTTTGCACGTGCTACAGAGAAAAGACTAAAGTAGTTCAAATCAAGACAAATATGTTCAAGCCTCAGAAAGCCTGACATAGTTAAAGCTACAAGACTTTCTCTCACTCACGTGGTCTGATAAAGTCAAAAGAAACTACTTTATTGAACAGACCACCTGACAGTGCATCATACATCAGACCTACTTTTCAGAGACTTATCAACACAGTCTGACAGATAACAAGTTCCAAGATTTACAAAACTAAAATCTTTGACCCAAACAATAAAAAATCTTATGGACAAAAATCTCTATCCGATAGACTTCAACAACTATATCTCTAAACGGATACAAACATCAAATCTTTATCTCTCAACGATCACATTGACTCAAGTCTATATAAATCCTTTCTCTTCCCCAAGACAACAAACAGAGCGAAGATACACACTGAGCGAAGTCGAAAACAGAGACTCACAAAAGCTTCAAAGAAACAAAGAGATCTACAACGAGATTGTCCTCGCCAACGCATCTCAGATCTCTACAGAAGATTGCAGTAAATCCATCCAGATCTTAGCAAGACACTCTCAGTGGATTGCTAGGAAGAAAAGCTTGGAGAAGAAAAGAGATAGATCAGAAACTTCATAAGACAGAGATCAAGATCGTAAATCGATCTGAAGATTGATGTTAGATAATGTCTAACGAAAATGAAGAGCTGTCTGTAGATATTGCATTCATATCTTCAGATTTGTATTCCTATACAAATGCTGTTGATTGTGCAATAATCATTCATCATGGAAGGCTGAGTACTCTGCACTCAATCGTTCAGATATTTCCTATCTGAACGGCTTTGAAAATTCTCTTCTCACAACAGTTTCTCGTTCTAGTCTCTTATTGTCCTCTTTGCTTAATAATTCATTCATGGATACATAAGTAAGGATTAAGGCTTGGGAGGACAATGACAGAAACTGTACATAGAATATTTAGGTTGATGTAATATGTAATTTATCTTTAAATAAATTCATATGTTTGTACAAATACTTTATCCCTCAGTCTTTATATATCTATGAGCTTTTATAAATTGATTTATCTTTAGAAAAGCTATTCTTTAATTGATTTCCTAAATCTGCATTTGAAAGAAGTATTAAGTGTGCGGTTGTTCTGATCATATATTCGTGTACAACCACTTAAGACTTCTCCAAATCTTAAGCCTCTTTTTTTTTTCCCGCTGCTTAGATTCTTTATAACTGACTTTTGATTTAACTTGCAGTTTACCGGCAGAGTTGATACTTCTGCTTAAAGCAAGTCTACCGTTAGCCTCTACTGACAGACATGTTCAATACGCTAAACTGCATATGCCACTAAATCTATGTTTTAAATGTATCCAAAAGAAATTTTTTTTAAATGACATCATAGGCTATTCACCCTAGGGGTGGCAATTTGAGGCACGGCACGATTGACCGACACGAACACGGCACGAAATTATAGGGTTTGGGCTGGGGCTTATCGGGTTCGGGCCGTTATAGGGCCAACACGATAAGGCACGATAAAAAAATGGGCTGGCTTGATAAGCACGGTAAGACACGATAAGACACGATAACTAAAATATATATGTTTTAAAAATATATTTTTAAAAATTTACTAAGGGTTATTCACTTATTTCGAACTATTTTCATGATTATTTCATAGTTTTATCATTTGAAAATTTATGACTTTTAAACTACTTGACTATTTATATTGATAAATTTTCAAAATATGTATTAAAAAATCAAAATTATATATTTTATAATGTTTATTGGGCTTAACGGGCTTAACAAGCCTGACTAAATAAATCGTGTTTTTTTGCTTATCGTGCTTATCGTGCCTATCGTGCCGTGCCGTGCTTTTCGTGTTTTTATCGTGTCGTGTTCGGGTTTTAATATTAGGCACGATAAGCTTATCGTGCCGTGTTCGTGTTCGTGCTTATCGTGTCGTGCCATTATCGTGCCGGCCCGATAACAGCCCAGCACGACCGATTTGCCACCCCTAATTCACCCCCCTCTAGCTTATTTGAGCATAATTGTGGACCAACAGAATTGCTTATGACACTCACGTAACGATCCACGTAGCATTCTCATGCGGGTCAATCCAGTACGTCGTTACACCTAACACGCACCCATGTGTAGACTGATATCAACTATAGTATATGAGTCTCAACACATACTAGTCTCCGTATATTATTATTGTTCTTATTAATAATAATACTCGACCAAAGATATTTAAAAATAACATATTTATTTTAAGGGTTTTATAATGTATTACTGTGAATAAACAAACAATACATAATAAATAATGATATACAAAGAAATAGATTTATCTCTAAGGTATAAACCAACAATCTATCTATTAATTATAACTAAAACAGAAGCCACTACTGCCACGTGGCAACTTTCTGTGAAATGTAAAAAAATTTAAAAAAATTATGTGATGCCACGTGTCATCCTCTTATAAATTGTAGTTTTTTTTTATTTCACGCATAAAAATTTTATCACATTTGATTTTGTAATTAGTTTAGGATAAGTTTTATACGGTTAGTTATGATAAGTTTGATATTATCACAATTGATTTCAAAGTTTTAGAGATAAAAAGTTAGTTTTTATCACAATTGTTGTGGATAGATTTTATCAAATTTGAAATGGTAAAAGATTTTTACTTTAATTAAATGTTTAATGTTGCTGCCACGTGTCATTTTTGAAATGATAAAAGTTTTTTATTTTTTCAAAATTGATTAGTTTAAGATAAAAATTCTAATTCTGATTAGATATGATAAAATTACTAAAAATAATTTGATAAGATAAAATAGATTTAGGATATAGTTTTATGAGAAATTTATGATAGAGATTTAGGATTTTCGTAATTTTTTTTAAATATTGCTTAATTAAACTAGATTTTATCCTATATAATTTATCAATTTTAATTTGA
The DNA here is from genome assembly GCA_013146195.2 of Codonopsis lanceolata. Lineage (NCBI taxonomy): Eukaryota > Viridiplantae > Streptophyta > Magnoliopsida > Asterales > Campanulaceae > Codonopsis > Codonopsis lanceolata. The sequence goes on from CM028380.1 coordinate 51,293,189, forward strand.
CTAAAACTCTTCTATTTCCATCTTTTTTTATTTTCATAATTTTTAATTTATACAAATTATCCACGGGATAATTCTATATTATTTGTTATTCTACTAATCTATATTTATTAATTATTAATTATTGATATATTAATTATCTATCAACTATTATTAAAATAGAAGTCGTTGTTGCCACATGACGACTTTTTGTTGTACGCTTAAAGTTTTAAAATAATTATATGCTTCCACGTGTCACCTTCTATACAAGTTTATAATTTTTTTTCCTATCAAAAATTAAAACCAGATAAATTTTAAAACCGGTGCCTCCTTTATATATGGTAAAAGTTTTTTTTTGTTTTTTTACCATTTTTTATTGCCATAATCGGTTAATACCAGATAGATTTTAAAACTGATGTCTGCTTTATACATGGTAAAATGTTTTTATTTTACCATTTTTGTTGCCAAAATCGGTTAATACCATATATATTTTCTCACATTTGATTTAAACACGTTTCACTTTATTAGGAATCCAAATTTTCATGGTATTTTTTTTTGAAGATAGATTTTATCAATTCTCATAGGTTTTAATCTTTCGATTACATATTCATATGATCAATTTTGAATATTTACCTTATTTTTTGTTTTTTTTAAATTATTCTAATTAAAATTTTTAATTATTTATTACAAGTTTAGAAAATTATCTTATTATAAACAATTTTTGCAAAAAAAAAAAACTATTAAAACCGTGCATATGGTACTCTCTCTCTCTCTCTCTCTATATATATATATATATATATATATATATATATATATATATATATATATATATATTGCTACCAAAATTAAAACGTGATAGATTTTAAAACTAGTGCCTCCTTTATACATGATAATTTTTTATTTTTTGTTTTTTACAATTTTTTGTTGTCAAAATTGATTAATACCATATAGATTTTATCACATTTGATTAAAACGTGTTTCACTTGACTAGGACTCCAAATTTTCATGGTAAAAGTTTTTTTTGGCTGATGAATTTTATTACATTTGATTTAGACGTGTTTCAATTGATTAAAACTCTTCAATTCTGCCAATTTGATTCGTACCGGGTAGATTTTATTATATTTGATTTAGATTAGTTTCATTTGATTAGGACTCTTCAATTCACATGGTAAAAGTTTTTTAAGTTTTATTATTTTACCAAAACTCGGTCAATTTAAAATAGATGTTATCCAATTTAATTAAACGTGTTTCACCAACACTACAAACAACAACTACGAAATATTTCCCCTCCATCAAACACCTCCTTGACGAGTCGTGTCTTCCTCCCTCCTCCGTCTCACACTCACACTAAGAATAATTGTTCGATTTTATAATTCGCATGAATTTTTGATTTGATGATTTGGTGTGACCTTACGTTTTTTTATTTATTTATTAAATTATTAATTATGAGTTTATCTTGCTGTTGTTTGTTCATTCAAATAACTTGCAGATTATATCTATAAAAATAAGTTTAAGAAACAACACTAAATCAATCGTGTATCGCACGAGTGATAACCTAGTATTATACTATACATAAAGACACGCTAATAGAAATAATACAGTGTTTAGTAAAATATATTTAATATTTTAGGAATAAATTAACTAATTTTAGAAATATGGTGCTCGATAGAGTGTCCACTACAAATCTTAAAAAGGTTAAAAAAGCCTTTAAAAATGATTTTTGTGTGGCGGTAAACTGGTAAAGGTAACGACTCTTACGGTGTGTTGGCGATGTGAGAAATTCCATTTTAGGGATCTTGTCCACCGAGCCCATAAGACCATGACTAATCCCAAAACGGTAGGACGGCAACTAGTAGTCTAGTACCCAGAAGTTAGAAGCTATCACCTATCACACCAGATTTTTAACCGAGCTGACTCTATGTACTGTACAGGTTAGCGAAGGAGAAATACTCCAGACGTATTAAGTTATTAACCAGTAGCCACCACCTTTGTTAATTTGCTGGGTGTGGTTAAAGATGAATTGCTTTCTTCATACACAGCAACGTAAACTGTAAAGAAGAGAAGACGGTGCTTCTCAATTTTCAAATGGTCAACCTCAGAGAACCCAATCGTCAAGCACGTCCAAACAGTAACTAAGACCACTTCAATTCTAGCTAGCTAGAGTGAATTCAACCATAACACCTCCCAGTCCAGGGCGGCAGCAGTATTGGCTCTTCTTACACGCCTTCATAACTCCTGACAAAATCAATCATTTAATATTCCCCGATTAAACAATCCAGTCAACCGCCACCGTTCCCATTCCAATTCCCTCACGAACCCTAGTTTTCCTCCCTCCAACAAACCATGGTCGACCTCAAATTAGGATTAGCGATATTAATTTCACTTCTCAGCTCAATTTATTTGGTTGAATCCAGCTGTAGCCGAGGTTGCGAATTGGCGTTGGGTTCATACTACATTTGGCAGGGCTCAAACATGACTTTCATCGCCGAAGTCACAGACGGCGATATCAACACTACTCTTAGATACAATCCTCAAGTCGCTAACCAGGATAGTGTCATAGCCGGTACTAGAATTAACGTCCCCTTCTCCTGCGACTGTATTAACAGAGAATTTCTCGGTCACGTGTTTAACTACAGAGTTAGGTCTGGCGACACGTACGATCTGGTTGCTAATAGGAACTACGCCAATTTGACGACGGCGGACTGGACGAGGAGGTTTAACACTTACGACGCGAACCGGATACCCGATACGAATGCGTTTCTCAATGTCACGGTCAATTGTTCGTGTGGGGACAGTGGGGTTTCGAGGGATTACGGGTTGTTTGTGACGTACCCGCTCCGGCCCGAAGATAGCTTGAGTTCAATTGCGTCCCAGACTAATCTTACTGCGGATTTGTTGCAGAGATATAATCCGGGTGCTAATTTCAGCGCCGGGGCTGGGCTGGTCTATATTCCCGGGAGAGGTCAGTTTTTTTCCCCCACTTTTTTTGTATTTTAATTTTGATTATTTAATTTCTTTTCATATTGATCAAGTATAGTTTGCAAATTTTGTTAAGGAAAACATTATTAAGAGTTAGAGATTGTGGTCTTATAACTAGCTTTAGTGTCAAAGCTATTGGATGATTAAGTTGTGATGATTTGGAATGTCTAGTTATTATCTAAAAAAGAGCATGGTTGATCTAACGACCGTAGAAATTGTAGATTTGATCTAATGGAACCAACACTAAAGCTTGTAGTAATACCGCAAGCTCGATCTCATAATAGCATACCTCTACTTTTTTTGTTAAACTACATATGGTTTGGTAATTCTCGTTGAAAAGAGGCAATTTTGTCACAGAGAATCTAGGTTGTGTGAAACTGGAAAGTATAAAGTAGCCAAAGTTACTAATTCATTTTGGTCACAATTAGCTCACTTTCCAGAATTGATTGTCCAAAGTTAGTTGATGAATTTTTTTTGTTGGAGTAATATAAAATCGTCACCCTTGCTCTGTCTCACTTAGTATTGACATAGCCTAGTTGTGTGGTGTACATATGATTTGCTAGAGGGCTGTTTGGAACAAGACCGGTGCAGCTTGCTAATTAGGGTAATTAATGAGTTTCAGCTTTAATAGTTTCTTTCACTTGGGAGATATATCATCTTTTTAGGAAACGGTTACAATAACTTGGTCTCATTGTCATGAAACCTACTCATGTGTTGATAAGGATACTTATAGTTTGCTTGTTCCTGAAATGACTTCATTGTCTGATTCTGACGGTCTACTTAAAAGTATAATAATGAATCATTTTCTTTTCATAGCTGTGATAGCTCATTTGTATTGACCTTGTTGACCTAACTTACTAAATATGCAATTTCCCAATGAATCTTGTTTATTTATGAACATTCTGAAAGATGACACTTTTCTTGGAACACTCAATCAGAAAGACCCTTCTTTGTTTTCTCCATTAGTACCACAATATTAAATATTGTAGCATACTTAAACTTTCCAATTAAAAAAATTGTAATTATATACCTTTTCGGAAAGAGAAACTTTTACATATACAAAGCCACATTCTAGCGTAGCAGCGAGTAAAGCTAGCTCTAACATTCCATGTTTAAGACTTTAACAGCATACTCCATATAGCGTTCCTGTCTGGTACTGCAAACCGAAACTATAGGTGCTCCAGGCTACATCAGTGTTAACAAAGCAAAACAAGGCTTCTCCAGAAGCATCTACAGATGGAAGAACCTGTGCAATTCTTAATTTATCTCGCCAAAATTGCTTTGACATAGCCAACTTTGCTTTGACAAAATATAATATCTGCTGCTATTTTGGGAGACTTGCGTTTGAAAGCCATGGAGAAATTGAGTTACCGATTTGGTCCAAGATTCCTTGATGTGGTGAACACGTTAAAGAAAGCCTGACGAGTATAGTTGAATAGTAAACTTTGTTATCCTCGTGTGTGCGTTTTTACTGGCTCTCTGAAGTGGAATATTTTCTCTTTAATCTTTTTTTTTTTTTTCAGATACAACTGGAACCTACCCGCCCTTGAGAACCAGGTAACTTTTGTAGCTCGATATGCTTAAGAAAAACTTATTAGTTGAACTTTTTCACCTTTGCTGCTATTATGGTTTATAACACATTTTCTATTTTTTTTAAAAATCTTTTTGCAGCTCAGGTGGTCTGCCCTTCTCTTCACTTTGGTTCGTTTCTCTCTTTAACCCGAGTTTTAGAACCTCTTCATGCTTATCTTTTGCTTTGACATAACCAGGAATATCAGGTGGAGCCATAGCTGGAATAGTTGTAGCAGTAGTAGCCGGGGTGCTGTTTGTTGCAGGATTCTTATATTTCAGGATTTACAGAAGGAGGGTATTAAAGAGTTCAGCACTCCTAAAGACAACACCGGATCCATCTCTACACACTCCTCATGGTATTGTTTATCTTTTCCCACTTTAAGCTTCTTTAGATGCTTTATTTCGAAAGGTGTTTGGTGGGTAGAAGACTAGAAGCAGATTGAACTTTAATTTATAGGCGAATGTCGATCATCCACTTCCCACATCCTCCTCCTGTTCCATTTAAATATACTTTCCATAAATACCCTTCAAGTTCAATGTAGTAAAGAGTTAATTTAAAAGGTTTAATTCCCAATTTCATCACTTTACTATTGCAGAAAGTCCGATAAGCTCACCATACAATTTTTTTTCACACTTTAGTAACTGTACTATACCAAAAGTGTCGCATTAATCACTCTGTCTATTTTTTGGATGAAAAGTTTAAAATATTTTTAAAAACCCAAAAATACCCTTACCATATTACCATTGAACATTAAAGCCTTGAATAGCCGTCAGGTTGAAGGTTCATTGAGGGTTCCTTGAATCCGTGAGAAAGAAAGAAGAAAATCAATATCAATTGAGAGTATCTCTATCAATTTTTTTTGATTCAGTCACATCCTTAAGTTGAAACTTAAGAACAACTTTTATGAACAACTTTTCTATGTTCCCAACTCAAATAAATCTTTTTAGACAATACCTTTAAACATGTTGGATCAGCGAATACAAACGTTGGCTTGGAATAGACCAATTGTTTGCAGAAGCAATTTAATTTATTGCACATGATTTCACTACAACTCTTAATCAGACCAGGAGCGAGCAGCGTGCCGCGGAGAGTACCAGTTGAAATCGCCGAGCAAGAACCCCATAGCGTGAAACAGACAACCCGAACAAAATCAAAATTGTGTTCTTCCGAATGTTGCCTTTTCTGAACCCTCACTGAACATGAAATTTTTCAAACAAGCAATGCAACATGATATGAAATTATCTAATACCCTAAACACAAATTAGAATATTATAGCTGCTATATCTTTTAATCTTCTCAATTATATATATATATATATATATATATATATATATATATATATATATATATATATATATATATATATAAACAAAGGAATCACTTTTGATTACAGAGCAGGATTCCAAGATTAACACAGGAATGAGAAAACACGTGAATATGAAGGGAAAGGAATCAAATTTCGGAGAAAACAAATTACAGAAGAAGGGTTCAATCATTGAAGGGTCGTTAGATGATTCAGTCAAAGGCGGAGTACGGAATGGAGACTAGAGGCGATCGGAGGGAGGTGGGGGTGTTGGAGAGGTGTGATTTTAGGGTTTCGAAGAGATAGAGGAGAGAGAAAAACGTCGAGGTGGAGGGAGTGGGTGATGGAGAGGTCATGGAGGGTTTGCTCAAAGGGTGCGATGACGTAGAAGTGATCAGAGGAGATGGCGGCGGCGACGAAATATTGGAGGAGGGAGGGGGCAGAGGAGAGGAAGGAACCACATTACTCTCCCTCTCTCACACAGACAAACACACACACACTCACTCACCTACAGGTTATGGAAATTATGTATTTTCTTTGAACTTATCCGCGTGCATATCATGATTCATATCCTCAAAATGAGGGGTATTTTTGTCTTTTTGAAGACTTCCGTCCAACAAAACTAAATGCATCCGTTTTATACCAAATTGACATTTTTGGTATAGTACAGTTACTGAAGTATGAAAAAATATTGTAGGGTGAGCTTATCGGACTTTCTACAATAGTACAAGGATGAAATTGAGAATTAAGCCATTGTAAAAGTCATAAACTTTATCGGCTAATTTTTGAATTAAGATCCTTTGAGTGTAAGATTGAATTGGTGAAAATAGAAAGTAGGACTCTTGAGTGTTGAAATGGAGGGAGTAATATTTTTCTTTTGCTTCATGCAAGTGGTCAACTGATTCTGATTTAGACCACATTGGTGATCACGCATGATTTGACTTTTGGGTTTTTCTTCTCTTCTAATCACAGCTTCTGGAGGTGCCAGAGTTGAAGGTTCAGAGTCTGGTGCCCTTCTTGGTGGGGCTTCCCCGGCTGGCCTTACAGGTATAACTGTTGACAAATCTGTGGAGTTCTCATATGAAGAGCTTGCAAAAGCGACAGATGACTTCAGCATCGCTAATAAGATTGGTCAAGGTGGTTTTGGTGCTGTTTATTATGCAGAGCTCAGAGGGGAGGTTGGTAGATCTTAACTTTATCATTAGCATCAATAAATTGCAAACAGCCAAAAAAAACAGATGAGGAAGAAGAATACCTTGAAACTTCTCATGCCAGAAACATTACGAATTTTCCAACTGTTTAGTCACCTTTCTATCTTTCTTTAGGTAGATCTTAACTTAATCATTAGGATTCGATTGAATATCTGAAGAAGAACCTGTTTCTGATGATCTCTATTACTGTAATTTGACTCCATGCTCCAAATTCTGCAGAAAGCTGCTATAAAGAAGATGGATATGCAGGCATCAAGAGAATTTCTTGCCGAATTGAAGGTTCTAACGCATGTGCATCACCTGAACCTGGTACTGCATCACAATTTTCTATAACACTGGTGTTTAACTTATACGATTCTATCATCATGATGCCCTAGAGAGGAAATAACGGAATGAAAAAGAGAGGAAAAAACGGAAAAGACAGCCCACATGGTGTTTGTTATCACATCTTTAATTATTTGGTTACTTTTAATGCAGGTCCGCTTGATAGGGTATTGTGTGGAGGGTTCTCTTTTCTTGGTCTATGAGTACATTGAAAATGGAAATTTAAGCCAGCATTTGCATGGTTCAGGTGATGTTGAATGAGAATTTTGAGGATGGGTTGTTCTGGAAGTGCGTGCATGCAAAAGATGATAATGGTTTCTTCTTTTATTTGTTTCTAGGTAGTAGGGACCCACTACCATGGGCTACCAGGGTGCAAATTGCCCTAGATTCAGCAAGGGGTCTCGAGTATATCCATGAGCACACAGTTCCCGTATATATCCATCGTGATATCAAAACAGCCAATATTTTGATAGACCAAAACTTCCATGGGAAGGTTGTAGAGATCCCTTCCTTTGTGATCCTGTCCCTATAGTGGACCATGTGAAAGCTTGTTCTCATGCTTCTTGTTATATTAAAAAATTATCAGGTTGCAGATTTCGGTTTAACAAAGCTGACCGAAGTTGGAAGTACCTCTATGCCCACTCGTCTTGTGGGTACATTTGGATATATGCCACCAGAGTAAGTTAAAGCTTTTGCTTGTTCTGTTCTCTATTAAGCAGATAGAGAATCATTATTTGATAGGGTTGGGTGCTTAAACAAGGTCTTTTATACAAATTACAAACCATGCAAATAGTTATTTACAACATGACACATGTTATTTTGTCAAATCAGATTTATAGTGTAATCATCGATGATAGTCTACTGGGATAAAATAACAGAGAATCATGTTGTGAATGGGTATTTGCAGTATGGTTTATGTTAAAGACATTAAGACATTGCTAAGAAGCTGCTTCCTTTTAAGTTATGTCTCAGTGCGTTTCTCAATTGTTCTCTATTTTCAGATTGAACTCAGAAGTTTTTGCAATTCTTGCAGATATGCCCAGTATGGAGACGTTTCTCCTAAAGTAGATGTCTATGCATTTGGGGTTGTTATGTATGAACTTATTTCAGCCAAGGAAGCCATTGTCAAGGCAAGTGGCTCAGTTGCCGAGTCCAAAGGCCTTGTTGCGTTGGTAAGTTGTCTTGCATCGTATGCAGATTATAGATAGTTATCACTGAAATACTTTCAGATTACTAACTTATCTAAATTTGAGGGGACATCTAGCAAGGGTTTTGTCCTGATCATAATTTTGAGAAGGAACTCATAAGCTTCTTGTTATTTTCATCCTGACGCTTGACAGTTTGATGAAGTTCTGAGTCAACCAGATCCAAAAGATGACCTTGTCAAAATTATTGATCCCAGACTTGAGGATTACCCCCTTGACTCAGTCCGTAAGGTGAATTATCTCTGTTTTTTAATAGCTTAGTATGTTTTGTATGAATATCCCAGTCAATATTATGGTATCCAATTCGGTTGCAGATGGCTCAACTCGCCAAGGCTTGTACACAAGAAAACCCTCAGCTACGACCAAGTATGAGATCCATTGTCGTTGCTTTGATGACTCTTTCATCCACTACAGAGGATTGGGATGTTGGTTCCTTCTATGAAAACCAGGCTCTCGTCAATCTTATGTCCGGAAGATAACGTATCACGGTGCGTATTATCCTGAGATTTTTTATTTTTTATTTTTGGTATATCAATATCAAATTTGAGGAATTAAATATTATGGATTTAAAAATCATTTGTATATGAGTTTTGTATGTATATATAATACAGTATATTAAAATTTATTGAGATTGGAGACGACGGAAGAAATACATTTTAGTATATAAGTTGTACATTAAAATGTCATGAGTTTTGAAGATTTGCTACAGATAAACAAAAAAGAGGAAGGGCGGATGGCACGAAGGGTACCCAAAATAGATCAAAGGTCAAAAAAGATTGTCGGATCAGTATATCACCCATACTTGATGTATTCAACCGATATTTTTATTAGGCAAACCATTTAAAGACCAATTAAGTTATTTGACTTTAAATGGTTAACGAAAGCATCTCCAATGCTAATGTGGATTTAAAAAAAAATTATATGACACTTAGGATTTATACCCTTTTTTAAAGAAAAAATAATATCTCTTCAATACAAATGTGGATATGATGTATCAACCAATTGATCACATTATGGATAACAATGTTAATTTTTCATATTCTATTTGATGGTGTGGATACATCATAATCATCATTATTCTTTTTTAAAAACTCTTTCTATTGGTTGTTTTATTTTCTTTTTTGTTTTATTTTTTGTGTCAAATATTATTTTAGTGGTGAGATGCATGTCATATAAGATTATATTCGCATTTGTATTGGAGAAATCCATTTTGATTGTAGTAGGTCTCCGTCTTACGAATCTTAATTTGTAATACGAAGCCCCCTCTCTTTCATGACTTAACCCACCAACACATGGTGGGTCGAGTAAAGAAGATCCGTCTTACAAAAAATATCTGTAAGACCGTCTTATCTAAGTTTTTACCTTTTGATTGAATGTGAATGAAAATAAAAAATATTGACACATGATTGATGTCTGATGATGCTAATTATTCACGACCATGTAGAATTAAATCCACGGTTGCATTGGTGATGCTCGCAAATTATAATGAATACTAGATTTCGTGCCGTGCCTATGACACGGTATCAATATGGAGCTAATCAGTGTATGAAGTGAGTGTGATGCGAATAAATTAATATATGCTTGAGATTTTGTAGGTGTCGAATCAATGTACACTACATACATAAAGTAAAGACGATATCCCGAAAAATCAAGAAAAACATATTTTATTGGCTCTAAAATTTTGGAATTCATCAAAAAAATAGTATTATTAAGCATTCAAAAGTATTCTTTTTCACACATACTAACCCAACACCTCTTAATTAAAATAAAATTAAAAATAGAAATCTCAGATAAATCATAAAATAAATTGAATGAGAATATGAGACGATGTGAACTAACAAAAGACTATTCAAAGTCGAAATTACAAAAATTTTAGACCAATAAGGGATAGTTGGCATAAAATTTTTTAAAAGAAAGAAATTAAAAATACAAATATTTAAAATTATAAAAATTAATTACAAAATTTACGAACTATTTTTTTTAAAACTAAATCTAGGCCAAATAAAAATTAAGTTGAGATTTCAGTTAATTACGATAACAATCAATTAAGAAACTACAAACTAAATATTTGTAAAACAGTAAATCTAGGCTACATAAAAGTAAAATAATAAATTAGAGATAATCATGGAAAATAAACCTTAAAATAATAAATCTTAGTTAGGGTACATGTTTTAATTATAACCGTAAAATCTCAATAAAATAATACTCTCTCCGTCCCTAAATTATCGTCCTCCTTTCCTTTTTCGTCCGTCCCAAAATAATTGTCCACTTTGAAACTTACATTTTTAGAACATCACTTTTACCACTTTATCCTTACTTTTTCACTCTACTTTAATTATGGGCCACATATACATGGACATTAAAGGAAACTATACATTAAACCAATATAAATAATCAAGTCAATTACTTTTTCTTAAACTGTGCGCCGGGTCAACCCAGACGATTATTTAGAGGCGGAGGGAGTAATGGTCATTGACGTTCTTGGAAATTGAGATTTAATCATGACAGGTAGTTATATTTGGTAAAAATGAATCAGATCAGTAGTTGACTTTTTCAAAGATTTAATGATAACGAGTAGTTATGTTTGGTAAAAATAAATCTCGACCAGTTTAGTAAAGAGCTAAATTATAATATAGATATTGGAAGATTTAATTCGAGTGGATAAAATATTGTCACCGTTACCAATGACAACTCCAGGCAATCAGAAAGGGTAGATCATTTAAAACTAAAGCATCTTATTCTTGTTAATCTTTAAAATGTTTTCTGGGCAAACTACTTCGGAATTTCAAAGTGCTCCCAAAGGCGAAAATTAAACATGTAAATAAACTAGTGATGCCCCCATGCTTTGTATGGTTTGTACACAAGTATAAAATTTTATATTTAGTTAAAATTAAATAATATATAGCTAAATTTTTTAATATGGACAAAATAAAAAAAGATTAATAAACAGTAAATTTAAAGATAGAAAATCACATAAATTTGAAAAAAACTATTATAAAGTTTGGAATACTTCTTTATATACAATAATTTGTCGTTAACATGTACGACTATTATAACTACCACTATCACATATGAAATTACTGATGTGTAATATATATATATATATATATATATATATATATATATATATATATATATATATATATATATATATATATATATATATATATATATATATATATATATATATTACATATTTGTAATTTTTGGACGTATTTATTAATTTAAAATACAAATCTGTTTGTCTACGAAATTTGTTTATTTTTTAATAAAATACATTGGATTTGTAATTTTAAAATTAATACAAATTTGTAATTGTTAGATTTGTTTTAAAACAAATACAAATCATTTTAGATCTGTTATTTTAGGTTAGTAATTTTAAATTATAGATCTGTATTTAAGAAATCACAGTTTAAAATATATATTTGTAATTTTTAGATCTTAGTTCTTGATGGATGATTTGTATTTATAAGATCTATAATTTTACTGGAGATTCATTATTATCCAATTTTTTTTTTAATTTTACTGCACTTATTATATATAATCACTAAAACATTGATTGAAAACAACATCAGCAAATACCAGGTCTCCACATGCATATAGATTATTAACAAATTATAATTATGTCAAGTTAAATCAAAATATGTATGAAGTTTTGTTTCAATAAGTAATTGTGTGTGTGTGTGTGTGTGTGTGTTTATTTATCAATAATGGTTAATTTAGGCGATGTTGGTAATCAGATGTGTAGTTTGTCAAATGTACGTGATTGTTTAGTGTCTTAATTTTTAGCTTTTCTTAACGCTTAAACATTCTTAAGTATATAACAGTATATCAAAGTTGAGTTACTGATATAATTCATCTATTTTGCTACTCTTATTGTCTATGAAGTTTTGTCTTAATGAAAATGGTTATGTGGGTGTGTGTGTGTGTGTGTGTGTGTGTGTGTTTATCAGCAATTGTGAATTTAGACGATGTTGGTCAAAATATGTGTACTTTGTCAAATTTTCGTGATTGTTTAGTGATATAATTTCTTAACTTTTATTGAAGCTTAATGGCTTAACAATTATTTTAAATAGAATCTCCTAGATGCATTTTGATTCATGAAACTGTTTGACTTATTTATTGTGATTTTACACATTAATTTAACATATTGTTTATAAATTGAATTTAATAATTACTTGTTAGTAACTCAGTGTTGTTGATTTACTAAAGTTGGAAAATAATAATAAAAATATTAATTAACCATTTTACATATTTGAAATACATTTGTATTTTTCACATTATTTTGATTTATGGTTTATAAATTAATTTAATATTTCATTTATATACTTTTTAAATTTGTAATGAAATATTATGAATTATAGGGACACAATAACTACCATAAAACTAATATTTAATTAAAGAGAGGTTTAAGTCGTGGATGTATAAAACGAACGGTTTGAGGTTTTGTTTGTGTTTTAACTATTGAGAGTTTAATGAAAATGTTTACGGTCAATTATTTGGGTTGATAGGTATGTTCACATGTTAGATGGACACTTCATTTACGTTCATGCATTTTAGCAAAGATTTGACAAATTATTAGAGATCTAGATGAGATAGTTTTTTACATAACATTTTCACTTAAATTTACAAGCAACTAAAGCAAATACGTAGATATATAGACCAAGTGAATTTGAATATAAATTTACAAAAAAAAAAAAAAAAAATCACTATTTAATGAACTAATGTTCATCACTTAAAAGAAATGATAGTTGATTTATTTTCATATTATTGATTTACAAACAAATATGTCATTATCCATGCCGACTTGAATATCATTGTGAATTGTGAGCCTAACATCTTTAGAGATTCTTATTTCATTTCAAGTATGCTAATACAGAATATAATGAATACTTCATGAAAATCATTACATGACTTTTATGACTTCATATAATGCTAGCATTAGTAGGAAAATTCAAACACTAATTAGCATGAGTATATCTAATTTTTTAGATAAGCATGCTGTGATTCCAGATAGCAGCTGACAAGGCTAGAGGGTGGGTGAATAGCTTTTTAAAAACTTTGAAGGTAGTTTTGAAAAACTCCAAAAGTTGCAGCGGAAAATATAGTTTTGTCAGTCAGCTGATATGGTCAGCTGGCTGACATTTCAAAGAAACTAACACGGATAAGAAATTGGTTAGCTGGCTGACACAATTTAATTTCTTTTGAAAATAGATCATTGAAGGTAAAGAAAGAAGCTGAAGAACAATTTATCAAAACAAATAAGTAAACAATTTATGTAAGTAATTGGCTGACACTTAAATAGACCAAGACTTCTTAAGTGTTAGATCAGTTTGTAAGAGCTGATGAAATAACTGACAGAAAAATTGAAGTGGTTCACAATAAAAACTGGTACGTCTACTACCAAGTTGGTCAAACTTGGATTTTTGAAGTGCACTAATTTTATTAAAAATCTAATTGATCTCTAATGGATCAGTGTACAACAAAAGACCAGTGTTTATGGAGTATGATTGAAAGACAATCAAACTCGTGAGACAAACTAACTGATTTTTTAAAGAATATGAAAGAAGTAACTCAGTGTTTGTCTAAACGATAACTAGAGTGAAAATATTAGAGAAGAATATCTAGCTAAAGTTATGAAAGCTGAGGCACAGTGAGAATTTCTTTGAGAGATTGAATGCTTCAGATTTCTTTTTTTCTTCAAGTGATTCCTGTGGGTATTTATAGATGATCTTGAATTGCAGCACGTTGGGAACACATTTGAATTTGAAATGTGTTAAGCAATATAGACGTATCTTCTCACAAGAACACAATGATCCTGTTAGAGACATAACGTACAAAAGATCTAACAAAATAAAAAATAGCAAAGTGTTAGTACCTAGAATTGTTCAAGCAAAGAAGGTAAAGAAACTGACATATTTAAGACTATGGTCAGCTGATCTAAGTGACTGACAAAAAAATTATGCTGCAAGCTGACCAATATATGTTAGCGAATAAGGGGTATTATAAAAGGGTGTTATGTGTAACTTATTAATATATGCACGTATGTATAAATACCCTAGCCTAACCTTTTTAGGGTTAAAGCTTCCAAATCATATTCTTCTTCCTTCTTCTCTTCTCCGTTTCTTTACATGGTATCAGAGCAAGTTTCTTAATAACAAACTTGGTTTGGTCCACTTCTATTTTTTACTGTTATTTTTATTTTTTATTTTTTCCTTTCTCTACATGCAAAGGTAAGGACGTCGCGTTCCTTTTGTGCATCGCCAGGCTGTGCGATGCTCTGAGTTGCCGGAGTGTGCAACCTTGATTGATCGGCCAACCCAAGTTGTGGTTTGCCAGTTGTGTTTGTGCCCGAGGGTTTCTGTTGTGCGTAAGGGTTCGTAGGACCGCCGCCAGTTTCTTTAGTCTACAGCACGCTTGAGTGCGCCGAGTAGTTTGGCCATTTCCTGGTTCCTTTTGCGACCCATGCGCCACCCAGAAAAGTTCGCCGCCTCTAGGCGACGCCGGAGGATAAGTTTTCGTCGCCAGAAAACGTTACTGTTGCCGGAGTTCAGGCCACACGCCGGTGCATCTGCCGGAATTTCACCGGAAAGTTCATCTTGTCTGGTTCGCCCTAGTCTAGGTTGTCTACCTGTGTGGTTAGTTTTTTGGATTTGACGTGTGTTATGCCTCTGCTGCTACTTGTTTGGTTTCTTGGTACCTATTTTTGTTGGGACTCTTCAGTTCTGCGTGGTATGTCGACTTCTGAGACTGTTTTGGCAGTGATCACCACTCCTAATAAGCTTACACATAAAAAGCTTGATGGTACAAGCTATATGATGTGGCGTAAGGTGGTTAGTAAGAGTCTTATTGGAATGGAAAAGGGCGATCATCTCACGGATATTAAAACGGGTGAAGGTGCGAAGGCTTGGATTCGAGATGATGCATTACTCTTTGGCCAGATGATGAATTCCATGACTGATAATGTTGTCGAGTTAGTTTCACATACCGAAACAATCAAAGATCTTTGGGAGTATTTGGAGGTGTTGTATTCGGGTCGTGATAATCTGAATCGCTTGTATGACTTGTCGACTGATGTGTTTCGACAGAATCAAAGAGATCGCATAGTGACTCAGTACTTTGCAGATTTTAAGAAAATGTCTCAGGAATGGTGCACTTTGCTTCTAATTACGGCCGATGTTAAGGTGATGCAGGCACAATGTGAACAACTCCTTGTCATGGGGTTTTTAGCTGGCTTGCGCCCTGAGTTTGCTACTGCTCGCTTGCAGATTTTGTCAGGTACTGACATTTGCTCTTTGTCTGAGGCTTTCTTGCGGGTTTTACGCACATCTCCCAAGCCTCCTCTAGTCGAAGGGGATGCGGGTGAGTCTTCTGCTCTTGCCGCACAAGCATTTCATGGGTATAGAGGTTCGGATCATGGTGGTCGTGGTGGTGGCGGATGCAGAGGTGGTAGAGGAGGTCGGGGTGGTGATGATGCCCATGGACGTGGGGGGCATCAGGATGTCAAGGTATGTTACCATTGTGGGGACACGGGGCATCTGCAACGCAATTGTTGGAAGTTACATGGGAAACCTACTGGTAACCGATTTGCTAATTTCGCTACTCATCCCGACCCCGTTAGTCAGTCCTCTCCTTTGTCTGAATAGAAGATGGATATGATGTCAGATGAAGAGTATGCTAGGTATACCCAGTTTCAGGTCTCTCAACCGTCTTCATCTTCCTCTTCTGCAGCCACTCTTGTCCATTTAGGTAAACCCACTACGTGTCTTTCCTCCTCGAGTCGCAAATGGATCATTGATTATGATGCTACCGATCATATGACCGGTGATGCATGATATTTTATCTTCTTTTACCTCTTCTATATTTCCTAGTGTCACTTTACCCAATGGGTCTGTTGCATGTGTTCAGGGGAGCAGAATCGCTAGTATCACCCTATCTCTATCTTTGTCTTCTGTCCTTTACCTCCCTGGTTTTCCGTTCAATTTACTATCCATCACTAAATTAACTCGTGATTACAACTGTAGTGTCTCATTCTTTTCTGATTCTTGAGTCTTTCAGGATCTTACTACGAAGAGGATTATTGGTAGAGGCTACGAATCAGGAGGGCTTTACTTGCTGGATGATGTTGTCTCTCCTGTTGCATGTTCCAGTGTCACTTCCCTTACACCGCATCAGATTCATTGTCGTTTGGGTCATCCACGTCTCTCGAATTTGAAGAAATTGTGTCATAGTTTAGAGTCTTTGTCTACATTAAATTGTGAAGCTTGTCAGTATGCTAAACACCATCGTGTTTCATACTTTCCTAGAGTCAATAAAAGGGCTTGTGCCCCGTTTGAGTTGGTTCATTATGATGTTTGGGGTCCGTCTCCGGTAGTGTCGAAACTTGGTTATCGTTACTTTGTTACATTTGTCGATGATTTTTCACGTGTAACTTGGATTTACTTAATGAGAAATGGATTACGAGTTATTCTCCATTTTTGTGGTTTTTGTCTTTGAAATTAATACCCAATTTGGTGTGCATATTAAAATTCTTCGTAGTGACAATGTAAAAGAATATTTCTCCATCCCTTTCTCTACTTTTATGCATGACCATGGCATGACTCGTGAATCCTCTTGCACTGATACACCTCAACAAAACGGGGTAGCGGAAAGAAATAATCGTCATCTAATGGAAAGTGCTAGGGCTCTTAGCTTTCAAATACATGTGCCTAAGTCATTCTGGTCTGATGCAGTTTTGATTGCTTGTCATCTTATTAATAGGATGCCATCCTCGGTTCTTGGGGGAGATTCCATATCGTGTCTTATATCCTTCCCGTTCGTTGTTTTCCGTGTCACCGCAAACCTTTGGCTGTGTTTGCTTTATTCGCGATCATTGACCTCATATAACCAAGTTGGATCCTAAGTCTCTCAAATGTATCTTCCTTGGCTACTCCCGGTCTCAAAAAGGGTATCGTTGTTTTTCTCCCGAGTTAAATCGTTATCTCGTTTCTCTTGATGTCACCTTTTTTGAATCTCAATCATTCTATCCTCTGCCTTCTGTTGACCCATCCTCTTCGGACTCAAATGATGATTTCATTGTCTATCACTGTGTACAGTCCGAAGCAGCCCCTGTACCACCTCATGTACCTCCCTATCGTCCCCCCATTCAACAAGTTTACTTTCGCCGTCAACGAGAAGGACCTCCTTCTGCACCACTATTTGATCTAGATGTTCCGATTGCTCTTCGCAAAGGTAAGCGTAGTTGTGCACAATATTCCATTGCTGACTACATTAGTTATTCTGGTTTGTCTTCTTCTACTTCTTCCTTAATTAATTCTCTTGAGTCTTATCCTATTCCTAAGTCTGTGTCTGAGGTAGTGGCTCACCCTGGTTGGAGAACCGCTATGGAAGAGGAGATGAAGGCTCTTGAGGAGAATCAGACTTGGGATTTGATGCCTTTGCCGAATAATAAGAAGGCAATTGGTTGTAAGTGGGTTTTCACAGTGAAAGTGAATCCTAATGGTTCCCTTGCTCGATTGAAGGCTCGTCTGGTTGCGAAGGGTTATGCCCAAACTTATGGTGTGGATTATTCAGAAACTTTCTCTCTAGTTGCGAAGTTGGCTTCTGATCGGTTGCTTGTTTCTCTTGCTGCATCATACCATTGGCCGCTTCACCAACTAGATGTCAAAAATGCTTTTCTTCATGGTGACCTGCACGAAGAGGTTTATCTTGAACAACCTCCTGGTTTTGTTGTTCAGGGGGAGTCAGGGATGGTGTGCAAGTTAAAAAAGTCATTGTATGGTCTAAAACAGTCTCATCGAGCTTGGTTTGGTCGATTTAGTGAAGTTGTGTTAGAGTTTGGCCTTATGCGGTGCAGCAGTGATCATTCAATCTTTTATCGACAGTCTGAATCAAGGTGTATTCTCTTGGTTGTGTATGTTGATGATATCGTCATTACTGGCGGAGATAGTGTGGGAATTTATGCTCTAAAGTCTTTCCTTCAAGAGAGATTTCAAACAAAAGATCTTGGGAACCTCAAGTATGTTTTGGGAATTGAAGTTGCCCGTTCGAAACAAGGCATCTTTCTTTCTCAACGGAAGTATGTACTGGACTTACTTACTAACACTGGGATGTTAGGGGCAAAACCAGCTGAGACTCCTATGTATGCTAATGTGAAGCTTAGAGATGATGATGGTGAAGAATTGAATCATCCGGAGAGGTATCGTACGCTTGTAGGGAAGTAGAACTATTTAGCTGTGACTAGACCGGGCATTGCGTTTGCAGTAAATAAAGTCAGTCATTTTATGTCGACTCCACGTTCTACTCACTGGGAGGTTGTTGTATAAATCCTTCGATATCTCAAAGGAGCTCCAGGCCGTGGGTTACTTTATCGAGATCATGGGCACATAAGACTTGAGGGTTTTTGTGATGCTGATTGGGCTAGATGTCCTATTAGTAAGAAGTCAACCACAGGATATTGTATATTTGTTGGAGGCAACTTAGTGTCTTGGAAAAGCAAGAAGCAACAGGTTGTGTGGAGGAGGAATATAGGGCCATGGCTCAGTCGACTTGTGAATTGATGTGGATTCGCCAAATACTTGAGGAGATGGGGTTTGGTAGTTCAACAACTATGCAGCTATGGTGTGACAATCAGGCAACCATCCATATTGCATCGAATCACGTGTTTCATGAAGCGCACAAAACATATTGAGGTTATTTGTCATTTCATTCGCGGCTACAACAAAGATTATTGTCACGAGGCTATGTCAAGTCCGGTGATCGGTCGATGTTCTGACAAAGTCGGTGGTTGGAAATAGGTTGCGTTATATGAGTAACAAGTTGGGCATGCATGATATTTATGCTCCAGCTTGAAGGGAGTGTTAGCGAATAAGGAGTATTATAAAAGGGTGTTATGTGTAACTTATTAATATATGCACGTATGTATAAATACCCTAGCCTAACATTTTTAGTAGGGGTGTCAATGCCCATCAAGCCCGCAGCCCGTTTTGCCCATGGGCACTACATAGGCTTTAGATAAGTCAAATGCCCGTGGTCTCCTCTTGGCTTTCAATATGGCCCATCCTTTTCTATGATAACTTTTTAATTTTTTAATTATAGATCTTTGATCAAATCCTATATATTTAATTTATGTGTATTATACTATTACTATATTTATATATTATAAGTTATAAATTATAATCTATAAATATAGTAATAGTATAATACACTTCAACTAAAAGCTATTGCTAAAAATAAAAACCTAAAAGTCAAACCTTATTATTTTAATAATTAATTACTCAATCATCTATACATTTATTGATATTCTATTCTCAATCTCATAACATGCAAGATTAAAATTTGACATCGGTAATATCGAGTTATATGAATCCGTTTACTACATACTGAATTTATATTTTAACTTAGTTGCTTCTCTTCCTTTTCTTTCACTTCAACTGTGTTTTATTTCAAATTTGCAAGTATAATAGTTTGAAAAAAAAAGTTAATGGCAATGAATTAATGGGTTGAAAGCTGAGACCCAAAGTTTGAATGAGAAAACAGTAAAATTATTTAAAAATATAAACAAATAATGCCCATCTAATTCTACTAATGCCCGTGGCCGATCAATAATCGGCTTTTAAATCTAATGCCCGCCGCTTGATGGGCCCCATACCGGGCATTGCCAATGCCCCTTTCTAATTTTTAGGGTTAAGGCTTCCAAATCATATTCTTCTTCCTTCTTCTCTTCTCCGTTTCTTTACAATATACTTTAGAACTTATAAGTTCTTGGCTGACAAAAGGTAGAATGATTTAAGCAAATTTAATTAATGCAAGATTCAACAATCTCCTCCTATTTGCTTAAAACCATTCACTTAAAGCAGATAACATTTATAGAGAATTTATATTCCTGCAAAATAGATGTTAGTAAACCAAGTAGATAAGAGATAATGTTAAACTGCAGGGAATTAAATATTGGGAAGAAATAAATTGTCAACTACAAGTAAAACTGATGTTCTAAAAGAGATTAAAAGTTTTGAGGGAGAGAGTTTTAGATCATTCATTTGCTGATGTGGATCCTTCAGTAGGCTTGTTAGCTTGAGTAGCAACAGCTAATGGACCAACTTCAGCTTCTGGTTCTTTCTCAGCATTAGCAGCTTCTTTTTCAGTTTCATCAGCTTCCTTTTCAGTATGCAATGACTGGGATGGTTTGAAACCCAGACTTTGTATGATAATCTTGTTCTCAGCCAAGTATGCATCAACTCTTGCTCTCTGTTTCTTCTCCTCATGAATGGCTTGAAGCATAGCAGCTTCAACATTGAAGGTCCTGGTTGCCCACTTTTTCTGGTAAAGCATAATGGATCTCCAATCATCCATATGAGCTTCCCTGGGTGCACCAGTTGTAATGGTAGTCTGTACTTCAGCTGTGATTATCTGTGTAAGATTGGGAAGAAGACATGCAACCTGTTGTTGGAGGGTGGCAAGCTGATTGGTATGATGAGTGAAGGTTGCTTTCATCTAAAGACGATGTACGTAGAGTACAGACACCCCAATTTCGTACCCCTGGTATGTAACATGGTATAAAATATCCAGACCTGTTAAAAGGACTAACAAATGTCAAGTTACAGGGTTTAGATTACAAAAAATGCAAAAAAAATGAAATGATGCATGAACAGTGAATTACAGGGGGTCTAAGTGCCAAAAATCAGAACAAAAGAGGCCCTGGGCGCCGCCCACACTCCCTTTGGGAGCCACCCCCACTTCCATTGTGGGTGGCGCCCAATAGTGCCTCCTGCATTGTAGCCTTTTGTCTACGGTGCAATTCTCCAAGCGCGCGGTACAAGCCGATGAATGAGAAATCTTAATCATGAAAGGAAACCTCACTCTCAGCTATAAATAGAGGTGCCCAGCTTCAGAATTCACACACCGTTAGCAGTTCACACACTACGCAGTTGTGAGTTTCTCTCAAAGCATTGTGAGATTTCCTCCTCTAGCCACGAAACTCCGCCAAATCTCCCCCAAACAACAAAACCAGCCGGTCAAAGTGAAACCTAGCTGCCCTGCTAGGATTTCACCCTATTCCTTCAGTCCAAAAATCACAAAGCAAGCAGTTGCTCTACCCGAATCCAGACACCAAATCAACGAAAAGCAAGCAGTTGTTCTGCCCAATTTCCGCCAGCAGCAAACAAACAACAGCAAAAAAGCAAGCAGTTGTTCCGCCCGGTTCCCAAGGCCTGAAAGCAACTTTCGGAAGCAGTCACTCTACTCGAATCTCCGCAACAACACAGCAGCAAAAAAAAAGACTCCCTCTCCCTGAAGGACAGAGCGAGCGCACCTTAAGCCTGCCAAAAGCTAGTTGGTACGTGATAAAACCCACACGCTTCAAGAGGTAGGTCATTTAAAAGTTTTATTATATAAAAGTGCTATTCAGATTGACAAAATGTAAGCAATATAAGCAGTTATGCTGCCCGAATCTTTATAAGGAAATATCACTAAAAAGTGTCATTATTATGGCCAAAATTTTATAATATATTTGTAACTCCCGAAAGGAGGTTGTGCAAGTATTGTAATAATATATGTACAGATATATGTACATTTAAATGTTTTATTTCATCTGTTAAATAAATATAATAAAAACATATTTTAGCCAAAAACCATTTTGAGACCGAAAGGGCGAGTTGGGTGCCTAACACCTTCCCACCTCGTAACTTAGCCTCCAAACCTTTTGCAAATCTGGTTACATTTGATTTTTCTTTATTTTTCCTTAAAATAAAGATGACGACTTTGTTTTAATATTTTGAGTCCACAATGAGACCGGACGCATTCCACGCGCCCAAAGGTTTATTTTGAAACCACCCGCTTCTCGATAGCAGGGGATGGAATCAAAAACCGGGGCACTCACATAGAGGAAATCCAATTTGGCTGAAACAGAGAGTGTGCCAGGTGGAGAAGGGTCAGTTGGTTTCGGAGCTGGTGAGTGAGAAGTTCCTGGGACATTTCTAAAGAGCTGAAAGTCCTGAATGTCCTCATCTTCAGGGTAAGGAGGGAAGAATGTAGTCATGGGATATGCAGGAACAGGAGATGTGGGTGCAAGCTCAGACTCAGGTGATATATCAAGGAAAACAGTTTTTCTCCCAGTGGGTTGCTGAAGATCTTGAGAGATGATGGTCTGTTACTTCTTTGCCTTTCTAGAGGCCAACTGTGAAGGATTGAGAATAGATTCATCAACAAATGTAGATTTGGAGGAGTCAGAGGATGAAGCCATAGAAGAATCATCAGCAATTGTATCAGCTGATTGATTATCGGATTCACTAGCTGAGGAGTGATCAGTCAGAATTGCCTGATGTGCATGAATAGGACTGGCTAACATGGAAACAGTAGAGTGGCAAGATAAGTCAGGCAAGATGATCAGAGGAGAAGCTTGGTTTGGGTGAGCAAGTTGGTCAGTATCCACAAAAGTTAAAAGTTCAAAGGAAGGAACCACATTTTCAGCTGGAGCTGAAAGAGGAATAACATCAGCTAGGGGTTCAGTTGGTAGAAAGGTAGTAGCTGACAGAGGAATGGCTGACACATTAGTAGTTGACACATGAGTTGGTGCAGGAATGGGAGCAGAGACCGGAAGGACTGAAGATAAGGCTACAATGGTTGAGACAATCACAATGGCTTGAATAGGTGTCAGGGTAGATGTGCAGGTTGGGAAGGGCTCAGTATGAGTTATAGTTAGAATATGAGCAGGAATGATAACTGGAGTAACAGTAGGAGTGACAGATGGAAGAGTTACCAAAGTGGAAGTTGAAGGGATCAAATCAGTTATTAAGGGAGCATGATCAGTTGTGAAAGTATCAGGAAAGGCTGTAGAAGCAGAAGCTCATCCTTGCATGGAGGCCATCTTTCGGTGGAGTTCAATATAATCCAAATTGGCATAGTTGACATCATCCTGCACAAACTTATTTGCAGCTCTTTAAATTCTTGCCAGGTTTGATGGGTCAACTAAATGTTGTTCCCAATCTTGATGCAGCTGATCATCTTCTGGCACTACAGCCCTCCCAACTAAATAGGGGTCATCATGAGGTAGGGTAGGAAGTTGATGCACTTTGTTGTATATGGTCCAAGCCAGAAAGATAAGTTCATCTTGAACGAAACTATGGTTGGATAAGTAGAATCTATTCCAGAGTAGAGGGAGAGGGTCAAAGTATTTGCCACAATTGGCCACCAGATCTTCTTGGGTCAGGTTGGGGGTTGTAGGATACAAGACATAAGGTCTTCTTTTCAGATTGTGATAAATGTATTTGATGGGATTAACATGGGGTTTTTCATCCTTCTTTTCTTCGTGAAAAGAAAGAAGGAATTGGACGAAGTATGGGAGATGGTCAATGGGAAATACCAAGTTTGGAAGAATATGGACTGGATTTGCTTCATAATAAGAGTGTCTGGGATGGAAGGTAGGATTTCAGATGGGTGGAAAGAATTTGATAGGGGTAGTGTTTGGTGACAAAGGATTGGAGGGAGGAGAGTTTGGTTCAGGACTAGTGACAGGAATATCTGGGGTAGGAGAGAATGGAACAAAATTACTTAGATTTAGATCAGGATTTCTTATTTGTCTTTAGGAAAGAGAAGGCACTGAGGGAGAAAGTGCAGGCTGAGTAGGTTCATCGTCATCAGTTGTTATCAATCTCCTTCTTCTGGATCTTATGGGCACATGAATAGGAGAGATGTCAGTTGGTTGCACATCAGCTGACTGACCAATGTCAGCTAGCTGACCATCATCAACTGGCTGACCAGCTTCAGCTTGCTGACCAACTCCATCTGGCTGACCAATAGCTGGCTGACTAGTAGAAGTTGCAGTAAGAGCCTGGGTCCTGGTCCTTCGAGGTCTACGATCTGTTTGAGTTGTGGAGACATATTCACAAGGGGAATTGTCTGTTTGTACGGATTAATGATCTTCCTTGTATGGTTAGACATGCTTTTAGACAAGATTGTTTAGTTTTGTATAATTATCGTAGATGACTGTTGTCTCTTGGTTTAGAGGTAAGACTCCTGTGTCCCCCCGTTCCTGGGTAAGGTTGGTTGTCCCCCTCTTTGTATGCTTTTTTTCCCTTGTTCTTTTAATAAAAGCTGCGCAGGTGTCGCCCTGCTTCCTTTAAAAAAAATGAATGCAATGTTTGTAAGCCTAAACGTTCAACAACACTAGAGTAGGCCATTGGTCCTACCACAAACACCCACTATAAAACTCAAGTCTGTAATTACTAGATTTTCTTATGTCAATCTCAAGCAGACCGTTGAATCCATATTATTCATCAAACACACATGTAACCATATATTACTTTAGAATCGTAATTGTGTCCGTAGCTACTGGATACCAATATCAACACAGGGGTAGTCCTCTGGTCCTACCACCCAAACCAAGAGACAATTGTTGAGTCTGTAAATACTGGACATCATGCTCAATCACCAACATAGGTCAATAGTACCTATTACATCATGAAATACTATGCGACTGCTAGCGAGTATTTGAATACTATATCTTATAATATGTAATGTTGTCACTAGCTATCTGTAAGTATCAAACACTAGATAGTCGAAGAGCGGGTCAATGACTCTACTACACATAATGCACCAACTTGCTGCCAATGACAATCTATATCATTCATAAATTTTATATTTTAGTTTGTGACTATCCGGTACCCAAATTGTGTACATATGATGATAAGAGCAGGTTCTCGATCCCGCTATTTATAACTATGTCAAACAATACCTATAAACACTTTAACTCTTTATATAAGTTTCGTAACATACCCACGATTAACATCATCTAGGTTAATCACTCTCCATCAATACTACACTCAAACTTACAAGTCCTGGGTTTCAAATCAATCATAGGAGGAGGCCATAAATGTCTACTACTCAACATATATCATGCACAATTTATAAGTACTTGATTCACACAATATTGTCCCGTAACTGACTTGCCGTTACAATATCTCATAACAGTTCCACATTGAAACCTAGTCACTTCTCTTTAAGTGTATGAATCAACTACTTAATTCAGATAACTTAGTTATTTTAAATACTGACTATGTTAAGTTACAAGCCCAAAAGCTATTTGTTATTAAATAAATATAAAATCCATCGATTGCATATAACTATTTACACTAATAACTAGTATGAATCTACATGTCATTCAGTACAGGCATACAAATATACATTAGTTGTTACAACTTCACGTAACTGAATTTCAGATACTATTTTCATATCTTATAGCATCTATTCAATCCTCAATTTACACGCTGCTAATTATTTTCAAAACGTAATAAGTTCATCTTTGGAATAATATTCTTAACACGTAGGGACTAATATAATATATTCCCTCATTTAAAATTTTACTATCACACAAATTAACCATATATGGTCAATTATAATACTACAACACTTTTTGGGCCACAACTGCTAATTATTTATTAAGTCATAAACATCAAATAACAATTTATTATTATCTCATCGTAATTTCTATAAGGGCTTGTTTGGTAGTCAGACAATGATAAACAATATTATTAATCCCAATACTATTAGTACCCTCGCCATTAATCCTCACTTGTATATCGGGGGTAGTTTTGAGATTACAAATGTTAATCCCAATTTTTTTTACTGAGGGCGCTAATAATACCACCCTCCCCCTAGGTATTAATAGTGAGGGGATAATGACTTTATCCGGATAATTCGTGTTATTTGTCCCGACCACCTATTTTGTACCAAACATCATGCAACTCGGCTTATTAATCCTATCCGACCTTAATCCTAACCACCAAACGGCACCTAAGAGTATAATCATCTCCTAAATAAATTAGAAATATCGTAGAAGATAATTACACTACTCCATATAATTTATTTCACTTAAACTTGGCTCCATAGGGTCAATTTTCAATGTAACAAATCCCGGAGCGTTAATAATTACAACTCCATAATTTTCGGGTCGTAAAATACCATTTGCATTATCACCATCATTCATATTAGCTATTTTACCGATAAAACAGAGTTATTATTTACTACAAACACGTATACTGACTAAAAGTTCAAAACAATTAACAAGTAGTATATTTTCTGCCTGTTAACTAATATATCCCCATAAAAACATCCTATATAACACATATTATTGCATACACAAGCAAACAAGAGGATTAGTAACTTACATTCTTTAAAAAATTTCTGCATAAATACAAAATATTTAGGCATAAATGTACCCTTTAACACGTACAACGTCCCTACAAAATCGTAATTAAAAACGAGTAAATATTTGTTAACTAATTGAGTTTGGAAACTCGAAACTACAAAACTTCGACAATGGTATGCGGTTGATGAATGTGGAGAGAAAAGATGAGTTCAAACTCATCTTCTTACGGTTGAGTAAATATAAGGGTCAAAGTGAGCCCTAAGCCCATTAAGCCCAATCTGTCCAATTTTATTTAAATATTTTCAGTTAGCTTCAAAGATGTGTTTGGATTTATCTATAAGTTCGAAAATTACAAATAAGGTATGGTTGGAAAGCTCTTGAAGTCTAGTTTCTAATGTATCAAATGGATCTCAATATCGAGTTTTCTACACAAAACTGTGGTCGTTTTACTACAAGTTGTTTCTGGCCTGCAAGAATACGCGGCCCAAACTAAAAATCGGTCACGAGCACGTGCATTGCCATACAAAACTCATTCCAAAACAATTCCAAATTATTCCTAAAGGTCCTTTAGTCATCAATGGCTGAACTTATGGATAACTTAGCCGAAAATAAATATTTTCTAGCTTAATGTGTCATTTTTTATTCCACGGTATTTATAAATCATAACCAACAAAACTAAAGTTCTAGTATAATCTTTAAACACATCACACATGAAGCCCAACATATCTTGAGCTCAATTGGACTCTCATAAGGAAATTACCCTAGTTCACAATATAAAACTTATTAATCATAACATGTAGCACATAATTAATCATGCTAATACACATTAATGCACAATTAATCACATATGCAATTCCCAGGTGTTACACGTGTCGCGTTGCGGAGACGCGTATTTTCATTAATTTGCTCCGGTGCTCTCCTTTTTTCAAATCGTGCGTCAGTGTCCATCGTCTTTTCAAACTGTGCTGTTGAAATTCCTTTGTACCAAGACTTTATATTTTAGTTATAAATCAACTTAAAACTTTAATTAACTTCATTTTTAATGCAAACTTTCACTTGTTATCAAAAGTGACACATTTAATTAGCAAAAGTGACACTTGTAAGGGGAAAAAAGGTACACCCTCCGTTTTCAAATTATTGTCCTTTTTAAAAACTTTCCCTTTTAGGAAAATACTTTTATCACTTTACCATTACTTTTTCTATCTACTTTAATTATGGTCACATAATCAATGGTATTAAAGGAAACCACACATTTCAACTAATATTTATAATCCAGTCAATTCGTTTTTCTTTAACGGTGTGCCGGGTCAATCCAGATAATATTTTGAAAACGGAGGAAGTAATAATTTTCATTTTAAAATGAAAAGTAACACTTCTAGAGTCAAAAACGACACTTTTAATGTTATAAAGTGATACATTTAATCCTAATAGTGACAATTTTAAGATCAACATTGACAATTTTTATTTATAATGCAAAATAACACTTTTAGAAGCAAAAGTGACACATTTTATGCTTAAAAGCAGTTTCTAAAACTCTCCGCCTAGCTCCAACTAGGCCCCGCCTAGGCGCTAGGCCCCTCTCTACCGCCACGACTTTCTTAGTCACCGCCTAATCGACCAAGTTTGCACCTACGTTGCCGGTCAGCCAGATAGATAGAAGAAAGAATAAGAAAAAAAAGATGAAGAAGAAGAGGTCTGTCTCGAGACTCATAATTTAGAATGAGAAGGGATTAGGGAGGGTGTGTTAGACTGTGGGTTGTAGGGACAGTAAGTAGATGGAGTAATATTTTTTTTGTTTTTAGTTCTAAACTTGGCTGATTTATTGCTTTGGATTTGTTGAGAATTGGAATTAAAAGTAGGTTTGTATATTTTTGTTCATTTTACAAATATAGACAAGCGTTCGATAAAATGACAAACAAAAAAAATAAATAAATTTGTAGTCAATGTGTTTGATTTTTGATGTAAATTATCAAAAAAATGGTAATTATGCATTAATTCTAGGCTCCGCCTAGGCCCCGATTACGCCTCGACTAGTCCCATAGGCGCTAGGCGCTAGTGTGCCGCCTAGCGGCCGCCTAACGATTTTTAAAACCTTGCTTAAAAGTGATACGTTTAATGTCATAAAATGACACTTAACACCAAAATTAATTGTTTTTATTTATAATGCAAAGTGATACTTTTCAAAACAAATTAAAAGTGACACATTTAAGGTCAAAAAATGACACTTTTAAAAGGAAGAAAAATGATAAGTTACATTACATACACAGTCATATTTATATGGCCAAAAGTGATATATTTTATGCTGTAAAATAAGACTTTTAATACTAAAAAATGACACACTTCATTTATAAACGTGAAGAGTGTTGATGTAATTCTCAAAAGCTAAAGGATTGTGTCGAAATTTCTAAATTTAAACTTATTTAACATAAATAAATCCGTGAATCTTACTGTTACGAATTAATTCTTATAGGAGACCTAGTCAACCCAAATGATGAAAGAAAAACAACAACAACATGTACATTAAATATTGTCTTGTCTTAAAATTTAGAAATATGCAACCACAAAGGATTTCCTAATTCCTAGGATAGATGGATGGCAGTTAACAGTTGTGTGGGCATTGAAGATGAAATAGATGTTGGGGAGGCTTCACGGGAAGGCCGGCTGACTTGGGCTTAGTTTCATCTCATAAGTCATATCGTGATTATTAGGTATGTAAACAACCTATTCCCGAAAACCCACACAAAAAATAAAAATAAAAATTCATATCAACTATGCATGTCTTCAAAGCTGGCAGTTGTTTATATGATTTATATTCCCTTTCGTTCCAAAATATATGATGTTTTAATTTTTTTATACAGATCAAGAAAATATATTGTAAAGATTAAATTGTCTTTATCCAAACATTAATGAAATGTCTTGATATTTTTACCTAAAGAATCAAACACAAGTTACGGAGTTAATAAATATGAGTAGAATTGGAAAAAATGATTAAAACATTCTTTAAAAATTGCAAAATATCATCTATTTTTGAATAAAAAAAACTTTTCCAAAACGTTATATATTTTGGGACGAAGGGAGTAAGATTTTTCATGATTTGTTGTATTTTGTTTATATTCAGTTTTGAGTTTTATCGACAGAAAGAAAAGGACTTCACCAACTTGAAACTTTTATTAAATTCGGTAAGGTTCAGGAATCGGGATACTGCCGTTTCCGGTGAGTAAGGCATTTAAAATCTTCAGTTATTATAAAGGTTTGGTAAGTTTTTAAAAGTTCCAAGTTATTAAGACATTTACCTTTAATGTTGGTAAGTATTTATTTAAAAGCCTTCGTTAATTTCCAAATTTAAATAAAATTTAGGAAAATGATATCCTTACCACTAATCTTATAACTTTCCTTATAACTAAGCCTTGAATTGGAAAAAATTATTTTGAACAAAGACAACTTTACCCTTCTTCAAAGCTTAGTTGTAGAAAAAGTTGTAAAAGTAGTTGTAAGGCTAGCAATGTTGTAAAATTTAATTGTTATTATTTGTCAATAATTGATATTAATTGCTAATCTTTTTTATTTTTTATTAATTCTCATTTATTAATTATTACGTAAATCTTATTTAAGGTGTCGATGATTTAAGACCGAATATAATTAATAAGTTAAGTTGTCTATGTTTGATAAACAATAGGTGGTCTGGACTAATAGTACGAATTAGCTAGATAAAATCATTATCGTCTCGCTACTTATACCTAGGGAGAGAGTGATATTATTATTGCTCTCACTAATTATTTTTTTGACTAGCATTTTTTATCTCAAAACTACTTTTGTTATACAAGTGAGGTTTAATAGCATGGACGCTAATAGCACTTGGATTGATAATACTCTTTATACATGTCCGATTATCAAAAAAGCCCTAAGTTAACTGCTAAGTATTAGGTAGATATATTTAATTAAAATATTATTACATAAATCTTATCTAAGTTCAGCACAAATTATTACAAAATTATTTAATAATAATCTCTGTAAAAACACATATTTAAGTTCTTTTTTATTGAGAAATTAATGTCAAAAATCTACATTATAGTATTTATTTTTTCTCTAAATAATTATAAATTAATTAAAATAATATGTATAACAATACAAATTTATGTTCTAATTATTAAGCAATTAATTATAAAATAAGTATTTTTTTTAAATTTTTTATTTTTTGTAGACCTTTCCCCTAAGGGGCATGAGAATTATATAATAAGTAATCTTATTAAATTTAGTTATAATTATTTAAAATTAATTAAAAAAATTGTACGTAACAATACTAATTTTAGTTCTAATTACATGTTTAGAAATTAATTAAAACTAATCTACCTAATAATACTAATTTATGTTCAAATTATTGAGCAATTAATTATATGGTAAGTATTAATAATATGAGAAATTAATTAAAAATCTGTGTAATAATACTAATTTAATTTTTAATTATTTAGGAATTATTTTAAAAAATATGTAACAATAGTAACTTTGGTTCTAATTATGTAGCAATTAATTATAAATATGAGAGAATCGATAGGAAATAAAAATTACTAACAATCAATAACAAATAAACATTTATTAACGATTAATAACAATCATTAACAAATAATAAAATTAATTTTGAAAAAAATACTGGAAAATAATAAGGGTCGACTGGTTTGGCCGCCCATATTCATGAAGGTCATTCGGCCATCATTGGGTTTAATTTGGTTTAAAATGTCCGATTAGCTTTTGTGGGTCCAATATTTAGGGCTCGTTTGGTGCAGCGTTTTGAAAACGCAGCGTTTTTAAAACGCAGCGTTTTTAAAACGTAGTTTTATTTTTGTAAACACGTTTGGAAAATTATTTCAAAATGCTATTTTTCATAAACAGACTAGTTGAAAACGTAGCATATTTTTAAAACGCTACAAATTGGAGCGTTTTAAAACGCTCCATGTTTTTAAAACGCTGCGTTTTAAAACGCTGCATTGAAACACTTTTAAAGAGAAAACACTGCGTTTTTTACCTGCGTTTTGACCAAAACGCTCCACCAAACAAGCACTTAACATTATGCAAAAATATGAATGGATGATTGTGTATTGACGTTTAGCATCTCCTTTAACTTAACGTTGATTTTTGACCGCCGATCAGATGACTCAAAATAAAAACTCAAACAATTTAGCATTAGAAATAAAAAATCTTGCTTATAAACTTTAGGATAAGTAATACTCCCTCCGTCCCTAAATAATCGTCATGCTTGACCCGGCGCACAGTTTAAGAAAAAGTAATTGACTTGATTATTTATATTGGTTTAATGTGTAGTTTCCTTTAATGTCCATGTATATGTGGCCCATAATTAAAGTAGTGTGAAAAAGTAAGGGTAAGTGGTAAAAGTGATGTTCTAAAAAGGTAAGTTTCAAAATGGACAATTATTTTGGGACGGACGAAAAAGGAAAGGAGAACGATAATTTAGGGACGGAGGGAGTAGGTGAAGATAACGTCTAAGCTTTCTCATATCGCTTGGTATCCAATGGAGTAAGAATTTAGGGCGAATGGTAAAAAAAATTAATCAATAAAACATGATAAAAATTTGGGTTAAACGATTTTACGGATATTTTTTTGTAAAATAGATCATCTATTTAACGAACTATCGTGTGTTGATGGGTTGAACCATAAGAAAATAAAATTTCTTCTTACGGATAGAGATTCCTAAGAAAATATTAAGTTGACTTATACATAAAATCTTACGTGACCCCTCACCCATCCGCTTGTACTCCTATATGTACCGCAAAAGGCAACTATTAATCAATATTAAAGTCGGATTAAAATAGAACAACTTGATCCAATTTTCTATTATAGAAGTCAATGGCAACCCACTTTGTTTTCCTAGACTACTTGTCCAACAATTAATTGGTTTCTCCAATTTTGGTAATAATACCTTTGGGTACAAGAAACCCGGTCATGTCATGAGGGGAAGGGGTAAGTTGTCAAACCACTTTTTTCCTTGCTTGGTTCCTCCGTTTTTGTAAGCTTATTAATGGAGTATAATAATGTTTCTCAATTTATATCTCATTATTATCGACAATAAATAATAAATATGTACCGATATACTCTCTCTCTCTCTCTCTTAGCTACGAGGCCGGGTTTATAATTTATATTAACCAAAACCCTTAGCCTCAAGAAAGAAAGAGTCATTATCAAGGTTTATGTTGATTAAGGCGGGCATGGAGATGGAGGAAGAAGGTCAAATTTCAGAGCAAATTAATAATCTTGTATTGGAAGAAGATGAGGGAAAATTAGAAGAAAAGGGTCTAGAGGAGGTTGAAAAAAGTATAGGGTACAAGTTCAATAACAAGAGGTTGCTGAGGGAAGCGTTGACTGACAAAACCTACTACAACGATGTGGATGGTGGCGGCAGCGGCAGCGGCGGCATAAATTACGAACGGCTGGAGTACTATGGCGATGCCGTGCTTACTATGTTGATAACAAAAGAATTATACAACTTGTACCCTGATATGTCACCAGGGGATATGACTCTCTTGCGCGCCGCCAATGTTGATACGGAGAAACTAGCGCGTGCCGCCTTGAAGCTTCAGTTGCACAAGTATTTACGTCACGATAAACCTCTTCTCGATCAACGGGTAATTAATGGTTTTTCTTTCTTTTTCATTAGTTAGTTTTTATGTTTAATAATTCTAATTTAATTAAATATACACAGATTGGAGAATTCAGAAAAGGGATTGATATGCATCCTTTGCATTCATATGGGTTGATTGATCCACCAAAGGTCCTGGCTGACATTGTTGAATCTACAGTTGGGGCCGTATTCATTGACACCAATCACTCCCTTGATCTCACTTGGAAGGTATTTCAATTCTATCACTTTCACCCTTATTATTATTATTATCAAATTAATTAATTTCATAATTTCAACTACCCAGGCCACAATATATAGCAATTACTTAGACAACGTCCCAACGTTTAATCGGGGCGGATCTAGAATTTTGAAATCACGTGGGATTCGTATTTAATAAATATTATAAACTCGTGAAAAATAACTTCATTTATTGAAAAAAAATAGTTACATATAGTTGGTGACTTAATGAGTCTTAAACATTATATACATGCATATAAAAGAGCTTAAGCAAAAAAATAAAAATAAAAAGGAACTTAATCTAACTAAATCTAACTCTACGACTAACGAGTCCTAAAAGCTTCAAATCATGTTATAAGAAAATAAACAAAATATAACGATCTATAAATAATTACTAAAAACTTAGAATGCAAATATTAAGTATTAGGTTATTACCCGTACGATGCACGGTTGACTAAGTGTTGTTTCTGAAACTTAATATTGTAGATAAAATTTGCAAGCTATTTGAATGAACAAACAAGACAACACCGACAAGATGTCCACATAATTAATAAATAAAATAAAACGTGAGATCACATCGAATCATCAAACTAAAAATTCATGTGAATTGAGGAGTCCTAATCAAATGAAACTTGTCTAAACCAAATTATATAAAATCTGATTTTGGCAACAAAAAATAGTAAAAAAAATATAAAACAAAACTTTTACCATGAGAATCGAGGAGTTTTAATCAATTGAAACATGTCTAAATCAAATGTGATAAAATATATTTGCAAAAAAAAAAACATTTACCATATATAAAGGAGACACCCGTTTTAAAATCTATCCGGTTTTAATTTTTTGCTGCAAAAAAAAAAAAAGAGAAAAAATTTACAACTTCACAAGGTGACACATGGAAACACAAAATTCCTTTAAAACTTTAAGCATTCAACAGAAAATCAGCATGTGGCAGCAACAACTTCTGTTTTAATAATAGTTAATAAATAAGTAATAGATAAGCAATTAATAATTAATAAATATAGATTAGTAGAAGAACAAATAACATAAAATTGTCTCGTGGATAATTTCTATAAATTAAACAGTATGAAAATGAAAAGAGATGGAAATTGAAAATTTCAGTTAAATTAAACTTGTCTAAATTATATTGGATAAAATCTAGTTTAATTAAGCGACATTTTAAAAAATTTAAAAACGAAATCCTAAATCTATATCATAATTTTGTTCGTAAAACTATATCTTAAATTTGTTTTATCTTATCAAATTAGTTTTAGAAATTTTATCTTATCTAATTAGATTAATGATTTTTCTCTTAAACCAATCAATTTTGGAAAAAAAAAACAAAAACTTTTACCATTTCGAATTTTAAAACTTTTAGCTTTTCACAGAAAGCCGTCACGTGACAACAGCGGTTTCTGTTTTAGTAATAGTTATAAATATAATTCAGGGCCACGCAGCAAACAATCACCCATTTATCCCAATTAGAGAATATAATTCACAGAATAAATCAAGATTTCTTTTTATTTTGAAAATAATTTCATGATTATAAACAAAAAATAAAAAATTCCAAAATAAGGAAACAAAGAAGAACCCACAAAATTCCAAAACACCAAATCAAATATTCAACTATACTAAAGTAAATTAAAT
The DNA here is from genome assembly GCA_013146195.2 of Codonopsis lanceolata. Classification (NCBI taxonomy): domain Eukaryota; kingdom Viridiplantae; phylum Streptophyta; class Magnoliopsida; order Asterales; family Campanulaceae; genus Codonopsis; species Codonopsis lanceolata. The sequence continues at coordinate 51,328,414 of CM028380.1, forward strand.
AATAAAAGGAACTGAAGCTCCGACGGCGACGATTGTGGCTGAGAGAGTGAAGGGGCCAATTGGCTGACGTCAATCTTCATAAAAAGGGCTAGAGAGTGGAGGGGTCAACTCAATCATCGTCGATGTCGATGTTGCCGTCGGGGGACGCCATGGAACTGGGTTTTAGGTAGATTTTTGTGGTCAGATCTAGCCTCAACGAAGACATCATATGAATACTAAATGGGGAAACGTTAAAGGAGAGAGGATTGAGATCGGGATTTGAGGAAATTTTGACTGAAAATTGGATTTGATTATATGATATGAAAGTTGGATCTGAATATTTTGGGTAGTTTAAATGATATGAAAAGTGGATGCAATTAGATTGAAAGAATTGTGGAAATAAATTCCATGAATTCAAGGTTGAAAATGGAACTGCCATTTTCAAATTCAAATAAGAAAATGAGAGGAGGTGGTGCTGACATATATATATATATATATATATATATATATATATATATATATATATATATATATATATATATATATATATTTGGAGAAGATGAAGATCAACATTGTTACCTTGGGGTTTATTTTATTTGGGTAAAAAACACACAATTGGCCCTTTTTATTTTAATTATACTTTGACCCCTTCTCTTTATACAAATGGCTTTTTTATTTTATTTTTTTCGGTTAGACCCCTTTGGATTTCTAATACCATTAAAAAATTGTATTTAGAATGGTAAAATCGATATTTGACATAACTTAACGGTTAAATCTAACGTCCATCCAAAAAATGGGCTCGCTTGCAACTGGACAAAAGTTAGGTGGTCAAAATAGATATTTCAAATTTTTGGTGGCCGAATTGCAAAAAATGGGAAAGGTGGATGGCCCATTTGTGTGTTTTGCCCAACCTAATATAACAAACTTCTTCTAATAATTTACTTTTTTTGTTAAAAATTAAATTATGTGTGATAACTGGGTCGGTTCCATAGAATGAAATTATAACCAGAAAAGTCCTTCATATTTGTTTTCAATTGCTAAAGTACACTTTTGGTGATAAAATGACGAAGATACCCTTAATGAACAACAAACGAGCACACAAATGCTCGCGGTCAAACTTCAGCATCCATAACTAAAGAAACAATGACTAATTAAATAACACCGAGACATAATTGGAAACGATGCCTAATTAAGTAACACCAAGGTAGGATTTGAAGGATCGATGTCTAATTAAGTAGCACCGAGACAGGATTGGAAACGTTACCTAATTAAGTAATACCAAGATGGGATTTGAAGGAACAATACCTAATTAAGTAACACCGAGACAAGATTGGACGAAAGGATGATTAATTAAATAACACCGATGCTTGATTGGAAAAAACCGTCTAATTAAGTAACACCGAAGCAAAATTTGAAAAATAAATTAAAGTCTGCCACCATATTAAAGAAATGTCGCCTAATTAAGTAGCACCGAGGCAAGATTTGAAGGAACGACACCTAATTAAGTAACACCGATGCAGGATTAAAAGAAACGATAACTAATTAAATAACAACGAAGCAAGACTGGAAGAAACAATGCATAATTAAGTAACACCGAGGCAGGATTGGAAGAAACGATGACTAAATAAAACACACTGAGGCAGGATTGGAAGAAACGATGCCTATTTTTTGAAAGTTAACACCGGCGCACATTTTTAAATTAATAAACACATGTATTTTTAAACCGGGGCCGAATAGGTAAATTCGATGCCTAATTAAATAATACCGGTGCTTAATTTTTAAATAATGACACGTGGGTGACCATAATTTATGATCGATTCCTAATTTTATAAACGATGCTTAATTAATATAAAATACCGACGCTGAATTACGAGATACGATGTCTAATAAAAACACCAAGGCAGAATTTGACATATATTTAAGAATGAGAAATTAACAATCCTAATGTGCAAATAATTGTATATCATGGTGGATTTATTAACACAAATCTAACGTCCCCTAAGGGTGTTGTCCAGTGGTAGACATGGGGTTTCACAAAGCGCGAGGTCTCAGGTTCGATCCATTCTCATGCCCCCTTTAGGAAAGAAAAAAAAACACAAATCTAACGTGCATTTATGAAAAACCTCTAAAAGCATGTATTTGTCAAGCCAACATGTAGAATTGACCAAAACCTCGTCTGTTGGTGATTGAGCTTAAGGATTCCATATGTTTCTGAAATCGTAATTCATTTTCCGATTGAAATTGAATGAAAGAGAAATGAAGAAACTGAGTTGTAAAGATGTTTCTTTCAAATTGGAGGTAAATGGATTACGAAAGTTTGGCAAATGGATTGTTGGGAAATGAATTATGATTGTTGTTGTTGTTGTTGATGATGCTCTTTTTAAAAAAAGTAGTGATAAACCGAAGCAATCAATGGCAAATCAGAAAGTTTCTCGAGCTTTTATCTCATTGAAAACGATGGTGGGTATTTTTAAAAAATATATTATTAAAATGGACTTTAGCGGTTTAATTAAAAAATAAGGGAGTGAATCGGTTACAATTTTACAAAAGGGGGACCGACCTGCAATTATTCCTTAAATCATTGAAGTCTTTTGATTTAACACTAAAAACTTGTAATAGTATCACAAGTTCTAATTCGTAATATCATACCTCTATTAATTAATGTTCCTACAAAAACATGATTAATTTATTTTTTATCAAGAACTATATATATATATATATATATATATATATATATATATATATATATATATATATATAGATACATGTATGTGTTATATCTACTAAATTTTCTTTTTTTCAATTTTTAATCTCATGTGATTTTCTCAAAAAACAAAAAAAAAATCATGTGATTTCTACATATATAATTAACTCTAATTTTCTGTTACTTCCTTTCCAAAATGAAAGTTTCGTATTGCCTTTCCACGGGTTTTAAATTATTTCACTTTGAATGCACATTTCCTTTAATACTTTCAAGTTATCTTCAATTAAGTAGTATCAAAAATCAATAAATCTCTTTTTCGTATCTCACACGTAAAAAGTATACTATAGACGATAGTTAAAAAATACTAATAATAATAAACAAGGACTATCTAAAGGAATTTGTTTTTTAAAAAAAACTGATCCAAAATAGAATAAAAAACTCTTATTTTGGATCACCAATGGGATGTACATGTACTTACTTGTACCTAGAACCCTTCGTCTCAAAACCCTCCCTTCGCTTCATTCTTCCATTGGGATCGGACCATGTCCTTAATCAATTGATCCAACAACAATGGTTGCTCAGAAAAATATGACGACATCAATTTGAGTCGGAGCAAACCATTGGTGTTGGATCACTTGATTAAAGGACATGGTATGATCTCAACAGAAAAAATTCATAATGGAAATGCTTCGAGACGACAGTAGTTTGTCCCTACACTTACCATGAAAGTGTTGTTTCTTGCTTACCCAGGAACTAACAAGATGACTATATATATATATTAGAAACTTGTCATACTCTGCTTAAGATTAAGTTATATCTGTATAAAGCTAGCCAGTGCATCACTATATATTTTGAATTTCATGCTAGGTGGTGAAAGATTTGCTGCAACCAATGATCACTCCAGAAACATGCCAAAAAAATCCTGTGGCACGGCTTATGGAAATATGCCAGAAAATAGGATCTACAGTGCGACCACAGTCAAATATGTGGGAAAAAACTGGGGAGGTTGTGTACATTATAGACAATGAGCTTGCCGGGAAAGGGACGTATAAGATGAAGAAATTAATTGCAGTGAACAGAGCTGCAGACGAAGCTTACAGAAATTTTATCACGAAAAAGCAGCTCGATCAGTGAAATAAGTGCAGCAGATCAGACGTTGTTGTGTTCTTCGTCTTTCTCCATCATTTCGTCCAACTGTTGCTTGGAAATATTCATTTTAAGCTGGTCGATAGAATAGAAACATCTCGAATATATGTAACTTGGTGATCTCTTTCTGTTGTCTAAATTAATCAACAAATTTATCTCTTCAACCAATAATTAGAGAAAGGGCTCTACCTTCTACACACTATAGAACTAATCTTCAACCCCTTAAAATTTTCTGATCAACTGGCTGATCTCTTTACCAAGGGCCTTACCATTGGACTCTATATCCTTCCTACTGTCCAAGCTTCATGTTTTGAACTTGTTCAACACCTTCAGCTTGAGGGGGGCTGATATAGATATCACCAAGGAAGAAAACAAAGATAAACAGGTGCACAAAGAGTCAGTTGGACACGTGTCTTTGGAGTGATTCAGTTAATCTTGTTGTTTTAGGCTCTTAAGCCAGTAGCTTTCTGTTAGAATATTCTCTCTCTTCTCTTTTCTGTTAGGATAAATACATTTGGGGTTCCCTCTTTGTAAAGGGCAGAATACAGAGATTCAGTTTGAATAATATTGAGATCTCCTTCAAATCCTTCCTCTCCCTATTTGATTTCTTCATTGCCTTGTGGTTTGACAATGATTTGAGAATTTAAGGATGTTCTATCCAAAAACTCTCCTGTTTATTTTTCTGAAATTAACCTATCACGATATTTGGAGAAGATTGCACCGACAAATACAATTGCTTGGCGGGCAAAGGATGGAGCCCCATGAATCATGATGCAATTTTGAAGGGACTGCCTTGTTATCTCAATTCTCTTAAAAAGCTCTCACTAGCTGACTAGCTGGTATGAAGTGATGTGACCCTCCCTCCATTCTTAAATTATTGTTTTGTTAACCTTTTTTACTTCGAAATCATTTGTTATCCGTATTTGAGCTCAAATGGGTCCAACTGAAATTTGGGTATTTTCTCTGTCAAATTAAATTCCTTCTTTCGCGACGGAGATGGTGGGAAAGGAGCAATAAGCCACCATGCCGTCCACGTTGCTGCATAATCCAAGTGGACCCTCCTGTTGAAGTTTAAATTTTGTTCTTATCTTTGAATAAATCATAACAGTTCCTTTTGTTTTGGAATCTAGGAGTCCAAGTATTTTAAAGTCAATTAGTTTGAGTAGATAAGCCCTGTTGCATTTTATTCTCCTTGTTTTGCGTCCATCATTGCTATAAATGTAACTGGAAGTTTAGTGAATGAATATACTTTTACAACTTTTCCTCTACAATTGTTCTAGATATTTTAACATTTGGTATCAGAGCCATCATAAAGGGGCCTGATTGTGAGAAGTTAGGAACCGCAGTATCCTAACAAGTGAGAAAGATTGATTGTAAGATGGCAACCGATGGAAACAATTTCGTGCAACCCAGCATTCCTAAATTCAACGGCGACTACGACCATTGGAGTATGTTAATGGAGAATTTTCTGAGGTCAAAGGAATATTGGGGTCTTATTGAAACTGGATGTCTGGATGCAATGGGCCTGCTGCTGGAAAGACGATGACCACGGGAGACAGGAAAACATTGGAGGAACAAAAGCTGAAAGACTTAAAGGTAAAGAATTACCTCTTTCAGTCAATCGACAAATCAATCTTGAAGACCATTCTCCAGAAGGATACATCCAAGCAATTGTGGGACTCAATGAAAAGGAAGTATCAAGGGAATATAAGAGTTCAACGTGCTCAACTCCAAGCACTTCACAGAGAGTTTGAGATCTTGGAGATGAAGGTTGGTGAATCAATCACTGAGTACTTCTCAAGAGTGATGCTGGTGGCCAATGATATGTGGATTTATGGAGAGGATATGCAGGATGTGAAGATTGTGGAGAAGGTTTTGCGTACTCTCACAGAGAAATTCAATTATATAGTTTGCTCCATAGAGGAATCAAAGGATATCGATTCTTTCACAGTTGATGAACTGCAAAGCTCATTAATAGTGCATGAGCAAAAGTTCAAGAAACATAATGGTGAAGAGCATGCCTTAAAGGCGACACTTGAAGCTGGTAGAGGTCGTGGTCGAGGTTCATGGAGAGGAAGAGGAGGCAGAGGCAACCGAGATGGAAATGTCAAAGGTAGAGGAGAATTCAACAAATCCAATGTCGAGTGTTATCTCTGCCACGAGTATGGTCATTTCGCCTATGAATGCACTGCCAATTTGCGCTATGACAGAGGCGCCAAATCCCATTTTACTGAGAAAGAAGAGAAGGAAGAAGAGGAAGAAGAAATATTATTGATGGCTTATTACGACAATGATGTACCACCAAAGTTAACTAAGTGGTATCTAGACTCCGGATGTAGCAACCACATGTGAGGGCATAAGACTTTGTTCTCTAATTTGGAGGAGTCTTATAAGGATACTGTGAAGTTGGGAAATAATTCAAAAAAATTTGTTATAGGGTGAGGGGACATCAAGCTGAGGGTCCAAGGTGAGATGGTAAAAATTTCTGGTGTGTTTTATGTTCCAAAGCTGAAAAGTAATCTCATCAGTATGGGGCAATTGCAAGAGAAGGGGTTTGTTATCACTATTCAGAATGGTTGTTGTCAAATTCAACATCCAAAGAAGGGACAAATTGCAGAAGTGAAAATGAATGCTTCTTGGCTTTGGCACTTTCGGTATGGTCACCTGAACTTTAATGGCCTAAGGACCCTGCAGCAGAAAAACATGGTGATCGGGCTTCCACAGATCATGTGTCCTTCCAGAACATGTGAAGAATGTGTAGTTGGCAAGCAACATCGTGATCCCTTTCCAAGGAAGAAGGCATGGAGGGCTAAGGAAGCGTTGCAGTTGATTCATTCCGACATTTGTGGTCCGATCAATCCAGTATCAAATGGTGGCAAGAGGTACTTCATTACGTTTATCGATGATTATAGTAGAAAAACCTGGATTTATTTCTTAAAAGAAAAGAGTGAGGCCTTCGATATGTTTAAGATCTTTAAAGCTTTAGTTGAAAAATCTTTGGGAAAAGCTATTAAAATTCTTCGCACAGATCGTGGAGGTGAATACAACTCCCAAAAGTTTTCAAGTTTTTGTGCTATGCATGGTATTCGTAGGCAACTCACATCAGCTTATTCACCACAACAAAATGAAGTGGCGGAGAGGAAAAATCGAACAATCCTGAACATGGTTCGAACTATATTGGCAAGGACGGGTGTTCCAAAAAGTTTTTGGCCAGATGCAGTAAATTGGTGCATTCATGTTTTAAATAGAAGCCATACTCTTGCTGTGAAGGACATGACACCAGAAGAAGCATACAGTAAAAGGAAGCCTGTGGTTGATCATTTCAAAATATTTGGGTGTATTGCATATGCCCACATTCCGGATGAGAAGAGAATAAAGCTAGATGACAAAGGAATGAAGTGTATCTTTCTTGGAGTGAGTGTAGAATCCAAAGCCTACAAACTGTTCAATCCTATTACCAAGAAGATCATAATCAGTCATGATGTTTTATTTGACGAGCAGAACTTGTGGGATTGGAATTGTGGTGAGCAACAGCAAGTACCACTAGTTTTCGAAGATGAGGAGAGTACATCTTCACAACTGCCAACAACTAATGAAATTCCCTTGCCTACAAGTCCAATTTTGGTTACTCCAATTGAAGATGAAGCCACAAGCGCACAGGGCCAAAGAAATCAACGTATTAGGAGGAGACCCATATGGATGGACGACTACGAGAGTGGCGGAGATCTTTCAGATGATGACATTTTAGCTCATCTAGCTTTATTTGCTGATTCTAATCCCATAACTCATGAAGAGGCAATGAAGGAGAGAAAGTGGCAGAAGGCTATGGACTTGGAAATTGAAGCGATAGAGAAGAATAATACCTGGGAACTAACTGATCTTCCAAAAGGGCAGAAAGCAATTGGTGTGAAATGGGTATACAAAACCAAGCTCAACGAAAAAGGAGCAGTGGACAAACACAAGGCACGACTAGTTGCAAAGGGGTACAAACAAAAGTACGGAGTAGATTATAAGGAAGTATTTACTCCAGTGGCTAGGATGGACACCATTTGGCTTGTGATTTCAATGGCGGCTCAACACTCCTGGTCCATTTATCAACTCGACGTGAAATCTGCCTTCTTACACGACAACCTTCAAGAAGAGGTATACATTGAGCAACCTCTTGGTTATATGAAAAGAGGTAATGAAGAGAAGGTATACAGATTAAAAAAGGCTCTATACGGTACGAAACAAGCGCCTCGTGCTTGGTACAGCTGTATAGATACTTATTTTTCTAATGTTGGTTTCAAAAAATGTCCATATGAACACACTCTCTACATTAAATCTAGAGGTGAAAGCAAGTTCTTAGTGGTGTGTCGGTATGTAGACGATCTCATCTACACAGGGAACGATGAAGGGATGTTTGTAGAATTTAAAAAATCTATGATGGCTGAGTTCGAGATGACAGACTTGGGGAAGTTGCATTTTTTTTCCTTGGTATAGAGGTGCTGCAATCATCAACTGAAATTTCATCACACAAAGAAAGTATGCTCTTGAGGTTTTGGAGAAATTTAAGAAGAACAATTGTAATGCAGCTGCAACTCCAGCAGAACCAGGTTCGAAGTTAACTATAGATCCTGATGGCAAGAAGGTTTGCAGTACTCTCTTTAAGAAAATTGTTGGAAGTCTGATGCATCTTACAAACACAAGACGTGACATTATGCTTTCAATAAGTCTAATTAGCAGGTTTATGGAATGTCCAACACAACAACATCTTTCTGCTGCAAACAGAATCTTGCGCTATGTGAGAGGTACAATTGACTTTGGTGTTCTTAATAAGATGGGAGATAAGTCAGAGCTAGTTGGATTTACTGATAGTGACTATGCTGGTGATGCCAATGATAAAAAAAAAATACATCTGCTTATGTTTTTATGATGGGATCAGGACCAATTTCATGGGCTTCAAAGAAGCAACCAATTGTGACTTTATCAACTACTGAGGTTGAGTTTGTCGCAGCAACAGCCTGTGCTAGTCAGGCTATTTGGATGAGGAAATTACTTGAGGTGTTGAACTATGAGCAACAAGGTCCAACAGTAATCTATTGTGATAACATGTCCGCTATCAAGCTTTCAAAAAATCTGGTTTTTCATGGTAGGAGCAAGCATATAGATGTTAGATATCATTTCTTGCAGGATCTGTGCAAGGATGGTGTGATTGATATGGTTCATTGCAGAACTGAAGATCAGATATATTGACCAAGCCTTTGAAAACCGCTGTGTTTGTAAAGCTCCGAGGTTTACTATGCGTGTTCTCAAGAAAAGAAGTTGTACATTGATTCTGCTGAAGTTGTCTTTATAAACCTGATGTCATAGAGACATCGGTTTAAGGGGGAGTGTTGAAGTTTAAATTTTGTTCTTATCTTTGAATAAGTCATAACAGTTCCTTTTGTTTTGGAGTCTGTTGCAAATGACCGAGTCTTTAGGAGTCCAAGTATTTTAAAGTCGATTAGTTTGAGTAGATAAGCCCTGATGCATTTTATTCTCGAGTAAAGGGTAATGCTAGGGCCACTTTAATAACACTTAATTTTGGGTACCAAATGATGTGGCATCTTATGTGTCGTGAGTCTTCTGGGTTTACAACTTTTCCTCTACAAGTGTTCTAGATATTTTTTTCTAATCCATTACATATTATTAACATAACTTTTTAACTTATATCTAAATGCCAAATGAGTGAAACCATATCATTTTCTCTATATTTTAACACCTCCATCGTGAAAAAATAGACATATTGATTGATGTGGCGGTGGTTGTCTGTAGCTCTGTTTAGAGAGATTGTGTGTAAAAAACTAATTAAGTAAATTTTGTTTTAAAAAAGTAATAAATAAAATTTCAAATCTAACTCGAATATAAATTTTGAATCGAATACGAATCAATTTTAATATTTAAAAATAACAAATGAATATAAATATTTAAATAACTTCACGAATACGAATCTGTATTCGAATAGTATTATATTTGTTTCGATTTAGTTAGTTTACATATCTACCAAGGATTTATAGCTAAAAATTTGAATGGAAGCGGGTTGCCCATGGAAAGGAGGGGATGTGACCGGGTAAGATTTTTATAAAAAAAACATTAACTACTTATATTTTCGCAAACAATAGTAGTAGTTAGGGGTGTAAATCGGAACCACCGAACCACGGAATCGAACCGCATCAAACCAAACCAGTCGGTTTGGTTCGGTTTTGGTCGAAGACGGTTCGGTTTCGGTTTCAAAAATTGGAAAACCCCTTGTTCGGTTCGGTTCACGGTTTTTGGTATCGAACCGAACCGAACCAAATCACCCTATATATTTTTATTTATTTATTATATAATATATATTATATTACATTTATTAACTGTTTTGAACATTTGATTTATTCATAATATATATACGGATATTAACCAAACAAAATCTTTATTGTTGGAGAACTATTATTTCTTCCATTGTTTGTGTTTATTTTAGAATTTGTATTGTTTTATTTATGATAATTTGTTGTTAGTAGGTTATTTCCTAATTTTGATGTTAATTCCAAATTAAAATCTTATTTTTATTGTTATTTTTAACGTTGATTAATTTTATTAAAAATAATTTATATAAACCACAAAACCGAACCAAACCAATCCGAGTAGTTCGGTTCGGTTCGGTTCCAATTTTTGCTCGGTTCGGTTCAATTTGAGATTTTTGAAACCACTGGAAAGCGGTTTAATTTGTAATTTTGGCATAAACCAAACCAAACCGAACCACTTACAACCCTAGTAGTGGTGGTTGGTGGCAGTCATGGTGGAAGAGTAAGGAAGGAGGGTTGGGAATGAAGAAGAAAGGGTGGAAAACTTCTAATTTAGTTAACTACATCAATACCATCTTATCTAATTTTAAAATATAAAAAATACTCCCTTCGTCCCTAAATTATCGTTCTCCTTTCCTTTTTTATCCGTCCCAAAATAATTGTCCAGTTGAAACTTACCTTTTTAGAACATCACTTTTACCACTTTATCCTTACTTTTTCACCATATTTTAATTATGAGCCACATACACATGGACTTTAAAGAAAAGTACACATCAAACCAATATAAATAATCAAGTCAATTTGTTTTTCTTAATCCGTGCGTCGGGTCAACTAGGACAATAATTCAGGGACGAAAGGAATACTATATTTTTATCTATTCAAAGGTAAAGAAGGCATTTACCCAAGGTCAAGATCAGGCGAGAGACACGTAGGTTGACTTACGGCTAAAAATTAATGGAATTGGATGGAAAGACTAATTTCGTTATACCTCATATGACCAACTCCAATCGGACCCCCAAAACCCCAAATTGGGGCAAAACCCACCCCACACCAACTCTAACCAGACCCCTAACCTCTCCCCAATCTGGTTAATGAATAGTGTCACCCCAACCAATGAGTTTTAACTCAACTGGTAATGCTCACTTCTCCTAATGAAGAGATCGGGTGTTTAAGTCTCATTAGAGACACCCTGGACTTTACAACTTTTAATAGAAAGGTCGAGTGTTCAAGCTTCTTCAGATGTAACGTTGTTGTTCAAGCCTTATCCAAAGGCCTCATTTAGCTGCTCGTTTATCTTAACGGAGAGGTCGAGTGTTCAAGGCCTACCAAAGGCACCCTGGTAGGTCACTGCTCTCAACCGAGAGGTCGGGTGTTCAAAGCTTCATCAGAGGCACCATTTGTTCTAGTCATACCAAAAGCATCATATATCTATAATTGTAGCCTTTCAAAGCATTAAAATAATAAAAAGTAAGGGTTTGAGGAAAGTCTATGTCCCCTCCAACCTTAAAAAAAAGAAAAAATAATAATAGTGTCACCCCAAATTTATGGCAACATTATTCATCTAACCCCAAATTGGGGTTATGGGACCCACTCTTTTTAAATTAAAAATTGATTTTGAAATACAACAAATTTTTAATAATTTATATTGTGAATTTAAAAATATTTTAATTTATTAATAACTAATAATAGCTATCTAATAAATATTAATAATGTAATTTATTTTAAAGCATTAAACACTATAAATTCAATAAATTATAATAAATTAATCTATTATGTACATTATTTTGTACTCTTTATCAATAAAGAAATAATTATACTAAATATTTGGACAACACAATCTCATATTTAAATTTAGCAATGACATACAACTTGAAAATAAAAAAATCTGTCCAAATGTGTACCCACCCCAAAAAAATCATTTTTAAGTACAGTATGTCTTTATAATAAAATGGTATATTTTCTCTTTTTATGCATTGCTAATAATAATTAATAAATAAAACAACATTTATGCATCGTAAAATAAAAACATTGCATTAATAATAAAATAAATTACATTACAAAAATTCGCGATAAAAGAAAAAAGAAGAAGACTATCGAGCCCGTGTCGATCTGCTCATCTCAAGACCTCCACCCATGACTTTGGGACCTGAACCACCAATCTGGTATTCTCGTCACCTCGACCTGGTACGACCCAAGCCGCCAACCTTGTCAACATCATCATCTCGATGCCTGGCATTACTGATAGTATCATTGCCCCAGCACGACAACTCATACATAGCTCGCTGGTATAACCGGGCAAGGTTGAAAAAGCCTTTCACCACTTTGCGATATGATGAAGCATCCACCTGTTGGGAGAGAGGATGTCATTTCAGAGAAAAAGAGAAATAATGACAAATAAATGAAGAGAAATAATATATCGTGTGTGCCTTATCTAGAATTTGATACGGCTCCAGGACATAAACATCATGCAAGGCCTCCTCAACAGGTCTCCCTCCACGAGAATAATGAATGATGCTAAAATCCCCACCAGGAACATGGTAGTCAGCCTGGGCATCAGGAACAAAGAATGAGGGCCTGGGCCTATCTACAACATCAGATGCTCGCCTAGCTGCAGCTGGGATAGGCAACACGATCCTCAGGAACTCTGCATATGACATAACAGGGAATGCCTCGGGAGGTACAATATATATCAAGTCAGGCATTGATACATATGAGGTAAAAGATTCAGGACGATCACCATTGGTAGTAGAGGTGGTGGTGTCACTGGGGCCACATGGAAAAGATAATGTTGTATATTCACCCGTTCTCCCAGATACAAAGAATCATGCATGATGTACGTCATCAGGATGCGACGGCTACTCATCTCTAGAGCAGTCAAATGTAAGTCAGATAATCCCCTCCAGGGGGTAAGGTTGACAAGGTTTATACGAGAATGAGCTATCATCTCTCGTACAAACTCCTCTGGAAGTTTAGGAGAACTCCGCTCGGTCTTTACCCGATTGCCAGTCAGATACTCCACAAAGAAAGGAGGTGTCTGAAACCGTCACCGAAGTGGAAATGGTGCAAAATCAAAAACCACAAAGGCCCAAACCTACAAGAAAGAAAACAAGAAAGAATTAAATTATACATATATTAGACAAATGGGTATCAAAGAAAAAGAAATATGCAAAAAATTAATTAAGTCAAACAGTTACCTCCCTCTCCCACCAACGAGCTCTAGCTCAACTGGTACTGCTCACTTCTCTTAACGGAGAGGTTGGGTGCTCGAATCTCACTAGAGACACCCTGGACTTTACAACTCTCAGTAGAGAGGTCGGGTGTTCAAGCCTCTTCAGAGGCATCGTTGTTGTTAAAGCCTTATCCAAAGGCCCCATTTAGCTACTTACTTATCTTAACGGAGAGGTTGAGTATTCAAACCCTACCAAAGGCACCCTGGGACTTAACTACTCTCAACCGAGAGGTCGGGTGTTCAAAGCCTCACAAGAGGCACCATTTGTTCGAGCCACACCAAAGGCATCATATATGTATATATAATTGTAGCCTTTCAAGGCATTAAAAATAATTTTAAAAAAATTAAGGGCTGGGGTACGGTCTATGTCCCCTCCAACCTTTGAAAAAAAAAACAGTTACCTCCCAAGCAACAGAAAAGCCAGTAAGGGTGGGAGAGTTGTTGCGATAAGTGTGATCCATCGAGAAATATAGCTCGGCTAAACCGACCTGTCCCTAGCCAAACTCAGATACCCGATACAAGTCCTTGAGGCATCCGAGAACAGATACACGTAAAGTTGTGGACGAGTTCGCAAAAAGGGTCGTCCCCAAGAAGAAAAATATAAATGCCCTGGTCACACGCGCCACAGCCTCCTCATCATCATTATCTACAAGCCCCGCGTTCGCTTCAAGCCAGGCTTTCACACTAAGGATACGCACCTCGTCAGTGCTCTTATACTCTAGTTCAAGGCCCAATAATTCCTCAACCACCTCATGTTGATGTCGGAGGTTGAAGTCTGGAGTCAAATGTCTGCCAGTAGGAACGCCGGTAATAACAGTGAAGTCACAAAGAGTTATAGTGGCTTCTCCCCAGCTGAAATGAAAAGTATGGGTGGTGTCCCACCAATACTCCCTCAAAACTTCATATATTGACATATAGCTACGGAAAGACCCCACGGCTTTCATAAATGTCACCAGACCGGTTTGTTCCACTAAACACTTGGCCTGCAATGGGAGCAACTCGTAGATCGTGGCTATGTTGTCAGCGCTTGCCTGTAATCACTCAAGTTTCTTCCGTCCCTGAAGAAAGAAACAACAACAATAAAAAAAAACCCCAAGAAAATATAGTCCTCCCAAAACAAAACAAAACTAAACTAAACTAAACTAAAAACAACAAAACAGAAACAATATCATCATCATCATTGTCATCATCCACCAATTCTTATACTTTCATGATTATGTCCATCTTCATCATCATCATCAATCATAAACAATTTTTAAAATCCAAAAATAGCATATGACATCATTCATTTTGTCATCCATCCATGTCATATTATTTTGTACATTCTTATATGTTCATGTTCCGAAAAAAAAACAAACAATGTGTGATATATTTTCTTTTTGCTCATGCATATTCTATGTGTATATCTATCATTTTATATGTGCATTTTCTTGAAAATATAGGTTTAAACTCATTCCCTTGATATCTTATTAGTATAAATATAATTTTATTATTCATTGGGTCATTTTGTCAAACACTTAATGTGCATATTTTTTTTTCCACTTAGGGCATGAATCTTGTGCATACAGTGTGTTTCCCTAAAAAAGTAAGTCAATAGTATCCCATATCTATACATCCATTTACATGATTTTGTTTTTATCTCACCAAACTAACATATTCTATATCTGAAAATACAGTCAAAATAGACATGCATCGTAATCAAAATAGCATAATTTCATTTTTTTTACAGGCATATACTCTCATATTAATTTATCATGCTAACATTTCACAAAAAACACACAAAAAAATCATCATCCAAAAATCCCAAAAATTGAACAAAATGGGTTTGAGAAAATTGAAACTTACAGTAGGATTAGGAAGATTTGAGACATGGGTGCCCCGAATTCGGTAGATATTGTTCCAATCATCGTTCGAAAACCAATATCGAACAACATTTCTTGCCAAAGGAGGATTTTCCCGGCGTTCTTGGCCCGATTCTGGGTGAAGAGGAGTTTTTCCTTTCCTAGATCGGAAAGAGGAAGCCATTTTATGAACCACACAATTAATTTGAGTTAGAAAATTGGAAAGAAATTGGAAATTGAAGAAGATAGAGAATGAAGAATTGTCGGCAACAATGAAAGAATAAAAGGAAACCCAGATATGTTTCTGGTTTGCTGCTTCTGCCCGTAAGCTTCAGGAAGTAAATAGGGAGGGAAGTTTCCATCCCCTCCCTCCAAAGTTTAGGTACAACAACTAAACCACCAGTTTACCCAAATTGCAAATTGGCCCTTTGAGACTTAACGGAAGTAACGGTCCTCAGTAAAGTTAACTGCATGTCATCCAACGACTAACAAATCATCTCTATCTTCCACATAAACACCGCCCTGCGAGCAAAAACAAAGTATCAACATTTTATTTTATCTGTCACATGCATTGTATGATTTTGTTACTGCAACCATCTTTACTGATTTGGACCTTTTCCGCAAGGGGTGCAAACCCCGAGTCTTGGGAATGATCATCACATATCATGCTCACAACATCAAGTTTTGTTTTAGATCCTTTCTCACAAGGGGTGCGAACCCCGGTCTTGAGAGTGGTCCACACATATCATGTTCGTTACATCTTTACTACTTTTGATCCTTTCCACAGAGGGTACGCACCTTGGGTCTTGGATATGGTACACAGGTAACTTTTTCATGTTTTTGGTTGTTTCTCACAAGAGGTACTAACACCTCAGGACATGAGAATTAGTCCCACACATCATCACTCACTTTGTTCGGTTAGTTCTGAACTACGATCGGTCTGATTCCTTTTATAAGGATACGTATGCAGCCTATTCCGGTAGGCACGACTACCACATCACAAAAATATGGTGCATTAATGAATGTTGCATTATAATGTTTTGTTAGGTAATTCCCTTGGAATATGATCTGCATCACAATAAACATTACATTCACTTTGTTCGGTTAGAGCCGAACTACGTTTGGTCTGATTCCAGAAAGGGATATGTAGGCAGCCTATTTCGATGGGCACGACCATCACAACACAATTGTGTACATCACGATATGTTTACGTGTTCTCATTATTAAATGGTTGCATGTTTCCATATCATATTACATTCACTTTGTTCGGTTAGAACCGAACTACGCTTGGTTTGATTCCCGAAAGGAATACGTAGGTAGCTTATTCCGGTAGGCACGACCATCACAGCGCAATTATGCGCATCACAATATGTTTACATGCTCTCATATTAAATGTTTGCATGTTTCTGTTTTCCTTTCATCACACTTACCATATTCCCCAGCAGAGCCGAACTCGTTCGGTCTGATTCCTGCAAGGGATACGTAGGCAGCCTATTCTGGTAGGCACGACCATCTCAACGCAATTGTTTGCATTTTGCTTACATGCTTACATATGTGCATGTCTCCATATTCCATGCTTGCATACTTCTATATCAAATGCTTGCATGCTTCTCCGGCTTTCTGATCCATTCTCGCAAGGGATGCAAAATCCCACGTCTTGAGAATTAACTACGTTCCACCATCATAACACATTTCTGTGCATTACATATAATTTATCCCCTAGCAGAGTCCCAGCAGAATTCCAACACAAATATCTGCATACTTACATGTTTACATTTTAAATGTTTCCCCAGCATGAACTGTTGCATCGATAAATGTTGCATCATTTCCATGGAGTCCACCTTCGTATCCTACTTGGTATTGACCTAGGGATACGACTTTTATGAGAAGTCCACCTTCGTGTCCTAGATGGTATTGACCCAGGGATACGACCTTATCATGTGTTCCACCTTCGTGTCCTGTATGGTATTGACCTAGGAATACGATTTTCGTATCAAATGTTCCTGGCATCGTGTTTTAGGTATTGACCTAGGAATATGATTTTCATCTCAAATCCTTGACATCACCAAAAAAGTTTTTATATCCCCAGCAAGACGAGCTACATTTGGTCTGATTCCTAAAAAGGATACATAGGCAGCCTATCCTAGTAGGTCTGACCACCACAACATAAGAACATGATCACATGAAATGTAGCATCATTACATGTTGCATCATAAACTACTACATTTCAATTCTTCCTAGGTTACGATCTTCTCGAAATTAGGGAGTCTACTCTTATCAACAATGTTCGTTTATTGGTGAATTCTAGTTTACCTATAAGCTCCATCGTTGAGGGGCTTTGCAGACACCCCAATTTCGTACACATATATGTAACGTTCTATAAAATGTGAAATCCAGTCAAAAGGACTAACGAACGTTAACTTTCAGGAGATTCAAAGTGTCAAAGGAAGAAACCAAAAAGGAAAAAGACAAACATTGAACAGCATGGGAAAAGTGAAACTTCCCAAAGCACATAACAAAAAATGGCGCAACCCATTACAATTTTAGGCGCCACCTATAGCAATTTTGGGCACTGCGCCAAAAATTGTAGTAGGCAGCGCCCATTTATGCTTCTTCCGTCTAATTTTTCCTTCTTTGGTACAACCTTTTTAGCGTAGGGTACAACCAATTCAAGCACAAACACAAAATATCTATGGCTTTCCTTCGTGGTTAAGTCTGTTTTCTCTGCCTATAAATACAAGGCTCAGTGCAGTGCAGAAAGAGAGAGAGATCAACAGAGAAACTGTGAGGAGATTTTACGAAGAAGAATTACGGGGAGAATTCACAGAGCCCTGTTAAGCTGCCAAAACCAAATCTTCCCCTTATGCTAAGTGATCCCTACCTAAACTCTTAAACCCACCATCCAAATATAAACCTAGTTGCCCAATTAGGTTCTCGCCCTAAATACCGGCTCCAAAAAGCCACAAATACATCACTTATTCTGCCCGATTTCAAACACAAAATCAACAAATACAAGCAGTTATTTTGCCCGTATAGAGAGGTAGAAGGCAACAAATACAGTAGTCACGCCGCCCAAATTTCAGCGTGAAAAGGAACAAAAGCAAGAAGTTACGCTGCCCAAATTCCAACAACAACAACAACAAACAAACAAAAAGACTTCCTTTCTCGAAAAGACAGAGAAAGAACACCCAAAAGCCTACCTAAGCAAAGTGGTCCTAGGCATAAACCCTCACGTTTCAAGAGGTAGGTATCCAAGTTGCTTTTATTTAGTCTAAATAATATAAAATAAGTTGTTGTAATGGTAAAATATTTATTATAAATAATTATAAAATAAGCTGTTATTATTGCCTAAATTTCATATGCTTTTATTGTAACTCTAAACTGTAGCTCCTACAAGTTCTCCTTTATTTTTTCTGTCTTATATATATCTATATATATATGTTAATGTTTTATTTAGATTAAATAAATGAAAAGAACATATTTAGCAAAAACACATTTTGAGACCGAAAGGACAAGTTTGATGCCTAACCCTTTCCTAACTCATAACTTAGCGACCGAACCTTTTTATTATGGTATATTTTGTTTTTCTCTGTTTAATCCTTAAGATAGAGGTGACGACTCTATTAAATATTTTTTGAATCCACAGCAAGGTCGGACGTATTCCCAGGCTCTCGAAGTTTAAAAACCTCACCTGTTTTTTTAGTAACGAGGATAGGTTCAGAACGGGGCAATTACAGCCATGTGTTGCTGTTTTTTGCATGTAAAACTTCAACCCAACCTTTTTTTTTCTAATTAAAATCTTTCGTTAAAAACTAACTAGTTTTTGTAACGGGAAGGTGACTGAACATCTCAATGGCACCCTACGTGAACCGGGCAGAGAGCTCATGTCTACATCATTCTTCCCGCCAAAAATAATTTTGTTATAAACATTGTCCTATTTTTAAATTTAAAAAATAACTCAATCTTTGACAAGATTTTCACAAATTTGAATGCAATACAAACTTCATACAATTGTTAAAATTTCAAAATAAACAATGACAGTTTTCAAACCATGGATATATATATATATATATATATATATATATATATATATATAATGAAAAATCGCATTATGCTAGCCCTTCTAATTCTTTAAGAAGTTTATCTAAAAGATTCGCAATACAACTAGGAAGACGTTTCAAATACCATACATGGGTTATCGGGCACGCACGTTTAATGTAGCCCATTTGATATCTTCGTACCCGAGAATCCACAAATTCGACTCCGCATTGTTCACAAAATTTCGGGTCTTCTTTTTCATCTCCGATTACTCGATAGAAAGTTCTTGTTCTTTCTTCAACAATTTCTGATCTCTAGTGGACCTCTCAATCCGATTCGAGCCCAAATGAAGTTCTGACCATCCGTCTGAGAGAAAAAAAGGAACGGATCTTGTAGAATTCTCAAGAAATTCTTCGATTTCTTCCGGAAGCCGATGATTCTCACGTTTCATGAATAGCCAGGACATTGAGGAATCTCCAGAAGGGCATTTCGGCAATCGGTTTGATTCTATCTCTGCTCCTTTCGTTTGCAGAAAGGAAGGATCCCAAAGAATCGATCTTTCTTTTAGTTGTTGATGAATCTCTCTTTGATTGATCAATGGGTGATATTCTAAATCCTCATAATCAAAATCTTCTATGGATATATATATATATATATATATATATATATATATATATATATATATATATATATATATATATATATATATATATATCGATTAATGTTTTCCATACATATCTCGATTTAATGACTTGATTTTGAATTTTATTTTCATGTAATGATTAAAAAACTTAAGAGGGGGAAAAGAAAAAAAGTTGTGCTAAATGGCTCAAATTGATCCAGAACAAAACATTTAAAGCTCCCAGTATCATTTGACAAAGACATATTTTGGCTTAAATTGATTATTAGTAATTGTTAGTAATTTTCATCTTCTCCTCATGATTTTTTGCATTAATAGAAAATGGTAATTTATGTCAAATACTTATTTATTATTTTAAATTTTATAATACTGTTCAATTGAGCCGGATGAAATTGATCAGTTAAGATTTATTGTTTAAAATAATATTGACCTCGTCGATGACTCGCTAACATCAATGAGAATAAATATGAAAAATGCTAAAAAAAAAAAGGTCACATGAATAGTTTCAGCTCTTTATAATGGAATCTCACCTTGTGTAATGGATACAATTGATGATTCATCCCACATGCACTTAGTTTGAACATAGGTGTGATCCACATTTTAACATTTCTATTTTTACACATGTTCAAGGATTGCCTTCATTTGGTAATACAGTTAAATTTTGGTCAGATTTATCTCCAAATTGTGCACATTGCACGCAATATTATATGTGTATAAATAAGAAATATTATAGTCTCCGTTTGAAAGTCATAATTTTTAAAAAGATAGCACTTGTAGTAGCTAATTAGTTATAAAATGATACTTTTATATCCTAATTTTTGAAAGTTGATACTTTTATATCCTAATTTTTGAAAGTGGACTTTTTTGTTTGAAACGGATGAAGTAATTGTTTTGAACACATGAATTAAGAAAAATTAATTGATTATATTATAAATATTGATATAATATGTAATTTTCTTTAAAACCAAGTGCATGTGATTTTATCATTAAATTAACAAAAAAAATAAAGATAAAATGCTAAAAAAAAGTCGGGGTTCATTTTGAAATTATAACAATTGTATGTGGTTTGTATTGCATTCAAATTTGTGAAAATCTCGTCAAAGATTTGGTTGTTTTTAAATTTAAAAATAAGACAATGTTTATAACAAAATTATTTTTTGCGGGAAGAATGACGTGAACATGAGCTCTCCCGCCCAATCCACCTAGGCTGCCACTTGGATGTCCAGTCATCTTCCCGTTACAAAAACTAACCAGTTTTTTACAAAGGTTTTAATTGGAAAAAAATGTTAGATTGAGGTTTTACATGCAAAAAAAAAAACTACACATGGTTAAAAATGACAAAAAAATCTAAAATATGTTAGGGTTTTTTATACAATTAACCATTTTTGTAATTATATTTGTGGGTTTTGCATCTTGGTACACAATTGTTGCATTCTGATGTACAATTGTGATGCACAATTTGGAAGTAGTAAACAAAAGTAAAAATCGATGCACAATTATTTTTTTCGATTCACAAAATGACTTATCGATGCACAAACTTTATTTCTGTTGCACAAAATGAATTACCAATACATAAGCTTTATTTCTGATGCAGCGCGCCTAATCCTATTTCATTAAGGGTATTTTCGTTATTTTACCCAAAAAAAATGTATTTTAGTAGTTAAAAACAAATATAGGAGATCTAGGCGATTGAAAATTCTACAAAAGAGATCGGCCTGATTATTACCCTATTAAAAAATATGGGATAAAATTCTGATCGGTTCCTTTTCCAAAGTTTCTAATCCTTCCAGTACCCCGTTTTTTTTAAACAACAAAAGACCACTTTTTTTTTCAAAATATTGTTCAAAAAATATTATCGTTTTCTTCAACAGCTCCGAAAACACACTTTGGATTCGAAAATCACTATTGTTGGTCAACGAAACGGGGATTGACCTACCTCATCAGGTCGAGGGGGCAGCGTCCCTTCGTGGGGGTTTGGGGGCAACGCCCCCGAAAGGTAAACGATTTTTTTAATTCATGAAATACGAAATTGTAATGGATTTGTGCTAGGTTGAAGGATTTTTCAGTTGGAACAAAAGCGAAGGAGGAGGAAGAAGAAGGCTTACGACGAAGAAGATGGAAGAAGCAGGTGGAAGACGTGGTCTAGTTCCTTATGATTTTGTATCGCGATGCAAACTGGATTAAATAATATTTTATGTATCGCGGTTCAAAAATCAATTCATCGTGATATATAAAAGTTGGTACCGCGGTACAACTTGGATTAGGTATATGTATCGCGGTTCAAAAATTAATTCATCGCGGTACATAAAAGTTGGTACCGCGGTCCAAAAATTAATACAATATAATTGGTGAATCGCGGTGCAATACGACTAAGCAATTAAACTATTGAACCGCGGTACAAAAATTAATGTAATAAAATTGATGAATCGTTGTACAATAGGACTAGATAATTAAACTATTGAACCGTAGTGTAAAAATTAATACAATAAAATTGATGAATCGTGGTGTAATAGGATTATGCAATTAAACAACTAAACCGCTGTGCAAAAAGTAATGCAATAAAATTGATGAATCGCGGTGTGATTAGACAAGGTAATTTAACTATTAAACCTGCGGTGCAAATATTAATATAATAAAATTGATGAATCGCGATTCAATAGTCAATTCACCGCGATTCATTCCGATAACGCATCTCATGCTTATTAAGGACATCGTAGTATTTTTTATCTTAAAACTATCATTTTCCGGTTAGAAAAAAAAAACAGAACTATAGTGATTAGAAACTTTGAGAAGTTGAACGATCCGTAATTTTTTTCCAAAAATATAATGATGTAAAGCGATTAAAAATTATCAAAAGGGATCGGCCTAAATTTCTCCCTTCGTGTAATCTTTACGAGGGACTTGCCCGGTGGGATCTCAAGAAGTAGTCCAATTTGGCGTACTGTTGATCCAGTTGGGCCTCCTTGATAGAGCGGGCTACTGGACCCCATGAAGTTGTCCAATTCCATCTAGACTAACTAATAATCAAGCGAAGGAAAGCTCCAGATCTTTCGGGAATAAAGAGATTCAAGTTTGGTGGAAACAATAAGAGCATCCACAATGGTGGATCTCTAAACTACTCTTCAAATACATCGTTTTTTATTCCAATTACACTTTTTCAACACTCCAAAAAAAATTCACTCCAACAATTACTCTCTATATTTCTCTAAAACTTAAAATCTCTCAAATATCAACTAACAAACCTAATTACAAATATATTTTTCATTATTTTTATTTCTATTTTTCCACCACAATTTGATGAAATGTTTTATATTTTAAATTCATAAAATGTACTCCTTCCGTACAAAGATTCTCGTTTGAAAGTCAAATTTTTAAGAAAATGACACTTTTAATAGTTCATTAGTAATAAAATGACTATGTTATGCCTTAATTTTTAAAGTAAACTATTTCGGTGAAACATCCAAAAGTGAAATAGTGACTTTCTCTTGGAATGAGGAAGTAAATAAAATATGTATCTTTCTAGATCTATATTATTGATAAATAAAAATTTATGATGATGTAGTAACAAAAATAATTCTCTTTTGGGATGTTTCAATTGCTTGCAACGAAAAAAAAAACATCAAGAAAAAAAAAGTGATATACTCATTCTGTTTTGGGTAAAGAGTTCACTATTCAATTTAAAAATGTTTTAGTTAAAAAGTTCACTTTAAAAAATGAAGGCATAAAAATATCATTTTATTACTAATAGACTACTAAAAATATCATTTTATTTAAAAAAAAAATTGACTTTCAAACGGAAACTCTTTGCTCAGAATGAATGACGTAATTAATTTTTAATAAAATAAATTTTAACATAATGAAATATTAATTGGAAAATACTAGTAACCTTGTTTGTTTTTGGAGAAAGATAAATGTTACTATTCAAGGTAAACAACTCTTCAAATTAGAAGAGTTATTTAGTTGATTTTAGAGATGGAGAGTTGGTTTGGACTCCCATTGTAGATTTAATTGGAGCTAAATATCTCTAAAATGAGTTTTAGAGAGTTTGTAATTGGTATTGTTGTGGTTGCTCTAATATACTACCTCTTTCGGGACGGGGGTTGCCTACTGTGGTCGTGGGAGACAACCTAATTACAAATCTTAATTTAGAAAACAGAGCTTTACTTTTTTTCATAATTCAATCAACTAATATATTTTAAAAATTATTTAGAAAATATTTAAAGTTAGTGTCTCATACAACACTTCATGCACTAGAGTATTGATGGTATAATAGGTTGATGCAATTTATGTGTAATTCATTATAATTATAACTTGTAAAAACTTATATTCATTATAATTATAAATAACAACCAAATATTCTTGACAAAACTAATACTTGGACCACCCAACTTTTTAAAAACTTGTGATGCGGCCAATGAAAGTTTAAAATTTTCATTTTTGACACCGTACATTAATTAGGCTGCAGGTGAGCCTATTTTTTGGATGGACCTTAATTCAGTCATTAAATCAGAGTTAAATCCATATTTTGCTCATTTAAATTGATAATTACTCTCTTTGTGCGATATTAGAAACCAAAAAGGGGGTCTAAATTAAACACCCCAATTTAACTTTCCATAAAACAAAAAACAAAAAAAAACAAAAAATTAAAATTTCCTCTGTGTATTAACCCCCACCTTCTTTCCCTTATCCCCTTCACCGGTCATCACCATAATCAAACACAGTTATAAGAAAACACATAAAATTAAACATACTATACAAGCAAAAATAAACCGAATACGAATAGACTCATTAGTCTGTTGGGCAGGGGGAGAGAGAACTGTGAGGTGAACTTTCTTCTGTAGGCTCTTTACAGTTTTGTATAAACTTTGTGTTGAAAATGAGATAGCTCGATTATCCAGGTAACATGTCAGTTCCCTCCGAGCTACTGGAAACAAGACGGTCGTTTAGTGTTAAGGACTAGACGACTGCTTAGTCATGACTACTTCTGACCAAGCTACTGGAAATAAAGCAATCGCTTAGTGTCAAGGATTAGGCGACCGCCTGCTCGTTTCTGGTTTTCATTGCGCTACTGGAATTTAAGTGGTCGTATAGTGTCGAGGACTAAGCAACCGCCTAGTCCCGTTTTTCTGTTTTGACGGGTTTACTTATTTAAAGGTTTTATGGTTTCTATTGTATCCATATAAATAGTTGTATCCATATAACGTTTTCAAGGCCGACTCTAATAAAATTTCGACAGTCCGTTGGTCTCAATCTCTATCTTTTTTTTACTATTGATCTTGTTATACTCACCCTCACACACTTCAAATCTAAAAAACTAACTATTGGTCAGGATTGACTTTTATCAAACACAACTAATGATCATGATTAAAAGTTATTTTACCAAGTGTGGGATTTAATCCTGACCAGTAATTATGTTTGATAAAAATGAATTTTGACCAGTAGTTAACTACTAAGCGAAATTATTATTATTATTATTATTATTATTATTATTATTATTATTATTATTATTATTATTATTATTATTATTATTATATATATATATATATATATATATATATATATATATTAAGCTCACACTCGCACACTTCAAATCTAAAAAGCTAACTACCGATCAGGATTGACTTTTATCAAACACAACTAAATGAACTAATGATCAGGATTAAAAGTTATTTACCAAGCGTTTGAGATTTAATATTGGTCAATAGTTATGTTTGATAAAAATGAACAGGGTCGTTCTTAGCATTTAATTGGCCTAGGGCAAGCTTAAGAAATGACCCTTATTTAATAACTAAAATTAATATTTAGAAAAAATTGCGGGCCACTCCACTTTTTGAAACTTTTAATCGTTAAAGTACATCATTTTTGTTTGCAACTGGAAAAAGTCAAAATGACTACGATACTCTTGATGAACCGTAGACACACTATGGAGGTCATATTTTTGTACCGCAATTCATCAATTTTATCTCATTATTTTTTGCACCGCGGTTCAATAGTGTAATTGCTAGTCTATTTTTGAACCGCGATTCATCATTTTTTATTGAATTAGTGTAACTACTAGTCTATTTTTGTACCGCGATTCATCAATTTTAGTGCATTAATTTTTGTACCGTGGTTCAATAATGTAATTGCTAGTCTATTTTTGAACTGCGATTCATTAATTTTAATGCACTAATATTTTCCCCTAATATCTATACATAAGTGACCCAAGTCATAACATACTCAATAAATATTAAGGCTATATAACTATTACCAATTGGGCTGTTTGAGAATTGCCGAATTAGAATGTATGAATTGAGTTAGGGTCGTGTCTTAAATTTGAGAATTGTCGAATTAGGCTGTTTTCTTTGGATTTTAGGCCTCTTCAACTAGCTGTATAAAAAAACATTAACTCAATATAATACTATTACTAATACCCACAAAATTTTTGCCTAGGGCCGGCCCAGAAAATGAATCATGACTAGTAATTAATTACTGGGAATAATTACAAGCCGGTACATTTTTTAAAACATTTTTTCAAATCAATCCAGTCATTTTTTAGACATATCTTTTAGGTACATTTTTAGGGTAAAAATACATTACTACCCCCATTTGTATCGCACAGGAAGAATATGCTCTGTTGTTAGTGCATCCATATCTTTCTCTCTCTTTCATATTGCTCCCAGTACCTTTCTCTCTCTCTCTCTCATCGTTCTCCGATTTCTTGAAAGCTCCAGCTCCCATCTTAATAACAGTGATAATTACATGGAGTCAACAATACAACGTAGCTATTATTCATACGAGAAACATAGCTTCCTTTCATGTTCTTCATACGAGAAACCATGTATGGGTCACAAGAGAGGTACAGATTTTTCACCAATACCCCATTAGAACCTTCTGGAATTTGAAGACTAAGGTAATCATTCTTAGTCAACGCCATGTCTGATTCTTTGGGAAACCCATTCACGTAATTCTTCAGTATAACCTGCTTCATCTCCTTTACTCCTTCAATTGCCATTATTCAATACTCTTAATTTCTGAAAATACCTTGATGATCCCTGAAAGGGATTGTGGAGTACATTTATATGGGGGAATTTCAAGTGGTACAATTTTGAAATCGCCGTCGCCGTCGCAGTTCGACCGGCCAAACAACGGACCTGATAGAAATAGCGAGTGCGCGAAGCGAAACGACGGAGGACTCGGTCTTGCAGATGCAGCAGCAGCGATCGTCGCAGATGAATCGGAGGCGAGCAACGATGAGGAGGAAATCGAAAAGTGTGCTTTCTCATATATATTTTGCATATATATCTTGGTCCACTTTTTGAGATTCTCGATCTGGCTCCAAGCTCAAAGAGAGTTGAGTGCTTTGTCATCTATGTCTGGTTGCAAAAATGAGAAAGATTGAGAAGTCTATTAGGGAAAATGGACTTCAGTGCTTTTACATCTATATAGGCCTTCAACTTTCTCCATTTTTCTCGACCTTTATTAGTTTGAAATCGGAGCAGAGGGTGATGAACTCGTATTTATCATTTTTGTATTATTTTTCACCTGATGCCAAGCCTTGGCATCAACTTTTTGGCATCAGGTTGAATTTTTTTTTGAATTTTTTTCACATTTTTGGCATCAGCAACAATTGTAGGCATCAGCATTTCACCTGATGCCAAGATTTGACATCAGCATTTTTGGCATCAGCAATATTTTGGCACAATTGTAGCATCGGCATTTCACCTGATGCCAAGATTTGACATCAGCATTTTTGGCATCAACAATATTTTTGGCATCAGAGTTTTGGCATCAGAATCCTGATGCCTAGAATTAATTATTCTGATGCCTGGAATTAATCATCCTGATGCCAAGGCTTGGCATCAGAGTTTTCATTAATGACATTTTTGTCATTTGGCAAGCAATTTGTAGTTAAATGAAATGTGCAAAAAATTAATGGTCCTAGATGAAAACATGTTTTCAAAATTGTACCCACTTGAAATTCCCCCATGAGCGAAATTATAATATAGATGGGCTTGTAAAAGTTTGAAAATCAAACATTTTTTTCTTAAAAAGTTTGATTTTCAAATGTGAATCTTTACCCAGATTACAAATGTATTATATATTAAAAAAATATTTTATTAAGCATTTTAAGTTTTATTTTTAAAAAATATTAAAAAAAATCTGCTCATAAATAACGTGGCCTGCAGTAAAGATTAAAGAATTCCTAAGATAACAAATCAACAGTGGGGTACAGAATTCCTTTTCCCCCAAGACATTGGAAAGTTCTTCCTTCTACCTTCGAACCATCAACGCTACCGACGATCAATTTGTTTAAATTTACATTTTTTCTCTCTCTATAAAACGATAAATCGCGAGAGAGAGAGAGAGAGGGGTGATTGATTCCGTTATTTGCTGAGAAAGATTGGTGAAGATTTAGAGAGAAAAAATGGATTTTGAACTGAGAAGAGCGAGAGAGAAGTTAGAGAAGGAACAGAAGGATAGGAAAGAGAAAGCTAAGTTGAAATTGGAAAGGGAGAGAAAATTTAAACAGGAGGCTTTGAAGCAACGGGAGGCAATTGAGGCTGCTCAGAGATCTCGCCGGATCGATGCCATGGAAGCTCAACTCAAGGTTATTTCCGCCTGTTCTATCCTTAATAGCTGATTGAGTAATTACATGTTTATTAATTCTGATCTAAAGTAGTTCTATTTTGATTTTGGTGTTGCATTTATTCGATTTTCTAAAGACCTTTAATCTTGTTTTAGCAGCGCTCCAAAACCCTAATGATTTGTGTTCTTTTGTTTGAGGCACGAAAATGATTGCCTACTGTGGTTTAATTATATTTCTTTTAGATGATTTGGTGGCATGATCACCAAAGAATGCAGGTGCGCCTTGATATTGGCTTACTACAATGAGCTGATATGGCTCTGGTAAAAATTTTGGTTGTTGATGTGGCAAAAATGTCAGTATACCGGGGGTGCCGAAACTCGTCGAGATCCGTGAGTCGTTTGTTGACCAAATTGATGATGAAATCATCGTCTTGGTGATGAAATTGTTGTTTGGGTCGGATATCTGGCTGTATGTAGGTATCTGCAAAGTAAGCACCGCGAGTGAATGGGGATGTCCCCCAAAACCCTTCGGTGTGATAATCAGTACAGTGTATAAAATACAGGAGGGCGCGTAGCCCCCGTGTGTGGAGTGAAAACTCTAGAAGAGAGAGAGAGTGTCCCTACTATGAGATAGTAGGGTTTATTTATACTTGAGGGGTTAAGGTTGGCTTGTCATGCATGGCCAGGCCCATGGTGTTCAATAGTCTTGTAAAGAATAGTAGACCAATGTAGTAGAGAGCCCCCTTGCCTAAGCGAGGCCCAAATGCCTTTTGAGGCATATTAAATATAGACACTTCAGTTGTTAAACATGATCGGAAGGATAAAAAGAAGGATTAGAATTCCAATGTGTAGAATTCCGATGTAGATGGCATTTTCTACCGAAGCTGGTGGATTCAATTTCCAAGATATGGCCCATATGGGACATTAGAATTTTGAAGTAAGGTGGCCTTAGTCAAATGCTTGTAACTTCTTACCTTACTAGGTGTCTAATATGATGGAATCAAAGGTTTGATAGTATCGGGTATAAAAAGAAGTAACTGCAATTAAGTTATTTTTTGGTAACATATAGTGTTTGGTATAAAGTAAGTCGAAACGGCTGTCCCCAGAGGTTACTGAATTATCCAATTTCATGCCATTTAGTGTATATTTGACAGATGCACAAGGAACTATCTAGGGAACGGGAGCTCTAAATATGTCAGTTATCTTTATGTGTTGACAAACCTTAATTAACAACCTTAAAAACACTTCTAATTTCGTTGGATAAAGTGGGGGTATTTCATTTGATAACCGCTGGCAGCATATACACACTGCAATTTCAAGTTAATATCACCAGCGTTATTAATCGATTCTTGTTGGTAGGTCTCTATATGTGTATTTGGAGGGGCCTTTGTTGTTTTAGAATATAGATCGCAACCTTGATATATGAAGAGCCACTCCTGAATCGAACCTTGGGGACCATAACTAGAGGAACAGGTGCTGCCTTTAAGAAAGTTGGCCAATGTTGTAACTTGCAATATGGTTTGAAGGTACAAGTACTGAACTGTCAGAAAATAGCAGTTTGTGAGTTACCGTTAATAGTTATCTGTGTTCACTGCTCATAAATATCACACTGGCGATTTTACTGGGGCTTGCCTTCATGAATGATCAGGGGGATTACTGTTGATAGCCACTTTTATTGAAGAACTAGTTGCATGAACAACTATGTTCTTTTGGTGGAGCTGCTGTCAAAAGATGTACAGTTGGACTATATTGCATAAATGACAATTCTTGCTCCAATCTATTTAGGGTCCATTCTCTTTCGCGATTTAGTGACTTGGTTGTGTATTTTGGATTCTCTTTCTCTCTCTATGTTCCCGCCAACTTTTTCTCTATTTCTTCTCTCTCTCTTTGTCAACCATTACAATTTAATTTTATTTTTTCAGAAAATCACAAAATCAAAGTTACTAATCGTGTAGCCAAACACATCCTCAATTAAGTTTTATTGGACGGTGCAAGTCCTAGTATGGTACATATATATTAGAAAAGGTGTGGAGGTGATCTTAAAACTGTACACTTTTATCGGCCATTGTGTTGGGCCAATAAGGAGAATGAAAGGATGAACTCGATACTTTAGTTTTTGAAGTTTTTGGACTTCTTATTTGGACATCCTTTCCAAATATTTCTTACTACCTTTTTTGGTTCATGACCATTGGCCTATCTATCCAACGTTCTAACATGTTTTTGTGAAAATGATGACTGTGGATGTTGATTATGATTATTAACGTTTTTGTGATTATGATGTTGCTTTTTTCCCAACGCATTTATTGGTCAAAGGTACTTTCGTGTGTTTGTGTTTGAACCTCACCTAAGCAGAAAAACGTTTCTTCCTTACCCATCATCATCAATTTGATTCTGATTTGTATTTACCATTCGTAGTTAGATGTGAGCATTTGATAGTAATATTTACAATGGACTTCCTATCTGTATAATCAGGTTGATCAACAAATGGAAGAAAATGTACTTGCTGGGAGAGGAATTGTGTTTTATCGTGCTCTAGAAGCTGAACCGTATCATGGTAATGGAGATAAGATCAAGTTACCACCTTCCTGCTTCACTGAGTTATCTGATCAAGGGGCTTTTGACAAAGGTCCGCTGCATTTCGAGTTGAAAGTAATGCATCACGAAGAGCCTTCACAAGGAATGGCCACTGAGAAACATGGTCATGGGACAACACATGCAGGTGTGCTGGAATTCACTGCAGAAGAAGGTTCCGTAGGGCTTCCTCCACATATATGGAGTAACTTGTGTTCCACAGAAGCTCCAAAGACTCCTTTGATTGAAGTTCGTTATGTGTGGTTACCAAAAGGAACTTATGCCAAACTTCAAGCAGATGAACTTGGCTTCCCAGATATACCCAATCACAAAGCAGTTCTTGAAACAAGCCTTAGGCAACATGCTACTCTTTCTCAGGATGATGTTTTAACAGTCAATCATGGTACATTGACATACCATTTACGGGTGCTAGAATTGAAACCCTCTTCAAGTGTATCAGTTCTCGAAACCGATATTGAGGTTGATATCGTGGGTCCCAGCTCACTTCCAGAGAGAACCAATCAGTATGTATTGAGACCGCTCATGTTTGGGAAGTCGGAAACTGGAGTGGTCAAGGAAGGGAACTACATGTATTACAAGTTCTCAATAGACAATGATACTTGGGGGAGAATTGCCTCTGGGAATGCTGAAATTGAAGTAAAGGTAAAACCAGAGGCACAGGATGGAGATACTGATCTCTACGTTTCCAGGCATCCCCTCTTATTTCCAACCAGGCATCAGCATGGGTGGTCTTCCCACGATGTGGGTTCAAAGTCTTTGGTCCTTAGCTCCAAGGACCAGAGCTTGGGAACCGGTACTTACAGCATTGGTCTATATGGCTTCAAGGGAACAACAAATTACCAGATATTAGTATTTGTTCAAGATACCTCTAACCGGAAGGTGGGTCAACAAGCTGCGTCTTCTTCACATTTTGTGGAGGCAGATACTGTAGAGTGCCGGAATTGCAAGCATTACATACCTTCTAGAACAATTGCACTTCATGAGGCCTACTGTAGAAGGCACAATGTCACCTGTCAGCATGCTGGTTGTGCAGTTGTTTTGAGGATCGAGGAGGCCAAGAACCATGTACATTGTGATAAATGTGGGCAAGCTTTTCACAGTGGAGAGATAGATAAGCACATGAAAGTGTTCCATGAGCCACTTCACTGTCCCTGTGGAGTCGTCTTTGAGAAGACACAGATGGTAAGCAGTTCTTTCCTGATATTTTACTTTTACTATGTTTGCTGCTCTCTGGTTCTTGATGGTAACCCTTACCACCTGTCTGGGTCCTCCGTCAGAATTTCATTTAAACTTTCCATGTTTGAGAGTTACTCTTGGTAGTAAGTCTGAATATTCTATTTAGTTGAAAAATTATAAATTTTCTTTGAGCAAGGGAAACAAAGTGATTTTAGTTGCACGTCTTAAAGTATCTAACAATGTCGTAGAGTTTGGTTGCATAATTGCCTCATCCTCTTCCTTCTTTCAGCCTTACTTATTGTAGCATATAATTATTCATGGCAGGTGCAACATCAGTCCTCAGAATGTCCCTTGCGCCTTGTCACATGTCGATTTTGTGGGGACATGGTCCAAGCTGGGACTTCAGCTGCAGATGTACGGGATCGATTAAAAGGACTATCAGAGCATGAAAGTCTCTGTGGATCCAGAACTGCCCCTTGTGATTCTTGTGGTCGTGCAGTTATGTTGAAAGATATGGACATTCACCAGATAGCGGTCCATCAAAAGAATTAATCCTCAATTCATCTGTGTCACCGGATGCAATGTTACCTTTGAAGGTGCCTCAGTGTTCAAATGTGCAGGTCCAGAGTTTCTCTGTGGCAGTTGTATTAGTTTATGAAATCTTTTGGAGTCTACAAATTTGAAAATTTCGATTATTTAATCTCAGGTTGTAGAATTATTGGGTCTCTTCCATCTTTTCTCAATACATACATTAGAATTGGTTGAATTCTTGTGTCCCATCCATTTTTTCTGTTATTCTCTAAACTATTCCATCCGAACCTCATCTTTGGTTTGATGACTGATTGGTGGTGTAAAATAAGGCCTTGATAGCCAATGTTTAATCTTTCTCTCCGTCTACCCTACAGAAGCAGGCACAATGCATTGATTTGAATAGATATTTACAGATAAATAATTCTTAGTTGGGTGTGGTTGGAAAATGGATGAAAAATAAGTAGGAATAGGGAGGAATCCAAAGCACTTGAAGAGCTCAATAGGGTCCTCTCCCTTAATATGTTACAGGAGTACTGATTACTTATTAGCAATACACAATAGAATCACTTTTTTTAAAAAAGTCCAAGTAATCTCATTTTCGAAAATATATTCATGTTGTGTAACTTAAAGAAGGTACTTTTATTAAAAAGAAAATGAATAGGTTTCTTGTAAGACGGTAGGAAAAAAAGTAGGATTCTTGTAAGATGGTCTTGCGGATCTTAATTCGACGGAGCTCTACTTTCTCACTGCTCAATCCACCAACACACGGTGGGTTGGGTAAAGAGAATCCGTCTTACAAAAAATATCCGTAAGACCGTTTTACCTAAGTTTTTGTTAAAAAGAAAAAAAAGGTTTATAACTTATAAGTAAAATTAATTTTAAAAAGTTTTGAGTAGTTAAATAAAACTATTTTCTTGAAATTGGTAAAGTAATTCATTATGTTACCACTTGTTTCTGGTACAATACTACAAAGTACAAACCGCACCTAAGATTTTCTTTTTTGTCCAGTCTTTGGTTATGCAGTAATTTGGCATAAAAAATTTCAATCTTTGATTTCTTAATTATGATAGATTAGAGAAACCGTTCTTCTAATTGCCTAATTAAAAATACCGAATTATGAATGCTTGCCTGTTCAGCTTAAGGAAGAAATGATGCTTCTACCTGTACTTGATTAGATATTATAAGAATCATGTGCTCAAAATCCAATTATGAGAATTATAACCATGTGATTTGACTTATGCAATTACATTCAATTTTCTATTTCTTTCGTCTACCTGTTTTTCTTTTAGGATATTTATGTAAGAGTGAAGTCCGTCAAAAATAAAATTGTAAGAGGTGATCTCCTATAAGACGATCTTACGGATTCTTATCCGTAAGACAGATCTATTTAGGTTAAATAAGATAAAATTTAGAAATCTCAATACAATCCCTTAATTTTTGAAAATTACAGCGCCACCCCTCATGTTTATATATGCAGTGTTAAGTTTTACTATTAACAGTATCACTTTATAGTATAAAATATGTCACTTTTGATCTTAAAAGTGTCACTTTGCATTTTTAATGAAAATTATAATTTTTTCCCTAAAAAATACTTTTTGGGCTTAAATGTGTCACTTTTAGTCTTAAATGTGATACTTTCACTTTGAAAAATGTCTTATTTTTTTAGTAAATGAAAATCATTATGTTTGACATTAAAGTGTTACTTTATAACATTAAAAGTATCACTTTTTAGCATTAAATATGTTACTTTTGACCCTACAAGTGTCATTTTGCTTTATAAACAAAAATCGCCGTTATTGACCTTAAAAGTGTCACTTTTTAACATTTAAAGTGTCACATTTTAGTATTATAAATATGCTATTTTTTAATATTAAGAATATTACTTTATATTTTAATGAAAATTATAATAAATTTTAATTTATAATGTCACTTTTAACCTTAAAATATGCAAAACATATTTATTCCATGTCTTGTGGGAGTCAAACTCTAGACCTTCCACTAATCCACTAAACTTTAAAGACCAAGTCTAAACCATATTCACTGACTTGGTTTTAAGTTTTTTAGTAACATGTTATTTATTTATTATGATCCACGAATTCTTAAATGAGCTTCCTTTTACGAATTTAGGATCTGTAAGACCGTCCTACATAATTATTTGTCAAATTGTAAAGATAACTTAAAAAAAGATTAGAAAGTAAAGTAGGTCTCCCGTATGACGGTATTACAGATCTTAATCCGTAACACGAACCTATCCATGTTAAATGGGCAAAGATTCAGTAATCTCAATGCAACACATCAGTTTTTGAAAATTAAAGCATCACCCCTCACGTTTATAAATGAAGAGTCTCACTTTTTAGTATTAAAAATATCACTTTTCAATATAAAATGTGTTATTTTTCAGCATAAAATGTATCACTTTTCAGCATAAAATGTATCACTTTGTATTTTTAATTAAAACTATCACATTTTTTCCTTTAAAAGATGTAACTTTTTAGCCTTACATGCGTTACTTTTGGTCTTAAATGTGTCATTTTTGCTTTAAAAAATGCTACTTTGCATTATAAATGAAAAATCGTCACTTTTTTGCATGAATCGGTGAAAGTGTCACTTTATAGCATTGAAAGTGTCACGTTTTAGTATTAAATATAAATGTGTTACTTTTGGTCTAAAAGTGTCAATTTTTTGCCACTTTTTAGTATTAAGAGTTTCATTTTTTAGTATTAAGAGTGTTACTTTTTAGTCTTAAGAGTATTACTTTGTATTTTAATGGAAATTATAATATTTTCCCCCTTGATAGTGTTACTTTTGACCTTAAGATGTGTCACGTTTGTCTTTTAAATATGTCACGTTTGGCTTTAAATGTTGTCACTTATCATTTCATCAACATCCGTTAAGGTCCGTCAAGCATCTCAAGGCAAATGAAGCTAACAAATGATTAACGGAGCTGATAAAGGATTAAATTATAAAGTTTGAAAGAAAGAAAATTTTGGCAGCAAATATAAAAAGAGAAGGCCACCGGAGCAAAATGAGAAGGATCTCATTAATGTGCTGTCACCTTCGGTGAGGTGACACGTGGTAGTCCTCTCCTTGGACGACCTGCGAGCTTTGTAGACGAATCTAGGTCGATCTGCGGGTTTAAGCCCAACTTCTGTGATCTTCACCCCATTTTCTCTCACATTTTGGTTCGATTTCTTACTGGATGATCCGCGATCTTTGTTGATGGGTTACCCGCTTCATCAGCCTCCTTTTTATCATTTTTTAGGCTCTCTCTTATGAATCTAGAATCCGTAAGACCGTTCTACACAAGTTTTTACCTAAAAAATATACACTTTGAAACGCTCTATAAGAGCAAAATGAATCTTTTTTAAGAAATGGGTGAAGTATAATTTATTCTGGTAAATATGCCGTGTGTTTTCTTACAAGATTCGGTGAATAGAGATTAGAGAATCGGTTCTTTTATGCTAGAAATAGCTATAATCGTGAAAGTTGATCATATTTATTTTACGCACATTATGTTATTAACCCGAACAAGAAACAGACCATATTTACATCACATATGGATAGTAATATATTGATAAAAACCGTCTCGGATACAAATGTTGAATTTCTAAACAAATAAAGATCATGCCAAATACAATTTAAATAGAAAAGGTAAAAAACTGAAGTCAAATAGAATTATAGAAATATACGATAATACGACGTAATAATGTAATACCCGTACACAAAATAGGACAAAAAAATTAATGTATGTATCCAAGCTAATTAAGAAATTAATTAAAAAGAAAAAGAAAAAGTACATATATTATACATTTAAGATTTCTACTATACATTTTTTCTATATATATTAGGCTTAAATAGCAATTTGGTCACCCTACTTTCCAACTTTTTTCATTAAGCTCATTATTTTCTTTCCTTAATTTAATGACTATACTTGGTAAATCAAGTCAATAAGATCACTGGGGATTATTTCTGTTAGTTAGATGGACGGAAATGTTTGAAATGATCAAAATGTCCTTACTAATGTTAACGGTTTTCAGTTTAAAATGCTAATAGTTAAGGGGTTAAAATAAAAAATCAAATTATCAATATTTAATTTATATTGCTAAAATATCTCTCTCTCTCTCTAGTAAACACTAGAGCTGTCAAAAATGAGCCCAGCCCACAGGCCCGGTCCAGCCCACCAGAATTTCATGGGTCTGGGCCTTAGTTTTGGTGGTCCAAAAAAACCAGGCCTTTTTGGACCGGTCCGAAAAGCCCACGGGCCATAATTAGCCCGAATCGCAAAAGCCCGAATTACCCAGCCCAGCCCGGAACTGAAAAGTCAAAAGAAAAAAATATTTTAAAATTTAAAATTTAAAAAGCAACAATTGTAACTGTAAGGAAGGTTGTAGTTAATACTATTAGTATTTACTACTCCCTCCGTTCCTAAATAATCGTCCTTGTTGACCCAGCGCACAGTTTAAGAAAAAACAATTGATTTGATTATTTATATTGGTTTAATGTGTAGTTTCTTTTAATGTTCATGTGTATGTGGAAAAAGGAAATGAGAACGATAATTTAGGGACGGATAGAGTATTTAATAAGGCTGCCTAGTGTACTGTGTAGAGTAAGAGTAATAGACTAGTAGTGGGCCTAGCTACAGTAGCTAGCGTTGTGACTTGTGCCCTCGTGCGTAGTGACTGAGGCTAGGGCCTATCCACCTGTGGGTGTGGCCGTATGGGCTATCTACCTCTCTAGTCTCTAAGTTTGTAATCCACTTTCATAAGTTTCATATTAACTAGTTTTACACCCGTGCGTTAAACGCACGGTCATACATTTTTTCAATTAACTTATACTCGAGCAAAATAAAGAAGAAAAACAAAATTTCAAAAAATAAAAATAAAAAAAATAATGTTGGAGGCAACTACTTTCTATTTAAAAAAAAAAATGATTTGTTTTGATTTAAAAATTAGAGACTTGTATATTTAAGATCTGAGAAAATAAAATCAAATTTTTAGAAAAAAAAAAAAATTGGGGTTTAATAATATGGTATGTGTTTCAAGGAGTTTTGACTATTTAATGTTATAAGAGACGCA
Organism: Codonopsis lanceolata; assembly: GCA_013146195.2. Lineage (NCBI taxonomy): Eukaryota > Viridiplantae > Streptophyta > Magnoliopsida > Asterales > Campanulaceae > Codonopsis > Codonopsis lanceolata. Next base: position 51,366,241 of record CM028380.1, read on the forward strand.
ATTGTAAATGATAAAGTTTGCTGTAAAAAAAATGAGGCTTAAATCACAATTTGATCACCCTACTTTCCCACTTTTTGCAATAAGGTGACTCTACAATTTTTTTTTTCAATTTAGTCATTTTACTTGGTTTGCACATACTCTCAGCCTCTTTGTCCTTAAATTCATTGAGCAGCTCTCTTGCTCTTTGAGTCATTGGAGGATCATACCATGCAAAAAAATTACATTTTCTATCATCATCCTGTTAAGAACCAAACAATAAACCAAACACTTAAGAAACAGAGTATATAAACAAAGAAATTACACTTTTCTTTTCCATAGGAACCAAACAATAAATCCAGCCCTAAATTGAAACAGAATATATCAACAAAGAAAAAAACATTATATTGAAGTTTTCATATGTACCTAAGAAACAGAGTCATTAAAATAAGATTGATTGAATTTCAACTAAAACCCTAATTGCACTATAACTGAAATTAACCAATTAATCATACCAATTTCCTATTTTTCGAACCAAATCAAAACAGACATTCATATAAGCAAATCACGTACCTTCCAGTTTGGGCATCCAAAAAACCTCATACCAGGATATTCCTCGGTCCATGATGTCCACATACGAGCCTTATTACCGCAATCACAATACCTTTCTTGAATCAAATCATTTGAACATACTTGAACTGGAAATCGAGCTCCTTTACCTTTACTTGAACTTGAATTCGAACTCCTTTACCTCATGGCTCTGTCGCTTTGCTGGAGAGATAAACAAATTAAGACAGGAACTCGAAGGTGAGAAGGTATGGAGTTACTTCGATCTCCCCTGCCCTAATACCTTTCTTCTCTTCGATCTGCAATTGAGTTATGCGTGTTAAAGGTAAGGCTGAAGCTGAGACACGTGAGTAGCACGTGATGTACTTAAAGGGTATTTTCGGGTTAATGTAAAATCTTAAAGCTTTCCATCCAATTTTTATTGGATGGAGTGATTAATGTGTAATACTTGGTGAAGTACAATGATGAAATAGAAAGAAAAAAAATTGTAGAGTGATCATATTGCAAAAAGCTGGAAAGTAGGGTGACCAATTTGTGATTTAAGCCTTTAAAAATTATAGTAATGCGAGGTGGGATTCTAGGGTCTTCTTTTCCTCTTCAACCTGTGAGAGCTCGATCACTTTAGTAGTAACGTTCTCCTCGCTCAGCTTTAGCTCAGCTCGAAGTGCATTGATCTTCTCTTCCAGCTTATTCTTCTCAAGAGTCAGCAAGCTGGCGGTGGTGAGGTGTTCTTTGAGCCAATCGTAAAACAGCTCGATCTTTGTGGCCATCTGAAAATGAAAAATACAAGTTAGGGACAAAACATGCAAGGCGCATTTACTTTTATGAACTAAGAAGGCAGTCATTACCTCGGCCATGTACAACCCGATCTCCTCGACCAGAACTGAGCTTGAATGCTCGCAGCTACTTTTCCGGAGGCCACCACGGCGAAGTCTACTCCAGCCAGACAAAGAAGGGTGAGGTCAGATGTAAGGGCCTCCCAGTCAAGTACCCAATCGTGTCCATATATGCCTTCTTTCACGCTGAGCAGAGTCCTGAATGCCTTGGCTATTTTTGGTTTGCCAGCCCGGAAAACGTTTCTATCATATTTGGTGATCTCCATGTCACGTAAGTAGGGGCAAAAGACCATCCTACTCGAGATTCAACAACCAGGGCTTTCCCATCCCAGACTTCAACTTTATTGGGACCGTCGCTTAGAAGCTTGAAGTAATTTGGATTGGAGCGGCCCGTAATGATCTGTTTTTTTTTTTTGCCAAGCGAGAATAGGAACAGTTTATGGAACAATGTCATATCGGGCTCAAACCCAAGCAGCCTGCAGGCCACCGTATATACGACCATAAATCTCACTGTGGTAAGGGTCAGATCACAGGGGAAGGTATTGTTATAGTGGAGGAACTCAACTATGAATGGATCCAGGGGAAGCCTCAGTCTAACCAGGAAAAAGTCAAAGTAAAAGACCATTCAGTCTCCTTGAAAGTTGTGGTCATTTTTATCGATATCCAAGTTGAAGGCTCTCACTTGGTAGTTTTTCGGGCCAATGCCCAGGGAATAGAACCATGTAGACACATCCTCCTCCCAAGTCAGGTCATCCCATTTCATTGAGGCTAGTTTATCGACCACATGTTTTTTGCCCTTTCCGCGAGCAACCCTTCAGTTCCTTTCAGGAGGAGCGCTTGTGGTCAAAGACTTAGACCCAGAGCATCTTCCCTTCTCGTCAGACACTTACTCGTTCTCAACACTGAAATTATGGTCCCCACCTTGCTTGTCTTCAACATGGGCATTATGATCATCCTCTTGCTCGTCCTCAATATTTGCACCTTGCTCAAAAATTTCAGGAACTTCTCCAGGTGCCGTTGAGGTCCCATCCAGCTCGGTCCCCTCTGAGCTACTCGATTCAATGTCAAAACTTTCCTCGTGCTCGCTTGAAGCTCCATAATCATAGATGCGTCTTTCGATTTCTGAATCACTCCCGTCGCAAGAAGACATTATACAGTAATCGAGGAAAATACATTAATCCCTGCTCGTGAAAATAGGTATGAATGAACAAGTAAAACCATCGGTTAGGGTTTAGACTTCAAACCAGTTAACAGGGCACCAATTCTCAATTTCCTCGATTCCTACCTATGTGTGTGCTCGCGTTGGTGCAAAAGTCAGAAATGACTACTAAGACGAACCCAAAAAAGATAGGAAGATTTTCTGGAAAGCAACGACAAACAGAAATCAAGAATGAAAGTAGAAATCAAGAGGTTTCAGTAGTTGGGCATCGAAACATCCAATGGGCTTCGTTGAATCCTAAGGCTAGGGTTCTAGCATGGACGAAATGGAAACAAAATAATAATCAAGAGCAAAAGGTTTCCTGTGGAGTTGATGGTTTTTTGAGTCCGACGATTCACACTATCTAGTTTGCTGCTTCGCTTCAACTTCGAGGAACACTGGTGATTCTAAGAATCAGTCGGGAAGGTAGAGAAAGTGAAAGGGGTTTGTGAATAATAAAGGGTTGTAAAAGAGTTAAGGAAGGGAGCCTTTGCTTTTTTAGATCAAGTGAGGGGCAGAATAGGAAGAGAAATGTCCAAACATGACTTATTGGACATGCGGCACTAGAACCGAGGCATTGCATTTAATGTCGCCTCGGGAAAGATGCATGCATGCAGCATCACCTCTCAACCGATGGTTGCCCTAGCTTGTTATGTTAGCACACGCCTAGCATCTGCCTGCCTTTCCAATCGTTGAAGTGATCCCTTATGCAACCATGATCCATCCTATTTTCCAAGTCTTACCCAGACCAAGAATGAACAAGTCTTACAACGACCAGACAATGCATCCTTCACGAACAAAATATTATGTTCCTCGCTTCGAGTATGTGTGCTCGCAAGACAAGAAGCAGGGGGCCACTGAGCTGCTTGGCCCAAAAGGCCCAAGCATCGGTCACGTGCTAAGCACGTCATCACCCTTGTCACGAGCAGATCACATGCGTGCGTCATGGTGCGAACTCAAATCATAAGCGAGCAGGGATAGATCTCTGATCGACTAAACATACCAAACAAACAGCCTCCCGCCCGTCGTCTGAGGGCCAAGAGTATAGCGAGCATGTAGAGGTTTTGGCGAGCATAGCCAGCCTGTTCGGTTACACGGTAACGGTCGTTCAGAATATGGGGAGTTAATGTCGGGAGATCCGCCCCCATGTTCCGGACGTGGCCATGAACGTGCCCGCCTTTCATGCTCGTGCATTCAATGTTTACCCTTCTCAAACAAAGGGAGAGGTACGCTCAATTTATAGGCTAAACTCTGTCAATGCATCTACGTGTTAGCTAATTTTCACACCGGGGTGCATTTGTAGGGAAAATCATCTGCCTAGTTCATTGTTGTTGTTTTCTTTGATAGATTTGGACTTCAAGACCAGGATAGATTGAAAGCCAAATATTCGATTATTCAAGGTCAGTGTATCCACTTAATTTGGATACATCATTACTACTATTACCAAAAGAAGAAATGTATGTCACATTTAAAAAGTATAGTAGTATTATTACCAAAAGAACCCGTGCAGAGCATGTGCTCTATAACTAGTAGTAATTTATAGCAAAGATAATTGAAAGATAAGAAAGAGAATTTAAGGTCAAATGATTTTTATATATGTTATTCCAGAGTTATAAACATTTAGGGTTACAAGTTATACATAGGATACAAGACCTAGTTCTAAATACATCATAAAACGAAAACCAAAAAATCCAGGAAAGCCACCGGGCGCGGTAGCGCTTATGTCCATGGCGTGACGACGCCAAAACCCAGATCAACTTGGTCGCTTTGTGCGTGTGTCCAGCCTCGAGCCCAACATTGCGCGCTCGCGCCAAGATCCCTTGCGCACCCTCAAATCCAATAACCACTGGAATATCCCTTGCTCGTGGCCAAAGTCCAACACGTGCCCACCTCAATGTCTTTCGATCAGCACTCAAAAATTCCTGAGAATTTGGCTTTTTATCTGGAATCGAGCCATCGAATCCAATAGAGTACCACTATTGCATGGATAATCAATAACTAAGTAAGAACAAATACTCCATCTATTTCAATTAAATTAATTTGTCATTAATACGAAAAATCAGTTGTATTTTCAAGTTTAAGCTTTAAATATCAACAATTTTTTTAGTGATTTACCCTTTTTTGAAACCATATTATCTTTCAAACTTGTTATAGCAATAAAAAAACATAATTGTAGAGCAATAAAAATGAAATACTCCATTTGTTTTGCCCAAAGAATTCATATTTGAAAAATATAATAATTAAAGAATATTAAGTGTCATTAAAGCTGATCATAATTACAAAAAATGCTTAAATATAAAGAAGATGTTTATATCACATACGAAGGGCAAACATTGAAAAGCTTTTTGAGTTGTACACATAATTTTTTTAAATTGACCATTTAAGTGAAATATATATATATATATATATATATATATATATATATATATATATATATATATATATATATATATATCACCAACTTTATATATATATATATATATATAAAGTTGGTGAGGTGGCACTATGGTTGTGCCACCTCATCCACTTTAGATAAATATTGATTCTTAGACATCCATGTAAGACTTTTTATCTTCCAACCATTACCTATTAATAATACCTATTAATATTCAATATGATAAGGGGTATTATCATATAGCTATATATAACAATAGATATAACTTCTTCTATTATCAATAGTAGAAGACTTATATTTAAAAAAAATTACAACTAACATTACTTCTAACCAATGTGAGATAAAACTCTTCAAGGTGAGATATTACTTCTAATGACTCACTTTTAACATTATACTTTAACTTTTGATATCTTATTCATCAAAAACTTGATTTTGAAAAATAAATATATCATTTCGATGTTCTTGCTGAGTAGAACACATTCGCACAATTACTTTTGTCAACAAACAAATGACACGTAAAGAAATTTGTGCCTCAAGTTGCACAATTTCTTTCAATAAAAACACTAATTTTTTAATAAGTATTATACTTTAACTTTTGATATTTTATTTATCCAAAACTCGATTTTGACAAATAAATATATCATTTCGATGCTCTCATCGAATAGAACACATTTGCGCAATTACCTTCGGCAACAAACAAATGACACATAAATAAATTCGTGCCTCAAGTTACACAATTTCTCTCACTAAAAACACTAATTTTTTGAACAAATATTATACTTTAAGTCTTGATATCTTATTATTCAAAACTCGATTTGGACAAATAAATATATCATTTTGATCCTCTCACTGGGTAGAACGCATTTGCGCAATTACCTTCGTCAACAAACAAATGACATGTAAAGAAATTTGTGCCTTAAGTTGCACAATTTCTTTCACTAAAAACACTAATTTTTCAACAATTGAAGAGATGTATCCCACATTGGTTAGAAATTGATGTTGGTTTCAAAACTTCTATTATTAAGTACCAATAGAAGAAATGTATCATACATTGGTTGGAAAGTGATGTTGATTTTCAAAGTCACTAGAAAACCAAAAGTTTTTAAAACTTCCACATGGATGCTTTAGAATGAAGATTTATTCAAAGGTGGTGAGGTGACACAACCATAGTGCTCCTCACCAACTTTATATATATATATATGATAAAATATTTTTACCATTATTACCAATAGAAGATGTATATCTCACATTGGCTAGAAAATGATGTTTAGTTTAAATTATTTTATATTATTACCAATAAAAGAGATGTATAACACATTGTTTAAAAAGAAAATGTTAGATTTTAAAGTCTAAAACTAAAGACTTTCACTTTTACAAGAGATATATATATCTCACATGGTTACAAAATATTCTACTATTATTACCAATAGAAGATATGTCTTAAACATTGGTTAGAAATTGATGTCTGTATTAAAAATACTATTAATTACTAATTGAAAAGATGTATAATACATTTGTTATAAAGTGATGTTGATTTTCAAAGTTTTTTGATAAAAGACTTCTACAATTATTGGTTAAAAAATGATATTGATTTTTAATTATTTTAGATTATATAAAAGACTTACTATTATTAGTAATAGAAGATATATATACTTTTTGGTTTTCTAGCCATTAGCTAATAATAATACATAATAATAATCAATATGATAAGGGGTATTAGAATTAGTATATATAATTTCTTCTATTGTCAATAGTAGAAGACTTATATTTAAAAACTTTTACAACTAACATTACTTCTAACAAATGTGGGATAAAACTCTTCAAGGTTAGATATTACTTCTAATGACTCACTTTTAACATCATACTTTAAGCTTTGATATATTATTCATCCAAAACTTGATTTGGACAAATAAATATATCATTTCGATATTTTTGCCGAGTAGAACAAATTTGCACAATTACTTTTGTCAACAAACAAATGACACGTAAAGAAATTTGTGCCTCAAGTTGCACAATTTCTTTCAATAAAAACACTAATTTTTTAATAAGTATTATACTTTAACTTTTGATATGTTATTCATCCAAAACTCGATTTGGATAAATAAATATATCATTTTGAAGCTCTCACCGAGTAAAACACATTTGCGTAATTACTTTCGCCAACAAACAAATGACACGTAAAGAAATTCATACCTCAAGTTGCACAATTTCTCTCACTAAAAACACTAATTTTGTTAACAAGTATTAAATTTTAAGTCTTGATATCTTATTATCCAAAACTCGATTTTGACAAATAAATATATCATTTTGATGCTCTCACCGAGTAGAACACATTTGCACAATTACCTTCGTCAACAAACAAATGACACGTAAAGAAATTTGTGCATCAAGTTGCACAATTTCTTTCACTAAAAACACTAATTTTTCAACAATAGAAGAGATGTATCCCACATTGGTTAGAAATTGATGTTGATTTAAAAAATTCTATTATTAAGTATCAATAGAAGAAATGCATCATACATTGGTTGGAAAGTGATGTTGATTTTCAAAGTCACTAAAAAACCAAAAGATTTTAAAGCTTCCACATGGATGCTTTAGAATGAAGATTTATTCAAAGGTGGTGAGGTGGCACAACCATAGTGCTCCTACTATTACCAATAGAAGAGATGTATCACACATTGGTTAGAAATTGATGTTTGTATTAAAAATACTATTATTAATTGTTAATTGAAAAGATGTATCATACATTTGTTATAAAGTGATGTTGGTTTTCAAATTTTTTTGATAAAAGACTTCTACCATTATTACCAATAGAAGATGTATATCTCACATTGGTTAAAAAATGATGTTGATTTTTAATTATTTTAGATTATATAAAAGACTTGCTATTATTAGCAATAGAAGATATATATCACACATTTGTTATACATTGATGTTTGTTTTAAATTACTATTATTACCAATAAAAGAGATAAATCTTACATTGGTTAAAAAGTGATGTTGATTTTAAAAGCGTTTAAATAAAAAGACTTCTACTTTTATCATTAATAAAAAAGAAGAGAAGAGATATATCTCATTATATAGAAAGAGATGTTGTTTTTTGATATTTTTTTAGATAAAAAACTTCTACTATTATTACCAAATGATGAGATGTATTACACATTGGTTAGAGAGTGATGTAGGTATTAAAAGTCTTTTTATAAAAGACTTAATACCAATAGAAAAAAAATGTATTTCACATTAGTTAGGAAAGTGATATTGGTTTAAAATGTTTTTAGATAATGTATATCGTATTGGTTACAAAGAGATCCACATTATTTAAAAACATATATTGGTTATAAAATTTATAGATAAACAAATTTTTATGTTATTATCAATACAAGAGATGTATCACACATTGTTTACAAAGAGATGTTGGTTTCAAAACTATTTAAGATAAAATAATACTACTATTATTTTTTTTATGTTATAACCAATAGAAGAGATGTATCTCACATTGTTTAGAAAGAGATGTTGATTTCAAAAGTTTTTATATAAAAGACTTTTATTATTACTATAGAAGAATACATCTTACATTTGTTAGAAATTAATGTTGGTTTTAAAAATACTATTATTACCAATAGAAAAGATGTATACCACATGGTTAAAAAGAGATGTTTGTTTAGAAAAAGATGTTTGTTTTAAAAGTATTTAGATAAAAGTCTTAAACTTTTATTACCAATAGAAATAGAAAAGAAGTATCTCACATTGGTTACAAAGAATTGTATCTCACATTATTTATAAATGAGTTTTGGTTATAAAAGTCATTAGATAAAGATATATTTTGTTATTACCAATATAAAATATGTATACCACATGGTAAAGATGTGGTGTTGATTTTAAAGTCTTTAGATAAAAGACTTAAACTTTCATTACCAATAAAAATATAAAATAAGTATTTCATATTGTTTAAAAATGAATTATGATTTTAAAAGTTTTTAACAAAATGACTTCTAATATTATTATCAAGTTAAATGTTAATTTTAAAAGTCTTTAGATAAAAAATTATTATTATTATTATTATTACAAAATATGTATCTCATGTTAGCTAGAAACTTATATCAATTTTAAAAGTATTTAGGTAAAATAATCGTTTAATATTAGTAACAATAGAAAAAAAAATTATAAACATGGAAGAGATTAACAATCTAATTATAATGTCTAAAAGTTATATTATTATTATAAAAATATATATATCTCACATTGTACACGTGCATAACACGGGCTAAATAACTAATATCTCAAAAATAAACTTATAGACTTTTTGCCTGGAAAAGAAGTACTACTACAATCTTACCTATCTGATTTGTGGTTTGAGATTTTTTTAAAAAGTTTTCACTTTATTGGTTCTACTATTTTATTTTTCTCTTACCTTTAATTTAAATATTTTATTCGTTCTTAAATAATTGTCTTGTTTGACTAAATACACCGATTAAGAAAAAATTAATTGACTTAATTATTAATATTGATATAACTTTTGGTTTCCTTTAAAGGCATGTTCATGTGACTCATGTTTATGGTAGGAAGAAAAAATAAAATGGGTATATTGGTAAAAGATTTCTTTATTAAGTTTAGAAACACAACAATTATTTGGAGTAGATGAAAAAGAATGACAAGACAATTATTTAGGAACGAAAATATTATACAACCAAAAAAATAAAAATAAAAATAAGTTTATCCAAAAGGTGTTTAATTTATAAATATGATATATATATATATATATATATATATATATATATATATATATATATATATATATATATATATATATATATATATTTGGAGAACTGAGGAGTAGTTGGGTAACTTGTGTTACGTGGAAACTAGAAACTCTCCAAAAGTTGTTTAATTACTCTACAAATAATTTCCGTGAGCATATTGGATACTAGTATACTACTACCATCCTTTCAAAATTATTTTCTGAGTTGACTTGATGTATATTTTTAGAAAATACATTTGACTAGATTATTAATATTAGTTGGATGTATAATTTACTTTAAAACTTATATGTATGTGGTTCATAATTAAAGTAAGATGAAAAAATAAGGATAAAATAGTAAAAATATTGTCCTGAAAATATATGTTTCAAATAAAATAATTATTTTAGAACGGATAATTAATGAAAGCTGGATAATATTTTAAGGACGAATGGAGTATATCATATGATATGATATCTATGTCAGAAGTCAAATCCAAATACAGTCATATGTTGACAAGAAAGAAAAAATAAATAAATTATACTCCCTCCGTCTTTAAATAATTGTCCTAGTTGACTCGGCGCACAGTTTAAGAAAAACAATTGACTTGATTATTTATATTGGTTTAATGTGTAGTTTCTTTTAATGTCTATGTGTATGTGGCCCATAATTAAAGTGGAGTGAAAAAGTAAGGATAAAGTGGTAAAAGTGATGCTCTAAAAAGGTAAGTTTTAAAGTGGACAATTATTTTGACGAAAAAAGAAAGGAGGACGATAATTTAGGGACTGGGGGAGTATTAATAAAGTCATAATTCAGGTAAAAAGTGGTTTAAGTTGAAATAAAGGATTAGGTAGGTAACTAAAAACTAAAGAGTGACATGATCCGAGACACATGTGCGAATCGGATGGATCCGAAAGGAAACGAATGGGGTTTGATAAATGAGTGACAGAGTCCTGGAAGTAGCCGTTACCAAAATGGGTCAAGGATACGGACACAACGACAGAACCAATTTAAAAAAAAAAACGTAAAGGGGAAAAAACTAGTCATAAAGAAAGGGCGCAAATCAAAAGAGCACACATTCACACCGCACCGCCCCCAGTTCACAAATCACATTCACGCATCCAGCACGACTCTCTCTCTCTCTCTCACGCACACACTCACTCCTTAGTCCACCTGAAAAAGAGATTCCAGAGGCTTCGTCGTATCTGCTTTCGACAGCAATCAGTTGCTTCTGCTAATCTTTCAACTCCATTTCTTCTGATTTTAAGTTTAGATAAAGCCTCCATTTGGATTTTCAAGCACTGGATTGACTGACTTCAGCAGATTCAAGTGTATGTACCTCGTAGGTCGTTTTTTACCTTTTTTTTTTTTTGGATTTGATAAATTTGAGAATTCATTGAGGTGCATTCATTCGTGCAGTTTTGTAAATGCAGTAGGTTATGGTTCCCGGATTTATCTTATTTTTTGCCACCTAGATTTGTCAATTTGTTTTAGCTTCTCTCTCTAATGTTGAAGAATATTGGTCAGATTTGTGCAATGTGTGCATGATTTGTCACAAATGATCCAGGGGAATTGTTGGGGAGAAATGAAACAAGTTGAATTTTAGTTTGCAATGATTGATGACAAGTTGATGTTGCCAGTAGGGTGAGGCATCTGGTTTCTTGCATTGTGTAATTATGCTCACGTTATGAATTGCTGTTTATTTGCATTTTTAGAATATTGTTATCGTTATTCACTGTATGAATCAACTAAAATTGTACAGTGTTAGACGACTGTTTTGTGGATTTTATTTATGAAATCAGAGTCAATTATGGAAAATTAAAAAAGATATGGGCTGGTTTAGTTAGATAATATTGAGACAACTACAAAAATCAAATTATGCTTGAGAAACTTCTGATTGGATGTCATAGTGGAGATGAAGTTTTATGTGGTGGTTGGCCAATGCTTATGCTGAGAACATTTCGTAGCACGTGCTGAACGCTTATAGTATATTTTTCAGTTTTTTTTTCCTTTTAATATATGTTACTGTCTTACCACATGCTCTCTGGGTTTAGGGGAGGAAATATTCAATTGCGTGCACCATGACCAATATCGGCACACTATAGTGCCAAAGTGACTTAAAAAGTAAGGTTCACTTTGACATTAAAGTGTGCCACTATTAGTTGTGGTTGTGGTCCACCATGTAGATATGTCACGTGGTTGATTCTGGCAGACTAGAGGAGATACCGAAGTGTTGAATGGTCTTGTCCTGGGGGACTAGAGGGGGAATACCCAAGCTAGTGAGTTAAAAATGGCTTAAGGACCGAGGGGAAGAGGCAAGAGGATGAAAGCCAAGACATCTTAGAGAGAGAGAGAGGGGGGGAGGAGGAATAAGTACCCTACTCTTGATACTTCATTCTTAATTGCAAGAATGGGGATAACTCATATTTATAGTCCCATGTGATGGTGCTGAGCACATGAGATAATAATTTTAAGTTGGTGATGCTGCCAATACCACGCGAATGGTGGACTCTCTCTCTCTCTCTCTCTCTCTATTAAAGGAAGGTAGCGTGTTCTTGGTGGGGACCGCGGGTCTTCATGTCAGCCACCAAATCAATGCCTTCATCAGTCAAAATTGGTGCAATTAAGCGGGGGGGGGGGGCTTCCCGAGGTTGACCAAACTCGGGTGATCTTGATGGTGTATGAAAGCGTTAATCCAAGGAAGATAGAGACTTGATCCTGAAAATGTGAAGAACATTTATCGGGAAGTAGGAGGCCCATTCCAATCCTGGAAGATTGGATTGTGAGTTCTTTCTACTTGACCGAATTCTTGGAATATCGTGGCTTTTGGGGGTGTTAAGCCTATAGACCAAATATTACTAATGTGTACTTATAAAGAGGGAGCTGGCATTCTGGGTAGGGTGGAGAAAGGTAGGAATATGTTTGATTTTGTGAAGAATCCAAGGGATAAATCATGTGGTTCTAGAAGCCATAGTTATAAGACTACTGGAAATCAAGTTTTGATTGATCTCCCCGCACCAAGGGCTATACATGCCTATAAAAAACAAAAAAAAAGTTCTTACTGATCCACAAATTCTCACTCTCTCTCTCTCTCTCTATTGGGAGTGGTTGAGAGGGAGGAGTGAGGAGTGAGGAGTGGCTGAGAGGGGGAAGTGGGGAATATGCTTTGAGATTAAAGTGCCAAACACATTAGCCTTGTACTTATTAGCCAAGTAATGGATTTTTTTTGAACCTCATAGAGTTGACTTCTATCGATTGCATTTCTCCTAAGATTTTCTGCTAAGTTGTCTCTTACTATATTATACTGCATTCAGCAATGCCCTTTCTAGGGTTCGCAAAGCAGTCAGAATTTCACAGGTTCGTTCTCTGCATTTTCTTGCCATATTTACAGGTTATACTTTTTGCAGGGAAATATTCAAATATTTTGAACCAGATTGATGGCTACAATTAATGATATAGGGGTTGCAGCAGCCATCAATATTCTTACAGCATTTGCTTTTTTTCTGGCATTTGCAATACTTCGAATCCAGCCTTTCAACGATAGAGTATATTTTCCAAAATGGTACCTAAAGGGTTTAAGGAGCAGCCCACTGCAGTCAGGTGCTTTTGTCCAAAAGTTTGTCAATTTGGACTTCAGAGCGTACTTGAGGTTCTTGAATTGGATGCCTGCTGCACTACAAATGCCAGAACCAGAGCTTGTTGACCATGCAGGACTCGATTCTGCTATTTACTTGAGAATTTACTTGACTGGGTATGCTTTGATATGCTAATATTCTTCTTGTTTGTTAAATCTTTACCATTTTTACAAGGTACCATTGAACAGGCTGGGCTTTAGGTTTCTTCCTTCTTCTGGTTTCATTATCTTCTCCTGGTTTCAGTTCACTCCCCCTTTAAGAAGTAGGGTTTATCACTGACATACACTTCATAACATTGTATGTGAGATTGTAGAAATGGTCATATTCAGTACTTAGGATCATATAAAAGTAACTCTAAGAAAATACTTAAAATCCCTTTGGAAACAACAAGAAAAATCAAACTAATAATGTGAGGGAGAATTCAAATACTTTACTGATTACCAGAAAGCTTTATATATGCATACCAAATTCATTGGAAAAGATTGGATGTAAATCCGGTGTTGGCTCAAGATGATGGAAACCAGTTGTAAATATTGGATGTAAAAATGAAAGGTTGAGAAGATGATTTAAGAGGGAGAATGAGATAGATGATGAAGGACGAAATCTTGGCTTTCTTCTGAACAAAGTCAAACTTATAAGAAGGTAAAGAAAGGAGAAGATGAACACAGAGTGTTATCTCAAAGCCCAGTCTTGGCTTTCTTTTGAACAAACTTATAAGAAGGTAAAGAAAGGAGAAGATGAACACAGAGTGTTATCTCAAACCCCAGTCTTTAGTCAATAATCAACTCCCCATAACTTAGAGGCATTACATGTTTATTAATAGGCTAAGACTACACATGTAATGTTATTATGACTGAGGCTAGAATGCAACTAATACTACTAGGACTAAGAAAATCAAATTACCAAATAATAAAATAACTCTACCTAATAAAACAACTAAAAAGATAATAATGCTTACAATAGCTAAATCCTTGTCTACAAAGGAAATTTTCCAATGGACGAAAAGGGTTAAGACTACGCACCTAATATCGGAACTATTGGGTCTAGAATGCAACTAATACTACTAAGACTAAGAAAACTATGAATTCTGAAATACGCATCACGAATGCAAGGAGATATTGACCAAAGATCGAGACTCCTTCCCTGGCATGGCCTAAAATGAAGACTTTCACCTATTGGGATGGGATCTGTCCCTTGGGGTTTCATACAGGTTGCGGTTTATAAATGTTTACCTCTAGCCCAGTAAATCACAAAGTTGGGCTCTCAAAACCAAGGTAGTGCTGCTGAATTAATATGCACTATGGTGTTAAACAGGGGCGGATTTAAAGGGGGGACCGAGGCCCGCAAAGTTTTTAAAATGCACATTTTTGCTTTGTAATTTATTAATAAATTTTACAAAAACAGCAGTTTGTACTGTAGAAGTAGCTTAATCCGCTGCATAACCTTCCTAGATCACTCAGTACACAAGCCTTATGTGCAGTACCATCCTTTTAAATTAAAACAGTGCAAGATCAAAAGTAGTGTATGCAATATTTGAAATTTACTGTTATTTACCGTCCTTGAAGTCCAACTGTAGGGTGAATGGCATCAGAGTCCTTATAAATGTTTTTGTATTAATGGTTTAGATATTCTTTTTTAAAACAGGTTTAGGTTTTTGCATGCTCGTCTACTTTTCGTTCTTTCTGCTTATTTGTATATGTTAAGTAACCAACTCCTCTAAAAGCTTAAGCTATTAGATAGGGGCTCAACAATGTATATCAAGCTTAACACTCCCCCTCACGTGTGACCCGTCCACACATGAAGAGATACACAAACATGCCTCACCATGGGCATCACAAAGCAAACAGAGTGACAACATGCACTCACATTATTCCAGGTAACAAATGCAAGCAGGATAACTCGAACCCACGACCTTGCCAAACCAGATATTTGATACCATGTTAAGTAACCAACTCATCTAAAATTTAAGTTAGATAGGGGCTCAACAATGTATATCAAGCTTAACAGTATAGTTCCAATTTATTTATTTTTAGCAACAAAACTCATTTGCCATGTGATGTGGATATCTCTCCAAGTGTGTATGAATTGTTTTTACGATGTTATCTGCTTTGTGGATTTACTCTTCCTATTTCCTTAACTCTATCTTTTCTGCATTGCAGGCTCAAAATTTTTGTTCCTATTGCATGCCTTGCTTTCACAATTATGGTGCCAGTTAATTGGACTAATCGGACGTTAGAGCTTTCTAATTTGACTTACAGTGATATAGACAAGCTTTCTATTTCAAACATTCCAAATGGGTCACAAAGGTATGGAAGGTTTCTTGTGCTTTTTTTTTTTTTTTTTTGATAAGCATTTCTTGTGCTAATCTCTGTTTCACTTTTTGTCCCATTTTCCCTTGAGTTGATACCACTACTCATCATCTCTATTCTATCCTCCTTTTTCTAATATATTTCATTACATTAGTAACGAATCAAGTATTAATATTCGCGAGGGACGCAGATTTAAAAAAGCTAGCCTTTCAAGTACTGACTTCTCGTTTCACCATTACTTTGGAAGTTGACTATAGTGACTTCTTACATTTAGACTATTTATTCCATTTGATTAAGTTCTAAGTAAACTAAGGAAATCTCTGTGGAAAAAGGACAATTGTTGGTTATAATTTTTGCTTCGAGAATATGTTCATGTACGCATAAATTATAGAAGGATCCAGAAAAATCTAAGATTTGGACAACAGAAGAGAATAGCATGAGAAATGAAAAGCATACATATTCAATTTTGATGCGGTAAACTTTACTCTTTTACTTCTGTTTGCAGATTCTGGACCCATTTAGCGATGGCTTATGCTTTTACTTTCTGGGTGTGCTACATTTTGAAAAACGAGTATGAGATAATAGCTAAAATGAGGTTACATTTTCTTGCAACAGAGCATCGACGACCAGATCAGTTTACAGTAAGATCACCTTTTGTCACATGAAATATATTTAAATTGCTGTATCAAATGTTATTTTTTTCTCTTATGTAACTATTGTTCTCATTAAAAATGCATCAAAGTTATTATATAGGAATGTGTATTGAGGATGATGAGTTCATTAGCTGCTTGAGGTTGAATACTTAAGGTGCTTTTTGAGAAGGAACACAATTCACGCACATAGAAATCCAGGATTGGCTTACATTGTGATCCTGGCGTTTCAGATTCTGACAAGTTTTGCATCCATAACCTATTTCTACAGTTTTCTCAATTATTTTTGTATCTTAAATGTGTAGTTTAATTTGGTCTGCATGAATGGATTATTTTAACATTGTGGGGGTGAAATTTGGTTATAAGTGGAGTATGCAATAGATTTTCATACGTTTGGAGCATATTCGAAGTGCCCAAGTTTTGTCTCTCCCACTTTGCAACATGTGTGTGTGTGTGTTTAGGCGGGGCTTGTGTATGTGCACGGGCGACGCCAATGTAAGGCGAAGGTGGGTCATGGCAGCCTTGACCTTTCATTGCCATTTATACGCTCATGAGAGGAGGTTAGGCAGCCACAGCCTATGTGCATGGTCGAAGCCAATGTAAGGCCAAGGTGAGCCATGACAGCCTTGGCCTTTCATAATTACAATTTAGATACTTAAAGATAGTAGTAGAACATATTTTGTCCCCATGTCTTTTAAATAGGTGATAGCTCTCTAAATGTTGAGGGTTGCATAAAGTTGTTTAGTGAAATAACAAATATTTGACCAAAATAATAATTTTTCTCTCTTTTGTTTTTTATAATTATTATTGCTCTGTTTCTAGTACAATTTTAAAAGCCTGGTTTAGTTTGTTTTCATTGTACTTTCCTCAAACTTTCGATCCATCATATTCATTATTCCCATTGACGTGATGTTTACAACAAGCAATATACTAAAACACTCCTAGAAAAAAATGAATCGAATGGAATACATGAAGATACCTCAGTATTAATATTATAGGTAAAAACTTATCTTTTTAGTTTCAGCAGTACAATAAAATGAAGGAAAATATAGTGTACAAACCATATTGCTATTTATAATTTTCTGAGTAATGATAGGCATTCCAACCTTTGCATCCCAATCCATGTGTCAAGCATGTGATTGGCCAAACATCGCATCACTAACCAATCAAACGCTTGTGACATAGATTGGGATGATAATTTGGGATCCTTGGCAGTTCCCAGATTTTCAATACTGCTAATCAATACATAACAATCATTACTCAATCATCTTATCTTCTCTCTTATTAAGCTGACCGGATTACAACATATATATAGGAGAACATCAAATCTTAATCCCAAGAGGATTCCAATCCTAAACCCGAAGGCAAACATCAATCTTAAACCCAAAAAGATTCCAACTTTATCATCTTTGTAATACTCTTATTCCACTCCCCCCCCCCTCCTAGTGATGTTTTGGCTTTGCACCATGCATTTAAGAAAATACATTTCAATATTTCATAGTAATAAGTAAATAGCACATAGAGATGGAGGTGAAGGTTGGATTTTAGGAATTCCATTCCTAGCATAGTTTGTAAATCATGTTCTCTCTTTAAGTTTACATCAATCTTGTTAGCAATCAATTGTAGAAGCTAGTGTGGGTATCACTTTCGCGCCAAATTGCCCATGGCAATCTTTTCTCTTTTTCCATTAATGTCTTCTGTATTTTGGGGGTATTTGTTTCTTTCTCCTTTACTTTTTAGCTTCTTTTTTTTGGGTTAACAACGTAGTGATCATATATATATAGTTCATAAGTGGTGCTAGTATGAATTGCAATGCCCTTGAACTCTTTGTGAGTTTAAGAGTTAAATTAACTAAGCTGCTAACATCTGAACTCATACCCTCTTTTTTCAGGTGCTTGTTAGAAATGTGCCGCCAGACCCTGATGAATCAGTCAGTGAACTTGTGGAGCATTTCTTTCTAGTCAACCATCCAGATCACTATCTCACTCATCAGGTTCCATGTTCTACACTTCCACTAGTGCCAACCGCTGGTTAGAAGTTAATTTATTATTGCATCTTTTCTCTGCATAGCTTCTTTCATGATCTAGCATCTAACTTATTTCACTGTCTAGTTGATCAAACTGTTTTTAGAAGTTAAGATATCGTTGCGTCATGTTCTAAATCTTTCATGTAGCATTTTATTTTGGAAAATGATAGGGATGCAAATATTTTTTGTACAAAATTCTCATCCAAATCTAGGTGTCAAGTATGTAATGAGTTAAAGGGTTACATCACACGCTCAGTCATGTGATATCTAACCAATCACATGCTTGCCACCTAGGTTGGGATGAGGAAGATGTACAAATATTTGTAGCCCTTTCACTACTCTTTTATTTTTTTGAGCGTAGTTGACCAAACTGTGTGCATGTTACTGAGCATGCTGCATATGGTAATACACGGGTAGGAGGGGGTTGGTTGAGGTTACTCTAGATTAGGTCCAGTGCTTTACTAATGGCATAAAGGAGTAGGCCATTTTCTTTGCTCTCGATGATTTTTTTGGTTAGCTTGAAGAGCTCTTCTTGCTTCATTCAATCCATGGTTGGTTTGCAAGGGTGGCTTTAATTGTTCTAGAATATGTTTCTAGGCTCTAAGGCCTACCAACCTCTTCATGCAGGTGTTGTTACCAGTTGCCACAATCAGTATTTGAATTGTTTCTGTAACTATTAGCACAATATTGGGTTATTAAACATATGAACATAGTGAAAGAATCGATGGGTGTTGCTTTTTGATAATCATTTATAACAAGATGACAGAGAGAAGAGTTCCTTACCTTCAATTCTGCACAATTTGGAAAATATTTTTGTTGGACTTCAAGAAATTTTACTTCATTTTCAGCTCTCTTTCATACCCTTATAACCCCTCGAAGCTCTGTCCATCCATCCCCTATCCCATCTCATCATCCCTCAAATTTGTGGGTCATTAAGTGCAACCTTTAGAAAGGTTCAACTTTAGACATTTTATTAAATTTGAGATGGCTCCATATTGGAGTATTAAGACACCTATTCCATTGGAGTCTTGAGTCATCCTATTTGTACAACTACTTAGGAATATTTTCTGTGTAATATGGAAACCAATTCACTCTTAATGCATTGATGAGTATCGCTATCCTAATTTGGTAGAATCCAAAGAACTAGCTAGCAAAATATCAGTGAGGTTATGATCACCACTTGGTACACCTGTCACTTGTATGTTCTTTTGTTAAGTTAATTTCATGCTGCACATGTATCATTTTAAGAAAGTATTCTCTCCTCATATTTAGATCTTCGTGCAGGTTGTTTACAATGCCAACGTGCTTTCTAAGTTGGCAAATGAGAAGAAAAAGAAGCAGAATTGGCTTGACTACTATCAACTGAAATTTAGTAGGAATCAGTTGAAAAGACCTATGTTGAAGGTATTGAATCATTTCATTTGTGGCCCTCATCTGTGCCAACTTTTAGAAGGCATTTATTTCATTCCATCTCTCACATTTCATTACTAACATCTTCTTAGAATAATGTTTTTTATTAAGCAGACTGGGGTACTTGGTCTCTTTGGAAAGAGGGTGGACGCCATTGATTTTTATAATTCTGAAATTGAGAGACTATCAAAAGAAGTAAGTAGTGCACTTACATTTTTTGCATATTGCTTATGCTTTTTGTGATTTGTTTTTTGCCTCAAGTTCTTTCCCTTGTTATGGAAGCCCTGAGCAGCATATACTGTAAGTGTACTCTTTTTTACTGTGACCACTAATTACCTTGTACTTAAATATTGGACGAGAAGTGTCTGTGTTAGTTTACATGCACTGTTCATTTGCCTCTTGGTAAAGGTAAAGCAGCAGTGGCACATGTATACTTTACCTCATCTATTCGCTGTTGAAGAGGGTAGTCTACCAAGGTTTAGGATTGTCGGGTAGTAGACAAGGTTTCTGGAACATTTCTGAATGTTTTTTGAGACTACCAATAGCTAATTTTGATGTTTGTAATTTTCAACACTCCTATTTTAAATGCAAATGATACTCTTGGAATGTGTATATTAAACCTTAAGCTGAATTGGACCTGACTGATGCAGTTCTCAATCATAGCCAGTACAAGATATCAAAAGTTCCTCTAGAAGGTCTTCTTGTTGTAACATTGGAGAATTAAGCTGAAGGAGCAGTAACCTGTTCAAAAAAATAGATTGCTCAATATCTTAACATGGCAAATAAGGTATCTCCAACTAATGCGTTGCTTCTGTGGAAGATCCTCCAGATCACTGAACTCCAAGAGGTTAATGGCGGAGTAAAGAATTTATTGTGTAGAGTCAAGATGCACCCATGCACTTACTGAGTAGTTATTTTTCACCAAGTAGTGGAAACATAAATCTGAACTTCATCTTAAACAATTAGAGGCATAGTCACAAATCAATAATTAGTTCATATAATTTATTCCCAGAATGTAACTGTATTATTAAATGGTGCATATTGTTAATGATCTTGTCTAATGGATGCTCTTCACTTTTTCTTTAGTATCCAATATGCAAAGTGGTTCATCTCTGATTCTTTTGAATGGATTGTTGTCAGATCTCAACAGAAAGGGAGAAGACTACTAACAGCCCCAAATCTATCATGCCAGCTGCGTTTGTTTCCTTTAGAACACGATGGGCAGCTGCTGTTTGTGCACAAACCCAGCAAACAAGAAACCCAACATTATGGTTAACTGAGTGGGCTCCAGAGCCTCGTGATGTTTATTGGGATAACCTTGCAATTCCCTATGTTACACTCACAATTAGGAAGCTTATAGTTGCGGTTGCATTCTTCTTCCTTACCTTCTTCTTCATGATTCCAATTGCATTTGTCCAGTCCCTTGCTAATATTGATGGAATAGAGAAAGCAGTTCCTCTCTTAAAGACCATATTTGAAGTGTGAGTTTTCGTTCTACCTTTTGATAAGTTCATCTCTTTTAATTGGCTTCATTGGACTCCTGTACATCTGAAGTTTCTTAAATATTTTTCTGGGTCTTCTTCGTATATAAATTTCCATTTGGTAGATCATTGCTTGGTTCCTTGGATCTCTTGCATGACTGTTGTAGTATTAAAGAACGGAGAAGGAGGTTGAAGGCTTTAACATCACACATTCATTTATGAACCAACCCAAGAAGTTGGTTATTATCGCTAGATTCTGAGTTGGCATGCTTCATATGTTTTTTGTGCTGTATTCTCTCCCTCCATAATCTCTTTTGCTTTCTTCTTATTGGTCCACCAAATAGTTACTTCAGTAATTTTGGCTTTAGAGGTCTGACGAGCTGCTAAAATCTGGTGTTCTTTTAAATGTCCACTTGCTTTAGCTGAGGTAAACAGATGTATAACTTGCTCCATAATCTCTTTTGCCTTTTGCTTTCTTCTTACTGGTCCACCAAATAGTTACTTCAGTAATTTTGGCTTTAGAGGTCTGACGAGCTGCTAAAATCTGGTGTTCTTTTAAATGTCCACTAGCTTTAGCCGAGGTAAACAGATGTATAACCTTTTTGAGAGTTAACTTGCTCTATTTTTTATTTGTGTAAGGACTAATATCTTCCCTTTGCTACCCTATTGAGCTCTACTCTTTCATAACTATTATTCTACAATTGACTCATTCATATCTCTGTCTAATGCGTAAGGAACATAGCTAAATAGGTGTGTTCTTAAATAAAATTTTATGGTTCAGTAATCAATTACACCAATGATATTGCTCTCCTTTATGAGTTATATGTTGTATAGCTGTACTGATGTTTCCATGATATCTTCTCAATCCCAGCTGGTTGAATTTGACACCTTTCACTAGTTTTAAAATCTGATAGTACGAGGTCTTTATTCCAGGAAATATATCAAGCCATTCATCCAGGGGTTTCTCCCTGGAATTGCTCTGAAGATTTTCCTCATTTTTCTACCTTCAATATTGATGGTAATGTCTAAGTTTGAAGGATTTAGCTCCATATCAGCTCTGGAAAGGAGATCTGCTACTCGATATTATATTTTCCAATTTATCAATGTCTTTCTTGGGAGCATAATCACTGGAACTGCATTTCAACAGCTGAATAATTTTATCCACCAGTCCGCCAATGAGTATGATTCTCCCTACGTACATCTTACATGTGGTCCACTTCTCTTTTCTTTTTAAGATAAATTTATTAAGGCTTTGTGGTCCACTTCTCTTTTAATTGGTATGATTAAAAGAAGCTGGTTGGTTGGTTTGGTATGTTTGACAGTGTGGATTGCGCAATTGCTTTTACCCCTTTGAATTGCTTTTACCCTTTTGAATTGCTTTTACCCCTTTGAATTGCTCAATTGCTGTTTTCTGGTCATTATATATATGGTCACTTGTGTTCCATCTAATTTAACAGAGTCAAGTATCATTTGAACCCAAGGGGTGGGAGAGATGGTGAGGGTACTCGGGCAAAGACCTTGAGGTCCCTGGTTCCAATCCCCATACCAACAAAGTTGTCACACTTGCCTATCAAAAAAAAAAAAAAAGAGTCAAGTATCATTGGAATTAGTAGCAGTCGTATGTGCTATCATATATATGAAAAAGGAGGGTTGGGTATTTGACAATATTTAACAGCTAATTATGGGTCTTATAAGTTGTTAAGGAAAATTAAACTGATAAACTAGCTACATGTAACTAACTAGTTCAAAAGTGTGTATGATTTTTTGGATTGTTTGAATACAATCTAGTCAACACACACTAAATAAATGGGCATTCGTGGTATTTGGATGAGACTATTGCTTGAAGCTACTGTTTGAACCTTTGTCAGACGAGACATTTTAATACCGAGCTTCTTAACTTGTATGTGAACTAGCAGTACAAAATTTTCTACTTTCTGAAGACACGGAATGGATAGCTGTCATATTAGCTGCATCACCAAGAATATCAAACTTGTTATTAGGTTTATCCCATATTGTGCATAGTAGAATTTCAACCCCTTTGTAAGCTCTATTTATTACTTATGGCGGAGAGAGAATGTTTTCATGGCATCTCACGTGTATATTGATAGATTTTAGCACACACAGAATAGGTAGCTGTAATCGACTGTGTATATAACACTAAATATCAAGCATGTTATTATGTTTATCCTAGATTGTGCAATGATAGAATTTCAACCCCCAATTAAGTTCTGTTATCCTAGATTGTGCACTGATAGAATTTGAACCTCCTTTTAAGTTTTATTTCTAACTTATGTCACAGAGAGAATGTTTTCCTGGCACATCATATGTATATTGATAGATTTTTTTGCATATTGAACTTATGAATATTTATCAATCAACCTAGATCTGGACTTACCATCTTTTTTGTTTTTCCCCATTCCACCGTTTCGAATTGACTTGTATGGCGTGCACAAATTACATCTTCATCTACTAAAGGTTTGACATCTGTTTCTCCTAATGCTGAAATGGCTGGCTAACCATTGACTACCACCTCTGCAGAATACCTAAAACAATTGGGGTATCTATACCCATGAAAGCAACATTCTTCATTACTTATATAATGGTGGATGGATGGGCTGGAGTTGCGGGGGAGATCTTGAGGTTGAAACCACTGATATTCTATCACCTAAAGAACTTTTTAATCGTGAAGACTGAAAAGGATAGGGAAGAGGCAATGGATCCAGGAAGCCTGGGTTTCAACACAGGCGAACCTCAAATCCAGCTTTATTTCTTACTTGGCCTTGTTTATGCTGTTGTGACCCCAATTCTACTTCCTTTTATAATAATATTCTTTGGCTTGGCATATGTTGTATATCGTCATCAGGTAATTGCTCTTACCCTTGCTCAATATAATCTAGCTAATGATTGTTGCAGTTAGATGATCAGTGATGTTTGTTGTAGATAATAAATGTCTACAATCAGGAGTACGAAAGTGCAGCAGCATTCTGGCCTGATGTCCATGGGCGCATCATTACTGCATTAATTGTTTCACAGCTGCTTCTAATGGGTCTATTAAGTACCAAAGAAGCTGCTCAATCTACTCCCTTGCTTATTACGCTTCCGGTGCTGACCATATGGTTTCATAGATTCTGCAAAGGTCGCTATGAACCAGCTTTTATCAGATATCCATTACAAGTGAGCCAGCTTTACATGTTCCTTGCATTCTTATTATGGTACCCCGTTTCGTTCCATCCATTCATTTTCCCCTCCCAATAACAGATCTCTTAATTTCTTAATTATCATTCTTTTTTCTCTTTCATTTTCTTACACGGTTCTTTCTTCTTTTCAATTCCTTCAGGAAGCAATGATGAAAGATACTCTAGAGCGTACGAGGGAGCCAAACCTGGACTTGAAAGATTACCTTCAACATGCTTACGTACATCCGGTCTTCAAGGGTGTAGATGATATCGATAGCGATGGAGGCAGCAGCAAGAATGGGGATCAAGGACCGGCGGCGCTGGTACCCACAAAACGCCAGTCCAGGAAGAATACTCCAGCACCAAGCAAGCACAGCGATTCATCTCCAGACCCAAGCAAGTTCAGTGGTTCATCACGAACCTTGCTCTCAGTTGCAGATGAAAGATCTTGTCCATAAAAACTACCAGCCTTCTGCCCTTTTTTCCTCCTCTGTGCATTAGGCCATAGAAGTTAAAGGAGGCAATTTGGGTCAAGTTGCTTGGCTATGTACAGAGAGTAGTATTTCCCTCTATTTTCGGGAAGCTTTTACCAGAAATGGAATAGGTATCATCCTAAAATCTCCGAAAGGTTTTATCTCCTTGTTAGTATCTTCGATTTCCCTTAACAATTGCATTAGTGCATGTTGAGTCCTGTTAGGACCCGAACGAATCAAACTATGTCCAATCAACCTAGAAGGCCAATGTAGACCCTTCCTTCCATTTTCTTAAAGAAACCTCCATCTTTCAGAAAATTGAATCTCTACCCTCACCTATGCTATTAAGGGTCGCTATTCAACCCCCCTTTCCTCCAAGTTGACCTCTCATTTCCCTTTTTTCCTTAATGATAAAAATATCCTCAATTATATTTTATATCCTTCTACCCAATAAGTATCCCCTTTCTTTTTTCCTAAACCTAAAAACCTATAATTATACCCTCACCTCAAACAAATATACATCATATTCACAATTTTTCTTCCTAACAAACAAACTCTCTTTCTTCTTAACTACATTCTTCTTCATCTCTTCATTTTCTTCATCTTCTCCATTGTTGAACATATTTTTCTTCCTCCAACAAATATACCATTTTATACCAAGATATGTTATTCTCCTTCATCTTCCCCTTCTTTTCTTTTAAAAACCTTTCCAAAAACCTCTCAATCTTAAAAAAACCTAGGGATTCTACATTAAGCTTAAAGAAATCAAGCATGGAGCCAAAAAACGTCAATGTCGCACAAGTTGTAAGCTTTAAAATCATTTTTTTTTGCTTTAAATATTGTTTTAGAAAGCGTTTTTTTTTCTTCTTAAAAAAATGGTTCCTTGTCATTAATTTTTCGGACTTGGATGGCTGAAAAATTGAACTTATTCGGACCTATGGGGCCGAAATTCATCTTGTTGTTTGGGCCCTTCCAACTGCGAATATTAAAAAAATAAAAAAAAATACTATTTTCAGTTGGAGGGGGCCGAACAGCAAGATGAATTTCGGCCCCATAGGTCTAAACAAATCCAATTTTTTTCAGCTATCCAGGTCCGAAAAACGCTTTTCAAAAATTGTCCAAAAAGTCCTCATTTTTGCAAAACTATAGTTCTAAAACAACTCACAATCAAACAAAACAAATTATTGTAATCGATATATCAACCGTAAACACATACATTGCAACAAAACATAATTTAAAATTTTAAAAAAAATTTACATACTTTTTACCATTTTGCTAAATCAATAGGAATGAGATGATGTTGATGAAGTTAATCTTTTCTCCTCTTCAATAAGATGAGTTTGGTTGGGTTGGTTCTTAGAACCTTTTTTATTTTTTATTTTTATGTCTATCTGTGTGTGTGCACGTGCGCTTGAGTGGGGGGAAGGGTCATGGTTTTGGTGGGGTATAGAGAGGGGTTAATGTAGATAGGGTGGATTAGGGAGGGGTTTGTGTAAGAACTAAGAAGTAGTTGAAAAAAAATTAAAGGGCAAAATGAGTAATGGGATGGGTGGGGAGTCAACAAATAGGTTTCAAGTTTTTTAAATTTGGGTTGGAGGTACACTTAGAAGGGGCTCAACTAAGCCTGTCAATTGATCGGATTTTGATCCGAATCCAATGTTATTTTTAGGATATGGATTTAGTTTTTAAATCTGATTACCCGATTTTGACCAGAATCCGAAAATCCGAAAGCTTAACAAATTAGATATGGATTAAGGTGTTCTGATCCGTTAACAACCCGATCCGATCTGATATAAAAAAGTATATTAATATTATACATATAAAAGTTACTAATAATGTGTTTTTAGTCATTAATCATTATTAATTTTACTAAATATAAATTTTTCAACGAACTCTAAGATCTTACTAACATTATTATTCATGTTTGTGTAAGCTAAAAACATGAATTTTTAATTTTATTCAATCTTTGATTAAGAAAAAAAATACCTCAATATTAATTTTATTCAGTACTTTAATTGGCGCGAATAAAATCCGAATCCGATCCAAATATGAAGATTTAGGGTATGGATCGAGCTTTTGAATATCTAAAAGATAATCCGATCCGATTTAAGTCCGATAATTTCTTAACAAATCGAATAATTGATATAAAAGATTCCATCCAAATCTAATTCATTAACAAACTTAGGATCAACTGATAGAAAATACGGGTCGAAATAACACGTCCCTACCATTATACCTGATCAAACTAATTCTTAATCTAGATAACATTTTCGATATCGACCAAAATGACCGTCGCCTATTATTTTAATCTAATCTTTCGATACCATGGCATCATTTGACTTTTGACCCAAAAAAAGAGGTTAAACTAAAAATTAAAAATTGAAGGGGTAGATCAGCTTGCTTTCTTAGAGTACCTTACTTTTTTAGTTTGTTTTGCCAAGAAAATGAGATTAATTATATTTTTGTCCTACTAACTTTTACCTCTATTCTACCAAGGCCTTAATTGTTTCAATTTATTCATCCCAGCCCTCTAACTTCATAAGCAATTGTCTTAATAGGCAATTTTGGGGTTAAGTCTAACGGACTCCATCTAAAAAAATCACCTCCTATACCCTTGAAAAAAATGCACATGCCATTTTTTTTTACGTGAACAACGTAAGACTTACCAGTTACCACCAAAATGGTCTCTTAAAAAATAAATATAAGGTGAGTAAGGTTGGGATGAAAAAATTAATATAATTTGAACCCTATAGAAAAGAGAGTGATTATTTACGCTACATTTTTAGCTTATAAAATACTCATTTTGTCCCGAATAAATGTTTTTAATTGACAAAACACAAGAAGTAAGAAATGTAAAAAATTTGTATACCAAAAGTCTTTAGGAACATTAATTGGAATATCCAAAAATAAAAAGTAGAAACATTTATCTAGGACGGAGGGAGTACATTATTAGTTTTTACTCTAAATTAATATGTTTTGAGACATAATTATACTTTCATTTGAAGTGGAATAATATGTTTTATTTCTAAATTACTTTTCAATTCTCAGCGCATCAACAAACAAGATAATTATATTAATTTTTCGTAAGAAATATGTTTTGTGAATCGTGCTTGTGACTTGCATCTCATGTTCCAAAGTAAAAAAATATATAATAAAGACATTTGTCTACCAAAATTAAGAAAACTTTTTAAAAAATTATTACAAAAAAATAATTTAATCTTACATAAAAATGTCATTTAAAAAATCAATTAATAATACCAATATAGTAGGTATTAGATTTATTATTGGTTCAATTAACTCAAAATTTAAAATTTTAATTAACTGCATAAGTAGGCAATAGATATTAAAATCTTACGATAATATATCACAATATTGTTTTAATATTGGATCAAATTTCTACCTTTATATCCTTTAAATCTATATAACTGTTAATTTTAATTCTAATAACCAAAGTTCACATATTTTTTCAAAGTTTAGTAGATAGTTTTTTTTTCTTATATAATATTGAACTTTTACTAACTAATATAATTATAAGGTAATTAAAAAAGTAATTTTATTAATCAACCTAATACGAGCGAGTAATTAAAGGATAATTTTGTACAAACATGTATTCTTTTTTTTCTTTTTTGAGCACTCTCTAAAACAAATAAAGGTAAAACCCCTTATTTGGCCACCCAACTTTTCAAAAACATGTAAGACGGCCACCGAAAGTTTAAAACTTGCAATGATGCCACTGAACTAAATTAATGTTGCAAACATGCCCATATTGTGGATTTTTCCCTGTTAACTCCACCATTAAATCTGAGTGAAATCCTTATTTTGCCCCCTTAAAATTGACAATTAATCTCTTTACGTGATATTAAAAACCCAAAGGTGTCCAATTGAAACAAAGGGTAATGGGAGGAAATGGGTTTAAATGAGATAGAGTAATAGGGTAATTTTACTTGTTAATACGTTTAGAAATTTACGTTTACGTGATTGAAACAGGTGTGCCCCAACGTTCTCTCTTCGCACATCTCCTCCTTGTGGCGCTACCCCAGTTAGGGCCTCTCTATCCAAGCTCC
Source organism: Codonopsis lanceolata (assembly GCA_013146195.2). Taxonomy (NCBI): domain Eukaryota; kingdom Viridiplantae; phylum Streptophyta; class Magnoliopsida; order Asterales; family Campanulaceae; genus Codonopsis; species Codonopsis lanceolata. The sequence continues at coordinate 51,395,172 of CM028380.1, forward strand.
ACCATCAAGTCCATCATCCAGTCAGTTCGCCACCCTCCAAGCCGTCCTCCATCAATTTGGGTTTCCTCCTTCGCCAACCCTTTCACCTGCTGTCGATTACCACCCATCTAGCTCGATGTCTCTTCTTCAATCACCACCACCGTTCATTCCAGCCATTGTCGGCCTCCTCGCTGTCCATTGGCATCAATTATGGCATCCCTTATTCAACCATAGTTCATCTCCCTTAAGCCAATGACGAGCCTTTGTGGTCCCAATCCATTCACGCCAACGCTAAACCGTCTCCCTTCCTCCACCAACTTTAATTCATGCCGGCAACAAGTCGCTTTCTCCCCCAGTACACCCAATTGTTGCCTCCAAGCCCCAGTTCGCCCTTCACCCAACTCCGCAGTCCGATCCCGTCTGCGCCTTAAACCACTGCAACTGCTGCAGCAAATTCTGGAAACAATGATTGGTTCGTAAAAGAAAATGATTCAGTGATTGAATCTGTGAGGCTTTTGATATGGGTTTATGAAATGCAAGTAATTAGGAGCCGGATCTGGGTTTGCGAAGTGTCTATACGTCGCCGGAAATCCACCTGAGCTGGGATTGGTCTTGGCCATGAGAAGCATCAAATTCAGACAAAAGGGTTTCCCAGTCTTCGGCATAATACCATCTTCTTCATCCTCCATCTTCGTCGCGGTCTTCCACCTCGCCAACATTGCCATTAACTACCTCTTCCTCCTCCTCCTCAACTTCTACCTCTTCTGCAAATCATCGTTGCCATTAGCTACCTCTTCCTCCTCCTCCTCAACTTCTACCTCTTCTGCAAATCACCGTTGTCATAGAACCATAACCAACACAAACAGTCAAGAACTTCTACCTTTTCCAGTCATCTCGCAAATTGGAGAATGAAAATAAAATTCAAAATAAAATTCTTATTAATAGGAGCACGATAGTGGTGAAGGTGACAATAGGAGCTCTCAATGGTGTTGTACTGAATTTCGAAATTCTTGAGGTTTACTAGAAAAGAAAGAATTTTAGGTTATGATCCATTAATTTGATGCATTTGGTTACATTTGGATACATTTTGACCCCCTATTGTTTACATAAATGACATGTATAATATTTTTTTCAGTTAGACCCCTTTGGGTTTCTAATATCATATAAAAAGAATAATTGTTATTTAAAGGGGCAAAATATGAATTTTACTCGATTTAATGGTGGAGCTAACGGGCGTCCACAATATGGGCACACTTGCAACATTAGATTAGTCAAGTGGCCATCATTGCAAGTTTTAAACTTTTGATGGCTGCCTTACAAGTTTTTGAAAAGTTGGGTGACCAAATGAGGGGTTTTGCCAAAAATAAAAAATTGTCAAAGTTAGTGGGTAAGATATGAGTAACCCCCAAATAAAAAAGTTGGTCACAACTTTGCAAAATCTTCAATTTACTTAAGGATTAATATATATTTTGGTCCCTGAACTTCATCTTTCTTCCTATAAAGGTGATATATGTTTTTTATTTCCTATATTGGTCTGTAGACTTCACTTTAGCTAGCATATTAGTCCCTCAAACCGTTATCTCAAACAGAATCATTAAAAAAATGACTAAATTGCACTCACTTGAAGCTGAGTAGGATGACTATGTGGAATAAATTCTACCAAGAAGGATAATAATCTTCCCCCTCCCTGATATATACTCCATTATTTATCTATCTCCCTCTCTTCCCCCCATACTTATTATTCTTCTTCCATGAACATTAGGTGCGATAGCAGCTAGCTTCATGCTTAGGACATCCGTAGTCATAAACCTATCAAAATGTTTATTCCTCTTGCCACGTCATCAGCTTATAAACCTTTTCTTTATAAATTTATTCTCCATTATACATAAACTCATAAAAGCTTTATAACATGGACCCACAACTAAATATTTTATTATTTCTCAATACACATTTTACCCCAAAATTATAAAACAAAGTCTAGTCATCAAGTATAAACCGGTTGATAAACATCAACCTTTTGATGTTTTGAAGCTATGACATGGCATCTCACAATGGTTTGAAGCTTTTGGTAAAGGTTTATAAATTTTTATCAACCTTTTACATTCTCCAATTGGAGTTGCTCTTATTGCCTCTACCCGAATCACCTTCTTGATCACCTTCTGCTTCTTGTTCATAAATCCCATATTAGACATCGTAACTAACTAAAAACAAACGACTTAATTGGAACGGAAAGAGAGTAAAGTACTTTCTCTTGGAACAATGGCAACGACCAGAGGAGCCACTGCACTTGCCGGAGCCACCGTTTTCTGACGAGCTACACTTCATCTTCAAAAAGAAGACAGCGGTGGTTTCCCCCCTTAAGAAACCTGAGAGAGATTGGAAATCTGAAACGCCGACAACGATGGAGGCTACTTGCTATCAGTATCTCCCATCAACGATGATATAAAGGAGCTGGCATGAGAAATCACTTACGAGTATGAAAAACTAATCGTCTTTGGCAAAGAATACATCCTCGAAAACACCGCCCGATTCTCATAATGTGAACACCTTAATCTCAAACTCGACATTTTCTGTGCGTTTTACACCACACTATTACATAATTATTCTGCTGCTTTCCCATCAACAGATTTCCAATTTGATCATCACTGTAAACCATATGATTTTGCTTTCGATTCCACCCCAAATGACAATACCCTGGACTTCAGATTTGGTTTACCATTAAATATAGGAGCAGTGAATATCATATGGATCCACACCCAAAGCAAGAAAATTTGAATTGGTGAGCAATACATCCTCGTCGAAAACGAATTCTTCATATCAAACTAGCACCCAAAATCTATCTCTTTCTCCTCCATTCCCACTATCTCTTTCTTACCTCGAATTTCCTATTGTTGTAGCCTCACTTGCACCCAAAGCCCAATTAGCATTGTCATCCACAGACAATTCCCACTCGAATCAGTCTCGACCCGCCACCGAAAAAACGTAAGCAGTCCACGCCCCCATGGAGACATGTCATTATCTCGCTCTCTCTACTTGTATATTTATATACTAAATCACTTTAATTTAAAGGGTTACTCCACGCTGTTTTTTTTTCTTGGTTAATGATGGTGGTGGGTTGGTCAAGGAAGAAGAGACATGGAAGAAGGTGGGGAAGAGAAAAGGAAGAAGGTGGGTGGGTAGGGTCAGGTATAAAGAAAAATAAAGTCTTGTATATATGTGTGGGGGGGGGAGCGGTGAGATGATAGGTTTTTTTAATTATTTTTTCCTTTTTACTTTTAAATTCAAGATAGGTGTAGTTAAATACATTTATTATTTTTTGTCAACATCTCGCTCAGCATCACGTAAGGGCAAATTTGTCATTCTAATAAATATTTAACGATTATGTTTAACATATGTACTAATATGTCAGGTAAAGTGAAGTCCATTGACCAATATAAGAAATGAAAAATATCTATCACCTTTATAGAAAGAAAGGTGAAGTTCAGGAACCAAATCATATATTAATCCTTGAGTCCCGCTATATAGACCCATCGTTCTATAAGTAGACCACTCAAAATTATTAACTTTCTATTTTGCTCTTTTAATTTACTCCTCAACTAATCATACCCCCTAGCTCCCCTTCTCCTCATTTTCTTCTCCGTGGAACATCCCTCCCCCTCTCCCTCATCCCTCCCCCACTTCCTCCCTCCCATTGCCTCCATGTTTTCCATCCATTTCTCTCCCTCCCTCCAAATCTCTCACTATTCTTCCTCCTTCCTACCCCTCCGTCCGTAATAAAAAAGTGATTTTGAATGATTTTCCAATCTTTCTCAAAATCACACTGGTAAAATAAAATAAAATAAAAAAAGATTTTAAATGTTCGGCCCAGGATGGGCGAACAACACTATGTTGTTGGACTAGCTCTAATCGAACATTACTGAGATTATTTTTAAAAAAAAAATTCTATTGTTTGGTCACCTTTGGTAGAATAACACTGTGTTGTTCGGCTCGCTATAGCCGAATAGTAGAAATTTTTTGAAAAAAGTTAACCTCAATAATGTTTGGCGAGGGCTAGTTGAACAACATAATGTTGTTCAGCCAACCAGAGCCGAACACAATTAAACTAACGAGGGCTAGTTTAATTTACTCCTCAACTAATCATACCCCCTAGCTCCCCTTCTCCTTATTTTCTTCTCCGTAGAGCAGCCCTTCCCTCTCCCTTCTCCCTCTCATCCCTCCCCCCACTTCCTCCCTCCCATTGCCTCCATGTTTTCCATCCATTCTCTCTCCCTCCCTCCAAATCTATCACTATTCTTCCTCCTTCCTACCCCTCCGTTCGTAATAAAAAAAAATGATTTTGAATGATTTTCCAATCTTTCCCAAAATCACACTGGTAAAATAACAAAAAAAATTGATTTTGAATGTTCGGCCCAGGTTAGGCGAACAACAATGTGTTGTTCGACTAGCTCTAACCAAACATTATTGAGATTATTTATTTAAAAAATCTATTGTTTGGTCACCTTTGGTAGAATAACACTATGTTGTTTGGCTCACTATAGCCGAATAGTGGAAATTTTTTGAAAAAAGTTAATCTCAGTAATGTTTGGCGAGGGCTAGTTGAACAACATAATGTTGTTCAATCAACCAGAGCCGAACATTAGAAAAAAAAATTGTTTCAATGGTGGTTGGAGGAAGAAAAAAACATAAGGATAATGATATGGAGGAAAAAAACATAAAGTTGCAGGGAAGATAAAAGGATTGAGAAGAAAAAAGAGGGAGTGATGAGAAGGAAAGAAGAAGGGAAAGAAAAAAAAAGCAGGGGATGTTCATGGGAGAGAATGGAGGAGATGGGAAATAAAAAAAAAAAGATACGATACTTGAGAGAAGGAAAGAGGGCAAAAGGAGGGAAATATGGAGGCGTCGAAAGACGTGGGAAGAGGGAATTGGAAGACAACGTAACACGAGTGAGGGAGAAAAGATGGGTATGATTAGTTGGGAGGTAAATTAAAATAGTAAAATAAGATGTTAATAATTTTGGGGGGTCGACTTATAGAAACATGGTCTATATAGCTCGACTCTTAGAGCACGGTTAACGGAGAATCAAACTTCAATCATCCGTGAATCTTCCCAGTTAACGGAGAATTTTTTAAAAATCAAATCCAAATCTTGTTTGGTTTGATTTGATTTGTATCAATTTAAGATATAAATAAAAACCAAATCAAATAACCATTTTTGATTTTTATTTCCTTCTTGGCATTTTAGCAATTCAAAAAATGTTTTTATTTTTTCATAAAAATAATCAAATTCAAATTTTATTTGATTTAATTTGAGAGAGTTTTTTTTTTTTTTGAATCAAATAAATTATTTTATTGATTTTTAATGAGTCTTGTTTTTGATTTGAGTTTATTGCTATCCTTTACTCAGCAGTTAACACCGAATCAAACAAAGACCAATTCAGCCCCAAAATTCCTTTCCCCAACTGTCTGTGACGCCTTTCTGTCAATTCAATTGATGTTGTGGGCCCAGTAACACCATTGGGCGTTACCAGCTTTCTCTCGGGTGGCTCCCAATTACTCAACAATTCGAGCATCCCCTGGAGAGAGAAGGCCTGGAAGTTTCGCAGTGATCATCTCCATCTCTGGTTTTCGATCAGCGAATCTATTCAATTTCACAGTTTCGGGATCCATGAATGAGGTGATCACCGCGGCAGATGCAGCGTCAGTCCGCCGAATGACGCAGTCGTCGCCGTCTCCTTCCTCCCTCCTTCCCTCGAACCTCCCACTCCTTTCTGCCTTCCTTGCCTTCGCTATTGCCCAATTCCTCAAGGTCCTCACTACCTGGTCCGTATGATCTTCCCTCTAGACTCTCACTTTCTTACACCGAGTACTTATTCTTTTATGCTAACCTGTTGTTTATCTATTGGTTGCATTCATCAAGATAAGTAACGCATATATCCTCCATTACTTGATTGCAATTTCAATTCTACCTCATTCAGAATCATGAACATAGAATGTAGTAACTTTCGAGTAGGATTATTGTATATTTGGATTTTTGGTACTTTATACATAGAGTATCATAGATATGTCTGGACTATTATCGTTCTGCAGCCGAACAGTCTGTGTGTGTCTTATTTATGGTGTGAGTTGTGATAATTTACGTGCTCATTTATGTCATTGAATAGCATATGTAATCTTTGCATTAATCCATTTGGTTTTGCCTTCTATTCTTTTTCTTTTCATTTTTTGGATAATCCGAACCCCAACTTGGTGCTGTAGTTTCTTAATTGGTCATCAGTGAATGATTATAACTTTCCGCATTCTATGATCACTGATTACAGGTTTTTAACATTACAGAGCTGAGAGAGTAGCCTTTGTTATTTTTTAGTATTATTAGAACATCCAACCTGAAACCACATGGTAGCAAAAGCTTGGGAGACCAACTCAACAAATGTGGGATCTCATGTCAGAACCTGGTTTAGGCATATACCCAAGGCGAAAACAAGTTAAACAAATTCAGACATGTTGATGGGGGACTAACCAAATTAGCTGAGGGACTTAACCAGAGATGTCTGGAAACCAGATCGGATTTCATGCATGTTACTAGCTCCTTTAGTGGTTTAGATGCTAGAAAGTGGACCCAACAACATGTAACTTGCTTAGCATCTGTAATTTGCATAGAGCCAGTTAGATTTTCACTTCTGTTCGCCTTATTTCTTTAAGAAAATGTATGGTACATTTTCAATTTCTTCATACCCTGAAAACCTGCTGTCATGCTTTTTTCGTTTTCTGGTATTGACTTTTAAATTTTCTACATTGCAGTTGCAAAGTCTGACCCTGTACAATACTAATATTCTTTACCTGTTGATGTTTTTGGGTTCTTGATTAACCCATTCGATCAAAATCATGATACCCTATGGATCTATGTATGAATACTAGCTCAGCTTTCCATATGTTTTTTTCTAGAAGCTCAGGTATAAGGAAAAGAGATGGGATTCCAAAAGGATGATTGACTCTGGAGGAATGCCGTCATCTCATTCTTCAACTGTCACGGCGCTGGCAGTAGCTATAGGTCTACATGAAGGGACAGGAGGACCAACATTTGCGATTGCAGTTGTCTTGGCTTGTGTTGTATGTGCTTTCTAACCAGATTTTGTTCCTTGTCCATATGTTTGGTGTAGGTGCTTTTACTTTTTGTACGTTTGTGTTTGATTTTTTCTTGTCTTGTGTTGTATGTGCTTTCAAACCAGATTTTGTTCCTTCTCCATATGTGTTGTGTAGATGCTTTTGTGAATTTTGTGTTTGCTTTTTGTACTTTTGATTCTGGCAACTGATTGGTGACTTTTAGATCTACACAAGGTGATGTTATGTTGCATACGCATTAAACTGTCTGTTAATTTGTTTGCTGATATAATTTATAGTAGTTTAAGGCTCTAGAGCCAGGTAACTTCAGTCATGCCTTGTTCTAGATTCTTCCATGCTAGCCTGTTACCAATTTTTTTGTTGGATTTCAAGGCTATTAATGAGCCATGACAAATATAGCTACTTTTTGGCTAGCGTCCAACGATATAAAATTGAATCAGTGGAGACTGAAGTTCACTAATGTTTCCTGTAATATGGAGTAATATTTTATTTATTTATATGGTTTCAAAAGTTTCTCATACTGGAAACTCCATTGGCATGATTGTTCGACGTCTAGATACAGCTCTACTAACAAAACCTCACGTATAGGGAAACCAATAATTCTCAAAGTGCACATAAAGGCATAAATGGGACGTTGAGTTCTGTAATATATGAAGGAGCTAACAAGTGTCCGTTGGGCACTACTTGTTAAGAATCTACTTGTGAAATATTTTACATCAGAAATGTCACCAATTATAGATGGGGGTTGTTTCTGATGCCCTGGGGAGTGTTCCCAATGCAACACGTGTATAAATAGGTTGCATGTGCCCTTAGGGAACTCCTTAGCATTTTCCATATATAAATGCAGGTATGCCAAGTACAACATTCTTTCCTTTAGCTACCCTCGGAGAGCAGAAAGTGGTTGTTAGGCATTTAATTATGATTATGAGCTGGCAACCACTGCAATTTAAGAAAATTCTAGGGAGGTTTGTGGTACTGCCAAATTCATAACAAATCACTCAGTTGAGCCTTTGTCGTGATCCTGCATGGTTGCGCTTAGGTTCATATTCTGTCACACAATGAGTCTGAAGATTGGATTGAGTAGTAGGGATGCCTCAGGTAGCTGCCGCCACATTTACTAATATACAGGACAAGGAAAAGGGGAATGTTATAAACACTTGTATGATTTTTTATTTTTTTTTAAGATACATTAAGAAATAAAGGCCCAAAACAAAAGGAAACGGAAAATCCTCTTGCCGAATTTCCCTTCAGTGGCAAGAATCTGATTCATTATTGGGATATCATTTTGTTTATTTCTTGATTTGCTCTTCATAAATTGTTGGTCCAAATGGGGAATTGGTACTAGTGGGTTTATAGTTGAATACGTGGAGTTTTTCAGTGATTGACTCGGTATTCAACACTGAAGCTTCATGGGCCGAATCAATGGCTGGGAGAGGTAATTCGAGTTTTGAAGAAGGCAGGTTAGATATTTCCACCCTATCTGGTTTATTTACTTACGTTAGAGACGCTTCCCTTCAAATTAAATAAATCAAAGAGTTCTTATCAAAAGAAAATAAAAAAAAATCAAAGAGTCAATCAATTCTAGGGATTTTATTGCCTAGAGCCACCAATCTTGAGCAGAGAGAATTTGTCTTTGGTTATTTCTCTACCTCTTCATTCAATCAGAAAGTTGTTGATGATGTTGGGCCTTGTATGAAGGTCGTAGTTGTTGAAACCTATTGTTTGATTCATTTCTTTTTACACCCTAATCTGTTAACATGTTTCTGAAAGAGAGGAGGTGGGACTGGGAGAATCAAAATCTCAATAATGGTAGTATGAGGGTTTGTAGTACTTGGACTCGCCACTTGGGGATGTTAATCTGATGAATGGAATAAGACTCAATGTGATAAGTTTAAGATAAGATGGTACGATTATTGTTATGCATTTCAAGAGGTGTAATTAATCTTGGGAACCAATATGGTTTTGGTTCTCAAATATATAGTGGTTGACATTTGAATATATTAAAAAAGAGAGCGACTTTACACTACGTATACTGCAATGTTCACTAATATGCATTTTTTACCATAAATTTTCCAGTGTATATGCAAGTTATTTTGAGAACTTGTTATACTGGATTTGTATGCATTTTACAAATAATATTAACTAACCAGGCTACTGCGTAAACATGAGTGGACACGAAGGGAAGAACTTTTTAATCACTTACTTTTTGATGTTTCAACTTTAAAATTTTAACAAGTTGCAAATCAGCTGATATACAACAATTGATTGTGGATTCATGGCGTTGTCTATAAAAAGTTTGCTTTTCAAGTATCTGTCAAATCTAAACTACACACCCACATACTTGAGAAGGAAGCCAGATTATATCGTCTTTACATCCTGAAATTCATCAACTGATTCAACTCTGTGGAAAACCTCATATTGTATTGTTTGAACTAAGGCCACATGACTTGTGAAATTTTAAACTTATGCAGGTAATGTATGATGCCTCTGGAGTCAGGCTCCATGCTGGTCGACAAGCTGAAGTAAGTCCGTCTATCATATGCAGAGAAAACTGGTTGCTTCTTCTTTTTGTTCATTTTTTCTTCTTTGCATTGTCATCTTCCAATGATCGGTCTTATTGACGTTATCCAATCATTCTTCTATTCATGGGTGATCGTGTGTGCTTGTTTGCATGTTTTGGTTAGATGCTTATCTTGTCGTCAGATACATAATCATATGGTCATGCATAGCTTCTTTGTTAAAAAATACTCCCTCCGTCCCAAAATAAATAATGTTTTAGAAATAGAAAAAAAGTTGTCCCAAAATAAATGATGTTATAGGATTACAAGAAAAATTTATCCACGTTTTGTCAAAATTGCTCTTATTAATTACTCTCTAATTAAATGTTTTGTTCAAACTTTGAGAAAAAAGTACGAAGATTTAAAGAGGGATGTTAAGAGGAAAGAGAAAAATAATCATTCAACTTATCAATAGTAATTGCACTTAAATAAGGGTAGATCAAACTTTTTATAAGATTCCTTAATATGTGTGCAAATTTCTAATTCCCTTCGTTTTCAAATTATTGTCCTCTTTGACCCGGCAAACCGTTTAAGAAAAAACAATTGACTATATTATAAATATTGGTGAAATATGTGGTTTCCTTTAATGCCCTTGAGCATGTGATCATAATTAAAGTAGGTAGAAAATATAAGGGTAAAGTGGTAAAAGTATTTTCCTACAAGAGAAAATTTTGAAAGAGGACAATTATTGTAGAACGGACATAAAAAGGAAGTTGGACAATAATTTGAAAAACGAAGAGAGTACGTCATTTTTTTGGGACGGAGGGAGTATAAGATAGGCATGGAAGACCAACTAGTATGAATTCTTTAGATAAAATATATGTGAAAAAGAATAAAAAACTTTACTGGGTATTACTACCATTGAGGGCAAATATTGCTGATGCACACTTTTTAGGTTTTAAAAATAATCTGTGGAGTTATGTTTTTCAGTTTGGCAAGTTCCTTTTATCAGACGATGCAATTCAAATAAAACAATGTGGGTACATGTACTTGGGCAATTATGTGTCCATCTAATCTGGTAGGTATGTATTAGCACGAAGCGCATTTCTTATGTGTTTTTTCATGCGGTTTGCAGTTATTGAACCAGATTGTATGCGAATTTCCTCCGGAGCACCCCTTATCGACATCTAGGCCTCTGCGTGATTCTCTTGGGCATACTCCATTTCAGGTTCTTTACCTTAGTTCCAGAGTTGAAGTTACTAGACTCCATGAAACCTTGTTAATTGAAAATATGAAAAGAAGGGAAATTGTGAACCTCACTTGCCATCTGTGGGCCATGTCTTGTGATATCTATGTGCAGCGCAGGTGGTGCAGTAGCAAAAATGGTTAATTGGTGATTACTTCAATACTGATGATTTTGGTTCAACTCTATACAGGTTGTTGCTGGTTCTGTGTTGGGATTCATAGTGGCTTATCTGATGAAACCCACCTATTAGGTAGGCTTCAGGGTCGCATAAACAGATTGGATTTTAACATTCAAGGCGGATGATGCATGTAATCAGCTGTTTTGGCAAGGAAAAGAGATGCAGAGATTCAGATTTGTAGTTGATGAGAAGCTGTAACATAGTTTCCTGGGTTGGGGGGTTAGATACCGAGATACAAATGTCATGTTAGAATTTTAATTTATAATCGGCATACAACCAAATTGTTGTCGTTAACGTTGTAGGCTGAGATCTGTGAGTATTTGACGCCCATGTATAGATGGTCTACTAAAATTAAAACGATTTTTTAAAAAAATTACTCCTTCCGATTCGGGCAAATAATCGCCGTTTGAAAGTTAAATTTTTTAAGAAAATATCACTTTTAGTATCTCATTAGTAATAAAATGACATATTTATGCCTTAATTTTTTAAAGTGAATTTTTTAAATGAAATATCCCAAAATGGAATAATAGATTATTTGCCCGAAACGAAAGGAATATTACTTTCTTACATCCCAAAATAATCATAATTTTAGTAATTTATACACATAAAATGCTCTTTTTATACATCATATAACTTCATCATATAACTTGTTAATGAACAATTTCATTAGAAAAAGATTATATAATTATTTACGAATAAACATACATACATTTTAGTACATTATATAACTTACTTTATGAAATTCTTTTATAATACTCGTGACAAGTGACAACGGACAAGGGAGGCGGATGTCTCATGTCTGCCAAACTCGCACCTAAATGAAATGACAGAAATGTGTGAACAACCGTCATGTTAGAGGCTAACGTGCATCCTGAGTAATTGTTTTCAAAACAAAATTCTGAATAATTTATTTTTTTCGTTGGTCTTAAAGTAAGTTTGAGTTTTCTTAGAATTTTTTTTTTAAAACAAACTATATATACTATAATACTTATATTAATTGTGAGAAGAAAAAAAGAGGGGATCTATTAATGACAAAGACTTGTGTAGGACGGTCCTACAGATTTTAAATCCGTAAGACGGAGCCCCATTTAAAAATTCACGGATTAATAACTAAACATGTTTAAAAAAATCACAATAACGAGTTGGTTAGAGGCGACGGTAAAAGGTGTAGACCGAGGAGGTCGTAGGCAATGTTCTAAAACTCTCCGCCTAGCTGCCTTACTCTATCGCGATTTCTTGGCCGCCTAATCGACCAAGTCGGCGCTTATGTCAAACCTCGCCGACCTTAATTTATTTTTGTAGCTTTGATTTTGTGGCATGCGGTGACCAAAGAAGGAAGGGAAGGCGAACTGGAGAAGGAATGGGGAGTGGTAATGGTGAGACAGAGAGGGAGGTAATGGGGGGCCAACTTGAGTAATATCTTTTTTGTTTTTAGTTCTAAACTTGGCTGATTTATTGCTTTGAAGTTGTTGAGAATCGAGATTAAGAGTAGATTTGTATATTTTTGTTCATTTTACAAATATAGACAAATGTTTAATAAAATGACAAACATAAAAAAAATTAAATTTGTAGTCAATGTATTTGATCTTTGACGTAAATTATCAAAAAATGGTAATTCTAGGCCCCGCCTAGGCCCCGATTACGCCCCGACTAGTCCCCTAGGCGCTAGGCGCTAGTGTGCCGCCTAGCGGCCACCTACCGATTTTTAGAACCTTGGTCGTAGGTTTGAAACGCCCTAGCTACACTATTTAGTTTTAATACTCATTAATGAGAAGTTCCTCTATTTGCTCCGATGTCAATACACTTTCAATGTTTACCGTCGAAATTCTTATGTTTCTCACGCCTTGCAGTTTAATCCTTTGTCAGTTCCGTTAACCATTTGTTAGCATCAATTGCCTTGTGATACTTGACGGATCATAACGGACTTTGACGAAATGCTAAATGACACATTTAAAGCCAAACGTGACACATTGAAAACACAAAAGTGACACATTTTAATGTTAAAAGTGGCACTATAAAGGGAAATTTACTATAATTCTCATTAAAATACAAAGTAACACTCTTAATACTAAAAAGTAACACTCTTAATACTAAAAAATATCACTTTAAAACTAACGTTGACTGCCAAAAGTGACACATTTAATACTAAAACGCGACATTTTCAATGCTAAAAAGTGATACTTTTAAGGTCAATAACGACGATTTTTATTTATAAGGCAAAATGACACTTGTACGATCAAAAGTAACACATTTAATTCTAAAAAGTGACACTCATAATGTTATAAAGTAACACTTTAATGTTAAACATAATGATTTTTATTTATAAAAAAGTGAGATACTTTTCAAAGTGAAAGTAACACATTTAAGACTAAAAGTGACACATTTAAGCCCAAAAAGTAATTTTTTTTTAGGGAAAAATTATAATTTTCATTAAAAATGTAAAGTCACACTTCTAAGGCCAAAAGTGACACATTAATTTATACTATAAAGTGACATTGTTAATAGTAAAAAGTGACACTCTGCATATATAAACATGAGGGGTGGCACTGTAATTTTCAAAAACTAAAAGGTTGCATTGAGATTTATGAATTTTGCCTCATTTAACCTGGATAAATCCGTTTTACGGATAAGGATCCGTAAGACCGTCTTACAGGAGACCACCTCCCTATTAATTTGAATACCAGGAAAGTGAAGAAAAAGATTTTTTTTTTTTGTTGTTGATATTTTTAGTAATCTATTAGTAATAAAATTGACATTTTTATATCTTAATTTTTTAAAATAAATTTTTTAAGTGAAACATTTCAAAATAAAATAGTTGACACTTTATGTGTAAAGGGAACGGAGAAGGTGTCAATCACTTATTGTTGCACTGCCCGGTGGCAACAGAGTTATAAAATTTTATGTTGAACCTATTTAATCTTTTATGGGTGATGTCAAATTCAATTATAAAATTACTTCGCTGCTAGTCTCTTTATAAGTGTAGAAGGAGAAATAAGGTGTTTGACAATAGGGGGAGATCTATTGGTGTTTTGAGGAATTCGTTGTTAAACACCTTGTCTTTTTGGTGCACCGAGAGAGTGGGAAATCTAACTTGACATTGATTCTTGTGCAGATAGCCTTACATTAGTCTAATTTAATATATACATATTTCTAGTGTATAAAAACGTATCACCTGTCTTGACACTTTTTTATAATGCAATTACATTACTTATCAAAAAAAACTTCACACCTCCCTTTTAGAGTTACTGAGAATTTAATGGAATATAGTAGCATATGCTAAAACCCTTGAACTGGACACAAGTTAAAGCATGGTTTTCCCCAAGCACCCAATTCTGAGAAATTTACTAAGAGTTATACGTGGGAAGGAAGTATTTTGCTACTACCAAGAGCATTACCAAATATTAATGTGAAAGTGAAAGAAATTGAGTGTCATCTATGATTTATATTTTTTGGGGAAAAAAAAAAAAAAAAAGCATCTTCAATAGGTGTGGATGATAGATGTGGATATGTTGTGTCAACCAAAAAATTTCATATTGTGGATAACAATTTCAATTTTTTGCATTCTACTTAAGTGTGAAAACATTCTAATTAACATTTTTCTTTTTAAAACTCTTTCTATAGGTTTACCTTTCTTTAATTTTTTCATTTTTTTTTATAAAATTTCATTTTAGTGGTTGGACACATATTGCATAAGATCAAATCCACATATGCATTAAAGAGATCTATTTTAATTGAATGTAAATGAAGAGAGAAAAATTGTTACATATGATTGAAGATGTTAATTACCCACAAAGCCTTGATGAAAGGTAAAATTATGGGTGATAATCGGTCAGTCCACTTTCAATCATTTTCAACCTCTACATTACTCTCTCTCTCTCTCTCTTTCTTAACTATAGAATGCATTTTTTGGGCAAAAAGACAATTATGTCATTAATGAAAACAAAATACATGTGCATCAGACATGCGGTGCATCGTAATATACGATGCTTGCATCGTAATATCCAATGTTTTCATCGTGGACCAAATCAATGACTGCATTGCAAATTATGATGCTTGCATATTTCCACCATTTCCTGGCTTTCCTTCTCTTTCTGTTGAAAATAATCTTGACAGTTACATTAGGTGAAGAGTCTAGTTCATAATTATGCTTCTTAGTTATTTTTAGTTAATGCATTAGTAGTTCAAGCATCAACATCTAATCAGTTTTAATTGGGAAGATGAAGAGATGTATTAAGATGTCTTATAAATGGTCTTGTAATTTTCGCTTTATGTAGAGGCAAAGATCGATCAAGAAACATATTTTCGGTAGATACATCTTCCCCTTCTCTGTTCAGAATTTTCTTCTGTTCAGTTTATTTTAGTTCCAACAGTTTGGTATCAGAGCCAATTTGTAAGCCATGGCCAACAACGAAATGTTTTCCATCCAAGTTCCAGCACTTACAAAAGACAAGTTCGATAACTGGTGCATCCGTATGAAGGCACTCCTTGGTGGTCATGATTTTTGGGACCTTGTTGAAACGGGTTATGAGGCTCCCGACGATCCCACCGCACTAACTCAAGCACGTAAGAATCTTCTTCGAATAACAAGAAGAAAGATCGTAGGTCATACTCTCATTCACCAAGCATTGGATGAAGTTACTTTTGAGAAGATTTCCCATGCCACTATAGCGAAGCAGTTATGGGAGATGCTTCAAGTGGTGTTCAAAGGAAAAGACAAGGCAAAGAAAGTTCGCCTCCAAAATTTACTTCGGTGAATTTGAAGCTATTCGATGAAGGAACCAAAAGGTGTCTGATTATATCTCGAAAGTCATCGCGATTGCAAACCAAATGAAGAGGCTTGGTGATGAAGATTTTTCTCGATTTAAGGGTAATTGAGAAAATTCTTAGATCGCTTGATCGCCAAGTTTGATCATGTTGTGACAGCCCATTGAAGCGAAGGACTTGGAGGAAATGACAATGAAGAACTGCCCCTCGCTGAGGCCTATGAAGAGAAGATTAATAGAAGGAAGAAGGAACCTAATGTGGAACATGTGTTACAATCGAAGTTGAACTTAAAAGAGAAGGAGGAAAATGGAAGAACAAGTTATAGAGGTCGCGGACGAGGTCGAGGCCATGACGAGGTCGAGAACGAAATTTTAGCAGAGGAGGAAGATTTGGCCAAGACTCATCTCAAAGTGGAGATGGAGGCTACCGCTTAATCCAACAAGAGGTCGTGGAGAGGAAGAGGAAGGTCATCTCACAAAAGGTATGACAAGTCACAAGTAGAATGCTATACTTGTCATGAATTTGGGCATTTTTCATGGGAGTGTAACAATGGCTCTAAAGATGACATAAAGGCAAACTTATCACATGAAGATACTAATGAGGAGGATGAGTCCACTCTCTTGATAGCGTATAAGGATGTGAAGCAAGGCGGGAAACATGTCTGGTACCTTGACACCGGAGCAAGTAATCACATGTGTGGAAGCAAGGAAATGTTCGTAGAGCTTGATGAAAAAGTTCGTGGCAACATCACATTTGGTGATTCGTCCAAAATTGTTGTAAGTGGAAAAGGTAAAATTCTAATTAGATTAAAGGATGGGAGTCATCAGTTTATATCGAATGTTTATTATGCTCCGGATATGAAATGCAACATTTTAAGCATGGGACAATTCTTGGAAAAAGGCTATTTCTTTTTCACGTAAGGTTGTAGCCTGCTTTTTGAAGGATCTTTGTGGGAAATTAATTGCCAAGGTACCCATGGCAAAGAACCGTTGTTTTGCCGCCCATACAAATTGACATGGCGAGATCTTTGATGGCTTGTTACAAAGACTCTTCCTGGTTGTGGCACTTGAGATTTGGGCACATGAATTTTGGTGGACTCAAAATGATGGCTAGCAAAGGAATGGTGAAGGGTTTGCCATTCATAAATCAATCCAATCATATTTGTGAAGGGTGTCTGTTTGGTAAGCAGTCAAGAAAGAGTTTTCCAAAAGAGTCTTTCTCAAGAGCTTCAGGCCGCTCCAATTAATCCATACGCATTTGTGTGGGCCAATCACTCCATGTTCTTTTGGTAAGAAATGTATTTCATTTTGTTTATTGATGATTTTAGTAGAAAAGCATGGGTATATTTTCTCAAAGAAAAATCGGAGGCATTTAAATGTTTTCTAATTTTAAAGCTCTTGTAGAAAGGGAAAGTGGACTTAAAATTCGGTGCTCTAAGATCGGATAGAGGAGGTGAGTTCACATCCGCAGAGTTCCAAGATTTTTGTGACATCGATGGGCTTCGCCGATTCTTAATCGCTTCCAAGATCTCCGCAAAAAACGAGTAGTCGAAAGAAAGAACCGCACTGTTCTGAACATGACAAGGAGCATGTTGAAGACAAAGAAGATGCCAAAAGAGTTTTGGGCAGAAGCAGTAGACAGTTCTGTTTACTTGCTGAACAGATGCACGACAAGGGCACTAAGTGAAAAGACTCCATTTGAAGCATGGAGTGGAAGAAAGCCATCAGTCTCTCATTTGAAGGTATTTGGATGTGTAGCATATGCCCATATTGCGGATGAGAAAAGAACAAAGCTTGACGACAAGAGTAAAAAGTGTGTGTTTATCGGCTATGATTCAAGAACAAAGGGTACAAGCTTTATGATCCGGTTGAAAGAAGGTGATCATTAGTAGAGATGTTGAATTTGATGAGGAAGCTACTTGGGATTGGCATATTGATGGAGAAAGCTATGATTTCCTTCCATTCATGTATGAAGATGAAGATATTGAGGAGAGCCATGACAACAATACTCCCCCACCATCTCCATCTCGTGGTGGAGACACTAACATTGCTTCACCATCATCACGTGCCATGAAAGCGATTCTCCAAATGGAAACTCCTCTGATGAAAGCCCTTTGCGAACAAGAAGGCTTTCAGATTTATATGAAAATACTGAGAGAATTGATGACAATACATTCCTTTGTCTCTTTGCAGATGCAGAACCAATTGATTTTAATGAAGTCGTTGAAGATGAAAAATGGAGAAAAGCCATGAATGAAGAAATAAGAGCCATTGAGAAGAACAACACATGGGAGTTGTCAACACTTCCAAAGGGACAAGCAACCATTGAGTGAAATGGGTTTTTAAAACAAAGAAGAACCCTAAGGAGAGGTAGAAAGATACAAGGCAAGGCTCGTGGCAAAAGGGTACAAGCAACGACATGGCATTGATTATGAAGAAGTTTTTGCTCCTAGCTCGCTTTGGAGACGGTAAGGTGATCATTTCCTTTGCGCAAAAACAAATGGAAGATTTTTCAAATGGACGTGAAGTCAGCCTTTCTCAATGGAAATCTCGAAGAAGAGGTGTACGTAGAGCAACCTCAAGGCTATGTTGTAAAGGGAAGTGAAGACAAGGTTCTTAGATTGAAGAAAGCCCTTTACGGGCTAAAACAAGCTCCAAGATCTTGGAACTGCAGGATTGACAAGTTTTTCCAGGAGAATGGTTTTTTGAAGTGCCCATATGAACATGCTCTCTATGTGAAGATTAATGGCAGAATATGTTGTTTGTTTGCTTGCGGATGACTTAATTTTCACTGGAAACAATTCAAACATGTTTGATGAATTCAAGAGAGCAATGAACCGTGAGTTTGAGATGACGGATTTAGGACTTATGTCCTATTATCTTGGAATAGAGGTGAAGCAAACGAGGAAGGCATTTTTATTTCGCAAGAAAATTATGCGAAAGAAGTTCAAGAAGTTCAATATGAGCAATCAGTAATCCGGTTAATACTCAGCTTGAATGTGGCATTAAATTGACAAAATCGATGATAGTGGCAAGGTGGACTCAAGCGTGTTTCGCAGCTTCAGTTGGAAGCTTGCGATATTTAACTTCCACAAGGCCGACATTCGTTCTGTTGGACTTGTTAGTCATTTTATGGAGGCTAACAAATGACACATTTAAAGGTCAAAAGAGGATATTGCGCTACATCAAAGGTACTCTCAATTTTGGGTTACATTATTATGCCTCAAATGATTTCGACTTAGAGGTTTCTGCGATAGTGATTGGGCCGAGATATAGATGATCGAGTAAGTACTACCGGGTTTGTATATTACATGGGTGATACAAAGATTTACTTGGAGCTCGAAGAAACAACCCATTGTTACTCGTCAACGTGTGAAGTTTGAATATGTTGCTTTGAGTTCCCTGTGTTACTCAAGCAATTTGGTTGAGGTGGCTCTTGAAAGGGCTTCATTTTGCTCGAAGGAACCCACCGGGTTAACGTGGACAACAAGTCTGCAATTGCTTTAGCCAAGAACCCGTTATATTCATGAACGTAGCAAGCACATAGATACAAGGTTTCATTTTGTTCGATAGTGTGTTGCGAAGAAGGTGGTTCAACTCAATTACGTGAAGTCTCAAGACCAAGTTGCAGATATATTTACCAAGGCTCTCAAGTTCAACGTTTTCATGGAGCTAAGAAACTTGCTGGGAGTTAGCAGATGTCAAGTTTAAAGGAGGGTGTTGAAAATAATCTTGACAGTTACATTAGGTGAAGAGTCTAGTTCATAATTATGCTTCTTAGTTATTTTTAGTTAATGCATTAGTAGTTCAAGCATCAACATCTAATCAGTTTTAATTGGGAAGATGAAGAGATGTATTAAGATGTCTTATAAATTGTCTTGTAATTTTCAGTTTATGTAGAGGCAAAGATCGATCGATAAACATATTTTCAGTAGATACATCTTCCCCTTCTCTGTTCAGAATTTTCTTCTGTTCAGTTTATTTTAGTTCCAACACTTTCTTCATCACCAAATATAAATATCCATTATACCATAGATTACTTTAGCAATTATGAGGTCTTTCACCTCATAAATGAATCTCAATGAAGTTCTTCCCCCCCCCCCCCGGAGCTCGGTTTCTACTTCAGCAATACCTTCGTCACCATGTCGGTCAAAACTACAGTCATGCCGCTGGAACGACATCCATCGACTCTAATTGAGATTCGCCGTCCTACATGTCGGAAAAATCGTAGGCGATGCATCAAAGTGCACTTAGTGATGCAGTGGAATTCGAAGCTGTCGGTGATTGCAGAGGACATCATGGTGAATTTCTCCTATTTTTTGAATTGAATTTAATGACTGAAGCATAGAGCTACGTTCACTGGAAAAGATGAGAGATCAACGAAATCATACGTAAATAAGGCTTTTAGGCAGAGGTGATGTCATTTCCGACTTTTGGTGACTTGAAAGGGTGGACAATGTCTAGCGTTTTTAATGGAGAAGATTTCTAGTTTGGGGAAGAGTAGATATGGATTGAGCATGTCATAGGGTATTTTAGGAAGAATATAAAAAATGGACTTATGCGATTGAAAAAAAAGGGCATTAGAGCGGTTGTAAATCTCAAAAAAGGGATCGACCCGCAATTTATCCTAAAATTATTGGGTTTTTTTTTGGGTTTCCCAAAAGTATCTCCAGGCCAAAAAGCCCACCACATAAACTAACATCACGGTTGCATTGGTGATGCTTGAAGCCTTAATGAAGGGTAAAATTATGGTCGGTCACTTTTTCAAAGTTTTTAACTTCAAAAGTTCACCTTTCTTTTTTTCAATCGCAAAAAAATATTGTTTCGAAAATGTCATCATCTCCTTCAACAGCTCCGACAACACAATTTGTATTCGAAAATCACCATTGTTGCGCAACGAAACATAGATTTTCAAAGTATGAACAACGGAGGAGAAGAAAGAAGAAGACTGAGGATATAGTCTGTTTTATTACGATATTGAATCGCAGTGCAATTAGACTAGACAGTTAAACTATTTTGAATTGTGATGCAAAAATATCATATTAAATTGATGAATCGTGGTGCAAATAGACTAGTCAATTACATTATTGAACCGCGATACAAAAAATAATGCAATAAAAT
Organism: Codonopsis lanceolata; assembly: GCA_013146195.2. Lineage (NCBI taxonomy): Eukaryota > Viridiplantae > Streptophyta > Magnoliopsida > Asterales > Campanulaceae > Codonopsis > Codonopsis lanceolata. Next base: position 51,416,075 of record CM028380.1, read on the forward strand.
TAATGAATCGCGGTACAATTAGACTACACAATTAAACTATTGAACCGCGGTGCAAAAAATAATGCAATAAAATTGATGAATCGCGGTACAATTAGACTACACAATTAAACTATTGAATTGCAATGCAAAAATTAATGCAATAAAGTTGATGAACCGCAGTGAAATTAGACTAGACAGTAAAACTATTGAACCGCGATGCAAAATTAATGTAATAAAATTGATGAATCGCGGTGCAAAAAATAATAAAATAAAATTGACGAATCGCAGTGCAATTAAACTAGACAATTAAACTATTGAACCGTTGTGTAAAAAATAATGCAATAAAATTAATGAACCGCAATGTAAAAATAATGACTCCGTAGCGTGCCTACAGTTCATTAAGGGTGTCGTAGTCATTTTTAAAAGTGACATTTTCCCGTTAAAAAAGAAGGGAAATTTTAGTGATTAGAAATTAAAAAAAAATGGATCGACACACAATTTTTTTCTAAAATTATGTAGTTTTTTGGTTTGATTGGTGATGCTTAAAAGGGTAAAATTATTGTGGTTTTTTTCTTGGGTTTCCCAAAAGTGTCTTGCAACAAGTATTTAATAGAACTATGTTCTCATTGGACAAACTTAGAACAACCCCAACCCCTTCACCAACCAGTCTATGTTATGTTTTTGTTGTTGTTGTTTTTTGTTTTTTGTTTTTTTTTTTGAGAATGACAAAATTATGCAATGAGTCAAAAAAAAAATTAAATTAGGTGTAAAGTGACCCGAATTAACCGGTGACAGCCAAAATCGCACACAAGGGCCATGAGTCATGATCAAGAGGATTCGACTAAATCACGGAATGACGGCGTAGAAGAAACACCGGTCGGCATTTCGGTTCCCCCTCTCCTCCTCTTGAAAACCCCCCATCTCACCGCAGTCCGAATTAATATTCCCCCTTCAATGTAAGATAACTCCTTCCTTTCTGTGTTCTATTTCCAATTTAATCTCAGTTCCGATTTCAATGTTAATCACATCCATATTCTGCAGGAGAAGGTGGAGAGGTGGAAAAAGCAGTCATGAAGAAGAGAGCTGCTTCTTCTTCTTCTACTATTACTACTTTACCGATCGTACGGCGCCACCGCCAGCTCGGCTCCAGGCTCATCATCTCTCTGTTGGCTCTCATGTGTGTTCTCGCTCTCATCGGACTCAACTCACAATTCAAGCTTCAATCTCCCACTCCTTTCACTCACCGTGTCTATAACCTCCATTTCAACGGCCCTCCCAAGATCGCTTTCCTCTTCCTTGCTCGCGAAAATCTCCCTCTCGATTTCCTCTGGCATTCCTTCTTCAAGGTTTATTACATAACTCCTCCTCCCTCTGTGTGTCTTCGTGTAGATGATTTGAAATCTGAACTTTGAATTTGTGGTGAGCTCTACCATACAGAATGCAGATGTTGGGAATTTTTCGATTTATGTACATTCAAAGCCTGGCTTTGTGTTTGACGAATCGGCAACTAGGTCATCTTTCTTTTACGGTCGCCAATTGAATAATGCTGTTCAGGTAACTTATCCTATCTACTTCTTCTGCTGTGAGTTTATTGTTCATTATTGAATCTTGTATTTTAATGATACAGGTAGGTTGGGGAAAACCGACCATGATTGAAGCAGAGAGGTTGTTATTTGGGGCAGCTCTTGATGATCCAGCCAACCAGAGATTTGTTCTCCTCTCTGACAGGTTTGTTTCATTGTGTACCTTCAAGTTTTCCTACATTTCACGATGCTTATTGAAGGTCTTTCAGAGTCCTCGTCTATTTCTGTCCATTGGCCTTCCTTTTTTTTGAGATTATTTGATCATTCAAAATGAGGTTATTCTAATTTCCGACTTCAATGAAAGGTAGTAGCTTCCTGAGTAATTTTCCTTTTACATACTCATTTTGAATTGGTATCAGTATAATTGAAAATTTCTTATTGCTTCTTTTAGAAAGTAGGAAGGTTTGAAACTTTGAATTCTCATTACAACAAGTTCGGTAAAGACCAACCCATCTCTTGATTTAGATTTTTCATTTTTACCTTTTTTTCTTTTTTCTTTTATGGGAACTTTGTTTATAACTGTGGTCTTACATCTGTAGGTCATGAATTTGACAAATATATTCTAAAGTTAAGACTTCTAAAGGCGTGCGAATATGAGATGTATGTAACAAGTATGACGCAGTTTCATGTATGGCCATTCCTCAGCATGCCACATATTTTGTTGCATGCAGGTGGAGCCTGGATTTCAGTTCGAGGGCAGTAAAGTAATTAGGGGGAAGATGTCTTGCATTTCATTATATATTATGTCCAAATGGTTGAAGTTTAGTTCCAACACTGATCTTTGGTCAATATTACCCTGTCTCTAAATCGCTTTGTCCATGGTGTCGACTTCGTATGCTGATGTCAGGATGTCTCGTAGTCACTTACTTCAGCAGCCATCTATGTACCAATCATGTAATTCACCAATAGAGAGATTGCATGATGTCAGCATATTTCAAACCATAAAAATGTGATAAGAAATCTGGTTTTATGACTAGATTTTATCTGGAAGAAACATTCTGAAAACACTTGTATCAGGAATTATAAATTGTGGGATTGATTTGTTTCTGTATGAATCTCTCGTATGGGATTATTTGGTGTTGTTAGCTCTCAAGACCTATGAGACTGTATGTACAGCTTTTGGTGTTATATATGAAAAGCTATTCTATCACATTACAGCTAACCGTGCCTTTCTACATTTCATTGTTTCTGTTTTCCTGGATTTGCATTGATCGTGATAATTATTTGATTGTTGCTCCCCATAGCTTTATGATTTTTTTATTTTTTCACAGCTGTGTACCTTTGTACAACTTCAGTTTTATATACAAGTATCTCATGTCTTCTCCAAGAAGCTTTGTGGACAGGTACTCTTATGCCTTAATGACGTATTTCAATCTTATACATGATTATGGGCGTGGATAATAAAGTCAAGCTGAGTTTTCTGTAGTTCATGTGTTCAGCTTTGTTGATGCAAAAGATGAACGATACGATCCAAAGATGTCGCCTGTAATACCAGAAGACAAGTGGCGAAAAGGATCCCAGGTTCTCTTTTTGTGTCTCCCAATATATCCACATCAAGATTGGTTCCCTGTGAAACTTTGGAGGATGTCTAGTTGACAGTCATGTATTTGTTAGAGGAAGTCATGTGGCCAAGGGCATCGCTCGATTATGCTGACCCACATGTATTATGATTTTATAATACTGATGAGGGTTAGGTTTATCAAAAAAAATAATAATAATAACAATACTATATAAATAAACATACTGTTGATGGTTAGAAGAGATCTAAGAATCATCCTGTTAATTAAAATGGCTAATCTAGGCATACCAAGTCCAAAAGCTAAAATATCCCAGTCTCAAAATTAAACATGTAGGCATACCAAAAACCTATAGAGAACTCAAAGGGTAAGAGGCTGAAGACAGGAAGATAATAACGCAACAGAACGAATACCTTTGCACTAATTGCTTCCTTTTGTTTTCATTTTTTTTACTTAAATGTGTAATTATTTTCATGCTGTTTAAGGATGGGGTCCAAATCCACCAAAAAAAATGAGAAACCTGTATATACTAAAATTATTTTCTTTTTGTATGCTCCTGAAGGGGCACACCAAACAAAAATGGGGAGACCTAGTATACCAAACAAAAATGGGGAGACCTAGTATACCTAAAAATCAATATAGAAATCCCACAGCTAAAAGGCTTTAGAAGGGCCCATTGCATGTACCATATTGATGCATGGTTGAAGGGCCTATGTAGGGATGTCAATATCCAAATGTTAAGTTTAAATGAATACACCCTCAAAAAGATGACCAGAAAAGAAAGAGATAAAAAATCTATAAAGACATGTTGAGCACCACCTCAATCCTCGTCATGAAGAGCTATGAACTCTCCCAGCTCCACTGTAGAGTCTTTTGTTGAGATTGATCAATTTATGACCATATAGGTTGAGCACCAATTTGAATCTGATGTTTAAGTGGCTTTGTTCTGCATTTTATTTCAGTGGATCACTTTGGTTAGAAGACATGCTGAGGTGGTTGCAGATGATAATATCATTTTCCCTGTCTTTAAGAAACTTTGCAAGGTAAACAGGAATGCATCTAGGAGGGGCCTTTGCTGCAATGGATGGCAGAGGGTCCGTAGTAGATTCTTGCTGTGACTGATCAGTAATATTCTACTAATATATATCTATATTTCATTCCTCAGAGTCGACCACCTTTAGACTTGAGTAAAGGAAAGGCTTCACTTGTAAGTAAACATTGTTCCTTTCTGTGTACATGGAATTCAAGTAATCAAATCAAAGTACCATTCACTTGTAAGTCAACACCATTCAGATAATTTTGGGTTACAAATGCAGAAACTTCAAGAGCAGCACAATTGTATCCCAGATGAACATTATGTGGCAACATTGCTCACTGTAAGCACTATATGTTGCTAAATCCTTTTTAGCATTTGGATCCAATTATCTTATCATGCAAGTATTTTAGCTTTGTTCTCATTATGAAGACTGCTCACTGATCCCACATTAATACTCACTTGACTATGGCTGAATGTTTCATTCTTGTACTTGCTTCAATTTGTGTGAATGTTTTTTAAATAATTATACCTACATTTCTGTTTAGCCCACTCGTTAATCTATTCCCTTACTTTTTTTTTCTAGAGCTGTAATTTGATTAAGCTTAACTATATCTCTTTTGGTCTTGAGATGAGGGAGCTTGAAAAAGAAATGGAACGGAGAACATTGACCTATTCTTCATGGAACCAGTCTGCTGAGAAAATGGATACAAATGGATGGCACCCTATCACATTTAATTATGGAAAGGCCAGCCAGAAACGTATTAAAGAAATAAAGGTGAGTGATTATTTCTAAGTTACTCGGTTATTTGAAGTTTCACAATTAAGCCAGTCATTGGCAGACTGTTCCTGCTTAATGCATTCGTAATTCCGGGAGTGTGGGGGAAATGCACAGATAGGTCTGTGTCAGACTGGATGACTAGTTTAATAAAGCAAATATGATTCTCTTGCTATGTATTTGGGGTAGGATGCTCTAAACGGGAGAGTTGAATATTTGATCTGCAGCATTTTCAAACCTATTCTTGCTTTAATTTCTAGAGATTGCAAAGAATTACGCTTAATAACATTTCCTTTTTTTGTCTTATTTTGCACTCAAGACCTTTGGGATATTTTCATTTGCTACATGTCTATGTACTTGTGTTAGGAAAAGCACCAAATTTACTGAACCCATTCTGCACTCAAGACATTTTACTTTAGAAAGCTGTTAAGGAAGATTTTCAGTTAGATTTCATTCACTGTCAGGTCTTTCACCACCTCTGACCTGTCAGTAGCTTTCATACTTTCAGGAAGGTAAAACATTACTGGAGTTCTAATTAAGCGGTAAAAAGTTTAACAATAGGAAAAAGTTAAGTAAGCAAATTTAAAATCACATCAAACAATAACACGGATCTGTGTTGAGTTTTCTCAAAATTGATGGACATAAGTTGTACTTGATTCAATAGCTGGAAGAATACTTCCATATTTCTTCTTGCAAATGAGATGAAAATATTCCAAATTTTCAAAAAATAAATCTATTTGAATGGAGGCCGGGAGGTAAGCCTCTGCGAACATACAAGTGCCGCCAACAAATAGTTTTGGCATATATCAGTAGCTTAGTGCATTGCTAGTGTGTCTACATCATGCAATTGATGATTTATGGATTATATCCTCATTTTTCCTTAATTGTTCCTGTTTGAGCTTTGAGAAAGTATTGATGATGTTAGATCTAAATGGTCATTCATCGAGGGAAATTTTCTTGATCCTCTCTTTGTAACACTAACAGTTACTTATTACTGTATTTGTATTTCAGCTGGGGAGTTGGCTTATTTAATTCTCAGACCTCTGATGACTCTTGACTAACGATTTGCAATCTGACAGGATATTGACCATGTTTTCTTCAAGCCTGAGAACCGGACTGAGTTTTGTCGTACTGGTTCTACGAGTTCTCCTTGTTATTTATTTGCAAGAAAGTTCTCACGTGGAGCAGCCATGCGCCTTTTAACTGATGGAGTGGTTGGTCCTTACAATCCAATCACATTGTTTAAGAAACCAACCTAAACATTTTTTCTTCATTCATTTGACATAGATAATGAAATATGGATATATGCATGGCTGCAGCAAGTGGCAGCCTTCGGAAGTATCTACTGCAAGTGGTGAATTGATGTATACAGGAGGATAATTATTTTCCATATTTTCCCCCATGTAAGTAACAGAGAGAGAGAGAGAGAGAGTGCGTGTGTGTGGTTTTACTGATTCTGGATGAAAATGTGCAGCAACTATGACATTGATGTTTTTGCTTCCGTCAATGGTTTGAGATTGAAGATCCGAATGGGTTTGTCCTGAACCTCATTGATGAACTTACGAGTGACAGATGTAACAAAAATGCAGGTTGAATGTTATTGGCAGTACGAAAGTGAATTATTTAGTGGTTTTGTAACGATTGAATTAAAACATTTAGAGGGTTAAAATAGTGAAACATTATGGCCATTACAACTTACAAGCGACACTATCAAAGACTCTTTGGTGTGATCAAATGCTACTCTCTTTTTGACTTGTTATAAAACCAAAGATATTTTTGGATTTTGAATTTCCAGTTTCTATCTTCAATGCGAAAACGAATCGGTTAAAACATAATAATACCAAATATTTGAAAATATTATGACAAGAAAATAAAAAATATAACAAGATAAATCAAATGTGAACACAAATGGTACATGATTTAATCAACTTCAAGGCAAACAACAAATTTATTATAAATTTTTTTTTTCTATATATTGAGTTTTCAATATACTCATCCTTCCTACTAAAATTCCTACTAAAAACGTTAGTATAAGGATTGACACTATTTCACACTATTTTGTCTAATATTGCTCAAACCTCCCAGTCTTTGAGTCTGACCCTTGACCACCAATTGTGTTAGTTGTCCGTCTCTCACTATTCGTGTCTCTTGTTCACTCGACGTGTTTCTAATTGAAGAAAAACTTAATCTAAGTGAGATTAAGACTTTTAATTCATGTTAAAAAAATTCCTTTTAAAAACATGATTTTTGCTATGCTTTGAATGCCTAGACTTTATATATAGGGATAAGTATACCATTAGTCCCTGAACTTTGGCCGAATCCATCAGTCCCCCAACTTCAAAAGTTTTACCACGGACCCAAGTAAGTCTTTTTTGCTCATCAGATGTCCCTAGCCCTAACGCCGTTTGTTTATTTCCGTTAAGTGAACATGTGCCACTCACATACACAAAATAATGGGGTTATGTATAGCATCATCAAAATAAGGGGGTAAAGTGAATATAAACCAATTCAGCTTACCTCTCTTCTAGCAAATCAATCTCTCCCACTAACAAAAACCAGAATACGTCTTCAAATTCATCTCTGCTTTACTCCACTGCCAGGGTTTTTATTGGTGTTTCCAGGTACGCGTTTGATATCAAGACCAGTGGGACCCACTTGGTACGCTTACATTTCTCTTCGTTTAGTTTCCCCAATTACAATCTTAACGATGCTAATTTTAGTGTATCCGGTAACGGGTTCTTGCTTTTGAGTTATTTCGGTGGCGAGTTCACTATGATTAAAGAATTTTTGTTGATGATAGATAAGGTAGAGTTTGAATTAGTCTTTATCCCTATTGATGAATCTAGTTTCTGATTTGTTAATACAATTGAAGTATTCTCAGTTCCCCGTGATCTCATCCTCAACAGAGCTGAATTAATTAGCTCGAATGGAATTGAAGAGTTCAAGAATTCACAAATTTTGGAAAATGTTCATAGAATCAATGTTGGAGGTTCAAAACTGACACCTTTCAATGACACTTTAGGGAGAACTTGGGTCCCTGATGAGGAATATTTATTATTGAAACCCGTTGCAAAGAGAGCAATCACTTCGCATGTTTCGAATTATCATAAGAGTGGTGCTAGCAGAGAAATTGCTCTGGCTAATGTTTACATGACTGCACAACAGATGAATAGGGATAACTTGACATAGAATTCTATGTTCAATATTACATGGGATTTTCCCGTGGGGTTCAGGGGTGTTCCTCATTTTGTTCGCTTGCATTTTTGTGACATAGTTAGCTAATCGCTTAATCAGTTGTACTTTGATTTATACATCAACGAGTTTGTTGCTTACAAAGACCTCGATTTGTCTATGCTTACCATCCATTTGCTTGCATCTCCTTACTACAAGGATTTTGTTTGTGGAGTGAGAGAGAGTGATTTGCTAGAAGATAGATAAGCTAAATTGGTTTATATTCACTTTACCCTTTTATTTTGATGATGTTATACATAATCCCCTTATTTTGTGCATGTGAGTGACAAATATTCACTAAACGGAAATAAACAAACGACGTTAGGGCTAGGGACCTCCGATAAGTAAAAAAGGTCTACTTGGGTCAGTGGGAAAACTTTTTGAAATTGGAGAACTGATGATGGATTCGACCAAAATTCAGGGACTAATAGTATACTTATCCCTTATATATATTTACCTTCCCTAACAATTTCGCTTGGTTTCTTAATAATTTCTTTTGCTTTCCTAACATTTTTTTTCTTCTTTCCTAAAAGTTCATTTTGCTTTACAGCTTCTTCACAAACGAAATTGTGAGGGAAGAAAACGAATATATATATATATTATAAAATAGCTAGGTAATTGACGAAAATTATTCAGAGGTTGAGATTAAATTATCTTAAAACATTTAACTGTTAAAATTCACCCTCACATTCACATGTGTGGGTAGTTATCCATTTTAACTCCCAATTTTTTATTTTTTTATTTCCCTATTACAAGTCACCCCCTATAATTAATAGTATTATGAGCAGTCAGCCCTTATAAAACATCAATCCCTTAACTTTTCACTTGAAGCAATGTATCATTCAACTGTAACATTTTTTTAAATCGCTCCTTCTATTTAGTTACCGTTATTTCAATTGACGAAATCAGATATACTGACACCGTGTCATAGGCACGAACATGAAGATCTAATATATATATATATATATATATATATATATATATATATATATATATATATATATATATACCTTTTTCCTAAGTTTTTATTCCAAAATTGGAGTGGGTATTCGGAAACACTCTTTATTTTTGCTTAAACAACTGTTTTAATTAGGTGTGACAATTGAGTGTTAATAGATACATTTCGTTAAATCATTATCTATTATACCAATAATATAATCAAAACTATTCATTAAAACCCAATTAATTTTGATATTTGGACGGTCCATATAAAGATGTTAATCGGTCTAGCCCTAACGATTTCGGTCCAATCCTAACGGTTCCGGTTCAGAATAGGTCCGGTTTAGTCGGTTTTCACTGTTGTTCGGTCACAAATCTAACGGTTTCGGTCTGGCCCTGTCGGTTTCGGTTCAGACCGGCCTGCGGTTTCCAGCCAATGATTAAATTTGTACGTTTTTTCCCAATTTCGAGGCTTGTACGCTTATTTTAGCGTATTATACGCGTCTCATATATTATACTAACTATATTAAAGCTGTTAATCGGTCCAATCCTAACAGTTTTGAGTATTATACCCATCCCATATATTACTAACTATACTAAACCGTATGCAAGTTGACTTCCGGTTCAATCCTAACGGTTTGCGGTCTAGCTCTAACGGTTTCGGTCCCTAATCGATTGCGGTTTAAACGATCTGTTAAAATTACAAACCTAATCCTGAAAAAATCAAATTTAATAAATTCAGACCTGCGGTTCTCGACCATATTAACATCTCTAGTTACATGCCTACATACCCCTGGACGCAAGTTCATTAAACATTACTACCTTCCCGTACAACATACGACTTCCAAATTCAAAACAAACGGAGGGAAAAAGGACTTTCAAATTTTCACTGTACACAGCCTGACTATTCCTTTTCTCCAATTCTCTGATCCCCAATTCCTACAAACCCTAACTGTAATTACACTTACTGATACACATTATTCAAACCACTGCAAACCATCAAGATCCGATTTTGATCCAGAACATTTCTTTACAAATCATGACTGAAACCCTTAGCCCTAATCTATCGTTGATGCAGAAGCAGCGAGCCCCTATCTTATCTCCCAGCAGTCCATTCTTCTTAGGCTCCAATGACGACAAGCTTGAACGCGCTCAAGCACGCGCCGCCCGTGCTGCTGCCATCCGCCGCAAGGCCGTCGCTCCCAACGCTATGCTCGCTCCACCTGTTGATGACTGTCTCGGCAAGAACCAGATCATGGAGTTGTTCCAAAACTGCATCAAGCTGGCCAGTGAGAATGTCGGTAGTGCATTTACTCGTCGGTGTGTGTTTTAGGTTAATTATGTGTTTGATGAGATAATTCGCTATGGAAATGTTTTGGGATGCAGAAAATTAATCAGAAGAATACGTGGGAGCTGGGTTTGATCGATCATCTTTGTGACATTATTAAGGTTGAAGAAGAAAATGACGTCGAGACCAATTTTCAGAAGGTAAAAGGATGTAAATTTGGTGGGTTACGCTTGGTCTTAGCTGAATTGTAAATAAATGTTTTCTGTGGGAAACCATGGTGTTTTGTAATCAGTATGTTTGAGCATAACACTAGCTACCGCTAGGCTAGATTAGTTATTTGAACAGTTGTTGATTTAAAATTTTTTTTGATAGGTAAGTGTGACTCCTTGTTTGTGTTGGGATTGGAACCAAGGAAATTGTTATGATATTGTTATAGCTGTTTGAACTAGAAGGTACACATGCTCGATTGCACATGTTCTTATATTTGCAGTGCAGGCAAGTTGCACTCTTGAAGCTGGAGTCAAGATATACTCAATGAGGGTGGATTCAGTGCATTCTGAGGCATATAAGGTCCTTGGAGGGATTAATCGAGTTGGGCAAGATAACGAACAAGGTTAGGTTCATTATTCACTTTTAAATCTCCTTTTGTTTATCGTCTATTCTATTGTTTCTTGGTGCAAGTTCTATAATGTTGAAATTATATGGAATGAATTTGGTGATAAACTACTTTGCATAACTGAAGGAGTGTGGAGAATGAAATTGGACAAGTGTAAGGTTGGTCTTAACACATTCTAGTTGTAATAGAAGTGCATAACAATATGCAGTTTTTGGATCATTATATACGTTTGTGTATGTTTTCTGGAGAGAAAAAAGGTGGATCCTTGACTTTTAGAGATAATAATCTGATACCTTCTGGTTTGCTTTAGTTTTTTGCTGTCATTTACACAGAAACCGAGTTAAGCTGGTCTATGTTTTTGATGCCATTTTACATGAAGAATGAACTAAAGTGGGAAAACTTTTGAGGCTGTGTTTGGCTTTGTGATTTAGTAACTTGATTTTGGATTTTAGATTTTCATTTTGAAATGAACGAAGAAAAAGCAAGAGAAAGATTGACATAAAGTTGATGGCACCAAAGAGAGTTCAAAACCAAAAACCAAGTTACTAAATCATGCAAGGAGAACAGACCCTAAAGTGTCTATAAATGGTTTAACATGCAAAAAAAAAAAAAAAGAAGAGAAAAAAAAGAAAGAAGAGGAAGTATCATTAAGTTATCAATATGGAAGTGGTTTGCAGCAAACTAGAAAGCAATATCATTTTTTTTATAGAGGTATGTAACACTGATCACCCTGACTAAATGCTACTTTAGAAGTTGGTAAATCACTAAAATATAACATGATTATTAGTCTTTGGAGTAGCATCCAGATATTAAGTTTACCGTTTACCTTGAAGGCTTATATAACTTATAGTAAATAAAAACTAGTTATTTTTGACAAATCTCATCTACATTAAGAGCTATCCTGCTCCCATTCTAAAATTTCTCAATTGACCTGTGGGAGGGCAAGTGTAGCAAGTCACAACCTACTTCAGCCCATATAAGCTGGTCCAGTTGTGATTACATGGAATTGCATTGCAATGGTTGTTTGCAGACATGGGAAGATAGTTACTATTTCTTGTTCGCTCATTTCCCTGCAACTCTGACTTCTTTAATCAACTTGCTATGACATTAGTTTTCTTTGTTATGATGCCTGCTATTTTGCATATAAGGATCAATTTATGAGTTCCTTTTAAGTTAAATTTGTTCCTTTTCTAGATTATAGTTTTTTTTTTTACTTTTTATCCACTGCTTTTGTTCCCATTTTACTTGGAAATCTTTTGATTTTGTGCTATTATGCCAGATAGTACTGGGGAGGATGCTAACATCGACAATCAGCAAGTGGATGGCTATTCTAAGAAAGATCAGGAGCGCAAGGTCTTTGGTTATATGCTTTTATTAGTAGACGCCCCCTTGGCGTGCTTCTGATACACTGATAAACTTGACTTCAAACAAAGTGGACTTTGAACTAATGTAGTTCAATATTTGCAGTTGTCACCTAATTCAACACTGGAATCATCATTTGAGGCTCTTAATGTAAAGAAATTTGATGGTAAGGTGGCAACCTACATATGTGTGTGTATTTAACTTAACCTCCAAATGGTGTAAGTTAGCCTTGTACCTATTTCTCTTTTGGACAAAAGAGCCCCTAATTTTCCATAAATCTAGAGATAACATTGTCCTTTTATTTTCTTTTACAAAATTCAAACCAGCCGTCTTCTTCCCCTCTCCCCCTTTTCGTTATTAGCTCCCTCACAAAATAAATGCTTACGTTCTCTCTCATCTCTTCTCCCTCCTCTTTCTTTCTCTATCAAACTAGTGATTCTATTTCAGAGTTTGTTCCATTTATTTCAGAGTTTGTTCCATTTTCCTTGTTTAGATCCTTCTTTTTCTATTGTTTTCTCGTTAAGGGCAATCACACACTATTTCCGAGGAAGAAAATGTGAGAATACGAGTTAAGACGTGAAAATGAGTGCTGGAACCCCGTGAATTTTTTGACATTGAAAGATTATTATCCAATGAAACTTGCAATTTGGAAGAAGTGAACCCAAAAAAAAGTATCCAAAGTTTCACCGGACATAACTTGAAATTTTGAACACTCATGGACCTTAACCTTTATGTTTGAAAGTGTTGGAAAAGTGTTCATAGAGAGTGGGATTCAAATATTTATTCGTTTCATACACCAATTTCACTACCATTGAAGTCTGGGTGGGTTCTATCTTGGGTATGGTTTGATATGGGTTTTCAAATAATAGTTTCAACAAGCCCCTGAACTAGATCTATGGTCAAATATCAATCACAATAAAATAATGACATGATTTAGGGAAGCTGTGAGTGCCAAATACAATCTTTCTCCGTGGTGAGGTTCATCTCTTTCTCGATAGGGTCTGAGAAGAGAATTTGTTTTTCTTTTTTTGTTAACCAGAGCTAGGAATATGCAAAATGACAACCCTTATCTTAGTTATCTATGTGATGGAATCAGCTACAGTTTGAGGGCTTTTTGTCAACTGCAAAATGGGTACAAAGCTAACTTACAAAGCTAGTGGGTAAGTTAGCTTATGTATGTGTGTGTGTGTGTATATATATATATATATATATATAATTTTAACGTCAAGCAGCTAGTTTAGCTATGGGGTTGTAAAGGAATTTCTTAATTTTTCAGTTGCATTTGCTGTGGACCCACTCTATCATCAAACATCTGCACAGTTTGATGAAGGTGGTGCTAAAGGTCTTTTGCTTAATAATCTTGGCGTCTATGGTGGATGCCGAGTGCTTTTTGATTCACTTGAAGTACCAGGAAAGTGCATGTCATGTGGTCAAGACGACACAACAGATGCAGTTGATATTTCGTATGCCAGAGGTTTGTCCGTTTTTTTTTTCTTTCGTTAACACGAAGATTCTGGTTTCAAGTTGCACTTTTCTGTGTTGTATCATCAGTTCTTTGGTTTCTTCATAGAATGCGTTGAACAAATGGCGTTGAACATGTCAAAGAAAGAAGAAATTTCACCAAGCTTGAGGGATATAGTCAATCGGTTTGGTGCAGAAAATCAAAGACAGCCAGATACCTATACCTCTGGCCAAAATTCAGTTGAGCCACTCCATAAAGCTTATGACAATAATGATGAGTTGGGTGGTGATGAGTTTGAGAATGCTGCAACGTGGGAATTTGATCATGACAACCAAACAAGTTTGGCTGATGAAGGCAGTTTTGACGGGGAAGCCTTTGTATCTAGCCATCATGAGGTGCTTGATACATATTAATAGAATTGGTTATGGATGTCATATATCTGAATCAATCATTGAAATTAAAATCAAGCTAGCTGATATATTTTTGTTTGTTTTTGCAGGATAATGAACCATTTAATCTCAATGATGCAGATGTGGATGACAGGTTGGAAAAAGTTGATGGATTTCTGTTTCTCAATCTGGGGTTTACAGCAAAACAAAATGCCTGGGCTGGCCCCGATCATTGGAAGTACCGGAAGGTTAAAGGTAAAGGTTTCACAGGTTAATGGCAGGTGACAATGCAATATCATTAGATTCACTTGTGTTGCAGGTATACATATGTTTTCACATATATCTACAATATGTTGAATAGGTCCGGAGGATACTGCCAAGGAAAATGGATCACCGTTAACCACTAAAAAGCCAAAGAATAAGAAACAAGCAGAGTGTGATATCGATTTTACGAAAGCCTTAGACATGGACATCTCTGATCCCTTTGCTCCTCCGAAGAATATTAGAACACTACTGCTACCTGCGAATAGAGAACCTTGTAAAACAACACTTCCGGAAGATTGCCACTACCAACCAGAGGATCTTGTCAAGTTGTTTCTTCTACCTAATGTTATGGTAATTTATGATGGTTGACAATATAATATGGTGTAGTATCTGAACTATGAATATATCTTCTTATCTTTTACTTAATGTTACATTTGTTTTCTTTCTAGTGCCTTGGGAGGAAAGGAAGAAGGCACTCAGGTGAGACATTCTTTAATGGACATCAATCACTGCTTAAGTTGTTTATGGATAGCTATAATTTTGGCACATGCAAAACTACATATAACTGCCATATCAATGGGCTAGTGCTTGGACAGTGGACACACACGTCGACATGTGTCTACAGAATACATTAATGCCATTATTATTTTGCTGCATAAGAATTAAGATTTGCTATATATAGTAAGTTTATATGTGTGTGTGCGCACACACACACGATTAAAGGATTGTTCCTGTTTTTTTATTTGGTAACATTCATCAATGCAATGGGAATCATTGGTGTGTTCCCAGTGCCAAAGATTTCTAGTTATAATCTCTTAACAGGTGCATGTGGACACTTGTGAGCATGTCCTGGATTTTGGATAGTGCTTGTACGATACCAACTGTCCATGCTGACATTCATGTCTGTGTTCACAACTCATAGAAAGGAATATAGTATCGACATAATGTTTTGGTCTTAAGTGAACCTGTGCTGTGCTGAATGCTGGTGAATATAGGGTACCAGGAGGGCTAAGAAGGTTTACATAATCCTTCAACATTAATTTTTTAGCCTGCTGAAATGAAATAAAGGGGCAGTTTCCCAAAACAAGGAAGATATCTTGCAGCTCTCCCTCCCTCTTCCCACCCACCTGTTTCTTCCCCACCTTATGAGAGATGCAGTACCCATTATACAGAAATTTAAGTAGATGGCGACATAAGACTATAACATGGTAATAAGCTAATCATAGACACTGAGAATGAGCTGAATGAATGTATGAAGTACAAGATGTACTTGGAGGTGTCTACCCCATTGGATTGTTTCTCAGTATTCATGAATGTGCATCCCCTTTCTTATGTGAGCTTGACTAAGATACATGTTTGCTATCTGACTTCCTGGTCACAATATTTTGGTTTCTGAACGTACCTATTTTGTATCTTTTTTTCCCTCTTATTATATCAGCACCAGCATGTGTAGTATACTTCTTGACTGAGGTTGTTTAAAGCAATAATAGTGCACATTACAAGGGTATAGTGTTAATGCATATTATCAACCCTGGTTATGTCATCAGATGAAGTACGTCAAGAAAGAGATGAGAATGGATCATTTCCATCTTGGGATGACGAAAGTGGGATTGGTTCCCAATTTGACGATGGAAATGCGTACAGTGATGCAGAGGACTCGAGTACACTTGTCTCTCAGCCTCGTCTGGTTAGTTTTATCAATTGTATAATCCTGTTGTGTCTTGCTCTTCTCTTTGTGCTTATGTGGCTCTTACTTTTTTTGACACTGTTTTCAAGAATAAATTGAACATAAATTGTTGTATCAATTGTTCTGAGAATGGTTATAAGTTCTCTCATTCACTCTTCCTTATTAAACATAATGCAGGTCAATAGAATTGTGGTTCAGTACGACAAAACGTCTAAACAAGTTGATGTACAAGCATTGAAAGAAACTCTTTGGACCTCTTTGCAAGAAACACAGGAATTGTCTCAAGTAAGTTTCCTTTTTCTATTCTTGATTAGAATCCACATGATATGTGAAGCGCTCACCTGAAATCTTAGAAATCTTGATGAACTTATCCAACTCAGCAAACAGTTTAAATCTTCTTCCGAGATATTTTTTCCCCAGAAGAAAACAAAACAAACAAACAAATGTGACTATGTTCAATTTCAGTATTTGCTTGTTGGTTCCACATGATTGTCTTTCATTCTATGGTGTGATAAAGCTTGTCACACACACACAACCCCCCCCCCCCCTTTCTCTCTCTCTCTGACTAGTGCAAGTGGTAGTAAGTTGCAGTGAAAATAAAATCCCATTTATAAAATATTTTGATTGTGGAATGGTGCAGGAGGAAACATTATCTTTCAGGAATTTAGTAGCAACAATACCCAGCAACCACAGACTAGCTGCACCCATTGAGGATATCTCCCCACATCTGTGTTTCATATGCTTGCTGCATCTGGCCAACGAGCATGGGCTACGCATCTATGGAAGTGCCAACTTGGATGAACTTAGGATACATCTTCCACCTGAAAATCACACCTTACAAGCTGCAACTCTTTAGCAACCGTGGTATACCTTTGATACGATGCCATTCAAATGTCACCCTTACCATCTAGTAGATGTATTTGTAGCTGTTCAGTGTATCACTACTGAAGGCTAGATCTCATGTCGTTTTGTTGTAACATGCCCTGTCTCGTTCGCTTGCATTTGCTATTGGCACACTATATTATTTTAGTATCAATTTTTCTAATCACGTGGGCATAATCTCCCAAGCCAGCATGATCACTAGGGTGGTAAAGCTTTTTCTACCAAGTTTTTAAAGCAGTTGCGTTCCAATGTCTTGAACCTCAGACCTATGGTTAAGCTATAACTCAGGGACTTGTGTTACCATGTTTGTTCTTTCAAGTTGTGACTGATAATCAGTGGGCTGATAGCATCACTTAGTCATTCTTTCCAAGATATTATGTCTCTTTGACGGGTGGTAATGAGTGATATGAAATGATATCATGAACAAGCAAGACATGATTACAAAAAGAAATAACATAATAAACTAGTACGACATGAAAGACACAAAATTGTCAATTTAGTTAGTATAACATTTATTGTTATATTTATAATTAAATAAGATAGATAATTTGAAAGAACGATAATGACGTATGAACACGTCACGATAATTGGTTGATGCCCAACCGACTGTAAATTTGCTAGCAATATGTCTACATTGGTTCAAATCGCCCAACAATTCTCCAATAACACGAATTGCCAACATTGCCTCTGATTGGTTGCTGCATCTTTGTCGAGTCGAATAAATGCGGATGAGAAACAAATGGCCCCACCCTGTCGTCTTATTTTCATTTCAATCATGTTCTCTCATGGTTTATGAGTCTTAAACTTGAAAAGGTAAGTTTGGAAAATATTTAGCATACCAAAATCACACTTCAACTAGTCCATAATTATCGAAGAAAATTTCATTTCCAATTATAGGCACTCATCCCGTCTTCTACACGACGTTCTCAGACTCAACCCTCCCATTCCAACTCAGTTTGCTAGAGAGAGGAAAGATTTTATACCAAGTTTTCACTTTTCATGATTCAAGGTTTGAGGTAAAGAAAGGAGAGTTACTTACCATGGGGGTACCAGCCGTTGGCCAACTCGGTCCAAAGGTGTTTTATGACCTGGTGAAGTTTGAGGAGGAACGTTACGGATGAGAAAGGAAAAGTTGGAGGTAAACCGGACCTTTTCTAGGTGGACTAGACCCGAGCACCAGTTACAAAGGCAAAAGGTTACTGCAAACTAATGTACATGCTACATAGCGCTAGCAAACGGCATACTCAAGTCCTGGAACATCAGTATACCCACATACCAAAAACTTCAGATCAGTACTCCAAGGAATATTTCATGATCGCTCAAAATTCTTCATTCATTAATCTAACACATTCTTCTCATTGAAAGTTGTCTTCATTCAAGATCTCACAAGTAACAAGTGGTACCTCTTAACTAAAAATTCTCAAAAATGGGTAAAACTAAGGCCAGTCTGCCCTTCTTTACTTTAGCCTTAGGGCACAGCTTGGTCACATAACAGATCGATACTTACTATATTGTAAACAATAAGAAACCTAACACACGTTGCAAACTAGACTATCAAATTCATAAAAAATGGATGCTCGCTTTGAGCAACGAACTGGTTCCAGAGAACTTGGTATGCTTCAGTTGGCATTTTAAACAGACTGTACATTTCCTTGAGATTGAGTGCGAGTGTTGGCACCCCCGTCTTTCCACCCTCTTTGGCGGGCCCTTTGCTCCCATGTTGCAGTAAGTTTTTTCTGTGCCATTAATGCTGCTTCGGCTTTTTCCCGGGCCTCTTCGCATGTTTCCATCCCAGAATTGCACTTGTCTGCTTCTTTTTGATACTGAGATGTCATCTTTTTCGCTTCGAGAAGAGCCATGTCAGCACGCTGCTGACTTTCCAAAGCTTCTGCCTCCCGTAGCTTCAGTTCTTCAGACAGAAGTTCCGCAAAGTTCTTTTCTGTGTCTTCACTGACTGCCGGATCATGTTTTGCACAATCTGCTTCAGATAGCAAGTTAACAAAGAGAATGTACAATGTTTAAGAAGTAAACAGCACTCAGGAAGACTCCATAATTAGAAAATGAGTTAACACAATATCCATTACAGCGTCAACTGGACTTTGATAGATTCACTTTTCAAAAGACTGTATAAACCAACTCAAATCATGAAGGAAGAATCAAAGTTTTTGCATCATTCCCAGTAAATCATAAAACTAGACCTCCTTCCATATAATGTGAAAGCACAAGTAAATGCTCTACCCATGACCCTAGTAAATTCTTGCAAGAAAGTGACGTATCTGAAAAGCTTAGAGCCCACTACCTCGTGTTAAACCCACAAATGTAGGAACTTTTACCAGTGAAGTCAGAGTGAACCAATGAGGGAAAGATGGTATACACTTGCAACCCTCCCACAACATTTCAAAGAAACTCCATTAGCTAACTACTAAACATCCCCATCCACTCGTATTAGATGTTACAAAAGTTCCTATCAATCTCGAAAGGAATGATTGTTCCTTTCCTAAGTTCGGTAAAGCAGTTGAATAGGTCCATTACTGTGCATGTATTCTGTCAATGAACTTTTATGGATCAAAAGGTAATATGATAGAAAGCACTTGGAAACAATTTGGTACTCAAGAGTGGTCATCCCGTTCCATGCCACCTTTAGCTTAATTTGCATTACCCACAAGTTCATGAAACCATTCACCCCAATGCACTCTTTTTTTTTTCTTTTGGTTAAACCACTATGCACTCTTGCCTAACCAAACTACATCCTTTGCTCATCTCAAAGAGTCTAATTTTCTAAGTTGAGACATTCCTCTTAAATGAATCTCACTTCAAAGACTAAGCTTATAAATTTTATGAGTTTTTTGATAGGTAATTGGTATGAGGATTGGAATCAAGAACCTCTAAGTCTTCGCCTTGAGTGCCCTTGCTATCTCTCCCGCCCCTTGGGGTCATAAATTTTATGAGTTTCCAAAGCTTATCTTTTTTTTTGATAAGTAAATAAGTTTCAAGCTTATTCTTATTACATAAAAGTGTAATGTGTGTGCACTTTTGGGAGATGGACTCGTGTGTTCAATTTTTTGCTAAGTTATACTCTCACTCGGTGGGGTAGCGGGAGGATAGGGTAGTGTGGGTGGGCTCAAAGAGGAGGATTTTTTCTGTTAGATCCTATTATCAGATTCTTTCTAACAGAGAGAAGATTGTGTTCCCTTGGTGGAGTATTTGGAGAGTGAAAGCTCCGAGTAGAGTTTTGTTTTTTGCATGGGAAGCCGCTAGTGAAGCCATCCTTACAGGGGATAATTTGCAGAGACGTCAAGTGATCTATGTGAATTGGTGTTTCATGTGCAAAGGATGTGAAGAAAGTGTGAATCACTTGTTGCTGCACTGCCCTATTGTGTCTATGCTTTGGAATTTAATGCTTGGTCTATTCTCTGTTGCTTGGGTGATGCCGAGATCTGTTAAAAATCTCCTTTTGAGTTGGTCTTTGTACAAGCAGAGAAGAAGAAGGAATAGTTTTTGGCACGCAGTTCCTCTGGCTATTTGGTGGATCATTTGGAGGGAAAGGAATAGGAGGGTTCGAGGATGAGGAGAGGACGGTGGACAAGTTAAAGGATGAGTTACTTCGTATGTTGTTTTTTTGGGGGGTTGAGGACACTAATTCTTCCAACATTCACAACATTTCTTGTATCGATTTTGTTAATAGTCTTTCTATAGATTAGTCCGTTTGTGTATGATTATAGTTTGTAAAAAGGACGCGTCTCTGTTTAGACGCTTTGGTATATAATACTTTACTTATTAAAAAAAAATCTTATTACATAAAAGTTAAAGTTAGCAAAGCTATTCCAACAAATTAGGGGTATTCATTAACATTCATTTTAATCCTTGGAAGGTTCTGACCTTCAAAGGTGGGTTCTTTGTAAAGGATGGAGTAGTACAAAGGAAATAAAAAATGGGACTACAGTATGTTGGAATGCTATCATCAGGCTAAACCAACAGAAAAATGACACTAATAGAGCAAAATTCCAATTGCTTCAACATCATACATAACACACCTGCTGCTTCAACCATATATCATGATTTCATAGTAAAACCAAAATATGAACCTTCTTCTCGGGTATACCTTTCCCTTCACCCATCAGACAATTGTGGAAGGGAAGAACTAAGAAAGTATTTCCATAAACAGGTTTTCAACTTGATGATTTCAATATATATATATATATATATAGAGAGAGAGAGAGTAATAATGAAGGAATAATTGTTCCAATAATCTACCGGTAGGCATGTCTTTAGATGGTGGTAATTATATTATAATTGCAATTTTCAGAAATTTGAACAAGTGTGACAGGGCTTCCTTTTGACCCCTTTTATAATAGTAGAATACATATTATATATATGTACATAGATACACACATATACATATTATATGTATATGTTGCATGATAAGAAGAGAAACACAAATGTGGTTCCAAATTCAAAGAGAGAAACAAGTAGCCATAGGTCCATTATTACTAACCTGCAAAAGAATTGTTGCTCAATCCTGCACGAGAATAAAGACAAGTGAACAGATTAGAACATGTTTATCTATCAAACCAGTTGAAAGACAATGAAGTATGTTTATTAGATTTAAATAAACTATGACTCGAACTCAACCAAAATAAAAAAAAGCCTTAGCTCTGCTTGCCACAATGCATTAACCAAGCCAACTAGTAAAACATTGCTGATCCACATTTTAGCACGGAAAAAAGAGAGGGAAGGGGGTGTATGTGTGTGTGTGGGAGGGAAGGTGGGAAAGGAGGTTGTAGCCTAAAACATAATTACCTCCACTTGAAACAAGAGTCGCTTTTGCGTTTTTGATTTTTCCCAAAATAAAAGTCGCTTGTACTAAACGGCTACACTCTTTATAAACAAAAATCAAAATAGTTCCACCTAGTAAATTCTTTCCTGCAAAGCGCCCAAAGAGCTTATAGAGCCTTCCCTAAAGGACCTAAACCTTTTCCCAATCTTTTTAATGGATTAATGGTTTGCAACAAAGGCAAAAGATAAATCATAAAACATCCCTAAATCTGTCCACAAGCAGTATTATAAGATGTGTGCAACTGGTTACTAAGTACATCAATCAACATCTGGACTCTGGAGAATATAACCTAAAAAGGTGGTTGGAGCAGGGTGCTGTGAGTAGACAAAAAAGGATCTCATTGCGCACGTATGATAAGGATAATGCGCAGTTACCCCCAAGAGGGAATTTTGTTTCTATCGCCTGATGATGCCCAGGTCAAATGGACAGTACTTGGAAAAACAATTAGAAGCTTTGGGAATAAAATTGGAAATAATATGTTAGTTCTAGGGTAGTAGGGTGGAAGGTAGGTATCCACAAAGGGTAAGATACTTGAAAGGTGGAGACAAGGTATTATAGAAGTCAAGAGTGAATCAGTAGGGTGGAAGGTAGGTATCCACAAAGGGTAAGATACTTGAAAGGTGGAGACAAGGTATTATAGAAGTCAAGAGTGAATCAATTTACTTTTCTGGTCTATTTTGCAGTTTTGTCAAAAACTAGGAGCAAGACAAAGCACATTCACTCTTCACCACGAGTCACAACACAAGAAAATACATACAATTTTCCTAATCAGGCAGTTACCTAAGAGGTTATCAGCTACCTGGAAATGACATCAATTAAGTTTAATTACTAATTGAAACACGCAGCATGCAATAAAAAGGTACTACTTTCATTCGATTCACAATTGATCTTTATGAGCAACCAACTTGAAAATCACATATTATAATAAGGCAAAAAAAATCATTTTCCATAGGGGAAAGATCCTCGGAAGTAAAGCTCAAGAGATATATTGGGCGTTAATAAGCGCATCTAAATAACTAGTTGGTGATTAGATCCAATAAGAGGAAACTTAATAAATGAATCAATTTTAAGATCAAGACTTGAAATTTAGCAGATCAATACATGGAAATTGAATAATTAGGGATAAAACACAAATGGGTAAAGTGCTAAAATGATTGAAATTTGGGAAGGTAAGGAATGGACGGGGGAAAGGGGAGAAAGATTACCTTGAGGAATAGAAAGAAGGGGCTCAGCGGAGCAATCACAAACACATGGTGGGCAAGAAGATGAGGAGGAGGAGGAAGAGCGGCTGACGGCGGCTAAACCTTCCATGAAATGCCAGTAAAGAGGTGGACCCAGGATGTAACCTGCCAAGCACAGTCCCAACATCCCTAAGACAACCTTCAAGACGGCCGGACTACACGATCCAGCCCGATTGAGTGCCATTTCTATTAATCTCTCTCTATCCCTCTTGCTTAAAATCTCCGGGAAGATGTTGCGGGTAATCTAGAGGTAGATTCTGATCTAATTTTTGAGAGTTTAATGACTGGTTGGAAGGACGACTTGGGTTGGGTGACAAATTTACAACGCAGTAGTAGAAGCAGAATTACACACACACACACACACTCAGTCGTTATCTATCTGTGGCTTTCTTTAATGCACCGACAGACCGTAAAATGGGAAGGGGACTTTCGAGGTTTGATCAATTACGGCAACAGTGCTCCAAGCCTACCACACTAGGAATATTAGAATATATATATATATATATATATATATATATACACACATATATTATAATCTCACTCATTAGTTAACTACGGCCACGATCTATTTTTATCAAACATAACTAGTTGATTAAATCTCAATTTTCATAAGAGTGTGTATAACAGTTAATTTATTTTTTGTCAAGTATCGTAATCAACTGAAATCTCAATTTAATTTTTATCCAGTTTAGATTTAGTTTTTTTTTAAATTACTAGTAAGTTTTGTAATTAATTTTTGAAATTTTAAATATTTATATTTTTAATTTCTTTATTTAAAAAAAATTGTGCTAACTTTTCCTTATTGGTCTGAAATATTTGTGCTTTCGATTTTAAATAGTCTTTTGTTAGTTCACGTCATCTCATTCAATTTATTTTATGGTTTTTGTCTGATATTTTCACTTTTAAGTTTATTTCAATTAACAGGTGTTGGGTTGGTGTGTGTGAGAGATAATGTTTTTTGATATTTAAGTATATTCTTTTTGGATGAGTTACAAAATTTTACAGTCAATAAAATGTGTTTTTCTTTATTTTGTGGGATGTTGTCTTTGATTTGTGTAGTGTAAATTGATCCGGCCCCTACAAAATCTTAAGTATATATTAATTTATTTGTATCATACTTATTTCATACTCTCATTATCTTCATACCATATCATAGGTACAGATACGAAATCTAGTATATATATAATTTTAATCTATTTGTTTTCTTGTTCTTTGCCTTATCTCGAAACGTAGAAAACTCCGTATTACTCAAAATTATAATTTTCAATAATTTCAAGCTTGCTCGTTATCAAATTTGATACAATATTTTTATTTCATTTTCTATTGACTAATCATTCTTCCAAGTAAAAAATTATTTTAACAACCAAAGCATGCTTAATTGCTACCTGGCTTCGACTCGGAGATTATTTTGAACATTCGGCCATGAACTAGTTTTGCAGCTAAAACCCATATTATTGGACTCTTTTCTCGCAGTTGGTGGATGATAGTTGATATCTTATTTTATTGATTGAATGATTTATGATTTATTTGATGATAAATTGTTTGTTACAGTTAATAAAAAGCGGTTTATGAGTATATTTGTTAAATAAGTTGAAAATTATTTATTTACTACAATTTGACCATAAACCTTAAATTTTCAAATCAACTAGCACCTGATTAAGGAAAAAAATCTCACATTTATTTTTAAAAACTCAACATGGGATAATATTTAATTAATATTTATTTATTTAATCCTACTTGAAACAATAAATAAATAATCGCTCTGTTTCAGGTAAAGATTCTACTATTCAATTTTGGAATGTTTCACTTAAAGAGTCACCTTTAAAAAATTAACTCACAAAATATCATTTTATTACTAATGAGTTAATAATATAAAATTGTCATGTTCTTAAAAAAATTGACTTTCAAACAAGGACTCTTTGCACAGAACGGAGGAGTATGAAGCTATTTTCTACACCATTAGTATATTTGTATATGTAGTCTTTTATTTACGTTTAAATTTTATTATTTTCTTACCAATTTGTAATGTGAGTAGTCAAATATGCGGATGTTGAAAATATTTACCCAATAACAAAATAAATAAATAATTTATAATATTCTTTATCTCGCATTAAATGTTTATTTTTTTAAAAATGTTGAAATTAGTATTTCTAGCTCTTTTTATGTATTTATGCGAAAGAGTAAAATTGTAATAATTAAAAATTTATTAATGAATGGTTTTTGTGTTTTCAAGAAACTAAAGGAGCTTAAATTTTTGGCTTTGAATTTTTAATACATAAAGAGTGTTATACATAACTTATTGACTTTTAGCTTATAAGCTAAAATAAATACTTTAAATATGACTTATTTTAAGCTAAATATCAAAATTCACTCCAAAAAAAAACTGCAACAAACCAGCACTAACTTGGGATATTAACAGAAAAGTCCAACAAAAAAAAGCTTACTCAATTAGTCATTTACGTTGAGAATTAATGCATAGACTCACTAAAAGCCACATAATCAACTTGGGTTATTAGCAAAAAGTCTAACAAAAACGAAGACAACTCCTTTACATGTACTCGATATGTTAATAAATTATTGTATGTTATAAAGTAATCACTTAATTGAACAAAGAGTGTATGAGAGATAGAGAGAGAGAGAGAGAGATTTTATTCAGAGGAATCGCCGTATCGACGAATGAACATCGCTTCGGTATTTATAACCGAAGCAAAGAAGACAAACGGAGAAAAACCATTCAATGCAAATGTTCACACATGCCTATACACCTATACACCACATGCCTATACATAGGCTATAAGACTTTCTTAACACTCCCCCTTGAACATAGCATTACAAGTTGAATAAGTGTGTCTCGTTAAAAACCTTTAAGCCGAAAAACCCAGTAGGGAAAAAAAATCGGACATAAGGAAAAACGTACATCACTTAGGCCACCAATTGTGTGCATGGGCTGTCTCGTTAAAAACCTTTTCATGGAAAACCCAGTGGGAAAAAACCATGATAAAGAGAAAAAGAGTACAGCCATATATGCTCCCCCTTGAACCGACAAGGGTCAAAAGAAGTCACCTTTGTAAATCTCGTAGATTTCGCATCCCAATATTGTGAACATGCTTTCTGAAGGTTGTAGTGGGGAGTGCCTTCGTAAATAAATCTGCAGCATTATCACTTGATCGAACATATTGGATGCTGACCTCTTTCTTCTTTTCAAGTTCCTAGGTGTATAAAAAGAGCTTCGGGGGGATATGTTTGGACCTGTCACTTTTGATGTATCCCTCTTTACTTTGGGCGACACATGCGGCATTGTCTTCAAATAATACTGTTGGGTCTTTGCTGATAGGTAGTCCACTGGCATTTTGAATATGCTGAGTCATAGATCGAAGCCATACACACTCTCGATCGCTTCATGAAGTGCGATCATCTCAAAGATGATTTGACGATGTAGCAACTAGCGTTTGCTTTTGAGCGCCAGAAATTGCAAGTACCACCCATCGTGAAGACATAGCCTGCGTGATCCGGCCTTATGAGGATCGGACAAATAACTGCATCGCAAAACCAATCAATTTATCCTTTGATCCTTTGGGATAAAATAATCTCAAATCGATCGTCCCAAGATAACGAAATATGTGCTTGATACCATTCCAGTGTCTCGTGATGGAGATGAACTATATCTTGCCAATAGATTTGTAGCAAATGCTATATCCGTCCGGTACAATTAGCAAGGTACATAAGAGCTCCAATAGCACTTAAGTATGGTACTTCAGGACCAAGTATTTCTTCATTATCTTCACAAGGACGAAATGGATCTTTTTCAACATTAAGTGATCTATTAATCATGGGGTTAGTGAGAGGGTTTGCCTTATCCATATAAAAACGCTTCAAAACCCTTTTTGTGTAATTTGATTGGTGTACAAATTTTCCACTATGAAAGTGTTCTATTTGTAAACCAAGGACAAGATTTGGTTAGCCCAAGATCTTTCATTTCAAATTCTCCCTTTAGGTAATCAACCGCTTCTTTGATTTCCTTGGGAGTTCCAATGATATTCGATCATCTACATAGCGATAATAGCAAATCCAAGCTGTCGTTTTCTTTATAAAAACACACGGACATAATTGATCATTCACATATCCGTCTTTTAACAAATGCTCACTTAAGCAATTATACCACATGCGACGGATTGCTTCAATCCATACGTGATCGTTGTAGTTTAATTGCACATAATTCTTTAGGCTTTGAGCTCAGTGCTTCAGGCACTTTAATTCCATCAGGAATTCTCATATAAATATCGGCATCTAATGATCCGTATAAATAAGTCATTACAACATCCATGAGATGCATATCTAGATTTTTCGAAACCGATAGGCTGATTAGATATCGAGCGTAATAGCATCCATTACGGAGAATACGTTTCTTCATAATCAATCCCGGGCCTTTGAGAAAAACCTTGTGCAACAAGGCGAGCCTTGTATCTCACAATCTCATTTTTCTCATTTCGCTTTCGAACAAAAATCCATCGTATCCAATGGGTTTCACGGCTTACGGTGTGAGAACGATAGATCCAAATACTTTTCGTTTATTCAACGAATTTAATTCAACCTTCATGGCATCTATCCATTTGATCTTGTCATGCCTCTTTTGACATTCGGATCTGATTTTGGCTCGGGATCATCAGTCCCGTCATTAATTTCTTGGGATACCGAATAAGAGAATATATCATCAATATTCTCCATTTCATCTCGGTTCCATATTTTTCCATTACATATGAAATTAATGGAAATCTCATGGTTATCATTGCCTGCAGGGCTTACTAGATTTGCATGATCGTGTGTTTCTTCTGGAACAATTTCACGATCGTGTGTTTCTTCTGGAACACTTTCATGTGATTGGGGATTTTCAATCACTTTCCTTTTGGTGATTTTTATCCTTTGAACCAATGGGTCGTCCACGCTTGGCGTGTCTTAGATACATTTGCCATTTTATCATTTAGCGCCCTTTTGGTATTTCAATTCGGGCAAGAGCATTTATAGCAGCGGCTACATGTGACTTTGTCACTCTCTTTGTATCTATAAATGCATCGGCAATTGATTCGCTACATTTTGTAAATGTATGATCTTTTGAACTTCCGATTCACGTTGCCTTGTGGGAGGGTCAAGGTGCAATAAAGATGATGTGCACCACTTGATCTCTCTTCCCACTTGTTTCCCCTCTTCACCTAAAGGTGGAAACTTGTCTTCATTAAAATGACAATCGGCAAAGCGTGCCGTAAAGACGTCACCCGTTTTTGGTTCAAGATATTTTATTATAGAAGGGGATTCATACCCAACATATACTCCCAATCTCCTTTGTGGTCCCATCTTTGTGCGTTGTGGTGGAGCAATCGGTACATATACCGCACAACCAAAAACTCTTAGATGGGATAGATTCGGCTCTCGCCCGAATGCCAATGTATTGGGAGTATTTGTGATATGCACTTGGCGAATCGGTCGCATGTAAACATCATGACCCCATAAGTAGGCGCTTTGTTCTCATCATTAATAGTGCGGCAATGAGTTGAATACGTTTGATCAACGATTCACCAAACCATTTTGTGTATGAACATGGGCTCTTGGATGTTCAACATCGATCCTATTGCCATACAATAATCATTGAATGCTTGAGATGTAAATTCACCAAAGCATTATCAAGTCTCACTTTCTTGATCATATAATGGGAATTGTGCTCTCAGCTTGATTATTTGTGCAAGGAATTTGGCAAATGCCGTATTACGAGTTGATAATAGACATACGTGCGACCATTTGCTAGAAGCATCAATCAATACCATAAAGTATTGGAATGGTCCACTTAGTGGATGGATAGGTCCACATATATCACCCGAATTCGTTCCAAAAGCGATGGTGATTCATATCCAACTTTAGTTGGTGATGGTCTAATTATCAACTTTCCTTGAGAACAAGCCTCACAAAGGAGTTCATTAGATTGAAAAATCTTATGGTTTTTCAATGGATGACCACTAGAATTCTCTATAATTCTACGCATCATTATTGATCCTGGATGCCCCAATCTATCATGCCAGGCTTTAAATGTTTCAGTAAACTTCAGGTTTACTGTAGAATATGATTCAAATATTCTTATGATTGTACTATACAATCCAGATGATAGAGATGGCAATTTCTCCAATATACACTTGCTTCCGGAAGTGTTTGAGGTAATGCAAAGATATTCATCATTCCCCTTATTCATAGTCTCAATATGATATCCATTCAGACGAATGTCTTTGAAACTTAACAAGTTTCTTTGAGACTTAGGAGAGAACAATGCATTATTTATCATAAATTTCGTACCTCCAGGCATTAGGAAAATTGCCTTGCCAAATCCTTCAATTATTTTGGCATTACGGATATAGTGTTGACATTAGCATTGTCAATTTTTAGATAAGAAAAATATTTCTTATTTTTAAGTATGGTATGCGTAGTAGCGCTGTCTGCAAGACATAAATCTCCTCCTTGAATTTTGGATTCAGACATATTTGTGATCTATTTCAATATGAAAGAAAGTAAAATAAGATGAATAAATATGATAACACATTGAATGCAAAATGCATATATAAACTTTATTGTAAGCATGCTAGTATACATAGAAAAAGCAGATAATGTTCCTATATAACAACATGTTACTTTTTCACAGCTTTTATCTTAAACTCGGACCATAGCTTCATTCCTATGTTCATTTATTGTTCATGACCAATATCATCACTAATGGTATTGGTCATGTCGACGTTGGCCATATCACCGAAATCAAAATAAAGATCTTCAGGATCATTTTCAAGGAAATTTGTCTCTACATTCTTTCCTTTTTGTGATCTCTCATAAAGATCAACTAGATGTTTGGCCGTTCGGCATGTGCGTGCCCAGTGGCCTGTCATGCCACACCTAAAACATGAACTCTCTTCATTGTTTGGACGCACATTTTGCCTACTCGAGGAGGTGTTTCTATCATCATCTCTGTTCCACTTTAGGTGGCGAGAGGAATTTCCATTATACGGATGATGATGATGGCGACGAAAGTTATTTCGTCCGCGGCCTCTTCCTCGGCCTTGATTTCGACCACGACCCCGGCCTTGTCCATGATTTCCTTGGCCCCGACCACGACCGCGACCACGACCACTACCACGCCCACGCTCTTGGCCTTCATCATACATAGTCCCATTCGCTTCAGGGAATGGGGCTGAACCAGTCGGTCGAGATTCATGATTCTTCATTAGAATCTCATTATTCTGTTCAGCTACAAGTAGGCAAGAGATCAATTCAGAGTACCTTTTAAAACCCTTCTCTCGATATTGATCTTTGCGGCAGAGCATATTCGAGGCATGAAATGTGGAGAAAGTCTTCTCCAACATATCATATTCAGTGATGGTTTCCCCACATAATTTCAACTGTGAGGTTATTCTATACATCATTGAACTATATTCATTAATGGTTTTAAAATCTTGTAGGCGGATATGAATCCAATCATAGTGTGCTTTTGGGAGAATGACCGTTCTCAAATGGTCATATCTTTCGTTCAAACTCTCCCAAAAGACGAGTGGATCATTCACCGTGAGGTACTCCATCTTTAGGTCTTCGTGGACGTGGTGTCGTAGGAAAATCATGGCTTGAGCCCGTTGTTGATTACTTATCCATTCACTATTACTTTGTTGGATAGTATTTTCGAGGCTTCTGGCGGCCAGGTGGGTTTCGGCATCTATTTTCCAAGACATATAGTTTTTCCCAGTTATGTCGAGCCTTTCAAATTCAAGCTTAGCAATGTTTGCCATTTTGTGAAGAAAAACTATAAAAATGAAACATATATATATTAATAAAATGATGACATGGAAATTTTATTCATACGATAATTAATCAGTACATGTTAAAATGTAGGTTGAAAGCTATTGTAATTGCTAACAGGACATACATGATACAAAGCAAGATAATAAAAATCTCAAAATCATTTGGAGGGAATTCAGCAACAAAAACCATTGCAGTGCATGCAATAACAAGTATGATAATAATCATCAACATTGGAGGGAACATTTTTGTAGAAGAATATATGATATTGAGAATTTGTAAGGAGATAGTAAAAATGTGAGTAATCTATTAAAATGTTACGGTATATATGGAGAGAAAAATGACCGTTTATGACCGTTAACTAGCCGTTTATTACCGTTAGATGAGATAAATAAAAATCAGTAACTAGCCGTTTATAGCCGTTATATGATAGGGGTAAAAATGTAAAAATTCTGATTTAATAGAATTGCATTTATATTATGAATAAATATAAAACTTATTAGGAGCAATAAATAAAATAACTCCGCATTAATATTTGTCAGTCAACTTTATACAGCTATTATATAGCATACATATATATTCACGCCACGCTACTCGGCAAGCCTTTCTGTGGGTGTTTGTAAGTCAGTAATAAATATATATGTATATAAAGTTAGTCATATATATAGAATTGAAATATATGTATATATATAAATATTCAGTTTATAGCTTGGGGTTGTTTCCGCACAAGCATCAACGAATATATATATTATGCGTTAAATAATAAATTATTATTTCGTCATCTCATCATATATTATCGACGGTGGCTCAGCCAACCTTTTCTTAATAATGGTGATATACGATATATATTGAAATAAAACAGAGATATAAAATAAATAATATATCGGTAGAAAATTTTACCGATTGGGATTGTTAACAGTAGAACAATCGTGCTGATAACGTGTTATAAAGTAACCACTTAATAGAACAAAGAGTGTATGAGAGATAGAGAGAGAGAGAGAGATTTTATTCAGAGGAATCGTCGTGCCGAATGAACAACAGGCTGCTCGGTATTTATAACCGAGCAGCAGCACAAACGGAGAAAAACCATTCAATGCAAATGTTCACACATGCCTATACACCTATACACCACATGCCTATACATAGGCTATAAGACTTTCTTAACATTGTCTAGTTTTTCTTTGTCATCCATTCCCAAATATTTATTATGTCAGTAAATTTTTTCTTACTACTTTAATTGTAATACCCATAATCCTAGATCTGGGTAGATGTGGGACTTGTGTGTGGTTTATAAGGTGACTACACACTATCTCTAGACACCAACATCATCTATAGACTTTTGAGTCGGCTTGTGGTTGGTCTGATGACCCATGGTACTGCATATTCAGTGGGCCAGTGTGTAAGCTACATGTAACGGACCAGACTTTCGGGTTTGAACGTTATATTAATCATGTTTCATATGCACATGAACTTTAAAGGAGATTACATATTATACTAATATAAATAATTAAGTCAATTATTTCTTTCTTAATCCTAATGTCGAGTTAAACAAGATAATAATTTAGAGACATGATATTTTTTAGGAAGATACTATTTCCATTACATTTTTTTGTCTATTCATTGTGTTATTAATTGTGACTTTAAATTAATAAGTTGCAGTTGCAGTTTCAAAACTTATTTCGCCGAGTGCAGAAAAAAAAATCAGGGGAATGCTTCGGGAGTTTGAGATTTGTAAAAAGATGGAATGATGAGGTTTTTCGTTTTTATAGCCGGATGAAAAAAGAAATGGGGGGAAAACACAAAAAGTGTTTTGATTACTTGTGTGTGCGACGTTGGAAACGAGGCGTCGCATTAAATGCTGCCTCGAGAAATGGGTACGCATGGAGGCTAAGTTTTGCAAACGACGGGTACATGCGGCATGCCCACTCACCTACGCTCTTGACACCATGGGCTGTCATCCACTATCAAGGTGTCTAAGTTCGTGCATCCTCCAATAGTTTCCTCGAAATTCCTCATTAAAGCAAGCCAAGTCTTTTAGCGGTCAAAAGAGGGAATGTACCTGCATGAATTAGAAGACATGTTACTCGCTCCAAGCAACTTTGCTCGCTAGACAAGGTACAAGGGGCCACAAAACTGCCCGGCCCAAATGGCCCAAGTGACAATCATGTGTTTAGCATGTGAGTTCTACTTCCACGGGCAGGGCACGTGCTTACTTTTAACTCAAGATGGATCTCCTAGCGGGTAAGGATACATTCCCAGCCAGGGGCCAAGAGTGTAGCGAGCAGGACTTCACAGTGAGCAGGGTCAACTTGCTCGAGGTGGTGGGTAAACCTTGTCTACAATGTGGGGACTAAATGTCGGGTAATCCGCCCCTACGTTCCAGACGTGGCCTTAAATGTATCCGTCATTTATGCCTTTGCAGTTAAGGTTCAAAACGTGGGCTTCACGCACAGGGCTATATAAACCTCTCGGATAGAAGAGTGAAGGTACGCTCACTAATTTAAAGGCAAAAACTCAATCAAAATATATACGCATTTGCTAGTTTTCTAATTATCATAGCTGAGTGCTTTTGCACGGAAAGCACCTGCCTAGTTTACGTTTGCTTTGGAAGTTTCTTAACAAGTTTGGGTCTCAAAGTTATGGATAGCTTGAAAGCCAAATATCTAATAATTCAAGCCTATCAGATCTATACTTATCTTTTATGGCCTTTGACTCAAAAAAAAAATATTAACTCCCTAAAATACCCCTACAACTTTCCAAATTAGTTAAAACCTCTTACGCAACATTCTCCTTCACCATCTCTCTCTTATCGTCTTCTCCATCTCCAACCTTCGTCCTCCACCTTTAAACATCATCGCCACCATTTGCCTTCGTCAAGGTTCGTCTATCCCTCTCTCTCTTTCCCCCTTATTTATCTATTTCTGTTTCTTTCTATATCTTCAAATCCTAGAGCGAAACCTTAGGGTTTGATGGATTGCGTTTCGCTCTCTTTGTGTTTCTCTCTGTTTCAAACTCGTCATTTATCTCTTTCTACCCCAGTTATGATCGACTTATGAGTTGATTAATTAATTCATGATCGACTGAAGAGTCGATTAATCGACTCATGATCGACCCTTGAGTCGATCATACGTTGATTAATTGACTCTTGAGTGATTTTGATAACTCATTAGTCGACTAATCAACTATTGGATCGTTTAATCGATTTAGTAAGGATATTTTAGGATTTTTAATTTAAATATTAAATATGTCATCATGGTGGTAAATCGATCGTGCCGTGCCCTTATCAGGCTAGCACGATAAGGACACGACACGATAAGGGTCGGCACGAACACGAGACGATAAGATTATCGTGCCTAAAACCAAAACCCAAACACGGTACGATAAAAATCCAAAAACACGGCACGACACGCTTAGCACGATAAGCAAAAACGATTGGGTTTTTGTGTTAGGCACGATAAGCCCGTTAGGCATGATTTTTAAAATAAAAATAATTATAACATACGAAAAATGCAAGCATAAAATTACAGCCTTTCCCAGTAAAGATTGTTAGCATTAAACCCAACATTTTTCTGCAAAAATAACTATAAAATAGACATAAGATTGAAAAGCTGAAGAAATTTATAGCAAATTTTAGCTAAAATTTACAACATGTCAACATCAATCAATTTTTTTTGTAGTTGATTTTTTTTTCAAGAATCGTACCAAATTAGCTCCCTTAACCAACAGATCTCCCCAGAAATTAGATACCCATCTTCTCTCATATTAAGTACAGTAAACTATAGAAAGTAAATTTTGTTTACTTTCTAGTAAAGACGACAAATGATTTGTATACACCATCACAAAGTATACTTCAAATATTTCCTTCGATTTTTCAACAGCCACTGGAAACTAGAAAGGGGGTAAGGAGTGATCGGGCACATCTCAGCAACAGAAAGAACAGAAAGTTGAATGGTATAAAACTCACAACATATGAAATAAAGATTCATGTAGAAGCAACAGCGAAGTGTCTTTGCTCGGAACAGATGAAGAAAGAACTTTCTTCGGTGTAGAGAGAGGGATTGCGCCAGTGAGACCGTGAGAGTGAGTCGTTGAGGTCTGAGGGAGAGCAGGCAGAGGCAAAGGCGGAGGCGAATTGGTGGTGGGCGGTGGTGGAGCGGCACCGACTGATCTGAGAGGAAAGAGTGAGAAATGACGGCTGTTGCCGCCTCTTTCTCTGTAGTCTGTAGAGAGAGAGTGAGAGACGAGAGACCGAGAGAGAGACGGAGAGTTAGTCACTTTAGTTTAGTTAATTAATAGGTTTCTTTTTAGGATTTATACTATTTATACCTAAGATTTTTTTGGTGCTTATCGGGTTGGCCAGTAAAAACTCGATAACAACCCGAATCTTAACGTGTCTTATTGGGTCGGTCCGAACCCGATAAGTTCCGGCCCAAACCTTATAATTTCGTTCCGTGTTCGTGTTGGTCAGTCGTGTCGTACCTCAAATTACCATTCCATTCATATAAAAAGTTCAAAACTTTTCTCAAAAATCAGATCATCTGTATAAATATGGTCATAATTGCCCGCCCTACCCAGCACGCATCCCTCGTAAGAAAATAGGAAGGGAAACTTTCATACATTCCGAAAGAAAAATGGGCAAGCGGAGGTGCCCGGTAACAAATAGCCATTACAGCTCACCACTCCAGAGAGTCGTCTGTGTTGAAGCCCCCAATGCATCACCATCATTCTCAATTGAGTCACCCTTAACCTAACACCGAAATTACAAAGGAGAGATAGATATATAGAAAACAAAGCCACACTGAAACCCTAAATTCAAAAGATATCCTCAATTGAATCTCAACAATTTAACAAATGGCGTTCGAGCTCCCAACGGATCTGATCCGACAAGTCCAGATCACGCTCCGAACCAACGCCGGACTCTCCTCTTACGACCCTCACAACCCCACCCTTCCGTCCCTCCCATTGGTCGACGCAACAATCGCCAGACTGGACCCGTCGCCGCCTTACCTGAGGTGCAAGCATTGTCAAGGGAAGCTTCTGAGAGGCTTACAGTCAGTGATTTGCATTTACTGCGGCAAGCACCACAAAAAGGACGTTACGCCCGACCCTATCGCCTTCAACTCAACATTGGGTTATCAATGGTTACTCGAATCTCTCCACTTTGATGGATCGGTTAGTTCACTCGAATCAATCTACATTGGGATTATGTTTGCATATTTTAATATGCAATTACTGATATGATTTTCTTGGGAATAAATTCAAGCAGTCCATATTTTGGAAACGATGGTGTAAATTTTAAAGTAGAAATTAAGAGAAAAAGAGAAAGGAACAAGGATGAAAACTTGATGCAGGGTGTTATTTGTTGTAGTTTATATTGATGTGATTTTGCGAAAAGGAATCAGATGGTGGAAGTCTGTAACTTGTGAAGTGAAGATTCTGAATCACTTTTGTCTTGTTAGAAAGAATTGCCCTTTTATTCATTAGTTTTTCATCTCATTAGTATGTGCTGGATTTGGAGCTTTAAGTTAGTGGGGGTTTGGAACTAGTATCATAAGAAGGTATTAGTATTGCAATTGGCGATTATATGTATGTACATGTTTGTACATTGCATGATACCATTATTTGATAGTGCTATTTTTGCTAAGACACGGAAAAGCTGGTGTTGAGGCAGTTCTCATGTGATGCCATTTTGATTCATTGTGAAATATGCAAGTACATTGAGATGAACATGGATGTAATGCAACTTCATGAAAAAGTAATATTTTGGGAAGATGTAATAGGTGTCCTGAAAATAGAACGTACAGAGCTTATATTTTCACTTTAGGTTCTTGGGTTTCCCATCCTCATGTCATTCTTAATATCCTGAGCTTTGCTGTAGAAACAGGTATTCTTCTCATGAACAAAACATTGACTGCTCATATAAAAAAAAAAAAAAAAAATATATATATATATATATATATATATATATATATATATATAATATAATATATGTATGTATGTATATATAATTTTTCTTTTCTTTGGCAGGAAGCGGTCGGACC
Source organism: Codonopsis lanceolata (assembly GCA_013146195.2). Lineage (NCBI taxonomy): Eukaryota > Viridiplantae > Streptophyta > Magnoliopsida > Asterales > Campanulaceae > Codonopsis > Codonopsis lanceolata. Next base: position 51,453,022 of record CM028380.1, read on the forward strand.
ATCGAGTGAAGGAAAAGAATTTAATAGAGGCCAGAATACACCAAAAGAAATGATTTCTTTGTCTGAGCTCTTAGATTTCCAGATAACCTGGTCGGATGAGCCTGAGGAACCTGAGATTAATGTTACTAACAAGTCCTTAGAACAAAGTAAAAGTACTTTGAATTTGTCTGCAGCTGAATTGGACAATTTCTTCTCAGGATCAGAGAAGGATACCACCATCAATGCATCTGAAGAACAGCCAGCTGTAAGCAACTATATCCAGATTACTGGGAGTAAAGCATTTGTAGACCCGGAAAATCTTAGTTTATTTCAGGATGTTCCCCCTTCTGAAACAGGTGTTCAGTCTTCCATTGATGCAAGTGGTGATGCTTTCACTGGATGGGAAGCAGACTTTGAGTCTGCTGATGCTGGAAATCATTATGAGGATTCCAAATCAGTTGACCCTTTTGTAGACTCTACAGTTGACCTTTCTGTGCACATGGACTCGGTTTTTGGCCGGACAGATGACTCCAATAATGAAAAGTTGAATTCCGATTCAGCCCCTCAGCCTTCCGTTGTCGGTGATTGGGTTCAGGATGACCAAATGAATTATGTTATCTCTTCAGCCTCTCAGCAAGCGGAGCTGTTTGATTCAGTTGTCGAGGCTAAAGATGGCGTGTCATCAGATAATCTAGACAAGTATTCTTCAGAGATTGTTGATGATGATTGGTTTCAAGATACAAAATGGCAAAACACTACTGCTACGAGTATGACAATCAATAAAGATGATGATTTGTTTGGGGAAAGAACTAAGAATAATGCAGCCTCTCCTCCCCATTTGGTTAATGACTGGATTCAGGATGACCTATTGAAGAATGTTAACTCTTCGATCTCTCAGGAGGATAAGCTGTTTAAATTAGCCGTCAAAGCTAATGATGGTGTGCCACCAGTTTATCTAAACAATCCCTCTTCAGAGAGTGTTGAAGTGGATTGGTTTCAAGATAGTAAATGGCAAGAGAACAGTGCTAACGATATGACTGTTAATAAAGATGATGACATATTTGGAGGTAGGCCAAAGAGTGATGCAGTCCCTCCATTGGTTAATGACTGGATTCAACATGACTTATTGAATAACATTAGCTCCTCGGACTCTCAGCAAGCTGAACGGTTTGAGTTACCTATTGAAGCTAAAGATGGAATGTCATCAGATAATATAAACGAACCATCTTCAGAAAGTGTCGATTGGTTTCAAGATAACTTGTGGCAGGTAAATGCAAGCTCTAAAGATAGGATGGTTAATGAAAAAGATGATTCATTTGATGGATGGAATGATTTTGCAAGCTCAACTGGCAACCAGGAATCCTTAAAAAGATCTTGGAATCAAAGTGGTAATGAAGTTGCTGCTTCTAGTAAACCGATGCCTGAAAGGAATTTATTAATGTCAAATGATAACTTCCAGGAAGTAAGTATCAGTAGCTTCTCACAGTCAGATCTGTTTTTTGGCTCAACAAGTAATGAAATTGGGATTGGAGAAGTGAAAAATATCCAGCCAGAAGTATCTACGACAAACAGGTACACATGTTCTCTTGAAATTGAGCCACTTTCAAGACATTTTTTTGTGGTATTAATCTGTATTACCGTGTTAACTGTTAAGTTCAACACAGTTACTTTTTTATTTTCAACTTTATCACCTCTGATTTTCATATTATGGCGTGGAATTGACAGGAATAAGTTATTCCATAATATTACTCCCTCTGTTCCTTAAAGAGTGCCATGTGTGACCTCGTATACAAATTAGGAAGAGATAAATGACTATTTTAAATATTAGGATAGTGTGTAATTTTCAAGGATACCCATGTGAGAGGATGCCCATCAATTAAAGTGGAAATCAAGTCAATGTTAAAATGGTAAAGTAACTTCCAAAAAAGGAATGATTTGAAAGTGGACACTTATTTTTTGAAACAGCCTTAAAAGGTAAGATATGGAAGGGGTATCTTATATGCCTTGGATTTAACTTGAGAAGGAAATGGACTTGCGGCACTCAATATTATGATGTACTTTGACCATGTTTACTTAGTTATTATGATTTTGATATAATGATGGATTTGCCATCAAGGAAACCGTTCATCACAGTGGTCATTTATTCTTCTATACGTTAAGAGAGATGGAAAGGTTGTAACCAGTCCCTTGGTAGATGTTATCTTATATGGCTTGATTTAACTTGTATTCATAGTGGAATTGTTGTACTCAATAGTCAATATGTTAAAAGTGTATTTGACCATGTTTACATACTTGGGATGATTTGAATTAATGGATAGATTTGCAATCAAGGAAATCTTTTATTATTGTGATCACCTATTCTTCTCTTTTTTTTGTTAAGTAAACCTATTCTTCTCTTATTGAGGTTGTCTATTATTAGGGACGGATAGGTTGGATACAGACTACAGTGTTATCCTAGAATTGTGGGGGTTGATTAAAATGAGAAATGCATGGGGAGTGGAATTGACATGGAGGTATTTGTTACCTGAGAGATTATAACTGCAGATGGTATGGCCAATAGAGTAATAGACTATTAAGTGCAGTAGGTCGGAAGATTTATACAATTGATATTGATGGCAAAGCTAGAGGTAGGGGAATATATGAACTAAGGTGGACATAAATACTCCCTCTGTTCCGGGCAAAGAGCCCCTTCGAAAGTCAAAAACTTTTAAAAAATGACTTTTGGTAGTACACTTAATTTTTTAAAGTGGATTCTTTAAGTGAAACGTCCGAAAATAGAATAGTAGACTCTTTGCCCGGAATGAAGGGAGTAAAAATGACATAATTAACAAATGATATTGATTTGTATAGTTAAATGATGGAAAAGGTTTGATGTAGCTAATCTCAAGTAGTAGGAATGAGGCTCGATTGAGTTGAGTATTTCTTTTGGGGTTTTAGATGAGGAAAGCCTAGCGATTAGGTTTCTCTGTACTAGGTGTGCGAATCCCGAATTGTCACCAAAGAACGATTGATTTTTCTGTTTAACAAACTCTTACTGAATTAAGCTAATGAGTCGTCACCTAGGTTTGTATTCTAAGGCCAAACATAAGAAAATAATCAAATGGGTTCGGGGGTTTGGTCACGAGACATGGTGTTAGGCAACCATGTCACTTGATCAACGTCGATCGGTCTATTTTGGTGGTTACAATCGAAACAATCCCTACGTCTATTATACAATGATCAACTTAACAACAATCAAATTTATATAACCTAATTTTTTTGATGGATATACATAAATGGCCAAGATTGACCAAATGTCGGGTCGATGGGGGAAAAAGAATGTAATTTCAGTTGACACAAGATTACGCCTTCCCTAATCCTTTAATTATGGCTACTGGATTAGATTAAAATAACTGTTGAATTATAAATAGTATGACTATTTAAAAGGGGAGCGACAAAAATTAACAAGATGATAATCAGGTGCTAATTGAAAGAAAATAAATAAATAAAAATAAACACCAAGTCACCAACTATTAAAAAGTGTTCTGGTGGCAGATACTGTGCTCTGCTCTAGTGGATTTTGCTTGCAGCAAAGTGTTCTTTGAAAATAAACCAAAAAAGTGATGTTTTATAGTCGGTGAAAACAGCAAAAGTGTTGTCAGTATCTTTAATGTACATCTGTGTTCATGTCATGTTAGATGCTCGCAACCCACTCATGCACTGGGCACTTGCTAAGTAAGTTTATTAACCTTTACTATTTTATGAATACTACTTAGGACTGCTGATGCTAAAGCTGGGGAGAGTTCTGAACAACCAGAGAAGAATGTAGATGTTTCCAATGAAACACGTCGAAAGGATGATGATGCCAAGATGCTGATGTCACAAATGCATGATCTTTCGTTCATGCTTGAGAGCAGTCTTTCAGTCCCCTCGAAACCAGATGGTCTTGGCTCTTTTTTGCATGATTGAGATCCATTTTACTGTTTCTGAGCATTAGATCTATTAACTTTTACAAGTAGGTTTTGAAATTTGTATCATTCTTATGATTTAAGCTAGCCAATTTTATTTGTTTGATCCGGTTGTTGTAAGTTAGGACTGGTGAAGATTTAGTGTAAATAGATAGAGAGTTATCATAAGAGGATCCTTTTGTGTGTGTGTGTGTGTGTGATCACCAATGCTTCTTGTTTTGACTTTCTAAGTCATCTTGTTATGTTACAAGTATTAGTGGGATTGTCGTGTTTTCCAATCTAATCAGCACCCATGGCAAAGTGTATCCTCAGTTCATTCATTGCATTGATGTACTTCAGTCCTAGAGGGGTTTAACACGATACCAATGGGCGTTATTTGTAGACATGGAACATGAGACGGAAATAGGAATCATCCTTTGCTGAGTTACGGGATTCCATTCTGCCATCCAAATAAACTCCATAACACAAACTGAAGGTGGTAACCATTAACCAACATATGGGAACCCGAATTTGATTTTTATAATAGTTCCTTTTCTTTTAGTTGTCTGCTCATAATAGAAAAGGGTTTCTCTCTCCCCAACACGGATTGATTACAATAACTTAAAAATGGTCACATGAAACAACCTACTTCTCATCTGGACTAAGTTAACACAGTTACAGAAAACACTAACGGTTATGTCTGGCCACTACTTCTTGCTTGGCCCTCCTACGTCACCAGCTGGTTCTGATTTAGCCCAGGGTCCTGCACTGACTTCGTATAGCAACGCTTCCAGGATAGGTTTGGTTGACGAGTCTTCCTGCAAAAATATATTAAAAAAATGAACCCTAAATGGCATCAACTGTTTTTCTGGCCTTTTATCTGGAATAGCATGACTGTATATATATGTTTGAACAAGCACGACGGCAGACATAATGCAACATAAAGTAGCTGCACAAATCACTTCTACAAGGAACCCAATTTAGAGTGGCTGGCATTGGGTGTTATGTATGACATGTGGATCGCTTCGTTCATGCAAGTCTCCTTCAACATGGTATCATGGTATGCTTAACATACTTGGGAAAGTTTATTGGTTGCTTCATCACGAGAGTTACTCTGACCAAAGTATTCCCCAGACTCTACCCCCAAGAGAACAGGGTCTCAGTGTTAACTTTGCTTATTGAACATCGGAATTACTGGCAAGTTTGTGTTCAGGTTTCTGGACATCTTAAGCAATGCAACAAAAGTAAAGTATTCTATTCTAAGCTGTTCTGCAAGAAAGTCAACGAAGATGACTTACATATGCGACACGGATGAATTTAGGATCTGTTAATCTTGCAGGAAAGCACCGTCTGAGTGCATCATGAGCATGAGCCCTGCATTATATCACCAACAGGTCAACAACATCATTTGGATGCTAAGCCAAAATAGAACCAGCCAACATTAAGATCAGGTCTAGATGTATACCCGACTAACCTAGGCACTTCTGCCAGGCTAAGGAAACACGAAATTATATGTTTCAACAGTTGCAGTGGAGGTTCTGGAGGAAGTTTATCCACCATGCTTGCCAGAAGACCTCCCACTACAAAAAAACGCTCCGCAAAAACACTGCAGTAATGTATCCCCTCTCGTTGCATCAGAATCTTTGAAACTATGTATGTTGCAACCTGTGGGAATAAGAGCATGTCAATGAAGTGTAATTTGAATTGGATCTTCATCAGCATGTGCACATAAGATGACCACTTATCAAGTATCATTGAATTATGACCTAAGAAACCTTGTAACTCGGCCAAAGCTGAATAAACTTAAAGGATGGCAACTGCACAATATTGTTGGGGTCTACGAGGGATCTAATGTAGAAAACGTAAGGCAGTTTTGTGCTTTTCTTGTTTGTCCTTTTCGTCCATACTGATCTACATGTACTGACAAGGAATGGGAATCACATCCAGGCTACCACCTGAAGCCGGAGGAAAAGTAAGAGTTGCCCAAGTTCAAATAAGTTTTAGCTGTAGTTCACAACAATGTTAATAACCTTCTACTCAGCCTCCGTATACAGCTGTTTATGCATACATTTTGACGGATCTGAGTTCATTTTGATTCACTAATTCTAGGGCAATTTATCTGGTATATCTACTGTCAGAATCAAATTGCTCTTTTGTAGTCTTGTACTTCGACAAGAATGCAAATAAAAAAGAGACCAGTAATGTGCTTTGTACATTCCACTCGCCAGCACCACGAGGTGACTCAAGTGGCTTACTTATTCAGAGAGTGCAAAATAAATGTTGAACAAAGTTTTTGACAGTATACACTATACAGCTTACATCGAAACACTTTTTCCAATAAGTTGAATAAGTCAGCAAACAAGAGGGTGCCAGTGAATATAATAAGGCAAAAAATGCTCGGAACTCACTGTTTGTGTCAGTTCATTGCCATTTTCCATGCAGCCAAGGCACAATGGAAACAATTCTGTTTCAAGAAGAAAATGAATAACTTGTGGAGTATTAGAGTCCTCAACCTGCATGAAGAAAAGATAAGTATAATGTACAAGCCATATGACCTATGAAAACAATAAAACTAACGTCATAGTAATGGAAGAATCAAATATTGCCTGTAGTAGGTTTCATTCCCAATTAAGCACAAGTAACAACATTAGAAAATAGTGTATTCTGATCATCTCTGCAAAAAACTTTTATATGTTTAACTTTACGCTGCTCATGCTGCATGTGGTATCGGATCATTCTATGTACAAAGGAAATAGATGTCATCATAAACAGAAAACGAGGAGTTCCAGATCATGCAAAGTCAGGGAGTTCCGCCACTTGTTGAGATATCAAGAAACGAAAGAAAGTCTTCTTAGTACAAGTGTGAATAATAAAATATATATTGAAGAAAAGCATCTGTCAACGAGCAGATCGCCGTGTCAATCTTCTCAGGCTGATACTTTTGTTATTTGGCAGAGAGTAATGTCTAAGAACTTTTGCTTGAAAAATCATGTATATGGGAGGACACAAAACATATCCAATGATCTAGCTTCTCAAAAAAATTAACTGGAAATTCTGAAATCAAATTGCACATGTGGTAATGAACTTGCATTCTGATAAATTGTGTGACAATTTACTGTTGCCAGATGCAGAGAAAGAAGATAAGTAGAGGGACCAGCACCTTCACTAGTGCACCGATAACACCCAAGCTGGTAAGCTTTAAGTACTCAAAAGGCCTCTGCTTCTCTGAAGTTTTGACAAAGGGATACAGATACACCGGTATCTTAGCTGCAAGGGATGATATCTAATTAGAAAATACCACATACACTAGTTTCGAATCTCTACAGTATAAGGTTGCATAACCCATCCTCTTATGGTCATAGCTTCTTTGTCTATTTCAAGAACTTATATAATCTTAAGGAATAATATGCTTTGTTTTCAGTGGCAAATGACAAGAAACCACAAACCAACATTGGTTTTAAACATAAAGCAGATTTTTTAAAGAAAAAAAAATTACCCCTAACCAATCCCATCCTCGTTTCTGGGTGAGAGGCAATGCACTGCAAATGGAAAACAGCACAAAAATTACGTTTCAATAACATGAAATTCATAGGTCTGATTTAATGGGCATGAGTCTACATGGTGGCAAAAGAAGCATTCAAATACAAAACCAAAAAGAAAAAGAAAAAGCAAAGAAAAAGATGTTAATTGTAGGTTTAGTAATATATATAGACAAACATTTATATAATTAGGAAAGTACATTGGTCAAATCACTGATCACCCCCAAATTGTAAGAGACTAATAATACAACAACTTAAATCAACTCAGCCTTTGTCCCAATCACATAGGGTCGAGTACGTAAATCATTTTCCATCATTCAGTTCATTCTAAAGCAATGTTCTTCCTTACATGTCCAACATTTGGTTCCATGAAGTAGTGCGGATCTAATGTGTCCTATAAAACTTTCTTTTCAACTTAACCGGTATACGCCGATCACATAACACTTGGAATAACATCATCTATTACCTCCCCATTTTGATTGATAATTGATCATAAATATCAAAATTTCTCATTTTGTTGTATTTCTTAACCATCTAACCTAACTATGTCTCCACTATTACTCCTTCTATCGCTATGGTTGCTTACCATATTATTCGTTTTACTCCAACTTATATTAAAGCCTTTTGGTTAAACATTACCCATCATAATAAATACGATTACATTTCTACAATTTTTTATTATCCATTGGGGAATGTATATATATTAGATGAATTAACTAGTGCACTAAATTTAAGAAAATAAAAGGTAGCCACAGGCAGTGGCGGATCCACATGAGAGGTTGGGGTGTCCTTGGACTCAATTTTTAAATGATTCTCTTGTATGTTATATCGAAAAAGACATGTTAATGAATATTGGTGGTGATGAGTAATTATGCGTTTTCAAAGTATAAAAACGCGTAAAGGACAAATTGTAATTTCTAATTTTTTTATATATAATACTCACTCTGTCCCAAAATATATGACGCTTTGAGAGAGTTTTTTTGTTCCAAAATAGATGACATTTTGTAATTTTCAAGGAACATTTTCCTTTTTTTTTTCAATTCTACCCATATTTATTGACCTCGTAACTCGTGTTTGGCTCTTTGGGCAAGGATATTAAGACACCTTATTAATGTTTGAATAGAGACAGTTTAATCTTTACAATATGTTTATCTGGTTTGTGTGAAAAGCCCGAAAACATTATATATTTTGGGATAGAAGGAGTAGTTAAAATTTTGGAACACCGATCAACATTATTCCTGGATCCGCCACTGGCCATTAAGTGTGAACTACAATAACTCACGACATGCATGCTAAGATAGGTTAGCTTTAACTTATGGTACTTACAATGAAGGGATTGCACTAAATTGCTAGCAAAACTAAATAAGTCATAGGATTAGGATACAATTTGCAAAATGTTAATGCTTTAAAAAAATCATTTGCACTAATTAAACTGCCTCTTGATGCATGAGTTTGTTCCTAAAACAAGAGTCATGTTTGACTCGGGACACAGATTAAGAAAAAAAAACTATTGACTCAATTATAAATACTATCTAAGGAACGGAGGGAGAATATTTTCTTGATCATAGAACTGAAAAGGTGAGATGAGAGAATTTAGTTAGCGAGAGGGAATCGACGCATAACTCATTAAGTATGGGAGGATATGAACTTAGGGGCATCTAGAGAAAAGTGAGGACTTTTGAGTTGCTCAGTCGGTATGGGCTAAGGAAGAGTTTCAATAAAACAAGAAGCATTTTTAATGTCCAAGGAAAGAACTATCAAGAGTGCATGTCTAGCACTCGCAGCAGACTACCACATCTAAACATCAACTACTGGGAGAAGTTGATCATGAAAATCCCTTCTCAACCTAGACAGGGAAAGTGTGGGGAGAAACCACAAGACCCAACCACCAGATTCCCTACCGACCCTTCTTATGATACACATCAAATGCTGAAAACACGCAAGTAACAAAGATTCTACCTTATTGGCCCCTCTTCCGATAGATATTGCTTATGGACATTCTGTAAACAAATGTGCCTAGCTATAGTGCCAAGTGCCAATAGAATTACCTGCTGTTACATCATCTGGTTGTGGCCCATGCATATTAAGAACATCAATTTTCACACATGGAACACAGTTCCTTCTCATGAAGGAATAAGTGATTAGTTGTTTACTTAACAGATATATCAAATATATAAATAAAGAGACTTGTATAAACAAGAGCTACTAGAAACATATGTACTATCTAGCTTAATGATGACCTGAAATAAAGCAAGAGCATTACAAACTCGATTTGAATCAGTCATTGTGAGCTTTGAGGGTGATAACATCTTGTACAATGACAATACTTCCTGAAAATAAGATTTTAGCAGATGTCAGTCACTGAGTTGATGTAAAGTGGTACGTACATGTTTCTCCATGTAAATACAGTGTCTAATGTTGATGATATAAATCTTGCTAGAGAAGCTGAAGATGTCTTAATCACAGTAGAGGAAAAAGAACGAGGTGGTTCTGGTCGCTATGTTTCTCGCTCTAGTATTGGAAATTAAGATTATATATGGCCAAGTTCCATAATCTGTAGCATTTCATGTGCAAACAAGAGAATTATCTGGAGATACTGATAATAATCCAATTTTTTTAGAGAATATTTGTTTTTTAAAAATTTAACTTCCCTTAGTGGCGAGCCCAGGCATTTGTACAAAGGGAAAAAAATTATAGTATTGCCATTGTAAAAAAGCAATATTATTGTAAAGGTACTGAATTTATTTATTCATTGTTTTTATTAAGAGAAAAACTTGTACGAATGAAATTGAACTAAAGTGATTGTAAAAAAATCAACAAAGAAGGGGGGCAAAGCCTTTTAAATTACAAAAATACATTATTTTATATTCAATGGATTCACCTAAGAAAAGGAAGGACATACTGAAAACAAACATCATTTTAGTTTCGTTGCGATGCAATATTAACAGAACTAGTGTGTTAATTTAGAACATGGCTAAAGTGATAATTGCATAAACAGATGTAAAGCATCATTTGAGTATTGAATGAAGTCTGAATCAAGGAGCAAGCATACCTGCAATAGTATGTAAACTATGTTGAAAGTATTCCACAACAGCAAAGCCAATTCCTTGCATTTTTTCTAGATTAAGATAAGAAAAATAGACTAGTTGTTTAAGTATTTAAAGAAGCTAAAGGAAGTATCCCAAGCAATTTCGATAAAGGAATAAACAGAAACAATTCACCGAAAGAAGATATATCCCATGTAAAAGTATATTTCAAGGACCATTTTGATCCATACTTATTCTCACACCCAAGGGTTATTAGTTGGGCCAACTTCCAACCATGTTACGGTGTTGTTTAGTGATTTCAGGAACGCAAGGAATTATTTATTGAGTTCATCAAGCTTGCCTCCAAAACAACCAAGTCCACATCATCGTGTCACACACCACCTAGACCCCTGACACGATCGAACCTTTTTTATGCGAGATCAGTTAGCTTAACTAATACGACGGTATTTGGAAGATAAAACATAGTGATCATTATCGCTCTCTACGGTGAATGACAAAAAGTCTACCATTTTAGCTTCACAATATAACCAATCAAATGCGCTTGTTCAGCTTTTGTATTTTAGCTTCAAAGTGGATATAGGACTTTCGCCAAGTGGGGGCCTACTACAATTTGAAGAGGATTTTCCATTTTATAAAAAGTAAGAATTACAAATTAGTTTTAAAAATACTAGATTGTGAGAAATGGATGGACAAAAAAAGGACATAATCATAACATTAATCAGATGATGGACCAATAATTTTCTCTAGTGGGTGCCAAAAAAATAAAATAAAATTGAGCATAAATGTTTTGTGGTTATACTGTTAATACACGTTTTTTTATTTTATTTTATTTTTATTTTTTCCCTCCTACACACACATACACTGAGATAAAAATAATAAAAATGAGAATTATTATTGCTTTGATAACAATTGATGATTGCTCAAGAATATATATATATATATAAGTAAATACATTTATATAAGTAAATACATAAAAAATTATGACTCAATTAGCATACACGAGTTTCACTTTTTTTTTATTGGTCTCACCATTTTTCTCTTTATCTCTTGCTTAATTTTGATTCAATCATATTGGGCTTTTGTTTCACACGTTTTTATTGCAAATGCACATTTGTACTCCACCTTGATTACATCAATCTCTCTAACCTTACTCCAGAAGTATAATTCTCCCTTGAAAAACATTTAGCATTGGTTAGGATGCACATATTAAATTAAAAATTCAATAAATATTTGAATTCCATAAAACTTTAAAATAACATGAAATTTGCTTTAAGATCATAACAATTCCAATGTTTAAATAATGTGTGAAATTCAATGTAATTTTAATTTTTACTTAAAATCAAATTTCAATAAATGTTCAAATAACTAGTCTCACCTAGTGACAACTATTGTTAGTTATTTAATAATAGTAGGTCATACATTCTCTGTTCTCACCAACAAAGTTATACAATTATTCATATTTTAAAAAATAAAAGGCATATAATGGTGGTGGTTGACGGTGGCAGAAAACAATGGAGGTGGTGGTGGGCGGCAACGGTGGTGGTTTTCGGTGGCAGCGGCAAAAGGCAGTAGTGTTGGTAGAAGAAGAGTGGGTTGTTGTGGTTTAAAGTGGGGGAGAGAAAAGTTGAAACTTAAATCCAAAATTTTAATTTTTAAATTTTAACTTTCGGGTATAAAAATTATTTTATGGAATTAAGACATCTAGAATTCTAATTCCATATTTTTCCTTGATTCCCAAACAGTGAAATTAATTTTGATGGCCAAATCTCATTCCAAACCATGGAATTGGGTCCCAAACGTACCCTTAAACTTTGACGGTTACCATAATGCAAACAAAAAAAAAATTCAAAGTAAAAGTGGCCACCATGGCACCCACTTGTGCGTTCACAGATCCGCGAGAGAACCCTGAAATCAAAGGATTGGCTATTTATAGATTTGCATTCGCACCCTTCAAATTGGTTCTACACAGTGAGACCCTTTTAGTTTAGTTATATTTGTAAAGTTTTAAATTCGTGTGTGGGCTTGGGTGTTGGCTGGCTCGCCCCTGTCCTGCTTACATTACAAGCACGAGACCATAAACAATGCCATATTCTCAATTGATTTTGAGGCAGCAATTTGCAGAGCGATCCATAGGCCTACGTACCTACACAAATTAAGAGTACTTGTTCTCTCTCTCTCTCTCTTAATTACCTGATATTTTATGATGAAGAAAATCAAGTCCAAATAAAAAATGAATTAGCAGTGAGTTGATGACTTAGGTCTAGTTTGGTGTAACGTTTTTATAACACATTTTTTTTCTTGTAAACACATTTAAAACTATTTCAAAACGTTATTTTCATAAATAAAGTAGTTGTAAACGCAACATATTTTTTAATCATTCCAAATTAAAGTGTTTCTAAACGCAACACATTTTTAAAACGCTACGTTTTAAAACGCTGCATTGAAACACTTTAAAAGAGAAAACACTTCATTTTTTGCAAGCGTTTACCAAACAAGTTAGTAAATAGAGCACACATGCATGCTAATGCTAAAATTATTTTTCTAAACGAGCATAATGGATCATTAACAATACGGAGTATCAACTAGTACTATGTTAAAATGCAATTCATAAATTTTTTTAGGGAGTTGCACGGCTTACATATCCAAAAAATAGAGTATTCCATAGAGTTCACAGCCAAAATCGTGATACATAATTTACAAAGGTGATCAAACGGACATGCAGAACATAATTTTTTTGCTTGAAACGACATCGTATTTGTATTTGTATTCGTGTGACTGGATGTTAATCCCAGCCATCTAATCATCTCATTAAATGGGGTGGAACAATGCTTGCTGTGTGTGAACTCTACAAACTCCATCTCCAATTTGTCAACTTATTACAAGGATTCAGAAAAGGAACGAAAACAGCATTTTAATTCTATGAATTCAATTCCTTTCCTCATTTTATTTTCTCAGGAACCAAAAAGAAATAAACGGAAACGAGGAACGAAATCTCAGAAGATTTAAACACGTGAAATGTGTACAGATGGATATAAACATATATAAAAACTAAATGTATACCTTGTTAAGGATAGCTAGAACGTCCTCGCGAAACTGAGGCTCGCCAAGTAAGACAACCAACTGCTCCATCGAAGCCGAACGCAAGTTTTTCGGTTCCGCCGGTTTCGTCGAGTGGCTGCTAGCGCCGCCGCTGTATCCCACTGTGGGGTCTACAAACAGCGATTCAGGCAGATTCGCCATTTTTCCACGAAGACGCTTCAATCAACCTCTTTCTCTCTCTCTCTGGAGAAATTCAACGGAATTCGGAATCGGGAATCGGAATCAAATTTATTTTTGGTTTGGTTCAGTTGAGGAATTAAGTAGCAGAAATGAGAGCAGAAAAAGAAACTTGGAGATGAAGCACACCAGACTAGAGAGACGCTCACTCTATTTATAAGGGCGAGAACGAAGCGGCGTTGTGTTGGTTTTGCGATGGGGTTTGCTAGGATGACAGCAGGGGAACGAAGTTTTGTTCTGTCGTGTACTGGGTTGCACTTGTCGGTCATGCACGGTTTCGGTTACAACCGTGTCAAGAGGAAAGGTTGAAGATTCCTTAATGACACCGAATCATTTGATTACACGTCGACTTCATTTGGCTTACTTCCCCATTGTGGTTTGGGGAATTTTTTTTAAAATAGGTTTCATTTTAAATAAAAGTATATCTTCGCATCCGCACCAGATCAGTTTATGTGATTTCGTCAATTAAAACAGTAGTGTCTAAATAAAAAATATGATTTTTAAAAAATGCTACTGTTGAGAAGGTTATTTGTAAATATTTATATGTAACTGACCCATGACCTTAGAGCTCTATTGTGATATTACTAGCAATCTTGTCCGTGTCGATGGCACGGCACCAATTTGAAAATTTATCAATAAATAAAGCAGATATTGTAGAAATGAACTACTAAAAATATTATTTTTTTTAAAAAACTAGTACTTTTGCCCGTATCGATGACACGATGCCAGTTTGTGAATTTATCAATAAATGAAGCAGATAATCTGGAAATGAATTAATATTTACTTATAATTTGTCTAAGTTAATAATGATAACAGTTAAAAAGAAAAAAACAAATATTTCAAATTACAAAACTTACGATTTTTTTTAAAAATCATTTGTATACGAAATTACGGATCGGAAAAAATTAAATTGATTAAGTTAATTACGATAACATAAAACTTTAAAACTGTAAAATAGTAAATCGTCATTCGCATATGTGAGAGATGAGAGAAATAATGGCCGTTGGATCACCGTAAAACCGTAAATTGACCCCTTTTTATCTCAAGTCAATTGTAAGCGTGACCTCTATTGTATTATAGATATTAATGTAAAATTAATGTTTTATAAGAGGTGGTGTTTATAAGATTAATTGCATGGTGTGATTTTTAATGTGGAGAGAAAACATAAAGAGAATAAATAGTGGTGACAACTCATAATATTAATTGTATAGGATGATTTTATAATAGGAAGATAAAAAATAGGGAGTTAAAAGGGGATAACTACTATCATACATGTGAATGTGAGGGTGGATCCCGACCGTTAAATTTTTAAAGATAATTTAATCTCAACTTTTAAATAGATTTAAATAATTATACATGTATGAGTATGAGCTCTATTATATATTAGATTATGATTATTTTATTTTATTTCCATTTCCTATTATTTCAGTATATGAGATTTGACTTAGTTTCACATCACTAATATAATTTTTAAAATTGATTTTAACAATGAAATTAGAAAATAAGAATGTTAAACAACACTTCTTAATCGGTATATATTCAATAATAGAAGAGGTATATTTTATGGGGAGCAAGACGGAGCACCTTTTTATACGGTCAAATGCTATTAATTTTATACTAACATAGTAAATTAGTAAGGGCTTGTTTGTTGTGGCTGATGACTTATGACTTATGGTGATAGCAATGACTTGATTACATGATACTGTTGAAATCCTTATGAGTTGTTATAATTATTTGTTAAAAAAAATCTTGAAAATTAGTATTCATATTTTTATGTATATTTCATAAAAGGATAAAATGAGGATAATTAAATATTTATTAATGAATAGTTGTCTTCATGTTTTAAAAAAAACCAAAAAAGCTTAAAATTTTGGCTTTTTGGTTTTGGCTTTTCAATGCATAAAGGGTGTTGTACCTTACTTATTGACTTTTGGCTTATAAACTGAAACAAACACTTTAAATATGACTTTTCAAAAGCCAAAAGCCAAAAATCACTCCAAATAAACTGTAACAATAGATTCAGTATTCTAAAAATCGTTAGGCAGCGCCAAACCTTAAACAAGTGCCTAGGGCACCTAGGTGGAGCGTAGGCAAGGCCTAAGTGTACGTAATCGAGAATTAAAACATAATTACCTTGATTTTTGAAATTTTTTCCTTAATATAACCTAATTAACAAGAATTAAACATTCAAATATGCTAATACCACTAAATATCACCAATTAATATAAAAATAATGATCATATTACAAAACTAAAACTTAAGAGTAAAAACGACAATTCAATACCATTCTAAAATTCAAAGCAACACAATACTCTATAAGTCCATTTAAAATTACTACAATAAGTAATTCAATTATTCAATATTGTTTTTTAATTTTCTTTTTTAAATAACAAATGAATTTAGTTTGATGGGCGCCTAGACATAGATTTTTCACCCAAACAATTTTTAGGGCGCCTGGGTGGTGTCTAGAACGATTTTTAGAATATTATGTAGGGGTTGTTATAGATTAAACATATTTTTTTTGGTTCGAGACATATGAAAACATATAGTCGTGCTAAAAACTTGTTGAGAGAGATTTTACCACCACTCATGGTTCTATCTGATTTGGAAAAACTTTTGGGAAATATAAAAATAATAACGACAAAATACACAAACCGAGGCGAAAATAATGAGAGATTGGTAGATGAGGCCATTTTTATAGTGTTAGGTGCAACCACAAGAAAAAACGCATTATAACTCATACGGTTGACTCAGATATTTGACCACTG
This sequence comes from Codonopsis lanceolata, assembly GCA_013146195.2. Lineage (NCBI taxonomy): Eukaryota > Viridiplantae > Streptophyta > Magnoliopsida > Asterales > Campanulaceae > Codonopsis > Codonopsis lanceolata. The sequence continues at coordinate 51,469,557 of CM028380.1, forward strand.
CTATATTGAGAGATTTGTTTAGCGGGACGTTTCACATTCAACTTTCATCAGATATAAATTTTGTAGGGCCAATGGCATGCTCAGTATAAATTAATAAGAGTTAGTGTGAGATTAATGTGATTTGAAGCGTCTATTTCTAAACGACAACTTTGTGACACTATAATATCGACAAGCTGTAAAAAGAAAATCATAAAGATTGTAAAATGTGGTGAAATTTATGATAAATTTGATGGTGCACAACATTGAAAAAAGTAAAAATGAAGTGATTGTCCATGGGAGACTTAGGGATTAGAGAACTTTTGCACCTTTTCAACCTTTATAATTTAGATGGCTTAATTAACCAAAAATTGATTATACTCTTTTTTTTTTGTTAAGTGTTCAGGCAGAATTTATTTCTCAATATTGTGATTTAGCGTTAGTTGCAACAATAACTAACGAGGACGTGTGTGTTTTGAAATGATAAATCATTAATATTTGCATATTCTTGAGTATGATCCTTGTATGCATTTCTAATGAGTAACAGTACTTGTTAAATATATATATATATATATATATATATATATATATATATATATATAAAACTCAAACGGTTGACTCAGATACTTGACCTATTGAGAGATTTGTTTAACGTGACGTTTCACATTCAACTTTCACTGGATACAAATTTTGTAGGGCCAGCGGCATGCTCAGCACAAATTAACAAGAGTTAGTGTGAGACCAATGTGATTTGGAGCATCTGTTTCTAAACGACAACTTTGTGACACTGTAATAGCGACAATTCGAATAAACAGAAAATCATAAAGATGGTTAAATGTGGTGAAATCTATCTACTATACAATAGAGCTCAGTGGGATAAAGAACAACTGAGATTGATTATTTTTACTTATATCAAACGTTTATAATTTATTCTCCGCACAATCCTTATCCCTCTGCGTGCCCCTCTCCCTCTACGATTTCTCCAAAATCCTCTGAATCAGGGAATCAATTATCTGGCCCATTCGCCTTCACTAGTGAGAAACAAGAAAAGGCCATAAAAGGGTTTTAGAGAGGACAGAAGAGAAAAGGAAGGAAATGACGAAAAATAAGTATTGAAAAACAAACTGAAAAGGAAGACGAAAAAATAAACGCAATTGGATGGTCAAAAGTGAACACTTTAAAGCTGGAAAGGAAATCAACAAAGGATTTGAGAATCCGTATCCATAATGAATACTACATTAATCTATAATACAATATAATTGACTTGAGATAAAAAGGAGTCAGGATTTATTGTTTTATGTTGATCCAACGGCCCTTATTTTCCTCAGCTGTCACATGTGCGAATGACTGCATTATTATTTTGCATTTACTTTTTTACTGAGAGAGGTTGCCAAAAGTTTGTATTTGTATTTTTTTCTTTTTAATTGTTATCATAATTAACTTAATCAATTAAATTTTTTTCCGACCCGTAATTTCATATACAAATTTTTTTAAAAAAATAAAAAAGCGTAAGTTTTGTAATTTGAATTTTTTTCTTTTTAACTGTTATCGTAATTAACTTAAGCAATTTAATTTTTGTCCGGTCGCAATTTCGTATACAAACTTTTAATTAATCTCTCTGTTCCGGGTAAAGAGACCCCGTTCGAAAGTCAATTTTTTTTAAGAAAATAATATTTTTAGTAGTTCATTTCCACAGTATATTTTGTCGGCTACTGTTTTATCCGGCCGCAATTTAAGTAGGCCCGTTTGAAAGTCAATTTTTTTAAAGAAAAATAAATTTTTAGTTCATTAATCTTTTATTTATTGATAAATTTTCAAACTCTCTTCCAGCAAAAGAGGCCGGTTGTTTTTAACAAAGTTTGAAAGTCAAATTTTTAAAGAAAAATAATATTTTAGTAGTTCTAATTTCCACGATGTCTGCTTTTATTTATTGATAAATTTTTACAAACCGGCAAATAAAAAGTCAAATTTGTAAGGATGGTGCCGGAGGGAATCATAGTTATTGAAAATAAACAATATATTTCTACACCTTTTGTCTTAAATAACAAGAGTACTAGTATATATATATATATATAATGACAAGAGTACATTTTCCCCCTTCAAAATCTTACTTTTGAATTATTGACTTTTGAGTTATCATTTCACTTTTTCTCACTCCTATGATCCTATCCTCTCTATTTTCTTTCTTTCTCTTTCTCTCTTCCGTCTCCTCTCTATTTTCTCTCATCACCACCATTTATTATATTTTAATTATGTTTAAACATAAAAAATAGTAACTAAAACAAAAATAATAGTTCCGGAGTCAAGAAAATAAAAATATAAGACGTTAGTAAAATAAAAAATAGTTTATGGAACACGTCACTATTAAAATAAAAGTTACAAAATCAACATATATATATAATGGCAAGGGTACATTTTTCGTCTAAAACCTCACTTTTGAGTTATCATCACTTTTTCTCTCTCCTATTTTCTCTCTTTCTCTTTCCCGTCTCCTCCCTATTTTTTCTCTCATCACCACCATTTCCTCTCTTTTAATTATGTTTGAATATTTTTCTCTCTTCAAACATAAAAAATAGTAACTAAAACAAAAATAATAGTTCCGGAGTCAAGAAAATAAAAATATAAGAGGTTAGTAAAATAAAAAATAATTTATGAAACATGTCACTATTAAAATAAAAGTTACAGAATCAACAAAATAAAAATAATTTAATGCGAAGGTTGGTAAAATAAAATAATTTACGGAACAAACGTTTAAAACAAATTCTTAAAAATATATATGTAAAACAAAAATACATTAGTAAAATAAAATTATTTGATGGAACAAAAATAACAGTTACAGAGTCAATAAAGACAAAAACAATTTAAACTGATGTTACTAAAATAATAAAAATAATTTACGGAACAAAAGTTTAAAACAAATTATTAAAAATAGTTATGTAAAACAAACATACATTAGTAAAATAAAATTATTTGATAGAACTAAAATAATAGTTACGGAGTCAATAAAACAAAAATAATTTAAATCGAGGTTAGTAAAATTATAAAAATAATTTACGGAACAAAAGTTTAAAACAAATTCTTGAAAATAGTTATGTAAAACAAAAATACGTTAGTAAAATAAAAATACTTGATGGAACAAAAATAATAGTTACAGAGTCAATAAAACAAAAACAATTTAAACTGAGGTTAATAAAATAATAAAAATAATTTATGGAACAAAAGTATATCGTAAAACTAATTCTTAAAAATTAGACATAAATAATAGTTACGAAGCCAATAAAACAAAAAATATAATGGAAGTTAGTAAAATCAAAATAATTTATGGAACAAAAATAATAGTTAACGGTAAAAATAATTTGGTTATTTTAATTTTAGCTTATTTTCTTATCAGAAATTCCTTCATTCATAAAATACAAATATAATTTAATAAAAGTAATCATTCAAAATGAAGAACTTATTTGAGTTCAGATTCTATTTGTATGGCGGAAAAAATTCAAGTTTGTTTGAAAACATTCATTCTAGAGAGTTTTTAAATAGTATAAAGTGTTCGGGGTTGCCAGACCATAGATTGACATTTAAAATTGGTGTTTCAGTAATGCTATTAAGAAACATTGATCATGCTGCATTGTGCAATGGAACAAGACTAATCATCATAAATCTTGAGGATCACATTGTTGAAACTTTTTTTTTTTTTTGAAATGAAGGAATATTTGAGAAAATGTTTTTATCCCAATATTGTCATTAATTAACTCAATTGACGTAGACCCTAAGGGGTGACCCAATGGTAGAGTTGAGACTTTACAAAATGTGAGGTCTCAGGTTCAATCACTTCTTTTGCTCCTCAGGGGAAAGGTCTACAAAAAAAAAAAAAAAAAAAAACTTTAAAAAAAATCCATCTAATGTAAGGCTAACTTTTAAGTTCCAAATAAGACAATTTTTATTGCTGGTTTCATAAGCAATGACAATTAACAAGTGTCAAAGTCAATAATTGCATGTATATCTCTTCTTGAAGAAACCAATATTTAGTTATGGACAGTTTATATGTTGCAACTTCTAGAGTAACAAGTTATTTTGATTTGAAGATATTGATATGTGGTGAAGATAAAAACCAACTAATAAAACAACAAATGTTGTGTATAAAGAATTTTTTTTAGAATCTATAATGATTATTGATATAGTGATGTGTATTTGTTAATAAACCGATTTTTTTATTTTTATCCTTTAAGATTTTTTATCCTCTTTATTTTGTTTATTACGATTTAATTGAAAAAGAAAAATAATCGTGCATTTAACGCACGGATTAACAAAACTAGTTTATGATAAAGTTGATGATACACAACATTGGAAAAAGTAAAAATGAAGTGATTGTCCATGGAGACTTAGAGATTAGAGAACTTTTGCACATTTTCAACCTTTATAATTTAGATGGCTTAACCAAAAATTGATTATACTCTTTTTCTTTGTTAAGTGTTCATGCATAATTTATTACTTAGTAATTAATATTGTGATTTAGCGTTAGTTGCAACAATAACTAATGATGACGTGTGTGTTTTGAAATGATAAATCATTAATATTTGCACTTTCTTGAGTATGATTCTTGTATGCACTTCTAATGAGTACAAGTACTTATTAAATCTATCTATCTATTTATCTATCTATCTATCCATCTCTTTCTCTCTCTCTCTTTCTCTCTCTCTATATATATATATATATAGTTGGTGAGAGTATTATAAATTTATAATTGTGCCACCTCACCATCTTTTGATAAATATTCATTGTAAAATATCCATGTGAAAGGTTGAAAAACTCTTGGTTTTCTAGACATTAACTAATAATAATACATAATAACAATCAATATGATAATGAGTATTAATATTAGTATATATAATCCTTTTCTATTGTCAATAATAGAAATCTTATATTTAAAAACTTTTACGATTAGCATTACTTCTAATTATCAATGTGAGATAAAACTCTTCTATTATAATAATAAAATGTGAGAGTGAGATACAACTCTTCTATTTGTAATAAAATGTGAGGTTTTTAATCTAATGTCTTTTAAAACTAACATCAATTTATAATCAATGTAAGAAACATCTCTTCTAATGGTAATATTAGTAGAGATGTATTTCATATTAATTATAAATTGAAGTTGGTTTTCAATTTTTTTGATAAAAGACTTCTACTTTTCTCTATAGAGGAGATGTATCTTACATTGTTTAGAAAAAAATATTAGTTTTAAAAGTCTTATATAAAAAACTTAATTTTACTCTTATTAAAAATAAAAGATATGTATCTCACATTGTTTTAAAAGAGAAGTTTGATTTTAAAATCTTTAAGACCAAAGACTTTCACTATTACAAGAGATGTATCTCACATTAGTTACAAAATATTATACTATTATTACTAATAGAAGATATATATCATACATTGGTTAGAAATTGATATTTGTTTTTAAAATAATATTATTAATTACCAATAAAAGAGATGTATCATACATTTGTTAGAAAGTGATGTTGATTTTCAAAATCTTTTGATAAAAGATTTATACCATTATTACCAATAGAAGATGTATATCTTACATTGGTTAGAAAATTATGTTGATTTTAAAATTATTTTAGATTAAAAAAAGACTTTTACTATTATTAGTAATAGAAGTGATATATCACACATTTTTTATAAATTGGTATTGGTTTTAAATTACTATTATTACCAATAAAAGAGATATATCATACATTGGTTAAAAAGTGATGTTGATTTTAAAAGTCTTCCGATAAAACAACTACTTTTATCATCAATAGAAGAGAAGAGAAGAGATGTATCCAATTATATAGAAAGAGATGTTGGTTTTAGATTTTTTTATTGGATAAAAAACTTCTAATATTATTACCAAATGATGAGACGTATTCCACATTAGTTAGAGAGTGATGTGAGTATTAAAAGTCTTTTTATAAAAAAGTTATTACCAATAGAAAAGATGTATTTCACATTTGTTAGGAAAGTGATAATGGTTTTAAATGTTTTTAAATAATGTATCACATTGGTTACAAAGAGATGTATCCTACATTATTTAGAAATAGATATTAGTTATAAAAGTGTTTAGATAAAAGAAATTTTATGTTATTATCAATAAGAGAGATGTATCACACATTGTTTAGAAAAATACGTTGGTTTCAAAACTTTTTAGATAAAAGATTACTATTACTAGGTTATTACCCGTGCGATGCACGGTTGACTTAGTATTGTTTCTTGAACTGCCTGGCCCGATAGGTCCAGACCTGAGACACGTGCTTGTCACATTTTCTTCAGTCATGAGCGAAGCACGTGCAATCCAAAGTCCAAGTCGAAATTGTGAAGCGGGCATCAGCCAGATTTTGATCAGTTTGGATTAAGAGCCTAACAGTTATCCCTTAGAATCTGGGGGCTAAATGCCAAGTTGGCAAGTGTACAGCGAGCTGGAAGCTAGATGCAACGAGTTGGGGGCTAAACACCCAGCGAGCAAGTGTTCAGCGAGTAGGCTTACCATTCATGGTTATGTAAATAACGGTCATCCTGGACGTGGACGGTTATCTCCAGGAAACTCGCTTCAGCATTCATGATGAGGCTGTTGTGTTGAACGTGGCAGTTAATGTGCCCGCCATACACGCTGACATTTAATGGGGAGTTATTCAGTCTCCCATGAAGGCTATAAAGCCCCTCCAAACAAAGGAGGGAGGTACATGATTTTCTACTAAGGCTAAACTCTGTCAATTTGCTTTACTCAATTGAGTGTTTGCTAATTTTCACGCCAGAGGGCATTTGCAGGGAAATCCCCTGCCTAGTTCACTGTTTGAGCTTGTTTTTCAGGATTGGGTCTTGAAGATTTAGGATAGAATTGAAAGCCAGATATCCGAGTTATTAAGCCCAATGAGTCCTTGGATTATTTTGGACGCATCAGTTGGTTCCGTTGCCGGGAAACGAACTTGTTAGGTGCAATCTCATTTCTTGATAACTTCCCAAGTCTTAGTTATGGCTGAAAACGGTGTCAATGGCGGTAACCAAGTGGAGGAGGTCCACACAACCACGCCAAGCATGAACCTTCTAGCTGGTAATAATCTACCACCCCCACCACCTCATGATGCTCGTCATCAGCTCAACCAACGGCGAGACTTGGATTCGTTGGCAAGGAGTGCCGTTGCAGCTATTGGTTTGGCTAATGAGTTCCGGGAAGAAGCATTACGCCAAAGGGCGATATATTTGGGACAAATGCACCAGCTAAATTTGCTGCTAATTGCTATGGGCAAGCCCCCACTACCCATTGAGTTGAAGCCCTTTCCGGCTATGCCCGCGCCAAGTCAACCAACAAGTGTATCTAGGATGGGGGGAAATCCTCAACATCCATTGCAAGTTCCTTCACAACATCGTGAACGAGAGTCCAACAGGGGCCGAAGCCAGCAAGAGGGGCGGGCCAATCACAGGGTTGTCCCGAGTGTACATTCTCGATTGGGACCCTGGGCAGGAGAAGATTCGGCACAGTCACGCCACCGTCGAAGATCGCCTTCTCCCTGAAGGTCTCACCCTCAACGCCCACGTTCACCATCACTACGCAGGTCGCATGCTCGCAACCATCGCACTCCATCTCCTAGGAGGTCACATGCTCGCTGTCCTCGAACACCGTCGCCTGGAAGATCACAAGTCCATGTGTCACATCATTCGAGAGGCAGGCGAGAATTGCCTCACACAAATGCACAGAAAAACCTAATGGCTAATGATCCAGTGCCTCAATTCGTAGATGTAGCCCAGGCACAAGTGGCGCATATCGTGGGTGTAGCTCAAGCTATGGGAGTTATGGAACCCCCACGGGCCCCTCTTGTGCTCGGGGTACAACCTCAGCCCGTGGGTGGTTTGCTTGCAACCTTCAACATGTAAGAGTTTGAAGATTTGAAGCGCCGTATGAAAGCATGGGAGCAGGGCAAGGCCCTAGATGAGAATTTTATAGGCACGCCAGCTAGTCCTTTGGCCCCCTGGATTGAGAGCGCACCTCCAGCACAAGGGCTAATCTTCCCGAACGTTAAAGAGTATACAGGGAAGACCAAGGCGAGGGATTGGTTGATGTCATTTGAGTCCCGGATTGGCCTTGTAACATTGGATGAGGCATTGAAAATCTGGGCTTTTGTGGGATCATAACAAGGAAAAGCACTAGTCTGGATGGGAGCTCTTCCTCGCAGGTCTATTAAAAATTGGGTTGACTTACAGGCAAAGTTCTTAGCAGATTTTGGGACTTCGGGGGCAATTGCAAAGACAAGAGCTGACTTATCTAAGGTTAAACAGGGAGCTTATGAATCGACTTTCAGCTACTTGGAGCGGTTTAGGAAAATGCTTAAACAAGTTCCTGGATTATCCGAGCAGGAGGTCACTTTGTGCTTTGAAACAGGTTTGCTCGAGGGAGAAGGCGGTCTGAGGTCTGAGTTAAGCATGCGGGAGCCTAAGACGCAGGCAGAGATGTTGATGCGGGCTCAAAAGTGGTGCGCGGGGGAGACCGCGAAGAAGGAAAAGAAGAAGGAAAACACCGAGACTGGGGGAGCTGGGGCTAATGCCAAAGGTAGCGGCCAGGGTGCAGGCGGTGGTTACAACCGTAACAAATCGCGGATATGACCGCCCAAAGGAGTTTCTCAGAGAAAGTGATCTCACCCCGCTTAATGCCTTACGGGAGGATATAATGTATGAAGTCATGGATGAGCTTCCTCGTGCTCCTCGTATGAATCCGGACACAACGGATGTTCGGGACAGAACTAAGAGGTGTGCCTATCATGATGATTACGGGCATACGACAGAGGAGTGTTGGCCATTGAAGAATGCCATACAGAAATTGATAAATGAAGGCTGGTTGGACCGGTTTAAAAGAGATGGGAATAATAGGGGGAATGCCCCTCGTAGAGACGCACCCCCAATTCGAGGGGTAATAAATGTCATCATGGATGAAGAGCCTACACTTACTCAGCTCGGCAAACAAATTTACTCCTTGTCAAAGGTGGTAGATTTCCCGACCACTCTACAAGCAGGGGAGGAGTCGATACAGTTTACTCGCAGTGAGTTGGCGAGTAACGTGGCTGGGGAGCAGTCTTTGATTGTTTCTGCTTTAGTCGATGGCTAGGTGGTGCATAGGATTCTGGTGGATACTGGAGCCTGCAGAGACATGATGTATTATTCTTGTTTCCAAGGCTTAGAGCTGAAAGATGAATGCCTCAAGCCTTATGCACAGTCGAGCTTGAAGTTTTCATTGGCGAAGGTACTCGCACCAGGGTGGAGAAGATTACCTTCATGGTGATCTACCTGAAATCTCCCTACAATATAATTTTGGGGGTGCCCAGCATGAGAAAATTTCAGATGGTTGCTTAATCCTTCACCAGCGGGTAAAGTTCTACACAGATCAAGGAGTGGGGGTATTGAAGAGTCAGCCATGAGCAGTGCTGGAATATGTACGAGATAGTTAAAGGAAAAAGCAAAAATTGACTCTGGAGGATGGCGAGCAGAAGGTCACCATTAGCACTAAGGAAAAGTCTCACGTAACTGTGGGCCCTTCGACGATTGCTATGGTCGGTGAGAGTTCGGTACAGGGCGAGCAGTATCAACCAGTGGAAGTCACTTGTCCTTTGCCGATGATGGGGTCGGGGGGACAAGTCGAACATGCTATGGATATGGAGTTGGACCAGCTTGATGCCGCAGAAACGCAGGCTGAAGAAGAGGAAAAGGTGGAATGTGACACGCTCCAGATGCGGGATGAACCTGAATTTACAGCTCAGGACGAGCTAGAAGAGGTTGTCATTAATTCTGCTTATCCCGAGCAGAAAATAAGGATTGGCAGAGCATTGTCGGTGGAAGCTTGGGGTAGATTGGTCAAGCAACTCCAGAGTCGCTTGGATGTGTTCGCGTGGAAGCCAAAAGATACGCAAGGGGTTAACGAGGATGTTGCAGCTCATTGCCTTAGTGCGGATTTAGTTTTTAGGCCAATTCAGCAGCGGCCTAGAGTATACTCCACAAAAAAGGACAAAGGGATCAAGGAGGAGGTTGAAAAATTGCTCAGCGCGGATATTATTGAGGAAATTCACTATCCCACTTGGTTGGCCAATGTGGTTATGGTTAAAAAGTCACATGGAAAGTGGAGGATGTGTGTGGATTTCACCGACATCAATAAAGCATGCCAGAAGGATTGTTATCCTCTCCTCGCATTCGACAAGCTGGTAGATGCCATAGCATGTTTTGAGTTTTTGAGCTTCATTGATGCATATTAAGGGTATCATCAGGTGAAGATGAATGAAAAGGATAGAGCCTTGACAACATTTCGAGCAGCGGGAGGCCTCTATTGTTACAAAATGATGCCCTTCGGTTTGAAGAATGCAGGAGCTACTTATAAGCGAATGGTGAATAAAGTTTTCAGCTCGCAGATTGGCAGAAATGTTGAGGTATACATTGATGATATGGTGGTGAAGACCAAAGGACATGATCATACAGTTGATTTGGAGGAGACCTTTGATAATCTCAGGAAGAATAACATGAAGCTTAACCCAAGCAAGTGTGTTTTCGGGGTGAAGGTGTGGAAGTTCCTGGGGTTCATGGTGAACGAAAGATGGATTGAGGCCAACCTAGAGAAAATTAAGGCATTGGTCACAATGAAGCCTCCTCGCTGCATCAAGGATGTCCAGAAGCTTAACGGCCGAGTCATTGCTCTTAGTCGTTTATTTCCAAGTCAGTAGAAAAGTGCCTGCCTTTTTTCAAAGTGCTTCAAGGAAATAAGGGGTTTGAATAGACGACAAAATGTCAGGAGGCTTTCAAACAACTGGTGGAATATCTGGGACAGCCTCCATTGTTAAGCAGCCCGGTTGTAGGTGAGAATTTGTTTGTGTATCTCGCGGCCACAGAGCAGGCTGTGGCCGCTGTACTAGTTAGGGAAGAATGTAATCTCCAAAAGCATGTGTACTATGTTTCCAAGGCCATCGCTGCGGTGGAAGGGCGTTATTTTAATGCAGAAAAATTGGCTTATTCGCTTGTTGTTGCTGCTTGGAAACTTCGAGTTTATTTTTCTGCACACCCCATCATTGTTTATACAGACACACCGCTCAGGAAAATTCTACACATGACGGATTCTTCTGGTCAATTGAGTTGACCGAGTTTTAGATTGATTACCAGACTCGACGAGCAATTAAGGCACAAGCTTTGGCAGACTTTGTGGCTGAGACTAGTTTCAAGGATTCAGGCGAGGAGGAAATTTCTACCCAGACTGCACCAACGAATGTCCCTATTCAACAACCTCGCCCAGATTATTGCTGGGAGTTACATGTGGATGGTTCAGCTAGCAGGCTTGGAAGTGGAGCATGTCTTGTATTAGTTCCGCCTAAGCAAGATGTGGAGTTTGAGAAGGCTTTGCGTTTCAAATTTCCAGCATCAAATAATCAAGTAGAATATGAAGCATTGATTGCGGGGCTTGAGCTCGCGCATGACGTAGGAGTACGCGAGATATTGATTTATTGTGATTCGCAATTGGTTGTAAATCAGGTCAAGGGTAATTATGCTGTCCATCATCCAGTTATGGTTCGATACTGTACCATGGTGAAGGAGATTTTGAAGGATTTTGATTACTGGGAGCTGGTTAGAATTGGCCGTGAAGATAATATGCGAGCAGATTACCTTTCGAAAATGGCTGAAGACGAAATTCAATCTTTGCATCCAGGGGTTATGATTGAATACTTGGAAGTACTAGCAATAGAGAAAGAGTAAATCATGGATATTGAGCCCGCTGTGAAGTGCTGGATAGATGATTTAAAAGATTACAATGAGCAGGGAGCGTTGCCCGAGGACAAGTCGGAAGCGCAGACTATTCAGAAACGAGCATGTCGGCATGTTATCCTAGACAAAGTCCTCTATAGGCGGTCGTATATCAGGCACTTTGCTTAGATGTGTGCGGTCAGAGATGACCGAAGGCATACTGGGTGAAATTCATGAGGGAAAAATGTGGAGGGCACCCGGGTCAAAGGTCGTTGGCAGAAAAGGTTCTGGTTGCAGGCTTTTATTGGATTACCTTGAGGCGAGATGCATAGATGTATGTTCGGCGATATGATAAGTGTCAACGTTACGCTGATATACCACAGTTACCTTCTACCGAGTAGACTCCGGTGGTGGCATCGTGGCCGTTTGATATGTGGGGTATAGACTTGATTGGTCCTTTCCCGTTAGCTCGTTCCAAGTTTAAATATGCGGTAGTTGCTGTGGATTACTTCACCAAATGGGTAGAGGCTAAGCCTTTGGAAACTATCAGCGAGATTAATGTGATCGACTTTGTACACGAGCATATATGGTGCCATTTTGGGGTACCTCGGGCTATAGTTTCTGATCATGGGACTCAGTTCTCAGAAAAGTTTACAAAGGCTTGCGAGCAGATGCGTGTGAAGCATTGGCAATCTTCTATGGCATATCCTCAAGGTAATGGACAGGCTGAAGCTGCTAACAAACAAGTCTTGCACGCCCTCAAGAGAAATCTTGACGATAAAGCAGGAAGATGGGTGGATGAGTTACCATCAACCTTGTGGGCGGTCAGAACAACGGTTAGAGGGCTAACAGGCGAACACTACAAGAAAACAGAGCAATTGAAACGGAAAATTCCGTTGCAAAAAATGAAAATCCATTACAATTAGACGATTGATACGGAAAAAGTTTGTTGCAAATTCGGTTTGGAAAACGCTCGTTGCAAATTTTGTGCAACCGTATATATTCCGTTGCATGATATTGCAACGAAAACCGAGCGTTGCAATTTCAAATTTTTCGGTTGCAAATGTGTTTCCAAGGGCAGTTGACGTCTGTTGCAAATAGCAACTAATTTTTTCTGTTGCATTCTTGTAACAAACTTTTTCCGTTGCATTCTTGCAACAAACTTTTTTGGTTGCATTCGTGCAACATATTTTTTTCGTTACATTTTTTGTTGCATTCTTGGAACATATTTTTTCGTTGCATTTTTTGTTGCAAGAATGCAACAGATTTTTTTCGTTGCATTTTTTGTTGCATTCTTGTAACAGACTTTTTCGTGACATTTTTTGTTACATCCTTGCAATAAACTTTTCCATTACAATGTTTATATATTTCCGTTGCTAGTTCGTAATTGAATATATATATATATATATATATATATATATATATATATTATCGTACCTGATTGAACATTTTCATAATTCACATTTTACAAAAAAAATTAAATCTAAAATCAAACATTTAAAACAACTCAAGTTTAAGCATTTCATTCAAAAGTCATTGTCGAAGTGTCGGATTACATGAAAATGTAGAGAATGTTGAGAGCCTCCAAGTGATTAACAAAAGGCATTGTCTAACTGTCAAACTACATAGACGTTGGTGGAGGTTGTTGGGCTCTAAGTGACTGAATTTTCTCTTGCATTAGCTTGAAATCAGCTTTAATGTTCTCCATGTCCGCAGCATTGTCAGCTTGTATTTGTTTTTGAATATCTTCCCTCACTTGTTCTAATTTTCCATTATAAAACAAAGTCAAGCAGACCTATTGGCTTGTCGTGTGACAGAACTCACCTGTAAAGGTCCGAATTTCTGTAGATTTGAGTGAAATCGACCCCCAAAATCATTTCTTGGGCTGAAGTAGAAACCTCCAGCATCCAAGTTGCAGGGTTATAACCACCTTTGATTTTACTTATTCCTTCAATATCCTGTGTGTACAACAAGTCACATTTTTAGCACTCATTTTTATCTGTAAAAACCAGTAGCTGGAATCTTTTTATTTAAGATGTTGTAGATCGCCTTAAGTTTCGATTGCACCTCACCTCAAAGTAAGCGATTAATTGGCAGAATGGTGACCACCTTGGTCCCACGTATAATTCTTGTCCTCCCGTTTCATCGAAATAGTTGCACTCAAAGGTTTTACTTATTATCTCATATAAAGCGTAAGAGGAGATGTTTAGCCTAAGCCGTCTTGAAATCGAATTTCTTAATATAATCAATGCGGTTGTTACCTCATCGAAAGCTTTGAATATGTCAATGCTTGGTTGATGGATGGTGCATACAATTGTTCTTCGGTGTCAACGGTGTTCCTCACAGTTCGCATTACAATGGCATCGGCTCGAGCATCAAGCCACGAAGTTGGCTCATCCATGAATATAATGGAGGGTTCGCCACCGCTCCACCGCAATGGTTAGCCTCTTCTTGCTGTATGTGGAAAGACCATTAACCCCGGCAACCCAACCGGTGCATCCTTGATAGGTTAGTTCCACAAGTTCCATAACCTCATCTACAAACCTACGTAAAAAACAAAATCAAGATTTAAAACATCTGCATTGATCCTTAAATTGTAACCTACCAAAGCTAAAATGTTACCAAGTAACCAACCTTTTGGGTTTGTGAATCAACATCACACAAACGCAACCAAGCCGAGTAGAGCAAGGACTGTAAACAAGTAACACTAGGAGAGTGAATGTCATGTTGTTCACGGTATCCGAATTTCAAGCAAATGTCTCTTCTTTGCTTTGGATACCCCGAAATCTTGATATCACCTCTATATATCCCCGGTCTTTACGACACGCGGCCACATCCATCGGCGTTGTTTTACTAGCACCACTCACACCCATCGAGTGAGAACACCGGGCCCGAAGGCTCCGCTCACACCTTTCAAAAGCATCGGCCTATCTTCAACCACCCCTTGAGCTTTCATTTCCTTCAATAATTTCATATTCAGCCATTTAGTCTCGTGTTTCTGCGTAATATTTAGTCTAATAACACGTATTTTTGGATACTGTAGACACCCCAATTTCGTACCCCTGGTATGTAACTATGACATGTGATATCAAGACCTGTTAAAACTTAACAAATGTCAAGTTATAGGAGTTAAAAATGCAAAAGGCAAAACAGGATGCGCAAAACAGTAAAATGCAGGGGCTAAAAGTGAAAAATGGAGGCTGGAATAGTGCATAGGGCGCGGCCTAATAGGGCCTCTGGCGCAGCGCCCACAAGGCATTATGGCAGCGCCCAAGTTGCTACAGTACACCCCAGACTTAACGCATTGTGCAATTTCTGAAGCATGGTGTATAAGGAAATGAAGCACGCTGAGAGAAAAAGAAATCCCCGATGAATCCCTTCTTCAGCCTATAAATAGAAGGCTTGGGGCTCATTTTCAGAGACATCGTAAGACACCGATAAAAATTCTCCGCGTCGTTGTTACGCTGAGAAAATAGTGAATGAAGTGAGATAGGGAGTGATCCTCCTATAAAGCCTCGAAACCCTGCCAAAACTCCGCCAAAAGTAAATCCAATTGGTCAAAGTGATCCTTAGCCCTTTAGTTAGACATCTACTCCATTTCCCCAATCCAAAAACCTTGGAAAGAGCTGTTGCTCTGCCCGAGTGAAAATGCCAAAACCACCAAAAACAAGCCGTTACTCTACCCAAACCGCAGTAGCAGCAGCATAAAAAGACTCCCTCTCTCGAGAAGGACAGAGCGAGCACACCAGGCTTTAAAAGGTAAAACCTTTAAGGGCGTTTATTTATAAAAAAGTTATTTTCAAATCCGGCCCAATGTAAAAATATAAGCTGTTGTGCTGCCCGAATTTAGTTAGGAAATACTATTTAAAAGAGTCATTATTATGGCCAAATATTTTTAAAATGTATTTGTAATTATTATAAAGAGACAGCTGCAAGTCCGTAAATAATGTAGCTATGGATGTATTTGATTTTATTTCCTTTCTTTTAATGCTTTATTTATTTGCTAGATAAATATAACAAAAAACATACTTTAGCCAAAAACCGCTTTTGAGGCGAAAGGGCGAGTTGGGTGCCTAAGCACCTTCCCAACTTCGTAACTTAGCCTTCGAACCCGTTTTTGCAATCTTTGATTTTTTTCTTGGTTTTTCTTTATTTCTTCCTTAAAATAAAGATAGCGACTCTATAAAACATTTTGGATCCAGTGGGGCGTCGGCGCGTCGCAACACTCCTTTCTTACACTTTTCCGTTTTCCCCTAAAAAAAGGAGACTGAGAATGAAAAGGTGATGTAGTCCTATATCCTGATATCTTCTAAAAAAGGGATAACTTGATATAAGAAAACCCAAAGCACTCATAGTGATTCGAAATAGGCCATAAGACAATTTTCATAAAATCCATAGTGGGGCCTCGCAACATCTTTTCTTACACTTTTCCGTTTTCTCCTAAAAGAGGGAGAATGAGAATGAAAGGGTGATGTATTCCTTTATCCTGATATCCCTTTAAAAAGGGATAACTTGATGTAGAAAACCCAAAGCTCCCATATTGGACAAAAAATTCACTAAAGTCACCGAGGCGTATTCAACGCGCTATTTTAGACAACACCCTTTCCGTATTTTTAATTTCGTCCTCCCCTAAACAAGGGAGGGTGGAATGGAAAGCTTGGTGTCCCGCTTCCGCACGTACACGCACCCCTATCCAAGGGCGCACGGGGCGCGGGCGCACTCCGGACGACCCACAGTGGCGACTCTGCTGGGGAGATCGCTTTTATTTTAAATAAAAATGGAGGGCTAGACTCATAAAAAAACTTTTTCTTTGTTTTTGGCTAAAGTATGCTTGTTATATTAATTTATGCATTTGAATATTGCGTTCCTATACATCCGTGTCTATATTTGTGGATATGATCCTCCATCTTGCAGCAGTTTCCTTCCAGTAACTTTTGCAGGTATATTTTAAAATATGCATTTATATATATATATATATATATATATATATATATATATATATATATATATATATATATATATATATATATATATATATGCAATAAATTTCCGGGCAGCACAATAAAAGGGTCGGGGCTTTATTTTTAATATTGCTTCATTTTCGGCTCTATATTATTATTTTATTCTGTTTATTATTTTTAATCCACAAAAAAAGTACATATTTGAATTCATTCTGCCATTTTATTTTGGGGATTATGACCAATTTGTAATTAATAGGAATATATAGATTCTCCGCTTTTCTTTCTATTTCTTGATGTGATTGACTTGTTTGCTCGCGCTCAAACTAAAAAAAGCCGAGAAAATCCACGCATAACAACAAGACATGCCACATCTGTTTTATTTTCTGTTTTATATCTGAAAAAAAAGGATTTTATTGCTTTTTAGATGCCGCACACACGCGCACGCATATAAATATATTCCGAATTGCTACCATACACCATGGCCAGCCTACCCCCTGCATAAGCCATCGTTAGAATGCATATAGATTTTGAGGACACTTCAAAGACCGACCAGTTTTTTTTGCATGTTTGAATCGTGGGTCAGCCCCTGTAAAAAAAATAGAAGGAAAAAAAAAGATGATGAAAAAATGAGATAAAAAAATATATAAATGCGCGATAAAAAAAATAAAAAAAATGCGCAAGTAAAAGAAATACACAGGGGCTGATTGACTATTCTCTAATGCTCGACCTAGATCATTTTGAATGGTGGATCCCGGAAAGAGTATAGGCCCTTCGCTTGGGATCAGTCTGATCCTGGGGAGTCGAAAGGCAGGTGGAATACATTGGCCCTATACTTTGGAGAAGGAATCCACTGTTCCAGGAAAAGTCCTGAGACTGTCAAAATAAAGCGAGTGCTTATCCGGTCAATTGTAGGGAAAATAAATAATAATAATAATAATAATAATAAAATACTAATAAAGACATGCTGTACTCCAAGCCCAGAAAGCCTTCAGCCAGCCTTTTGATACCTCCAAACCCATTTTCCTTAGAAACCTGGCCCGAATTTGGAAAGACAGAGATGGTACTGGCCGGTTGATACGGGATACAGTCAGTCGATCGTAAAATATCGAGGGCAAAGCGAGAAAAGCGGCGTAATCCGCCTCGTAGGGTACAGATCCGAGCGTATGGCAGAAAGTGAAGCTATGGGTACGGATGAGGCCAGTACGCCGAGCTATGCAGCAGTGGCTAGACCAAAATTTGGGTGCACAGACTGATTGTATAATGAACTAGATGACTAAACTGGTGCAAAATTTAAAATCCAGTGGTGAGGTAATCTCTTCCCCTGTAGTTCCCCAAGAAGCATCAACCTCCCATGTCCCTCAAAACCCAAACTCTCAGCCAAACACCAATCCCCCAAATACTGCCACTACCCCAAATCCAAATCCTCCACCTAGTCCCTATTACCCAAATATAAACCCTTTTCCATCCTACCCCCCATATCCTTTCACCAATATCCCCCAAAGCCCAAATGACCTCCCTTTTCCCATAACCCTCCAGAATAGCCCGTATATGGACCCAGAAAGCTATAACCCGCCAGGCCAAGTTACCACTTATATACCTTTTAATGATCCTGGCCACCAAACCGAAACCGCCAATAACCCACCTGCCCAAAATCCTTATCCAGCCCAAAATCCTTGTCCTGCCCAAAATCCCTATCCTGCCCAAAATCCCTATCCAGCCCAAAATCCTTACCTGCCCAAAATCCTTACCAGATACTGCAGCCAGAAATTAACCCATCCTTCCATAATCCAGCCAGCATATACCAAAAACCAACTCCCCCGCCCACCAAAATGGAAGCTGACATGGAAAATATGAAAAGCATGATGCTCAAACTTCTTAACAAAGGGGAATTTTCTACGCGGGCATTAACATTGCAACCTTCAGCAATACTACCTTCAAAATTCAAAATGCCCGACATAGAAAAATTTGATAGGATTGGTTGTGTAAGACCCCGATTCCTAGTTAACTTGAATTGCGTGCAATGCTCGCACTTCTTCCCTTGTTGATCGCTTGTTTGGTTTGTGAGAGAGTCTAGATGTGTATGAGAGATCACATTAAGACCAAAACACTTTTAAGAGATGTCATTTAGTTGTTGACTTGCTAAAGTCACAAGTCGTAACTCGACGATAGTCGAAATGCGACGCGATTGAGAGTTTACTCGGGTTTTGTGTTCCTGACCTCGATTTGGTCCTAGATCTTTAAATGCTGATTAAATAACATGTTTAGATGTGTTAGAATTCTAGATGGATGCACGTATGTAAGTATTAGAGATCATTCATAACATCCTTAACATGATTTAAATCTTGTTTGAATGCTTGTCGAATCGACGGTTTGATTGCTACTTTACTTCTTGTCGTTCTTCTTCTTTGTACGACTTTTTTGGTTGGTATTATTTTGACCCTAGATGACTAGGGGACCTTGGGGAATTAACTTAGAATTATTTTTGAGTGGTCGTGTAAACGCGTTTACACGCTCGAAGTTTGATTTTCGGAAATTCGCGTATTTCCGAAGGCCACGATAGGTCTGTAGTATTTTGGCCATAACTTTGTGTACAAAACTCGGAATTCGGATCCGTTTGATGCGTTAGAAACTAGACTCATAGAGCTTTCTAATCATACCTTTTGTGTAATTTTAGGTCGTGTATTTAGGTACAGGAACATTTTGTAAAATGACCCAAATTCTGGTCTACTATAGTTGACCACTCATTGTATGTTAGACTTTCTTTTTGGCCAATTACACACCTACCCTTAATGATAAACTCCCCATATTCAGTTCCTAAACCATCCTAACTATCAACCAATGAATCCTAACCAAGTATTGGAAGTTTTAAGTGATTTGGAGGACACTTGGCAAGGGAAGACCCCTACATGCATTGGCCACTCTTCCCACTCACATTTTCAAGCCTTAGAGAAGCCAATACACCCACTAAGCCTCCCATTTTCTGCCATCTCTCTCCAAAAACGTGGCTGAACATTTCTTGAAGGTTTGAGAGAGTTCTTGAGAGGTTCTTGAGTGTTCATCAATGGTGGCCAAAGCTTGAGGAGTCCATTTACAAATCCAAGCCATAGAAGTGAAGAGGAAGATGAGGAGAACTCATTCCACCCTGTAAGGGTAAAATAGGCATGACCTATTTTATCTTGTTTTCACCTTTCTTGGTCAAAGTAGGATTTTATTTTAGTTAATTTTTATTTAGGTGTTAGATTTTGTTTAGAATACTTTTGGTAGATTGGTTTTGATTTTTGATAGGAAAATCTTTCAAAAGATTAGATTGGTTTTGATTTTTTTATAGGAAAATCTTTCAAATCTTTCAAAAGATTTGATCTTTCAAAAGATTTGATCTTTCAAATCTTTCAAAAGATTTAGGCAACATATTTTTGGTAACTAGATTTATGTAAATAAATTAGTTATTTGATGTATCTTAGTCTTAATAGGAAACATAATCTTTCTTAATATTGTATTAATCCCTTTCCTAGTAGGAGTTGGTTTTGTTTTTTGCCGTGAACTTGCAGGAAGCTGTGGCTATTTAATGAAAGCTGGATGCTCGACAAAAGGTGTGCTGTAAGCTTACAAGACTAAAACTATGCGCTGAGAGAACCTAGAATCAGACCATATTCTGAAAGTAGTAAGAGAGATTAAATTCAGAAGTCTTGTGTGTTGAAATTGTGAGAAGAATTCTACATCTCATACACGAAGACCATTCTGCAATATCATACCTGCTGGTGTTGCTGCTGCTGTTTAAATCTTCAGGAACACAGTCTTGTGTTTCCTGAAGTTGTGTTTCGTGCTTCCAGTTTGTGTGTTTGATCTTGGAAGCTGTTCTTCATTTTGATTCTTTCTTCCCACGTTTGTTCTAGTAGTTTATGTGGGTTTTGTGATTCTCCAAGATTCTATATCTTGTGAGAATTTTGTGTTAATTATTTAAGTTCAAAAACAGTGTTGATTTTAATATAGTTTGTTGCCTTGAGGCTTGATCTACAAGTTTGATACTTGTAGATTGTTTTTGTGTGATTTTCTGTCTTCTATATTCTGTTTGGTTCGATATCTGAAAACAAAACTTCCGCTGCTATTTTCTGTAATACACTTTCAGTTCACATTGTTACTGTCATTGTTGCAACATTCACTGCAACATTGACAGTAACATCGTTCCATATTGAGTTTCCGTGGCATCGCGTTCTTTCACACCCCTTGCATGTTCGATTTGTTTACTTGTAGTGGTGATTGTAGGTAAGCTACTATACTCTTCTTATATGATTTTTGGTGCTCATTGACCCTAAGGAAAACAAGGGTTCTATTTGAGGTCAATGAGTACACATGCATGCTTTGTGCGATTTTATTTTGAGTAAGAGTGAACTTCCTAAGAAACATGTGTAGGTTGATTTCTATGATTTGTGATGTATGATAGGAAGGTTCATTGTGTAAGCTTGGACTTTGATATGATGAGTATATGATTCCTAAACCTAGGGTTTGATTATAAGTTGATGAAGTAAATGGGTTATTGATGATGTACATGATTTTTGGAGTTTATTGGATATTATGAATTATTAGGATTAAAAATGGATATATGTTTGGGAGTTTGGAAGTATACTTGTTGAATCTCTATTTTTGATTATAAGCATGAAGAAGAATTTTTATAATGAATTACATGTTTAAATGTTTCGTTTGACTTTTAAGAATAAGAGTTGACTATTATGCATATGAGAGTATGTTGCCATCTAATTGATGAATTTTTTATTGTAAACATGAAGAATAACTTTTACAATGAATTACATGTTTAAATGTTTCGTTTGACTTTTAAGAATAAGAGTTGACTATTATGCATATGAGAGTATATTGCCATCTAATTGATGAATTTTTTTATTATAAACATGAAGAAGAATTTTTATAATGAATTACATGTTTAAATGTTTCGTTTGACTTTTAAGAATAAGAGTTGACTATCATGCATATGAGAGTATGATGCTATCTAATTAATGAATTTTGGATTATGAACATGTATAATGAATTATCGTTATGGTTAGTGAACCCTTAATTTGGGTCGAAAGAATGATAAGTGAATTTTCACAATAGATTACCTGTTTGAATGTTTCGTTTGACTTTTGAGAATAAAGTTGACTATCATGCATATGAGAGGGTGATGCTACTTAATTCATGAATTTTGGATTATGAACATGTATAATGAATTGTCATTATGGATTTCATGAATACAATGTTATGTTTGACTTTATTGGGTTGAGTTAACTTTTATGCATATGAGAGTATGTTGGTCAACAATAATTCATGAATTGAAGGTTATGAGTATGCTAGATGAATTTACATCTTGTTTGGATAAATGGTTATTTTGAATGAAAGAATGCTTGATTAAATGCTAACTTGAGTTACATGCTTGAAATGTGATGGTTGACTATAAATATTAAGTGTTGACTTATGAATGATGATTTGGGGTTGTTGTTGGGAAGATATGAATTGTTGGGTTACATAATGTTGTTAACCCTAAGAACATAGCAATGAATAATATGAGTGCTATGATGCAAATAGCTTCTATGCCTTCAAATTTGAAAAGAGTAGAAATGACTCAACAGAGTCGATTAGTGGACTAATATGATTATAGTGAATCACATATTGAGATCCTACGGAATTTGGGGTAGTTTTGATGGAGGTTAAACCTCCGAGCGTTTACAAGTGTATGAAGAACACTTGGATATTAGAGACTTGATAATATTGCTCTAATGTGTTTATGTGTTAGTTAGCATAGAGATGCATAACTATGTGGTTTAAAAGTAAAAATCAACTTGATTGGATTAGTGCGTGATGTTGTACTTTTCCTTGGTGAGCATTTGAGTATGGATTACATGTGCTTGCGTTTGAGTCCAGCTGGCGTCTTTTTGGTTTGAGTCTTTGGCAGGACGATACATTATCTTCACGAATTGTGGGATTCGTGATTTCAATGGATCGCCGTGCCGGGTTGCACACACCCCTCCATCGATGGCCACGGTGGGGAAGTAGTTGATCTTAGTTGTAGTAAGTAAACATGACTCTGATCACTATCGGAACCCGAACGGGGATTGTTTCGGGGACGTCGATACCACTAATGGGGTATCGAGGACACGTTTGTTTCCGCAGGAGTTGCAAGCTGGAAACGGAAAGGAAAATCATCTTCTCTCTTATGTGGTTTATTTTATGAGCACTTGTATGAATTGTTGTGCTACGTGGTTATGATATGATATACATGAGATGATGATTACTTGATGAAATGTTATGATAAGAAATATAACATGCTAATGAAATAATGACTTTTGATATAGTGTTATACTAGAGATATAACATGCTAATCATGATTAGAATGGAAACCATTGTCTTTCATATATAAGTTCTTATATGAATTATGTTAAATGATGAAGTGTGAGACTCATGGTATAATTGAGTTATATGGATGATGTTTTGATGAATGCTACAATATGAAGATAACATGTTATACATATGGGAATTGAGAATCATATTCTATTTATATGAATTACTTTATGATGAAATATGCAAATGATGTTCTATGTGACTATTGATAGGATTTGGTTTGTGTTGTGGATCATCTCATGAAATGTTATATCATGAGCATGATATGAGATGTATATGTTTTATTTGAGCATAATGCCATGCCATGACATTGCATCTTTAGTAGCTTACTAAGTCTTTATGACTTACTCTGTTTACCTTCTTTTCCTTAGATTCGCGCCGAGATAGTGATTTGAAGGAATCCGCCGAGTCTACGATAGAACGTGTGGTTCTGTGAAAAGGTTACTATTAGTTTATATATTTGTAGTCCTTGTTTTGGAAAGGTCGATTGGGAAGTGAAGTTATATAAACTTCACTATGGGTAGTAAGCCTTATGTTTATTTAATTGGTACTTGTTTATATTATTTAGTCTTTTGTGAGCCGACGGATGTTAGTTGTGCCATGTTAATATGATAATATTGTTTCTATCTATATCAAGTTATTTATATCGTTGGTTATGTTTTACTCCGGCATGTTTTTAGCCGTTAAGCATGCTAGACTAGAGTTGTAGACTTAGTTTAAAGTTGGGTTCCGGCTGTAACGTCGCCAATGACTTGGTATATAAATTGCTATTTAATGATATTGCATGACAGGTGGTTTTGTTTTATGTGCCCAATGTTGCGTCACGTGATTTTAATTTTTGGACCGAGAGATTCATTATCTCTTTGGTTGTGTTAGTTTGAGCTTGTTAGCTCGGGCGCCACCGTTTAATTATGTTACGCTTCCGCATGTGTTAAAGTTATTGGCGTATCGCCGTTATGGCCTTACCCGTTATTTGTTATCTTGTGTGTTTTTGACGGCACGACCTCGGGGTCTCGTATTGGGATCTGGGTCGGGTCGCCACAGGTTGCCCTATATCCAACTTGAAATCTTATTCCACTGGCATGCGTCGAGGGAGCTAGCCAGCTTGGCTTCCAATTTCTACCTCACCTTAATAGGGGCTGCCAAGCAATGGCTAATGTTGTCAGATAGTAGCACCATGAATACTTGGGACCAGATAGCTGAAGGGTTCCTTGAAAGGTACAAGGACAACACCAGCCCTGAAAATAAAAGAGACTTGAGTCGTGCTCCCAAAGAGAGAAAGAAACCTGTGCTGAATTTGCAGTTAGGTGGAAAAGAAAGCTAGCCCAGACATTCGACAGACCTGATCCGGATGAGTCTTCCAGGATGTTTATTAAAAATCTCCAACCCATATACCTGGAACACATGCGGTATCTCCCCTATAACAATTGTAATGAAATAGTGGAGATAGGAACCCGTATTGATGAAGATATACGGATTGGGCAATTAAAAGTCAATACGCCTCCCAGCTCTTTCCGTTACTCTAAAGGAAAGACAGCCGCACCAGCACTAGCCGTCAATATGGTAGGAAAATACATCGACCACTTTTCTACCCAAAACTACTCTTGTTCCATGGTCTACGGATCGGAGCAGTGCATCAACATAGTCGGAGGGAATAATGGCCCGACCAGAAATTTCAGAAACCAGAATAGGGGAAACCAGTATTATGATAAACTGCAAGCTCCCCAGTCTGTGATATTACAGGGGCTAATGGCACGAAGTCTTTGAAGCCTTTGGAAGGTTATAAGCCACCGAACCCCCAGGGACTTGGAATCATGCCCGATCTTGTGAATATCATCGCTGTAGTGGTCACCTCACCGATAAATGCTATATACTCAAAGATGCTATCCAGGACCTCATAGATGATAAGGTTATTGAAAAACCTCCTCCTAGACCAAATATAGTCAATAACCCTCTACCTCAAATAAATATGATTGAGGTTGATGAAAAAATTTGTGTACCCAAGTTCGAAATAAATAAACATCCATTACCATATATCCTCGTCCCTTTTTCTCCATCTCTATCCATAAAAGATCCTAGCTGCAATATGCTCTCTTGGGACACTATCCTGGGTAGCCAAAACACCTGCAATATTGAAAAAGCCACTTGGGTTGGTGGAGATGTTAGTCACCTTACCCGATCTGGCCGAGCCTACCAACCAAACCTAGAAAGAGGTGACCACTATGGCAAAGACCAAGAAACATATATTGAGGCTAAAACGGTGGAAGATACTTTATTAACTCAGATGAAGAAAACTCAGGCCAACATATCCGTCTGGGGCTTGCTTTGTGCTTCTAAAACCCACCGTGATACGCTGGCTAAATCTTTAAGTCAGGCAGTCATTCCTATTGAAACCTCCCCAAACGAGCTCACTCAAATGATCGGGAACATTCACTTTGGGAATGTGATAATGTTTACTGATCTAGAACTGCCAAGAGAAGGAACCAACCACATTGATGCTCTCCATATCACTGTGGGAATAATGGAAAAACGGGTTCCCCGAGTTCTAATAGACAATGGGTCTTCTCTAAATGTATGTCCCACTAGCACGTTGACCAAACTGGGAACAAAAATATTAGAACTCGCTCCTTCCTCGCAGACAGTAAGGGCATACGACAACACTAGTCGATGTGTCCTAGGGGTGGTCACCCTAAGGCTGACTATTGGGCCATTAAACATGCCGATTAAATTCCAGGTTTTTGACATACTTGCCACTTTCAGCTTGTTGCTGGGACGCCCTTGGATTCATGGGGTAAAGGGGGTAGCCTCTTCATTGCACCAACGTGTCAAATTCGTCCACGATGACCATATATTGATTATTTTGGCTGATCAGATCGTGGAGAACAGAGAAAGTGAGGATATCCCGATCCTCGAGATAGAGCATGAGGACACTTGTATATTTCTCAGTGGCTTCGAGGTTATCCCCCAAGCTGTGGTCAATGCTATTGAATATAGTTGAGAAACTGACATCATCGGAAAGAAAGCCACATCCCTAGGAAACATGATCCCTTTAAACATGTTTCGAAAAATGAATTTATGCAGTGCGGGTCTCGGCAGTAAATCGTGAGGACTTGTTAATTTAGTCCAGGATGAACTTAAGGAATGTATCCCTCCTTTTGGTCTAGGATACACGCCTACTCCAGCTGAAATAGCTGCAGTCATGAAACAAAAGCGTGAGAAAAGAAAGGCAGAAAGAGAAAAGTGTCCTTAAAAATATCCCCCTCTCCAACCATATAGAAAAACCTTAAATGGTTACTTCGTAAGGAAAGGGGAAACAGAAGCCTATCTCATGTTTCCTTAGCCCTGGTTAGACCAAAATGGGAAAATATGCCCTGGTTGAGAGATCTTTGAAGATGTCAGTATCCTCACTGATAAAATGGAATAGGTTACCACAGCCAGTACTTGCATATAAGGCGTCATATAGAAAATACTTGGTCTATAGACCAAGATGATTATGCTCTGGCCCTATTAGATGACGACGGTCTAGGAGATAACTTCCTGGGTATGATAGACGGAGGCACTAATTATGAAAAGCTCCCTGCTGAGTTTAAGCTTATTACTGATAAGTCTCTGCAGAACTGGTATACTACGACCGGCCCGCTTTTGAGGACCACAGATCTGGTGGACCGCTTTGGATATACTATTCCCCTTTCTTCCCCTAGCTTTACGGATTGGTCATCTACCGATCCGCTCCTTAAAATTGAGGATCTCAAACCCCAGGTCCTGAATAATGTAAATAACCCTGTACAGTTTGCTAATAATGATAATCTAAATGTCTTTGCTTATTCCTTAGTTACACCTACATTAAAAGACGCATTAAATATTTATAATAATGAGTCATTTGAAATGGACCCAAAAGATAAAAATTATTTGCTTGAGCTTGTAAAGTCAGTTGAGCACTAGGAACAACATCATTCATCAGCAGCAACTGAAGACTTGTCCACTATCAACCTGGGGCTGAACAATGAAACAAAAGAAATCAAAATCAGCAGCTACCTGCAAGGCTCTGAAAGGATAACACTCATTGATCTCCTCAAAGAGTTCGTGGACATATTTGCATGGTCCTATGAAGATATGCCCGGGCTAGACCCAGCCATAGTCGAACACCGGATCCATATATATCCGGATGCTCGGCCAATCAAGCAAAAGCTCCGCCGAATTAAGCCGGAATGGTCACTACAAGTTAAAGAAGAAATCATGAAGCAGATGCACGTCAAATTTATTCGGGTAGTTGAATAACCAATGGCGTCAACATAGTGACCATTCCCAAGCCCAAGCGAAGGTCAGGATGCGTGAGATTTCCATGACCTCGATAAGGCATCGCCCTAAGATGACTTCCACTTTACCCAATATTGATATTGTGGTAAGCATCATCATTGCTCACAAGTAAGATCCTTAGTCGGCGGCATCTTTGAGGCTACAATCAAATCAAAATGGCGAGAAGACCAGAGAAGACCTCATTTTTTTAAAGAAGCGAGGGCGACACGTAGCTATATTAATAAGATATCGAGAGGTGAGACAACAGGCCTTACCCCAAAACGAGGGGACAAAGGACGAACCTCGAAAAAGATAATACAACCAACCAGAAATGATAGGGTCTATGCAATACAATTAACTCACAAACTATATAAGTATAGTCACCAAAGCCGAGCTGTTTTAGCGGCCGGTAAACTGTGCATCAGAAAATAATCGCGCCATGCTCGTGAACACCGCTAACCGATGCGCCATCATGTTACGCTCCCAAAACACATGATGTAAACAAAAGCTACCCGCCCGGCTCGACATTCTCTAAGCAAATAAATATCTGCAAGGTTCCTTATGACCATGAACCAAAACATTAACGGATTAAGAATCGATTCCACAAACTACACTTGTCTAACCTCCTTTAAAGCCATAATCTGCGCCGCATATTTGTACACGGACCATAATCACGAAAGGCATACCTAAAAACCCCTTGAGCATCGCGGATA